>JADMNL010000033.1:52737500-53337500 GCA_016271365.2 Neoceratodus forsteri
GTGGCCTCCATATGTATATTATCAAGCTTGAGCAATAATATAGTAAACATTTTTCAGAAAGTTCACTTGGATGTGCCTGTTTCCAGGGTAGCTGGGCAGAAGACACTGCAATACATGTCTCATGTGCAGTGAAAGGAAGCGATTTGATTGGTCGGGTGCTCCCTCATTCTATAGTCTAGCAATGGGTGTCTGTTTGTTTGTGATGTCCTACAAAAGCAGCATCCTAGCCCTGATGTCTTGCCCCCTCCCCCGCAAGACCAAACTTCAGAAAGTTAAAGTTCAAACTCTGAGTGGCACAATGACCTAACGGCGGCACAGTGGACCGCCATGCAGGTGACCCAACTTTGGAAACAAGCTCAAGATGTCACTTCAGGTGGCAGACCAGAGTGCAGCATTTGCTGCCTAGCAGTACGCTGTGGTCGGGATGGATGACGCTGGACAACTGGAGCTGCAGCGACCCCTGCAGTGGTCCAAGGGACCTTACTCCCACTCCAGGACATTGGTGTGTGCAGCTGAGGCACTGCGGAGCTTTGCCCATGCCAAGGCGAGGTGGGAGGAAAGGATAAAATGACTGAAGGTACGCTGGCTATATGCTGTATGGGCTCCTGTGTGACAATGGGGTCCTAGCACCAAACACCACTGGATCCTGTCAAGCCCCTGTCCCAGTGGTAAAAGCTGTGGAATGCTATGAAATGCTAGCTGGAGCAGGACTTGGCCAGAGCATGGAAGGGCCATCTTTCCTGCCATGTCCTTCTTTTTTTCCAGGTCTCTGTGATGGGACTACAACCTCTGTGTTCTGCCACAAATCCTATATGCATATAGCTTTATTTATTAGCTAGGCAGGCCCATTTTCAGCTCCTATATAAAATATATAGCTGCCACTCAAACTGACAGTACAAAGAAGCGGTTTACAAGTAACCTGCTCATGCAGATACATAGTAGTTGACGGCAGATGAGGACGGCTAGGCCCATCTAGTCTGCCCGTATTCCTTGCCTACGGACTTTTAAACCTCTGTTTAGTAGCCCAATGCACCAGATTGAGATCCGTGATTCCAGAATATAGTTAACCTGTACCTAAAAATCTTTGACTCGGAGAGGTTCTGTAAAAGGTGTTCCTGGATAAGTATGATCAGTTGCTCTAGTGTGGTACTCAGTTGTTGGAGTAGTTATTGCATTTTACAAGCTGAGTGGGATCGTTGTGTATGTCCCTGCCAAAGATGCCCAAAAGATTTGCTTACCAGTAACCACAGAGCTTTGAGAGGATTTCCAAAAAGCCATAATACATTGGACTATAGTTCAATTATTTTTTGTTGACCCGAGGAGGAAGGCTGGACGATACTACCCATTTTTAGCTTCACCATAGTGATTGGGGGAGGATGCAAACAAACAAACTGAACCAGATTAAGCTTTTGGGTGTTTTTAGTGACGGGGGAAATTTTGCCCAGCACACCAGGAATTATTATTTTTGTTGCCATATAGGTTTTTCTCCCTTTGGGGCACCGGGCAGATTCGGCGTGGTCCTCTGCTCAAGAGGACTTGCTCTCTTCTCTCTTCCCCCCCCCCCCCAAACTCGGGGGCATCATCCTACCTGCCCTGTTGCTCCCTTTTTCCATGTTCTCCCCATTATCCCGAGACCTTGGTACATAGGCGCACGTGGAGGCGTGCATGTGCTCCAAGGCTCCAGTGATGGCCTCTTCCTCCCACCTGGCCTAATGCCATGTCCCCCAGGCTTGGTGCTACCGCTGAGCCTTCGCCTGGTGGCAGCCAAGAGCTGGGGGAAACCTCACGTCCCTCCCTGGGAGAGGAGAAGCTGCCTCGTGGCTTGATCCAGCTCCTCGCTTACCCCCTTCCTGGCCAAGCCCCGGTGACCCATGCGCATTCCCGAACATAGGTCACCAGTGTGGGAAGAGGTAGGGCAGCGGCGCCTCAGCCTTCTTTGCCACTGCTCCAGTCCCACACCCAGAAAATTTGACTACTCTTCCTGAAGTGTCATGACACAAACCCCCTCCTTTTCCCACCGTCTTGTGAGTAACTACACCCCAAACCCCAGTTTCAGTTGTCTAAATATCTGTTTAAAAAAAAAAAAAACCCGTGGTGGAGCGAACATCTTTGCTCTTCAGTGTCATTGACCTCCCTCTCACTTGCAAAAGAAAGAACCCTCCCTCAAATCCCTGTTTCAGTTGTCTTAATACCTGTAAAGAAAACCGTCCTGCAGCAGAGCGGATATCTTCACTCCTTAGTGTCTGAACAGGAATGAATGGTGGGTGATGTTCATACTAGCAGTAATACCAGATTGGGTGAGAACCATTCCTGGACCTTTTTCTTCTTTACAGACAGAAAGATGAACCTGGGGTCTTATCAGATCCAAACCTTTCAAAGTCTGGGGTTATGGCCCAGCAGAAGCTGAACCTGCCTGAACTCTTGGTGTACATTGTTTTGTTTTAGTTTAAGAACACAAATAAAACCAACTTTCAGCCTTCAAGATGCATGCAAACACAATGGAGGTAGAGCCCGTTCTACAACTGTTCTGGTGATACTACCTTTAGGAAAAAGGGAGGGGGCCCTATTGTATGCAGCTGTCCTGTACGTGTGATTTGCCACCCCTAGATGCCTCTATGGCAGCCTCGGGAGTTATTTCTCAGTATCTGGTATGGTGGGTACTGTGATCTCTCCCTCTCACTCACCATGTGGAGAATCCCATCTTGTCCATCTATTTAAATAGGATGCCGTCCTATTTTTTCCATTATCCCTGTCCTGTACTGTAAGTGGGGCTTTTTTGAAGCAGTTTCCTGGTGATGGCCTTGGCAGCTGCAGCCAAGAAGATATACCACAGGTATATTGCTTCTTTCCCCTTTATTGATGTTTTTTTTTTTTTTTGACATAGTAACAGGTGTATCATCAAATGTGTTTCAAGGAGTGGAAAATAATGTTCTAATAACTCCAAAGTGGAGCAACATGGTGGGGCGGGCACCATCATTGTACTCTGGCTGTGGGCTGTGCCCACTTGAACTGGTGGGTGACAAACAGGAGCCTAGGAGATGGGACTGCAGAGCACAGTCCTAAGTGCCTTTTAAGTTGCTGCAATAATGAGGCCTGTCTCTCACTTCTCTGCAAGTCCCTATGACACGCGCCTTTGAAGCTGCCATAGGCAGCTACCCATTAAAAACAACAGAGCTTGCTCTCGCACACCAAGTGTGACGTGCCGCCCTTAAGCAGCTACAGCAGTAACGACTCATTAACTTGTTTTCATTCGGAGACTGGATTGATTTGTCTGGGTAGCACTGGCGTCTCGGGGAACAGCAGCTATGTCTGCTACAAACAAAAGAAAAGCCTGGAAAGTCAAAGCAGTAAAAATCCGAGGTAATCTGCCCCCATTTCTTGATAATGGTAACCTGACCTGGCTCCTGAGTTTTAAAAGAATAAGCTGCTGTGAAACCCAGCCAGTCGACTTTTGCAACCCGCCTAGGATAAGATTTTGCTTTGACAGTGACTCCTCCACCCAAGAACTTCACAAACTGTTATTGGTTGTTGCCCGTGGCTTTACTGTACTCAAACATTAAGCATCCTCACTTTACAACTCTAGATTTTGATTGACAGCTACATATTTACAACATTTGTTAAAACTTTAGAATGATGTATGTATATTTTACACCCCTTGTGCTTATTGTACTATTGTTCAAGTCTTTATTACACCATGTCCAAAACTGTTCTGGCTGCATGCCCAGTGTAAATTAGGTCATGTCTCCTGTTACCTAGGCCTGATGTAACTGAAGTGCTGCCACTCCTCCTTGCCTGACTTTGGGGGGGGGGGCCTCGGGGGCCCTCTGCAAGTCCCCCTCCCAGTATCTTGAATCTACAGCGTGCCAAATGTAAATCAGGCCATGCTGTCTCTCAGCAGGCAACCCCTGCACCTAGGTCATGGCGCCATGCTCTCCCCCTGCACTTGGGTCACTGCACCATGCTGTCCCTTCATGGCTACCCCTGCACCTGAGTCACTGCACCATGCTCTCCCTCAGTGGCTACCCCTGCTCCTGGGTCACTGCACAGTGCTCTTCCTCAGTGGCTACACCTGCACCTGGGTCACTGCACTGTGCTCTGTCTCAGTGGGCTACCCCTGCACCTGGGTCACTGCACCATGCGCTCCCTCAGTGGCTACACCTGCACCTGGGTCAGAGGGTGCTTGGTATGTGACTGTAGAATGGGGCAACATGTCCCACACCATCCTAGGTGTTGGAGAGAGACAGAACATTTTATTTTAAACAGAATTATTACAAGCAACATATGTGCCAGGAATGAGCCAACACTATCTGCTTATTAATTTGTTGTTCAGTGAATTGAATTTCTAAAATTTGAGTGAAGTTGCAATATTCTGTCATGTCACATAGAGGATAGTGTATGGGCAACAGTGAACAACAATGGTGGTGTTCACTTTGAGAGGTTGTCATGACAACCATTGAAACCTCGAGAGCGAAGCTCAAGAGGTTTGAGGATGTCATGACACCTCGAGAAGTGAACGGTACTGTTGTTCACTGTTGCCCATGCACTGTCTTTTATAGGGTATGGGCACCAGAAAATCAACATCAGGGAAATAGATTTAGCGTATGCCATTAATTTCTCTCTTAGTCTTTGACTCAGCGCCGTCGCCATTTCCCTGAGGTTGCGAGCATTGGTAACTGCACATGTGCATAGACGTTCACTGTTGTGCCATCGATGTGACGTACTCACGATGGTACAACATTGTGATGTCACGTCAATAGTACAGCAAGCCTAGGGAAAGCTGTTTTTCGGCGAATACAGCTTTCTAACACACACTATAAATATATTGTAATGACTTGGAGACTGACTGGTGATCACAATGAGCAGCTGAGACCAGACCCCCCGTTGGGTGAGCCAGAGCCTTAGTCCCCCATGCACAGCCAGCCTGTAACCTCCAAGTCCGCCACCCCTGCAGTGAAAAGGTGGTCTCGGGGGAGGCAAACCAACTGTAACAGCAGCATTAGTGGTGGAACAGTCTGAAGAGTGGTAGGGCCAGGGATGCAAAGGGCAAATAACACACAACACACACACAGTGGATTTGCGCACAGCTTTTTTTTTTTTTTTGTGGCTGATATTTGTTACCTGTGGAGTACCTCTCCTCCCTCCCCCCGACTGACAGCAGCTTCCTGTGCCTAGTTCATTGATGGGTCTCCCTCCGAAGGCCTGACTCTTACTTTTCTTTATCCCCCAACCCCAGTTTGACCACTGTGTCTTAACTCTGGTGCAGCCCATGAACCCAGCCAACCCCCATCAACACTACTCGGACCGTCACTTCTCAAAACTCTGCTGACACCCTGCAAGCCACAGAGGGGAGTCGTTGGTAATTAATGTTGTTTACTGCATTTCCTGCATTTTAAAGGTGCAGTCCTCCCTAGTAATTAACTTGATTGGTAGGGACTGGCCCAATCAGTTTTAGCACTTATCCACTTATGAAAGTAATAGAGCTCTCCTTTCTGGGGAGGAAGCGTGGCATCCCTTGGCCGATGGGTGACTCCCAGTGGAGGTTGGAGGAAGCCCTGGCCAGAGAGGACCTAGGCAGTAGGTCATGCGGTGGAGGAAGGAGGCTGTGACCGGGGCTGTTCAGCGCATGCGTGCCTCCACGCACATGCACGCTGACTCCTGAGGCATCTGGGAGAAAAAATTGGAGGAAAAATGCTGGTCAGCAGGGTGAAGACTGCCCCCCCCCCCACAGGCACCGCTCATGGGCCGGGCAGGTAAGAGCCGGTAATTCCAGGGGGTGGGGCTGGGGGGTAGGTCAGATGGGGCCGACTGGCAGGGGAGAAAAATTGTGACATGAATGAAAATAAATAAATAAATAATAATAAGCTTGACCTTGCTTGGATCCTTTTTTAAAAAAAAAACAAAAAACACAGGTTACAGTGGAAGTGCTCGGGAGGGGGAAGTGGGCAACTCGCTTCTTTAGATCTGCAAGGAGGTGGGATGTGATACTGTAGGAGGTGACAAGCCGTGCAAAAAAAAAAAGATGTCAGAAGCTGGAAAGTTGTGGGGGGGCTCAATTCGCTGTCCCAGTTGTCACCCCTGCCCAAATTCCAACATGTTTTATTGAAATAATCAAATATACAGTAAGTTACAGATGAAATAGTAGTATCTCTGACTATTTTCCTATTTGTGCTACTTTTTATGTTTACTGTGCATCTGTGTGGTAAACATTTTGTTACAAGAGTTGATTTTGACAGGTGTGACCTTGTCAGTCCAATAAAGAGCCATCTACAAGGGGCTCAACAGTGTCACACCAATCAGCCAGGCTGATCATGACACTGTTCTGGCTTGCTGACCAGAAACTTTGTGTAGATCAAAGGAGAGAGCTGACCCAATCCTAGGGTGACTATCTCCTTTGATGTACATAACTCCACCCAGCAAGTGGTGCTGATCTGTCATGATTAGCCTGCTGTGGCCCCCTTCCCCCACCAAGTGTAATCCCCGGTGCCAGTTGCAACCCCACCCTGCTCCTTTTGATTCTGCAACACCAGGAAGCACACCCCCACTGACGCCGAACATGAAGAAAGTCCACATATTATGGTATTCTGGCACGGGGGTGCCCAATCCTCTGTGCTGGCTGATGCACTCTGCCCTGCCCATTTTGATTCTACGACACAAGGAAGACCACCCCAGTGCTGCCAAACATAACACCAACACTGGGGTGCCAAATACTAGTGTTGGTACCTGAAATAAGGAAAAACTTCCATTAATGCCTGTTGCTGCTGTTGCTGCCAGTACTGTTCCTCCACATGACCCTCACACTCCCTCCTCCCCCCCAAGTCCGCCCTTACCTACTGGGGGTCCAATGTTGTAATCCTCTCTGGACCAGAGACACGTCTCTTTTCAATGTTGGACCATGAACTGAGGAAATGGGGTATGCGGTTCAGTGTATCTCAATGGCTCTTGAACTTGTCGTCCTACCTAGGTCATTTTGGAATATTTTTGTCCCAAATTTTCAGCATGGTGTGGTTTTTTTTTTTTTTTTTTGCACCCCATTTCATGAACATTGACAGTGAAATTGAGCAAATTTGTTCCAAAAGGTGATTTTTGCAGTTGTACAAAACTAGCTTTTGGGTAGGAGTTGACCATTTTCTCCACCCTTGTTCACGAGGTGGGGTCACAAGAAGGCTATGTTGAAAATTTGGGGTAACAATATTAAACAAAGTTATGAGCCTACATTGAAATGTATGAACACCGGCTAATAACTGGCAATTTTCAATATTTTGAACCAAAATTTTCATCATAGCCATTTCTTCAACGCACCTGATGAATGTGACAGCTGTCATTTGTGAAATCCTGGCCAAAATGTGTTTTTTGCACCTGTAGCGTGAAATCACCTTTTGGGTAGGATTTGAAAATGTTCTCTGCCCTTGTTCATGAGGTAGGCTCATAAAAAGGCTATGTGGGGTCATAAGAAGGCTTTGTTGAAAATTTTGGGTAAAAATACGAGAAAACAGTTAGGAACTAATAATGTTCAACATATCCGTTGTGTTATCCCACCTCCTGAACACTGCAGGCATCCTCTTTCAGATCCCTTCCGAAACTTGTTTCTACAGTCACACAGCAAAATCGCCTTTCAGATGAGTGAACAGCCTAACGTTCTGACCAAGACAGGTAGTCATAAAAAGAATATTGGGCATTTGGGATCAAAATGTGGGAGCCCACTTAAAAGTAGATATTGCCTCTCAGCTGCCCTCTCCAGGATAATTATAATCTAACAATGTGTAAAAGCAGGACATCACTGAAAATGAGACCTTGCATCTCATCTGCTCTATCCTGGGGATATGGAGATACATATATTCAAGAAAGGCTGGGATAGGTATAGGGGGAAGGTGCATCCCAGAGCCTTGCTAGGGGGTGGGACTAAATACAGTCCCCAGGGAAGGCACCGATCATCGAGCAGACTCTATACACCATAGGGCCTAACCTGCTGGCTTCTTAGTATGTTAGTAAATAGCAATACCAGCAGTGAACATTCAGCATTAACAAATGCTGGTTATCCTTTGCAGTCCACACACCTCACCCTTGGGGGGCATTTTGGAAATTACAGACATGGGGCCAGCTATGTCCCTTCAATACCGTAGGTCATTTATTCAATGCTTTTTTTAGTGGTGCTGCAGAATAAACCAGTGAGGTTGTGTGCCCTGTAAAGTTTAAGATCAATTTGCAATGTATTTCTTCCTCGTCATCATCATTACACTTTCTCCCTAACTTGTATATTTCATAGTAACCAATCAACATTTTATTTCTTACTCTGTTTTTAAAATATATTTTCATTCACTCTGCATTTCTTACTTCAGTCCTTTTAGGGCACCTTGTTAAAGATGTCTTGATGGCATTGGGGATTGCGCTAATGCTAAAGAGAGAATGGGTGCCTGCAGCTGTTTTTGTGTGGCATGGGGGAGTCTTTCGTAGACCTGATCATTGCAGTTTTTATTGAGAAGGGGGTGGTGGCTTGTTCATTGGAGCCACTGACACCTCGAAACAAACTTTGAAAAATGTAATGGTTGGACACAAAGCAGCTTATATTTGTAATGAGCTCTGCACCTCTTACCCCATTACTTGTTACTTGGGTCATATGCATGAACATAGGATAGTTGTTCCCTGAGGGTTCATCCGCTTCTGTTTCTTCTCACCTGTCATAATGCACTGCTTGTGAGATCAGTTATTCCCATGGCAACAGACTGGGATGTCACAACTTGGCATTAGTATTTTAAGTAGAGAATAAGCTAAGAGTTAGATGAACTGTAAGGGATAACAAGCTTGTTTTGTGGGAATGTCTTCAGTAATAAACCATGGAGAGGAGAAATCCTATATAAGAGATGCGTATATAAATATACAAGCTGAATTAGTAGGTTCTCCTATGTTTTTGTGAAGGCGTTTGCTGCCCTTTAAAGAGCAGTTGATTCCTCCAATAAATCTTTGAAAAATATAGCATTTGGATACAATTCAGCTTGCATTCTATATACTGTATATTCTATAGATTTCTTACCCTGGTAGTTTATTACTGAGGAAGTCTTGCAGGAATACATGATCTTTGTCCCTTAAAGCTCATCTGCCTCTGTAACTTACTTCCTACTTAAAATCATAATCCTCTGTTGTGACATCAGTCTGTTGCCATGGGAATAACTATGATGTCACAAAGGATGTATTATTACTTAAGGTAGGGAAAAAGCAACAAGAACAGAAAATCTTCAAGAGCAAAGGTCCTGTTTTCATACAAATGACCTTAGTAATAAATAATGAGGAGGAGGAGAAATACTGAACTAATGTGAAATACATGCTGAACTTTGTCTACATAGTATATTTTGTTAGTTCTCCTGAAGGTGTCGGCTGCTCTTTAAAGAGGATTAGTTGGAACAAAGGACCACACATTCAAGTGTGGAGCTGGCCCCAATGTGCCCTCTGTGTGAAAAACGTTTTGGTTTATTTACTGTTTATTGTAGCATGGTAGATTATATCAGACTAATTTTGTTTCTAGGCTGACATCTTCTATTACTATAAATCCCAGAATCCCCAGCAGCAGACATCAGAGCAGTAGGCAGCAGTGAGAGATTCAATAGTCCTATCTCCAATCAGATGTTTTCCAATCTGCTTTTCTCCAGGGGCTAAGTACAGTCCTCTGTGGGAGGACAGCGGGATCAGAGCTTAGATCAGATCAGAGCACTGGAGACAGAAATGTTTACCTTGATCAAAGGCTGTAGGATCGAAATAAAGTGCAAGAAGCATATGTCTGAGCAAAGCCTAGAAGCTGGATGCTTCTGAGGCGCAGCAGAAGGCCCTGGGTCCGAGGAGTCCAGGCTAAGAAGTCCTCATCACAGCCCTCAGAAGAAAGGGGGCTGGAGTCAGACTTTCCCCCTCTACATTCTCCCCAGAGGGAGGGGCATAAAGAGGGGTGGATCACAGGCTGTCTAATCCAGAACAAGGCCCCAGCAACACTGGCGGCACTGGCCCCAAGGACAAGGGTGCTGGTGCCAGGGACAACGGCGGAACTGGAATCAAATCCAGCATCGAGGAGAACCCTGGCACCAGGCCACACCCTGAAGAGCCCAAACCTGGTAACGGCACCAGGATCAGACCCAGCACCTGTGACCCTAAGGTTGAGGGGCTGGCACCAGGGACTGTGCTGGATCTAGAACTGAATCCAGCACTGGGGGATCACCAGTGCCAAGGGCTGCATCTGAACTGGAATAGAATCTGTCATCGGGGAGAACTCTGGCACCAAGTCAGGCCCTGAAGGGCTGAAACCTGGCATCCAGCACCAAAGTGACTGACAATGGTACCTGACTGGTCCCATTAAGTGACACATGGTGGGGGTGTGGCCAGTGGGACAGGAGTTGAGGCATGGTCACAGGCGAGGGCCCAGGGATTGTTGCTGGAGCCAAATGCTCTATCCTGCTTAAGGGTCCTGCATGCAGCTCTAGTTCCAACAACCCCAAAGGGCCAGAGACCAGCTGCGCTGGCAGAGATACACTAGCCTGATGCTGCTCCCACTGCTCCAAAGAACTGCCCATGGGTGAAACTGCCCACCGGGGTCCTCACTTACAGACAGAGGGGTGCTCTGGGCCCCAGACCTCTACCTCCTAGAGCCAGAAACCCCCAGAGATGCCAACAGTGCTGGTGAGGGCCTCTGGCTCTGGGAGACTGAGTCTCATGGCAGACTGCAGAAAATGACCCTAGTATGGTACCATTTCTTAAGAGGAAGAACTCGAGGCTGCACAGCACCGACAACCCAATTGGAATCGGGAAAGGGCCCACTCTTTTGTACTTTTAGTAAGACTATCCTTCCTCTTAAGCACATGATCACCCATAGTCAGAACCCTTCCCCAGTGGGGAAAGTGGAGTGGACCCAGCCCTGGAGCAGCCTGCCTGAGAAGACTCCCTACTGTCGCCCTCCATGGGCATCAACCGTAGAGTTGGCATGGCTGTGAGAAAACTGGCAGAAATATCTTTATAAAATCACTAAACTGACCCAAAAATAACAAACTCTAGCTTTAAGCACTACAAACACTGAGAGGACTGAATGCTACTGTTGTATAGATGTGAGGTTCTGACTCCTGGCAGGTGAGTGACGTCATCACTGATGCACACGCTATGGCGTGTGGGGGGGGGGGCTGAGGCAGTTGAGGGCTGATGCCGAGGTATGTCATGCAGTGTGGGCCAGTCCTGCGGTGCCATATATGCATGCAACGTACCCCTGTGCCAGCTCTCCTGAAATATTCTGGCTCTCACCGGGTCTTGGTGCTTCTGGCTAAGACCCACTAGTGTGAATCAGTGGTGAAGACTGATTCCTGGAAGATTCCTCATCCCCTCTGCTGAGTCATGTATTCCATGTATTATCTTTTATATTCAAGTGTCTGGGATGGGGCTGGAACACCTTCATCCCTTCTCCTAAATCACACGTCCATTTTTCTTTATATCCAGGTCTCCATGATGGCAGTGGATGACATGTACAGCGAACTGCCTTTGATGGAGAAGGATCGCTACTGGAATGACTCTAACCCCAGACCACCATACACAGCTGCAACTGTCTCCCTTTTACAGAAACCCTCCTTTCAGGGATCTACCTTTGACATGACGTACGTATATCCTACTGTGAAATGTTCATTTTGAAAGCAAAACTAACCATGTAGTCTTACTGTGCTAAGTCGGTGTGCATTAGGAATAACAAAATATTTAACCAACTGATTTCTATTTCCCCCACTTTCTGGCAAGCTGCATCCCTAAGTTCTCCACCTCGGTCACAGTGGGAAGGGAAAGGAAAGGGAAATAACCAGGAAAGGCTAATTAAGCCAGAGCTTGTTTCCAGATGCAACCTGGGAGCACACGGAAGTTAAGTGACTTGCTCAGGGTCACACAGTATGCAAGTGGGGGCCTATGGGATTCAAACCCAGGTCTCTAGGTTTTCAGCTCAATGCTCTTAACCACTATGCTACATTGCCTCCTATACAGTGGGGCTAGGCCAAGGTCTCAGAGCAGGCCTGTTTTCTCTCCCTTTTAAACTTCCTACCCCTTAACATAAGACCCTCTTACAGCTGCAGATCCGGGGGTTCAGAGGTTGGAAACCTCCGTTTAATCCTAATTTTTGTAAACTACTGTTGGATTACACCAAATTAGAGCATTCCTCCTAAAATGCATAGCCCCACCCTTGCTTCTATGACCCAGTGAATAGTACCCAGCAACTTTGTTTTGCTGGCAGTATAGCCTAGAGGTTAGAGTAAATAAGCAATGAGGCATGACCAGGGGTTTTGTTAATGGTCTGTTAATCACCCTCTAGGGGTGTAATGTTGCACAAGGCGAAGCAGAGTGCCACATGCCCCTAGAGAGTGATTAACTAACCATCAACATAACCCCTGGGAGTGCCTTATTGCTATCATAATAAAACTGCTTTTTTAAACAGTGTTAAACCATGTTCAGCATATGGTTAAGCTCTACGTGTATGTTAATAAAAGATTAACATAAGGCTGTTAGAATGCTTACAGCCAATCAGAAATCTCCATTTCTCAGACCTTTTTTATAAGCTGTAAATGAGCTTGGTTAAGCACACCTGGGTTGGATTTCCCCAACCTCCACTTGCATACTGTGTGACTTTGAGCAAGTTGCTTAATTGTGCCTAGTGGGCCTTACCCGGTTAACTAACAAAAAAAATCTCTCGGCTGTGAGGTCACTCAGGTCACCACTAGGTGGTGCTCACATGCCAGGAGGATGCACTCTTCTATTAGGAGCTGGGAGCTGTAAGCTGTCTGCAGTGCTCTCCGACTGCTTCAGAAGGAATCCCTCTTGAAACATAAGTGCAAGCCTTCTGCTCTGTATTTATTGGGATAAGCCTGAACATGGACCAAAAGCAGTAATGACCTAATTTGTGTCTGGGATCTTGCTGTAATTTAACAGTTTTCAATTTCTGCTGTTTGCAGGATTCCTAAAGAAGAGATGCACTTCCAGCCTATGGAGGGGATAGACGAATGTGGGGAAGATGGCAACCATCAAATCACACTCTTCAACCGCCTGCTGACGGCAGCACCCTCCCCGTCAGCCCTGAGCAATGCCCTCTCCTCAAGGCACCACCATCTGCTGAAGCGGAAGAGCAGTGCTGTGTCAGAGGTCTCTGCATTCAGCTGCCTCTGTCAGGATACTCAGTCAACGATGTGCAGCTGCACGGCTTTGAGCTCTCACAAACCTCTGAGTGACGTCGACTTCATCCTGGGCCAAGAGATGACTTTGGTGAGGAGTACGAGTGAAGAACCCGAGCAATGCGTTTTTACCTATGACATGCTGGTGAAGAACAGGCCTTCCATGGAGTCCCAGAACAACTTACTGGAGATCAAAGACCTGTTGGAAAGAAAAGTATCGTCTTCAAATGCGGATGCTCCAGCACATGATCTTTCCAATTCGGCACCCATGAATAGTCCTAGTAATGACCCACCAACACCTGCTTCTGATATTTCTGCAAATCACACAGGTGAGAAGCAGGGTCAAACTTTACTCGTGGGATCCTGCAACTCTCCCGACCACCACAGCCATGTTGCTACTCTTGAGCATACAGAAGAAGTACCAGTCGCGTCTTTGATAGACACCTCCATTGCTCCACCTTCCAGTAGCACTCCTAAGGGTGCAAAAGAACCCATCAAGTTCCCTGAGATCCTTTGCCTGTCACAGACAATAGCCAGTGGTTGTGCGGCAGGCAAGTCATTGCTACTTATGGAATCCGAGGAGGCACCGGCATGCTCCAACAGTCCCAGGAGCAAGTATTCTTACAGCCTGGTGACCGAGAATCTTCCAGTGCACCCAGAGAGCCCATGTGTCACCAGTGGCAATGGAAGCACAGGCTTGGAATGTCCGTTTCTAAAAGAGAACGCCATTTAGTGATGCGGCTTCTATAGACAGTGCTCATTATGGCTTTCACAACAACTTTTTAAAAGCCTATCTCCAGCCTAGTGAGATTTGTTTTCCTTTCACCGACTTTAAAAAGGAAAAAAAACAAAACAAAAAAATAAAATCTTTCTCCAGCATAGCCCCTTTATCCTTGGGGCATTGTTTGCCTCCTCCTCTTCGAAGAGATAAAGGCTGGTGCTTGTGTGCGAACCTTATGTAGCTGTCGGCTGAATGCCAGCATGGGCACTGCATCAGCTGCTAAAAACACACTTGTTGGGTTACTTAAGCAATAAGGCATGACAATGTATGAGTTACTGTGGGATGATGCCCATTCCTCCAGAAGTGAGGCATGAGGCAATGCAGTGTGCCTTGCGCACCTGAGAAGTGCCATTATCCCAAAATTATACACACCGTGGAGTGCCTTATTGCACTTATAAAATGGCTTCAAGTTTTATTTTAAAAACTTGAGTCTTGAGGTTCAGAACATTAAAGGAATCTCTGATCACATTTGACCAATCACAGAGCTTGCTTCTTACACTCTTCATAATGGGAATTTCAGTAGTCAGTGGTGTGTTTTTTGGTGGACCCTTGAAATTATTTCTGTGCTTTTTTTTCTTGGGCCCAGCTGCCATCCTCTCTGCATTCCTATGACTTCAGCAGCAGGCTCTTTGGCGCCCTCCCCTCAGGCTGCTCGTGACTGGCCATGGGGGCGCTGGAGGGTGATTTGCTGTGAGCATCATCTGCATGATGTGCTCGTCCTCTACGTCACCAGTGAGCGAGTCACTCCACCCGCAGGTTGCTCTGGAACCAGAGTCTCCAGTCTATAAGTATGCTGTGTGGCCCTCTATTTCTCAGATTCCCAGCTTGGTCTAATAGGATTATGTGGGATGGGACCTTTACTTGTATTATGAACGAGGTAGGGGTGGGAGGCGGACTGTTCTGTTGCTTCAGTGACCATCGCAGCAACGTTCATCCCTATTTACAGAGTGACTTCTGAAGTGAGGGTGGGCAGCTAAGATATTAAAGAGGGGGTCCAGCCCAATAATCACAGTTTTATTCAAATTATTGTTTAATTTAGAATTTATTGGCTGGGAGAGGCATACTTGTCAAAGTTAGTTTTCTGGTGCGATTCTGGAGCACTGGGAAGTTAAATGACTTGCTCAGTGTCCCACAGTATGGAAGGTGCAGTTCTGGGTTTCAAACCCAGCTCTGTTGGGTCACCAAGTTCACAGCTTGGTGCTGTAGCCACTGGGCTATTCTGCCTCCTAATCTTAGCAATCTCTGCTGGCATTAGCATAACTCTGTTGTACAGCATTCCGTATTCTAAAACCACCTGAATTTCAAGCATTCATTACTAAAGGGATTTTTTGTGAAAACCTGAGCTCTGTCACTTATAATCGAGCAATCAAAGTCTTTATTTAACCAGGCGATCACCGTTGAGCAGGCTCATTTTCAAGGTGGACCTGGGTTTGTTAACAAGGGACAATATACATCAGATGCAACACACAAGAAAATAGTAATAATACAAATAAAGTGAAATACAATAATACAGTATATACAAAGTATCAGCAGGTAGCATTGACAGTAGTTTACGTTTGGAACAGAAGATACAGCTAGTTTTGGGTAGGACACAATTTTTCCTAAAAGTAAAGAAATATACATATCAGGTGCACCGAACACAAATAAAACCTAATATAAAAAGATATATAGTGATATGGTATGGAGAATTTAGAGCTGGAACCAGGGTCAAAGGAATGTGGAAGGGACAGATATGGGGGTAGAAAAAGGGAGAGGGAAGAGTCCATTATAGATGTCTGTCTAACAGTTCATCTGCAACGAGGCAGTCTGGTGCTAAACTCGTAAGTAGCTTTTTTTTTTTTTGTCCCCCCGTAAAAGCCGTTTTCTAATACCATTGTCCATTCTTTTATTGTTTCATCTTTACTAGTCTGTTAGTTAAATCAGTGGGCGTTTGCAATTGACACACTGGTAGTAAGTACCATTTTAAAACCTGATCATTTACTTAATGTCCCTTTCAACCACAGCATTCCATAATACAACACTGGCACATTGTGCTGTCTATCTAGTAGCTTAGCAAGGACATAAACTACATCATGTAATTCTGAAATTGTCCTTGGCACCAAAGTGCAAGTCAGAAACACACGTGAAATTCACTCAAAGATCATTAAAGATGAAACAATAACAGAACGTGAACCAGTATTTAAAAAAACAGCTTCAACAGGAAAAACAGGCTTGCCAATTCAGTGTAGTTTAATTTACTGCTTCCAATAGCTCCATTAGAAGTCCAAACCATCCACTGTTAACCATGATACAAAATGGCATTTGGGTGAAAATGAGTAAAATTGCATAATGCCACTGGCCTGTCAGCACAGTGGTAGCGCTACATCAATCATGACACCGGCAACTAGGGTTTCAAAGCGAGCCTCGGTCATTGAGGGGGGCAGGTGGGGGAGAAGGATTGAGTGTCCCAGAGGGCAGAGGATGCTCACTGCCTCTGGGTAGGGGTCTGTGAACTCTGATGCAATTCTGCCACCTAAGTCACCACAGGTGGCAGTGCAAGTGAAGCCGTGATGGGTGGGCGGGCACCTCCTGATTCAGGATGCTGGCATGCTTGAGTACAACGTCCACTTCAGTCCTCACCCGTGAGGCACCGGGGGAGTGGAGCCCTCTGCCGCAGGATGATGCTGCCTCTCTCTCCTTGCAGGTCGGAGGTATGTCCCAGGGATAGTGGGTGGTGAGCTGGGGGAGAGGGTGGTTGATTGAAGTGTGGGAGATGAAGCACAGTAAAGTAACAAAAATACCTTGCTTAATGCCCTCTGTGAGACATCATGGGGCTTTCCCCAGTGTCAGACCCAGTTTTTATATACCTGTTCTTCACAAGGAAGAGTGTAGCTCTGAATTCTGACAGTCTCGCAATGCTGCAAACTTGCATTTTGTAGATGCCAGCTGTGTTACTTGTGACCAACTATCCTCTTTGTATCTCTCTCCCCCAAATGTGTAAGCAACAGTGCACAACAGGGTGCAGAGTAAGACTGATCTTACTGCACGCCACAGGTGAGTTGTGATGCACAAGGCAAAGTCGCGTGCTTTCAACAACCTGGGAAGTGCGGTAAAATCAGACTTACCACACACCTTGGAGTGGGTTACTGCATTTGTAAAACTGTTCGTTGATGCAGAAAAATATATTTTAACTTTGAGAGCCACCATGCAGTAAGACAAATCTTACTGCACAGTCACATGATACAGTTCAGTCAATCACGTTCGTCGTCCTCTCCCTGCTGTTTTTATAAGATGTCTCAACCACTAATAAACTGGGTACATGAAAGATTGACATATTGACTGGCTGGGATCTGTCGGTGAGATAAAGAATACTTCCTGTCTCAGTAGATCTTGGAGAGATTCTCCTCTGCTGAGCCACTGCTCTCGCCTGCATTCACCCCTTTTTTGGTTTTTAGGGTGATGGGTGGTTATCCTGCCTGCTCTAGCATGATGGTTCTCTCTTTATTCCTGAATTTGGCATATTTACCTGGGTCTCCATATCCTGTCCTATGTGTCTGGTTTGATCCTGGTTGCTTCCGTCCCTGCTGGTCAGAGTACCCTCAGAGCTGGTCTTCGGTGGAAACTCTGGCATTATGGGGCTAGCTGATGTTTCTGGGTGGTTTTGGTGATGGCTTACAGTTCCATGTTGTGGTTCAATATAGGGAGATATCCTCAAAGAAGATCCAACATTTCGGATTGTTTTGGGGGTGGGGTTAAGGCTGTAAGAATCTGCCATTTACAGATCTTTTTCTTACAAATGTAAAACTTGAAATTGCTCTCTGCTTTACAAAGAACACCTTGGTTGGTCACAGTGGTGCTCCAGTACTTCATTTCCAAAGAGTTGTGTGTATAATGTGCCAAATGACTGAAAATGTCTTTTTAAATGTGTTGGATGGCGCAGTCTGTATTTTTGTTTGTTTTGGGACTAAAAGATTGTTTTCAACAGTGTTTTCACAATAAATGCTTAGGTTGTGTATTTTTGTTCCTTTTGTGTTAAAACTGTATGCCTAGTGTACTGACCTCATAATCAAAAACAAATGAGGCAAGCCTGCCGGCGCTAGAGCTGCTGTTCGCAATGCTAGCGACCAGAGTTCTGGAATGAGCTTGGATCATTGGATGAGAAAGCTCGAGTGTTCCTGAGGATGTGCCCGTCTTATGGTGCCAGCGTGGCTCAGTTGGTAGCACATCTGCCTCTGGACCAGAAGGTCATGGGTTCTCATCCCACACCGGGACTGGACTCGTATCTAAAAAAAAAAAAAAAAAAAAAAAAACACTGGCAACCAAGTGCAGTATTAAGGGGGGTGCTGTACTGTTGGGGTGTACCCGTCCTTCAGATGAGACGTTAAACTGAGGTCCCTTCTACCCATCCTGGTGCTGTCCTGGTGGAAGTAAAAGAACCCAAGGCATTCTTCACAAAGAGTAGGGGACATTCCCGGTGTCTTGGCCATTATAACATGGCCATCTAAAATATGATCACTTCATTGGTCAGAACACATCACCTGACCATTGATTAATCCCCGATATACCCAGAGTTGTCATGCCAGTCCACAATATCCTGATTGACAGCAATGTAAACTGACTTAGAGAAATCACTCCACCATAGACGCACTGAAAAAGAGAAGGCATATTCCACCCTGCAAAGGCGGATTCCACCTTCAAAGGCAGATTCTGAATCCTCACAGCAAATCCACCTAGTGGACAATTAACAAAGACAGCATCCTCTATACACATTATTCATTAGGCGGAAGGACTATTTTAGTAAAAATCCTGGTTCAAACACATATTTTAATATTTCTTTACATAAACCTCTATAATGCGGCTCATGTTATAAGAGGATTAACCCACTCCAGGGTATGGGTTTACTGAGCATTAATCCATGCCTGGGTGGTTGAAATCACTCTGCCTGCGGCCTCGTGATTCCATCTCCCCCAAGGCATGGATTAATGCTCAGTAAACCATACCCTGTTGTGGGTTAATCCTCCATATTCCCCTTCCCACGAAACTGGTTCATGCAATTATCCAGGCTGTATGTGGGTGCTGATGTGCAATATGGCTGCTACTACACATAGTGAAGTGACAATCAGTCTAGCATTGCTTGTAAAGCGCTTTGGGATACACTGTGTATAAAAAGTGCTATATAAATTCTTCCGCTTCCCCTACTTCTTCATAGCTGCTGCTATTGCAACACTGCCACCTGGTGTCAATGGGTGGCATTGCAACAGTAGTATTGCAGGGAAGGGAGGACATCTGACAGGTTCTGCTCTGCACAAGCACTGAGTCCCTTGCATGCCGGTGACCTTGCGGTGGGGACCAACAAATGAAAATTACGTACTCACCGTAATTCTTGATCTTCTAGGAGTATCTTCATCATTGAGTCACACTAGGGGATGGAGGGTAGGAAAGCATTGCCTGCTGCAAGAGCTCCTCTCGAAGATCTACTGTTGTGGTAAGTTCTTACGTAACTGTACTATCCTACTTAGAGTGGGAGCTCTTGCAGCAGGCTATAACCATAACCATAAGGACTGAATCCCAAGCAGTCCCACGCCAAGGAGGTGCCTGACCCCAGGAACTGGAAGATGGGATGGTGCTGGAAAACAACAAATCACGAAAAAAGCCCCTAAAGGACTGCCGGGCCGAAGCCAACACGACATCTGGATGCAATGTCCAGACTATAGTGTTAGAATTCCAGGTCACAGCCACACATATGTCTCTGATGGAGATGTTCTTCAAAGCGACAAAGGAAGCCGAAACTCCCCTGGCAGAGTGACCCCTAACTGGGCCTGGAAGGGGTTTATTGTGCTTTTCATAGCAAAACACAATGCAGTGGACAAGCCACTTGGAAATAGTCTGCTTAGACACCGGGTTGCCCAAGTGTTGTGGCGCAAAAGCCACAAACAGTTGCTCCGATTTATGGTGTGCAGCTGTGCGCTTAAAGTAGTACCTCAGCGCCCTGTGAAGAAGAGTCTCTCCTCTATTGGAGGGAGAAGAAAAGTAAACTTGAAGGTCAAATGACTGGTTGAGGGTCAATTCTGAGACCACTTTAGGAAGGAACTTTGGATTCGTTCTGAGGGAAACCCTTTCCCTATGAAATTAAATACGGTTGTTTACACATCCGAGCCTGGAGTTTGGAAACTCTTCGAGTTGAAGCAACAGCAACTAAAAAACAAACCTTCCAGGAAAAATAACTTGGCTCACAGTCAGCCACTGGTTCAAAAGGCGGGGGGAGAGTGAGCTTCTCCAACACAAACAGGAGGTCCCAGGGTGGGATAGGATCCCTAATGGGAGGTCTCATGTAGAATCCCTCATAAAAAGGTGCGGGCTAAGATTTTGTCCCCCAAAAGGGTGTGGTATGCAGAAATGGCCCACATGTGCACCTTTACGGAGGAGTAGCTCAAGCCTTGTTGATATAAGGAGAGGAGATACTGCAATGCTGAGTTCACCAGACAGGTGAGGGGGTCCAGACAGTGAGACAATGCCCATAAGCATAAATACTTCCACTTCATAGCATAAGTGGCGTGAGTAGAGGGCTTTCTCGCTGAGACGAGGATGTCAGCCACCTCCTGGGAGACCCTGTACCTGGACTTTGCACCTTCATGCTTGGCTCCTTCAGCCATAGCAAAGACCTGAGATTGGGATGGACCAGTGAGCCCTGAACCTTTGACAGCAACTACGAGCATATTGGTAGTGGGATTGGAGGTTCTGAGGACAACTGCTGAAGGAGTAGGAACCAAATCTGCCGAGGCCACAAAGGGACGATTAGAATCATCCCAGCCCCTTCGGCCTGTATCTTCAATAGAACACTCTGAATGAGATGGAAGGCATAAAGAAACTGCCCTGACCAACAAAGGGACAAGGTGTCTGGCCAGAAAACACCAGGCATGGGCTCTTGCGAGCAGAAAATTGGCAGTTTAGCATTACATGGGGATGCAAAAAAGGTCCAGCTCTGGACGACTCCATGTGTTGAAGAGCTGGTTCACTACTGATTGCAGTAGCTCCCACTCACTCATGCACCTTGGACTGAGACCTGCTTAGTCTGTCTGCCAAGTCATTTAGGACACCTGGAACATGCACAGCGGACAGAGAGCTGTGCTGCTTCAGCACCCAGTACCAGACTCTCACTGCCTCCCTGCACAGGGGCAGGAGTGGGTGCCCTCTTGCTTGTTGATGTAGAAGATGACCACCATGTTGTTCATCTGAACAAGAAGAAAGCCTTGGACAAGGTCCTCTTGAAAGGCATGTAGCGCATTGAGGACTGCTTGCATTTCCAAGACGCTGATGTGGAGGTCATGCTCCATAGGGGTCCAGACTCCTTATGTTTGGCGGGCTCCTAGGTTTGGCCCCAACCCAAATTTGTTGCAGCCATTGTTAGTTTGATTTTGGGGGCTCCTGACAGAAAGGGACCCCTTTTCCTAAATTTAGAGGGTCCAGCCACCAAAGAAGTGTCCTCTTGACCGGCTCTGCGATCCTGACCATGTGGTCTAGGTCATCTGAGCATTGATCCCACTGCATCCTGAGCATCCATTGTGGGATTCTCATGTGGAGGTGAGCCAGAGGAGTGACAGGAATGGCCGCCGCCATGTTCCCCTAGAAGTCTGAGGAAGGTCCTGGCCTGGACCTGAGGGGTTATAAGGACTGATCAGACATTCTCTCGAAAGCGATTGACCCCCTCTGGAGGTAGAAAAGCCATGCCCTGGACTGAATCCAGGACCGCCCCTATGAAGACGAGTCTTTGGCTGGGCTCTGGGGAGGACTTTGGGAGGTTCAGGGTGATCTCCACTTCTTGGAATAGAGTATAGGTGTCTCTGAGAGCCTGAAGGAGGCATGTCCTTGACGGGGCTGCAAGCAGCCAATTGTCGAGGTAAGGGAAGATGTAATGCCCCTGGTGTCTTAGAGCCGCAGCCATCACTGCCAAGCATTTGGTAAAGACTCAAGGAGAGGCCGAACAGGAGAACCCAAAACTGAAAATGCACCCCCTGGAAGTGGAACCTCGGGTACTTCCTGTGGGGGGGAGGGGATCCCTATGTGCATGTATGCATCTTGCATGTCTAGGGAGCAGAGCCAGTCTCCCTGATGCAGCAGAGGAAGTAGCCTTGGAAGAGTCACCATCCGGAACCTTCTGTATTTGATATAATTGTTTAAGGAGCTGAAGTCCAAAATGGGACGAAGATTCTGCATCTTCTTTGGGACAAGAAAGAAATGTTAGTAATATCCCTTTCCCTGCTGCTGCAGAGGGACTGGCTCTAGTGCCCTTTTCCGCAAGAGGGCCTGAATCTCTCCTTCTATGAGAGAAATGTGAGAAGGAGGATACTTTAAGGATCTCGGTGAACTCTAGAGTATGTCCTCTCCTTATAATATCTAGGACCCACTGGTCCACAGTTATTGAGCTCCAACCCTTCAGATGAAGGGAGAAGCGACCCCCCTACTGCCTCCCCTGGTACCTCCTCCGGGGGGGGGTGTTGGGAGGATGTCATTGGGTGGATCTGGGAATGAGCAGAGAGGCTTGGGAGGACTTGGGGCCATGAAAAGAAGTGCCTTCAGGCTGCTGGTTGCCAGCTCTCCTTTTAAAGTCACCCCCTGGCCCTGTTGATTGCCATGGGCTTGGGTACCCGAGGGCTTCCAAAATGGCCACCTTTTCACTCTCTTCTGGTCCCCTCTGTACATTTGATGGAAGGACCAAATGGATTTCCCCAACTCCTGGAGACTAGAGATAAGGGACTCTGTCTCCTGCCCAAATAAGATGGAACCCTGGAACAGAAGGCCCTGGATTTCGGACTGCAGATCTTGGTGAAAGCCGGAGACTCTCAACCAAGTGTGGCACTGGAGGCAGACACCTGATGCTGCCACTCTGGCCGCTGTATCTGCAGTGTCGTATGAGGCACGGAGATCATGCGTGCCTACGTCCGAGCCCTACTTGAGGACATCCAGAATCATCTTCTGTGCGGAGTCTGGCAAGGCATTAACTAGCTCTTGTCCCTCTCCCAGAGTGCATTCTGGTATTGAACCATATGCGTGAGGAAATTAAGGGACCTAATGGAGCAGGTGGAGGCAGAATACACTTTCTTGCCCACCTGGTCCAAATCGCGAGACTCTGAGTCAGGAGGCTGTGAGCTAAGGTGTTTTGGCTGCTTGGACTTATCATAGGCAGCCATAATCACAAGAGTCCACCTGAGGGTGTTCTGCCAGGAAAGGCACATCCCTCGGGGGCCCTGTACAGCCTGTTTGACTTCTTAGGAACTGCCAGGACTGAAACAGGATGCTTCCAAGTAATTCTAGTAAGGTCTTGGAAAGTGTCCACTAAAGGAGGTACTACCAGAGGTTTTGGCTCCTTCTGCCTCAGGTATTGGGCTAGTCAACGGTGTTCCGGATCCAGGTCCTCCGTATCCCATTCATTGTTGGAGGCCTGGATGTGCCTCATGATGTCCATAAAGGTTGGATCATCAGGAGGCAAGCAGGGTTGGTCCTTTTTCTCCTGGGGAACCCCTGATCCCCGAGAGGGAAGAGGAAGAGGATGACCGGCTACTGGGTGTAGAGTAGCTGGATCTGTCTCTAGGACTTGCCCTGCTCAAATTTTGGTGGCTATGGGATCAACAGTCCGTCATGAGACTGACGATGGAGCGATGACGGGCATCGGTCCAGGGACCGATGTCAGGAGTGGGCCCGCCCATCGGAGCGGGAGCGGCTCCTGGAGTGTGACCTGATCCGGCATTGGCTATCTGACCTAGGGGAATGTCGACGGTGGTCTGGAGACCCTGATCAGGAACGGACCCTGGAGGATGAGTGAGGCAGCGGCCTCTCGGCGGTCTTCCTAGGCGAAGGCGTGGGAATACCCTCCAGTCGTGGTTTGCCCAATGGATCTGGCACTGGTGATGGGGCCATCTTTAGGGGAGTCTGTTTCTGGACTTGACCCCACCAAAACAAAAAAAAGCTCCTGGAGCTCCTCCCTGGAAAATACCAAAGCTGCTGTCCCAGGAAAGGGGACTAAGGGATCTGCAGGATCCGGCAGCCCTGAGGGGAGGAAGACTTCTTACCCCAGTAGTCCTTTAGCATCCGTAACTTTATGCATTTAGGTGGCTAGGTGCAATTGCCCCAGAGGTGTGCCTTTAAGAGTTTTTTTTTTTTTGTAGAGTGTAGGGCTAGCCAATCAAAAGACGGGCGGGTGTGAACGGAGTGAAAGCTGACTGCTTCAGAATTTTTTCTTCACTGGACTGAGCATTTTGCCTCTGAGGTGTCTCCCAACTTTCCTTGTTAACAGCCTCCTAGTGCTTATCTGGGTAAAGTTTTCCTCATAAATCTTTTCCTTTAGTGTGCTGAGTGACGACTTTTACTTTTTCATTAGCGTTTCGCAAATTTTTATTTTAACCTTGCGACAAGCGTTATTTGGACTTTATTTTACTGCACTATTTACTTTAAAGCCTAATTTTATCGTGGGTGTTTATTTTCGACAGTTTCCTTTATTTTTGACTAATTTCTTGTGGGAACCGTCAAATTGGGGACAGTTGTCTTATTTTTTACCTCGGACCTCGCGAGGTTTACCGTGAGGCACCTGCAGTAGATTTCAAATTTAAACAGTGCCTGTGGGTTTTCTCTCTAGATTGGCAATTACAAGGAAACCTTTTTTGTTATATTACTGGATCTTGGTATCATCTGTGTCAGGACTGCCCGTCAGGGTCCAGCAGCCACCTGTGCGCAGTTGAGTATTGCTGGTTTTCTATTAAGATTGGCACTGGTATAGATCCCAGTTTTACAACAACAACAAAAAAAAAAAAAAAAAGGACCTGGTAATAGTTTATTAACTGGGGCAGGACTGCCTGGTGGCATTTTCACAGAAACCTGCACTCGGTTCATAGGTCCAGAACTGATTTGCTTTGCTTAAATTGGAGAACATAGCAGACAAACCTTTGATAATTATGGCTGAGGATAAATCGAAGGCTTCTGATGAGGGTCCATTCAAAAATACTAATACCAAAAGCAGAGATGCTGAGGAACCCTCCAGATCCCAGTCAAAAAATAAAGTTTCCAAAGATGAAGTTCTTCACAAATTGAAAAATAACGGGAGTGACGAAAAAAGGAAGCTTAATCAAGCCTCTGATGAAGTGGCTAAAAAGAAACTCTGTTAAGACAGATATGCTCCCGGGAAAGCCAATAGTGAGACAACAGGCAGCTTAAAGCATTCAGAAAAGACAAAGCACTTACAAACTGCGCAGGTTCTTCCATCAGTGCAAGACATGGAAAAAGCATGGCAACTGTTTCAGACCCTTCAAAAGATGGGTCCTCTATTTACTGGGGTTGGCAAGCACTTTTCCACAGTTCTCTGTTCTGTAGACCGTGAGGGTGATGCAGATGATGATCAATTCTATGATGCCCCTGACATGGATTTTGAGGGCCTTGAACCCCAGGAGTCCCCAGACCCTCGCCTTGGGGATCCCCTGGGTGACCATGAGGATCCTTCCTCTACGTTTTCATTTATACAAAATATGCTGGATACCCTGGACCTCTCTACACAGAAGCCTGACCAGGATGAAGATGAAGGGTCTTTCATCCTCAAAGACCCTGGTTGTCCCTATCTATAATGCATTTAGAAAAAATACCGTGAAGGTGCTTCAACACCCCACTTCAATACTAGGGATTGATAAGCGGCTTGAGAGAAAATATAAATTGTCTAAAAATGGTACAGAGTTCCTGTCAGCACACCCTAGCCATGAGAGTATAGTGCAGCAGGCAGCTTGTGAGAAAGCTGGAGTCTCCTTGTCGCCCTCTCCCACTGACAAGGATTCCAAGAAAATTGGCTTTATAGCAAAGAAAATGTATGCCACAGCTTCCCTGCTTCTCGGGCTTTCTTCTTACATGGCATTCACAGCCAAATATCAGAAAGCCCTTTGGAAATCTGTCCAGGCTATCGCCCGCAATGGATCAGATTCTATGGTACAGGAGCTGGTGGATACATCAAAAACTGCCTTGGAAGCTACTATGTACCAATTCCACATGGCAGATGACAATAATGATGCAGTCTCTAGGGCGATGACCCATGCCATATCTCTGAGACTCTTTGCCTGGCTTAGAAGAACCAGTCTGACCACAGACACTCAGAACAAAGCCATGGATTTTCCTTGTGATCAAAATATGTTGTTTGATTACAGAACCACTGACTACATGAAAAAGGTCAATGAGTACAAGACCTCTTGGCAGAGCCATTCATCCAAGCCTAAACCCACCACCCCTCAGAGATCCTGTCCCGGGGCGGTAGGGGCAGAAGTTTTTTTTTCCCAGGCCTTACAGTCCCTATCCCCAATCTGACTTTAGCCAGTACAGGGGGTCTTTCAGAGGCAGGGGCAGAAGGGGCCAAAGAAGATCCACCTCTACCCAGTCACCTGCCTCAAAGTCCTGATGTGAGTGTTCAGGTTGCATCCCCACTTCTGGTTGGAGGCAGACACTCTCACTATCTTCAGCACTGGTCCCTCATCAGGTCAGACAAGTGGGTACTGGAGATAGTGGAGAAGGGTCTGTCATTACAGTTCAAGCAGCTGCCAGACCTCAAGTGTACCCAGGTGTCAAGACCTCTGTTACCATCACAGATACCGCTGTTGGAAATGGAGGTACAAAACCTTCTGGCTTTACAAGCAGTGGAGAGGGTCCCCACCCACGAGAAGGGCAAGGGCCTCTACTCCAGGTATTTTCTGACACAAAAGAAAACGGGGGAGTGGTGACCTATCTTAGATCTCAGATATTTGAACAAACATCTGAAAAAACCCAAATTCAAAATGGTCACTCTGTCACTGGTCATACAGTCCTTATAGCAGGGAACTGGCTAGCCTCTCTCGACTTAAAGGATGCCTACTTCCACATACACATAAGGAGATCTCACAGGAAGTTTATCAGGTTCAGACTTCCTTCGGGTCACTATCAGTTCACTGCAATGCCCTTCAGTCTGTCCTCAGCCCCAAGAGCCTTTACCAAATGTCTTGCAGTGCTAGCAGCACATCTCAGGAGACTGGATGTCGCTCTCTAACCCTATCTGGATGGCTGACTCATAGTAGGAAGGTCTCCTTGACTTGGCAAGGAATCTCTTTCCCTCACAGAACACACTCAGGAGTCTCTAGGTTTCCTGGTAAATCTCAAAAAGTCTCACCCGGAACCCACCCAGCTGCTCACCTTCATAGGGGCCCAGCTGGACACTCAGAAAGGATATGCTTTCCTCCCACAGGAAATAATTCAGTTTCCTTTCAGTGGCAGATTCTTTCACCCAGGGACAGCCAAGACTAGCCAGACATTTCCTCAAACTTCTGGGACATATGGCCTCTATGACTGCAGTAGTTCCAAGGGTCAGGTACAGGATGAGACTCCTGCAAGCCTACCTCCGACCTCACTGGTCTCGGAGAACCAACACATTTTCAAAGTTAATACCGGTGTCTGAGCAATTCCTCCAAAATTTGCTGTGGTGGAAGGACCCTGCAAATTTGCAGGCAGGGGTTCCATTTGAAGCTCCTCTTCCCACAAAGATGATCACCACAGATGCCTCCCTGTTGGACTGGGGAGCTCATCTAGACTGTGCCTCAGTAAGCGGCAACTGGATTCCCGAAGAGTTACAGTTGCACATAAATTTTTTAGAACTCGGAGCAGTCTTACTAGCTCTCAAAGCTTTCACTCTCAGAATAGAAGGGCAGGAGGTTCAAATTTGAACGGACAGCACCACTGCAATGTTCTACATAAACAAGCAGGGTGGTACCAGATCAGGAATACTCTGTTTGGAAGCTCTGAAGTTCTGGTCTTTAGCATTCTTCCTGGGAGTCGGCCTCTCAGCTATTCCCCTCCCAGGCAAACTCAATACTCTGGTGGATGCTCTAAGCTGCATCAGTCAAGGTCAGAGCGAATGGACACTGAACAAGCAAGTACTAGCCAGAGTGTTCAGGCAGTGGGGCACACCACATGTGGATCTGTTTGCCTCTCCTCTCAATTTTCAGCTTCCTCAGTACTGTTGCAGGCCCCCAGTCCTGGGAACACTTCCTCTGGATGCCCTGATCCTGGACTGGTCAGGGAGGTTCCTATATGCATTTCCTCCGATATTCAGTGTGTTGCTGAAACTCAGGCAGCAGCCTGCATCCATGATCCTAGTGGCTCTGGACTGGACCAGACAAGCCTGGTACCCTCTCCTTCTCTCAATGTCCTGCAACAGGCCCATTCACCTGCTGACCCTTCCTCAGACAGGAGTGCAGTACCCAGATGTACACTCTCTTCACCACAAAGCCTGGTTCTTGAGGAGTTAGTTTCCATCCTCACAGTACTCTGAACAGGTCCTTAAGATACTGAGGATGGCCAAAGAAATGAACACCAAGAAGACTTATGCAACCAAATGGAAAAGGTTTTCCCTCTGGTGCAGAAGCAAAAAGGTCGAACCCCTATCAGCTGCTAGACTACCTGATACACCTACAGGTGTCAGGCTTGAAACCATCTTCACTCAAGCTACACCTGGTGGCAATTTCAGCCTACCTTTTGGTGGGAAAGAAGAGATCATTTGTTTACCATGACATTTTTAAACAGTTTTTCAAAGGCCTCTTGCACCTCCAGTCTCCAACCAGGGAGCCTGTTCCTCCTTGGAGCCTGAACCTTTGCATAGATGAGCCTATGTCCACGGCCCACATCAAGTTTGTAATTTGGAAGACCATATTCCTGGTAGCCATTACATCTGCCAGGAGGATTTCAGAGCTACAGGCCCTGTGCACTGAGCTGAATTACATCATCCCCCACAACGATAAAGTTGAGCTCAGGACAAATAGGAAATTTCTGCTAAAGGTGGTTTCAGAGTTTCACTTGAACCAATCCATTACTCTGCCCGTCTTCTTTACTGAGCCATCTACTACTGGTGAGCAAAAGCTCCACAGCTTGGGATGTCAAAAGAGCCATCTTTCACTACCTAGAGCATACTAGACAGTCCAGAGGCTCTTCCACTCAGTTGTTCCTCACCTACGGGGATGTAGACAGAGGAAGACCAGCTACCAAGAGAACTATTTCTTGTTGGTTGGTCTCTTGTGTTATATTCTGCTATGAGAAAGCAGGTCAACAACCTCCAGTGGGGCTCAGGGCCCATTCCACCAGGGGGCACTGCAGCCTTGCTTGCAGCAGCAAGGGGCATTCCCCTACTGGATGTCTGCAAAGCAGCTACCTGGAAATCTGTGCACACCTTTGTGAAACACTAGTTTGGATGTGCAGACCAGATCTGATGCCAAATTTGGCAGGGTAGTTCTGCAGAGCCTCTTTCCTAAGTAGGTTCTCTGCCTGCCTCCCACTTGGTACTGCTTGGTAGTCTGCAAAAAGTTGCTGATGCTAAAGGACTCCTGGGGTAAGAAGAAAAAATTACTCACCACAGTAATCTTCTTTCTTCCATGGGGACCTTTAGGATCAGTAAGCTCCCACCCTTCCTCCCCGGTTCACCTGTTGGAGAAGGGCTCTTACGTCACCTTTTACCAAATTTGGCATTTGTTATTGAGTTTTTTACCTTGTGTTGCTGTTTCTATTTCCACTTTTGGACATTTGCATGTTTTTTGAATCCTGTTAATTCCTTTTTGGGGCATTTGCCTTCGTTTTTCCTTTAAAATAAATTCTGAAGCAGTCAACAGCTTTCACTCAGTTCACACCCCCTCCTGTCTCTTGATTGGCTAGCCCTTTGCTCTTTTTAAAAAAATCTCTTAAAGGTACACCTCCAGGGCAATTGCACATAGCCAACTAAGTGCAGAAAGTTACTGATGCTAAAGGACCCCATGGAAGAAAGAAGATTACTGCGGTGAGTAATTTTTTTCTTAGGAGACATAGACGCTGCTCCTTCCGTGGTAGTGTCTGTCCCCTCTGCCCCTTCAGCCAGTGTCAGTACTGGGACCGATGACTGTTTCTTCCGGGCGGCGGCACTGGAGTGTCTAACTCCAGTGGCTTACCCTTGTCTGGTGAAGCTGAGACCTTAATGGGCATGGCTGAAGCTTGCACCACAGAGGTCTTGGGGGTGACCCTAAGCAGCGTCACGTTAGGCTTAGCAGGTTTTTCCCCTGACGTACCTGCTTTGACCAGAGTCTTTTTGACTGGAGTGGAATCCTTATGGGGATGATAATCTCCAGAACCCTGGGAAGAGCTGGGCTTCTTGGGGGAGGACTGAGAACGTGACTGGGACCTAGACCCATGGTGGGACAGACTACGGTCCTTGTCCTGGGAGCGCTTGCTGGATTTGTCCTTATGTTTGGCCTTCTCCCCAGAGGTGTGCAGGACGTCCATCTTTTGTTCCAAAAGGAAAGTCTTAAGAGACTTCAAGCGATGGATTCTGGTCCTGCTAGTGAAGCCCTGGCAAGTGGAACAGACCGCGGTGTTGTGGTTTGGGCTCAGGCAAAACACACACTTGGTGTGGCCGTCCTTCGGGATCTGGTGGCCGCAGCTACACTTGTTTCTGTGAGGCCCAGAGGATGATACCGAAGACGGGAACGACATATGTTTGCTGGAGTCGGTAGAAATAACAGTCGGTATTTTTTGAAAAGAGCAAAAAAAAAAAGTTTTTGCTGGCAACTGGCAAGCCAAGCTCTTCTCCAACGTGAGCAGGTCGTGGCGGGAAAAGAACTGGGGTGGAGCTGAGTCTGCCCCCTTTTGTACCATGGCTGATGGGGTGGAGCCGATGTCAGGGGCGGTCCCTGCTGGGTACTGCTGGCTGATAATTTTTTCTAGTGGGTCCTAATGCCTGCGGCGTTAGTCCTTATGGTTATAGCCTGCTGCAAGAGCTCCCTCTCGAAGTAAGATCAACATATACCACTCCTAGAACTACTGTTACAGGTGAGTAACCTGTTGTTCTAGGATTGTGGATATGTTGTTCATCCACACTTATTGTCAAACTCCTAGCAGTTCTCCAGAAGAAGGGAGGCAAGGCGCACAACCCCTACTTAGGGAACAGAGATGGGAAAACTGAGGCCCCAAAACCAGCATCCCGGTGTGACTCAAGGTCGATGTGGTAGTGGGTGATGAAGGTGTTTGCTGACTTCCAGGTAGCAGCCAGACAGATTTCCTGGATAGGGATGTCCCTGGAAGCAGCCACCGATGCAGCAGTATGGCGGGTAGAATGAGCTCTTATCCCACGGGGAGGCTTCTTGCCGCCAACTCATAGCAGAGACCTATGCATGACGTAATCCATCTTGCAATAGTCCGTTTCACTGCAGGTCTGCCAGAAGTGGCTTCAGCATAGGTGACAAACAGCTGGCGAACCTCTCCCTGAATTTCCACCGTCCTCTCCTTAGAATAGGAGAGAGCACGTCTCGGGTCCAAAGTATGGAGCCTGTACTCTGCCTCCAAGGTGTAAGTAGGGTAGTATACCAGCAGAGTCAACGCCTGGTTAAGGTGAAACTCTGACACCACCTTCGGAAGGAATTTCAGGTGGGGGTGCAGGACAACTTTGTCCCTGTGGAAGACCAGAAAAAGGATGTCCACCAAAAGTGTTTGGAGCTCCCCTGTCCTTCTGGCTGATGTGATAGCCACCTAGAAGGCAGTCTTCCATGACAAGTATGACAACTTACACTTGTGCATGGGTTCGAATGGCTTGCCCATGAGCTTTGCCAGTACCAGCAGTAAATCCTATGGAGGTGGAGGTTCACGCACCGGAGGGGATTTGTGATCCAGGCCTTTGAAAAAGCACCTGACTACACTCTCCTGCGCCAATGTCGGCTGCCTGGCCAATGCCTGGTAAGCAGAGATGGCTGCCAGGTGCACCCTAAGGGTCGATGACCATAGACCCCCTTTGGAGAGAGACACTAAAGATAGTCAAGAATGTTAGCCATGGGGTAGGGCAGAGGGTCCAGGCCCTTGCCCTGACACCAAATGGAAAACCTTTTCCACTTGAAGACATAACATTTCCTGGTTGATTCCTTTCTGTCTACCTCCACCACAGTGTAGACATCTTCGGAAAGACCCAAAGCCTGGAACTCTAGCCACTCAGGTACCAGGCTGTGAGGTACAGAGACTGAAGGTCCGGATGGAATACCCTCCCCCTGATTAAGTGATATCAGGTCCGGGCATGTGCAAAGCTGCTGCGGGGGCCTGCAGCTGAGGCTGAGGAGATCTGGATACCAGAACTGGCATGGCCAATCTGGGGCTACCAGGATCACCTTCACCGTGCCCCTCCTCACCTTGAGAAGCACCTTGTGGATCAAGGGAAATGGAGGGAAGGTGTAGAGTAGGCCTGGGATCCACGGCCTCTAGAAGACATCCCCCTGCAGTGAGCCCTGCTGAGGGGGGTGGGCATGAAACAGCCTCTTATAGTAACTCGGTGCTCTTTTTACATCAAGGCTGTACAATCTATGCTCACCTGAGCTGGAGTGTTCAGTAAAGAAGACTGGCAAAGTTACTGACTGGCTCAAGTGGAAGTAAGAGACCGCCTTGGGGAGGAACTTCCTATTAGTTCCTAGCCCTACCTTATCCCTGTGAAAAGAAACGGTCCTTTTCCACACAAAGGGCCTGTAGCTCACTTATCCTCCTGGCAGAAGTGATTGCTACCATAAAAAACTACCTTCTAGGTAACAAATATAAGCTCTGTGGATGCCATAGGCTCAAAGGGCAGAAGCATAACCTGAGCAATGCAAACATTAAGATCCCATGCTGGCACTGGTTCCCTGTGAGGGGGAAACAAGTGAGAGAGACTTTTAAAGATCCTCTTGGATATGGGATTCAATGCCATTGAGGTATCCTTTTTAGGTGAAAAGTATGCTGAAAATGAAACCAGGTGCACTTTCAGAGTCGAGTGCTGCAGCTCCAAGGAGTATAGATGAGACAGATAATCCAGAAGGGTTGGAATCCTGGCCAGGGCTGGGACTAGACCCTTATTATTGCACCAGATGGAAAATCTTTTCCATTTTGAGGCACAGATTTTCTTAGTGGGAGGTTTCCTGTAACCCCTAAATACTTCCAAAACTGCACAGAGAGTTGGCAGTCTGCATATTCTTAGTCGTCAAGAGCCATGCCTTGAGCTTGAGAGACCTGAGGATGAGAAACGCTACCCTCCCCTGAAAGGAAGTCAATAGATTGTACCTCTGAGGAAGGTGAATCTGCTTGCTCACTGACATTGAAAGCATAGGGAATACCTAGGCTGCCTTACGCAGTCTGGTGCTAGCATGATCATCGAGCTGGTTATGACCTGGGCTTGATGATAACCCTGAAAATCAGTGGAAAGAGAGGCAAGGCATAAAGGTAACTGTCTGTCCGATCAAGAATCAGGGCATCCATGGGCACTATCCCTTTTGCTGGGGCCCTGCAACAAAAGGGAGGCAAGTGGTGATTTTTGTGGGAAGCAAAAAGGTCTATTTCTGGGATCCCCCACCTTCTGAATAAAGCATTCACCACTTGCCTGTTCAATGCTCATTTGTGATGGGCCTGAATTATCCTGTACAAGGCATTTGTCAGGGTGTTGTCCTTGCCAGGCAGATGAACTGCTTGTAGAGAGGTGTTTAGGGAGTAAACAAGCTCCATCTCTTCATTACCTCTGTACAAGGAGGAGTGGACCTTGTTCCTCCTTGTTTATTAATGTAGAATTGTCTGATCTGACTTGTACCATCTTTCCCAGAAGATGACGAAAGAAAAACTGAAGGGCCAGGTATACAGCCCTTAGCTCTAGCAGATTTATGTGCAGGAGTGAGTCTGTGCTGTCCCGGGAGCCATAAATGGTGTGATTCCCCCAAGTGGACACCCCATCCTAAGAGGAAAGCATTGGTTGTGAGAAACCGAGAAGGAGGCTTCTGCAGAAATGGAACCCCTTCCCTTACGTTTTCTAGTTCCCTCCACCCTTGGAGGGCCTGTGCAAGGCTTTTGTTACTGGTACTGGCTTTGAGAGTGTGCTCTGAGGTGGAACTGGATCTCTCTCATCTAAAATCTGGCACCTATGACCATGGTTGCTGCTCAAGCCATGTGCCCCTATAGTTGAAGGAAATGTGTTGCTGGCTTTGGCCTGCCTAGGGTGAATGAGCCTGCCAAGAGCTGAACAGCATCTGCCCTGTCTTGAGGGAGAAAAACTGTTCCCACTACTGTATCCAGATCTGCACCTGTGAACTGCAGAACTTGCATGGGGTCAGCACTGACGTTTTGATACGGAGAAGGAATCCCAGGGACAGCAGCATATCATGGGTCACCTGTAGGTGGTCTGACACCTATTGGTGGGATTTCCCTGTGATTAGCCAGTCGTCCATATAAGGAAAGACTGTAATGCCCATTCTTCTAAGATGTGCCACTATCACTTCTATGCACCTGGTAAAAACCCTTGTTGCAGAGGTGAGACCAAAAGGCATTGTTGAAAACTGGTACTGGCCTGAGGCGAGTCTGAATCTGAGTTACTTTCATTGTTAGGAAATATCTGGAATAGAACCCTCATCCTCTTTGATTGTGGGGAATAGGCTTGACTGCTTTTGGCCGGAATAAGGCCTGTATCTCGTGCTCCAGCAATTCTCTTTCTGAGAGGGAGCAGGTGTAAATTGTTTCAACCTTGGAGGTCAACCTTGGAGGAGGAAGGGACTTGAAACAAAGGGAGAGACCCAGACTCATTATTTCCAGAACCCATTTGTGAAGTTGGATCATTCCTGAAAATAGTGGGTGAGTCTGCCCCCTACAGGATGGGAAGAAGCAGCCTGAAGGGGGAAAGGCAAGGGTTCTATCTTCTGTGGTTAGTACTGCTGCTGAGTGACAGCCTACACCTGTAAGAAAGGTCTCCTAAAGAAAGACCTGCTTCTGCCTCCCCTAGAATAAGAAGTGAAGGAGAGGGTCTGTCTCTAGTAGAGTTTTAAAAGTAGCATTATGTTCATCTATTTTTTTTTTTAACTTCAGTCTGGGCAGCAAAAACAGAGAGGCCCTCAACTGGAAAATCCATTGCCTTAGCTTGTGTGCCCTGGGTGAGGTTGGCAGCCCTCAGCCAGGCAAATCTCTTCAGGGCTATTGCACCAGTTATCCATCTTGCAGCAGTATAATTAGTGTCAGCTGCCATTTGAAATTGGTATTTGGAAGCCTCCAGACCCAATATTGCTGTATCCAATAGCTCTGACACAGTTAGAGGGGTTAGCCTCAGCACTGTTGACAACTGACCGCCAGAGAGCTTTCTGGTAGAGGGCTGTATAGGCCTGGTAACAAGCTTGCTGGACTGACAGGGATACCAAAAGGTACCCTTTTTTTTTTTTGTAGCCATATTGCTGAATTAGGAGTCTTAAGGATTTCCAACACATCCATATTTAATTCTATTAATTTTTTTAATTTATAAGATGGCTAAAAAGAGAATTTTTGAGGGTGTCTGCCCATAGCTCCATATGCTGTGCCGCCTCTTCATCATGGATCTCTTCAGCTGTTTGCAGATCAAGGATCTCTACCATTTCCTTCACAAAAGAGAAATGGGAAGGAAATCTTCTTTGGGTTGGGTTGTGGGAGAGAGAATCAAAATCCTGTGCTGGTGACACCTCAGGTTCAATTCCTTCTCATCCTGATTATAGTTATCACCATCATCATCAAATGCCAAGGTAGCAGTAAGCATCAGAGGGGGAACAACAGCTGCTTTTTCAGCAGGAGTAATCATAGGCCGCTGAGGTGGAAATAACCCCTGGAGTAAAGCTAAGGCCTGTGTTAGATCAGCAGAAGAGGGAGCTTTATTAGGCACCTGAGGGATCCCTTGAGGCATTTGAGCCGGGGTGCCAGAGTGCTTTGTTTTCTTCAGCTTTTTTTGGGCAAGCACCGGAGAGTCAGCCAGCTGATTGCCTCACTTGCCAGAGCCTTCACCCATATCAGAGGTAGAATTAGAGGCTCTGGAAGGACTTGCCACATTCATGGAGGGGTGGACTAGTCAGAGCCCAGGGACTCTTCCTCAAGCCAGAGCCCTCACCTCTCTCAGGGGTGGAATTAGAGGCTCTGGAAGGACTTACCACATTCATGGAGGGGGTGGACTGGTCAGAGCCCAGGGACCCCTCCTCTAGTTTCCTTTTAAACCTCTTCCTGCACTTCCCCACTGTTTTACCAGGGAAAGACTTACATATATATCACAATCTTCATAAAATTGTTGTTGCCAAAGGCAGATCAGGCAAAGATCATGCTTATCTGACTTAGCAAATACCTCAGCACACTTCAACAATTCTTAAAACCAGGAGGTTCTGTTAAAAAAATAAACATTTTAAACAGGGTTTTATTTACTCAAAAAATTGATTAGCTTTTTGCACACAAGTGTTAAAACATTGTGAGAAATGCATAGCACTTGCCTCACTTTGTTAAACATAACACTTCTAGAAAACCTATATAAATACTCTAACAGCTAGTAGTGCTAATCAATTATATAAAAACCCTGCTATGAGGAAAAAACAGTAAATAACAATAGACACAAGGCAGAAATGAAAAACAAGGCAAAATACATAAGTTTTTTTGGTCTTAAACAGTAATCAGATCTTGATTGAGAGATCTCTCTAGGGCATCTGATCTGTACAGCAGAGAGAAGAAATCTGAAGTAGAATGTAAGCAGTTGGCACAAGGCACTTTGAAATAGATGCTTGAGCTAAACATTTCATGATTAGCATAGCATTCTATTTTCTCTGGGGCAGTCCTATCTTGACAGAGAACTGCAAGAGTAATAATAGTGGATTCCTAGTGTTAGAACCATGTTTTGCTCCAAGGATGGAATGATCGGGGACAGAGTGACTATCTGAAGGGTGCGAGACCTGAGAAAATGATTCAGGTCGTGAAGATCTAGAATGGGGCGCCAGCCCCCCATCCGCTTGAGCACCAGGGAGTACCTGGAGACAAAACCTGGGTATGCTGGTGGATCTGCCACAGGAGCCATTGCCTCCTTGAGATGGAGCTAAGCAATGTCATCTCGAAGAGCTGAATGGGTGTGGGTGGAAATCTGTTCCTCCAAAGGGGCACGAGCTCAGCTGGGAGGGTACTGCTCAAACTCTAGAGGCAGTCCCTGACCGACCACTCTGAGAACCCACCTGTCCAAAGTGACAGCAGACCAGGTGGAAAGGCAGTGATGGAGCCGGCCCCCCAAGGAGGACTCAGAGCTGTCATGACGGGAGTAGGGGAGGCAGCCCCCACCCTGTCACTGAGCAGGCTTGGAGGAGGAGGAGGCGGCTCCAGGACCCGAGCCTCAGCCTCCTTTACAGGCCTGTTGGGGTCCAAGCTTGGGCAGAGGCTGCCAAGCTTGAGCCTGCTGGTGCTGATGTCCCTCTTGGAAGGATAACTGCTGAGCCACAGGGAAAGATTGCCAAAAGGGCTTCTTCTGCTGGTTCTTGCCCGAAGAACCCTTGGCAGAAGAGGTGTCCAAGGTGGCACTGGACTGTTTTATGCACTGAAGGTGACTGGCCACTCCTGGGCTGAACCAGTCAGTCCCAAAGAAGGGTGCATCAGCCAATTTGTGCCGAGTATCCACCAGGAAGGAGGAGAGCCTCAGCCAAGCCCTGCAGTGAGAGGCAACTGCAGCGGCCATCGAGCAGGCACTAGAGTTTTCTATGTCCAGGGCCATCTGGAGCTGCTGTTTGGCAACAGCTCAGACCTGCTTGACCATGGTCTGCATGTCCATGGGGAGATATGGGAGGACTTTGTCTAACGACCCGAGAAGGGCGTGAGAGAAGTGTGCCATGATGACAGCCGAACTTCCCTGATGAAGGCCCAAGGAGGAAGGGTACTCTGTGAACCCTACTAGGGACCCTATGGGCACTGTGTACTTGCAGACCATGTGGGCAGATGGAGCTGGACAAGAGGCAGGGCACTGTCATAGTTCAAGGGCCGGGCCGACAATGACCTCGGCCACTGGAAAGGCCTCCATCGGGGTATGCCCTTTCTTCAGGATGTCCGTGAGATGGTACTCTGCCTTTTTCTGGATGGGTTCCAGGGGTGTCCCTGTAGACTGAGATGAGGTGAAGGATCCCTTGGAAGGAGGAAGGACCTTCCTCCATCCCTAGGCCAACGGATGACTCATCCTCCCCAGGATGACAGTGAAACCCGATGACGTCTGAATCAGAGGAGTCGGGATACAGCGGCTTGCCACCCAAATCACCCTCGACACGCCAAAGGCGGTCAGGGGTGACCGTGACCAATAGATGCCGGGGAAGCCCGGTGTCCAGTCTGTCTTCTTTCGAAGGAGCCCCTCCCATGGGCTGCTTAGGCGGCGGTTCCACCATAATGGGTGGAGAGGCTGGTTTAGGCCAAAGTGGTGGATTTGCTGGCCCCACGGGTGTGGAACCAAAGATTTCGGTTCCAGAGTGGTTGGCTTCGGCCTAGGAGGCGAAAGCCAAGTAATGGCCAGGGAGGAAGCTGGAGTCTGCTTGTGCCTGGACAAGATCAGGTGTTGCCACATGAGGTCCTCGTAGTGCCGACAGTTTTGCCTCTTCTCTCTCTCAGCCGAGGAACTGTCGCCCAGGCTCCCAGCTCCTAAGCTGTGGGATTCCCAGCTACCGGGTGGTCGGCGCCCCTCTAGCAGATGCTTGAGACCGCAGACACTGACCCAAGGTACGGCAACTGCCGCACCTTTTTCGACCACCCACCTCCGCTGATTATTAAATACAGTACCTCCTGCCAAAATATTAGTCCACGTCCCCTGGCGCAGTGCCCCACCAATAGAGATTTAGCTCGTGATCCTCCTCTTCTCTGTCCAACCTACGGGATCCAACTCTCAGGGCCTCGCCTTACTAAAACGCATAGGTTCTCCTTGGCTGTGCCTTCACCACTAAATATTTTTAATGCTATCAAATTTGGGTCGACCTGGATCGGAAAGCTACTGATAAGCTGCATTAATCCAGCAACCCCACTGGCCCCTGGGCTAATTGAGTGGCTCATTTTCCGAGGTACCATCACGTCGGGCCCTATATGGCTCCTTATACTGCCCCTTCTGCTGATACCAGCTGCCCAGCATTGGACACCTGAACTACCATCATGTTGGTCTACAACAGCACCTTGTGCTGTATACCACATGGCAACTTATCCTTTAATTGCCTCCGTGATTCCAAGTATCAATTCCTTGAACCCTGCTCTTCGACCACACATACCAGTAGTATTTATAACACTCCCCCACCACAAGGCCTGCCTCCCACCATGCAGACTTCTATCTCCTCCCTGCCTATTGTGGTACTGGTACTAGCTCTTGCTACAACAGATCAGCTCTTCTATGGTGGCTACTTTCCAGTCCCTAAAAACATCAGATCTACTAGACGGGAGAAAGGCAGGAATTACAAGCTTATAATTAGCGCTCTTAGAAAAATCCTACTTATCCTCCTGCTATGTTTAGGCAATGTAGAACTCAACCCTGGCACCCCAGAAGCTATTGCTTTGCCAGCAGAATTAGCAAATTTAAAAGGAATAAGCTTCTTGCATATTAACGTATGTAGCCTCCTTAAAAAGATAACCTTAATACAAACCTGGGTAAATCATACCTCTCCTGACATACTTGTGATTTCTGAAACTTGGCTTAGACCCATCACCACTGATAGAGAAGTAAACATACCCAACTATGCCTTGTTCAGAGCTGATAGGCATGCCAGAGGAGGAGTGGTAGCTATCTACGTTAAACACACATTTTCTGCCTTCTGCTTATCCTCGGCATCTGTCGCCAGCGAATTCGAATGCCTAATTCTCAAAGTGGAAATTTACATAGACTACTGCACTCTGCGTAATAGGATGCTACAGACCACCGTCTGCTGGCCTACAGCTTGTGTCGTATCTAAGTGACAAGTTGGGACAGGTGCTGCCAGAAACTGTTATTTTAGGAGACCTCAACTTTGACTGGCTCTCTAACACAGCTGCCCCCCTTGCATCCTTCTGTGATGAACATAGGCTGACGCAACTTATTACTGAACCAACATGCCCAAACGTGAAGAACCCCAGTAAAAGTACACTTTTGGATGTGCTAATGGTGAACAAACCTCATCTCTTCTCCCACGCTGATGTCTTCTTCTCTGACGTCAGCGACCATTGTTTTATTGCGGGAGTAAGATCCACCAACAACCCAGCACCCATCAGCAAGTTCTCTATGAAGAGATCCAGGCACAACTTCAATGTACATGCCTACCTAAACGAGCTTAAGTACTCCCCTGAGTGGCAAGATTTCTACCTGGCCAAAACGATTACGTCAGCTTACGATATCTTCCACAACATTCTATCAAGGGCCCTTAATAAGTATGCTCCCCTTATTAAAGTTCGAACTAGGACCAAAACCTGTAAATGGTTCACCCCTCAGATCAAGTCCTTGCTTCTAGAAAAAGATAAGCTCTGGAAAAAAGCGTGCAGACTGAACACTGCAGAGGATTGGAACCAATTCAGGAGACTACGAAATTTATGTACCAAAACAATCAGAGAATCGAAGGCCACCTTCTTCAAATCTGAACTCGAATCTGCCACAAAGAGCCCAATCAAGCTCTGGAACACAATCTGTGATCTGCTAGGCCACTCCCCAGGAAATTCACTCCCGACCAAGATTACCTCTGGCAACTTAACTATAACTGAAAAGATGGATATACTTGACGCATTCAATAACCACTTTGCTACTGCAGGCATAGCATTTGATAACTCCCCTGCAAACATACTTCGCTCCCAGACTGCCAGCCAACTGCCTGAAACTCCGATAGTTTTGCCACCTTTCTCGCTTCAACCTGCCCCATTGAAAGAGGTAGAGGACCTCTTGCTTTAGTTGGATTCTAGAAAAAGTGCTGGGGCCGACACCCCTGACCATTACTTCCTAAAAATTGCCTACCACATACTAGCAATACCTGTCACCCACCTTTTTAACTTATCCCTGTCTCAGCACACCTTACCACCTATATGGAAGTCAGCACATGTCATACCACTGTTCAAATCAGGTGACCCTGGCGATCTCAATAACTACAGGCCAATTTCCCTCCTTCCGGTCCTGTCTAAGCTACTAGAGAAAATTGTAAATGCACAGCTGAGGACTCACCTTGAGTCTAGGGAACTGCTAAATCCTATGCAGTCCGGATTCAGAGCTAAACATAGCACTATCTCAACCCTCGCCAAAGTTACTAATGACTGGCAGTGTAATCTTGAGAGCAAAAACTTTATTTGTGCTGTTTTCCTTGATCTAAGCAAGGCTTTTGACACCGTCGACCATAATCTGCTCCTCTCCTCCCTTCAAACCATAGGTGTGGACCCCTCCTCTCTGCGTTGGTTTACTGACTATCTTACAGGGCGCCTTCAACAAGTTAGTCGAAGGAGGCCTGTCCCCCTTAAAAACTCTGCAAAGAGGGGTACCTCAAGGTTCTATATTAGGGCCCTTACATTTTGCAATCTACAGTACATTAATAACATCGACTACTGTATAAAAGAAGCCAACATCCATCTGTTTGCAGATGATACAGTTCTCTACGTGGGTCTCCCAACACCTGAAGCTGCATGCAATGACCTACAGTCAGAATTCAACCTTTTGCAAAGCCAGCTCCTCCAAAAATAGCTACTCCTTAATGCCAAAAAAACTAAAGTGATGGTCCTCTCCCCTTTTATCCGTACAGCTAACCCTGTGTCCAGTGGGACAGTTCCCCAAATTACCACAGTTCTAGGTGAAAAACTAGAATTTGTTACAAAATTCAAGTATCTGGGAGTTTGGATAGACCAAAGACTCTCCTTCATTGAACATATCGAGGACTTGCTAAAATGACTTCGGCAAAGGCTTGGATTGTTTTTTTAGAATCAACCAATTTCTCACCAGAGATGTCAAGAAACAACTGGTCCGATCCATTTTCCTATCATTGTTTGATTACGCTGACTTCCTCTACAGCCCATGCCCCAACTCTTACATGGCTAAACTGGACACACACTACCATCGAGCACTGAGGTTTATAACGGGACTTCCCTTCGACACGCATCACTGCACCCTATATGTGGCAGTGGGGTGGACATCACTAAAGTTCAGGCGCCACAGAAACGCTGCTCTCTGGACCTATAGAGCCATCTCTAATAAGCTGCCTTACTATATCTCCTGCTGTCTTCCCCTGAGTATAATTGGGAAATACGCGTTAAGAAGTTACTCGGCTATTACACTTAAAGTACCCAAAGCAAAATCCTGCTTCGTGCTACCTACCTTATGGAACGATCTACAAAAAACTCTCAAATTAAGCACTCTAATCGGTGTAAATGCCTTCAAGATGCTTTATTTCCGTACAATCGGAAGAAGTATGTAACTGCTTCACCCACTCAGACCCAGTACCGGTGTCTGCACTGGTATATAGCCACGCCTAGACCCAATTTTAAGTACTGACCCCCCCAGCTTGCTCCTCACCAGCCTAATTGTTCTCTCTTATCCCCCTGTCTTATCAACACTAGGCCCATCCATCCTTATTCTTCCTTTCCCAACCTCGGATAGGAGCTCACTACCCTGGGTTGTGACATCCTACCGTGCCCCGTACTTCATAGCATTCAATCCCGGGGCTCACACATACTCCTTTTCTCCATCCACCTTCTCTATATCCCGTTTTACCAACTCCTTTCTGTGCACCATGCCCTCCTAGCCTTTCTCCCCCTACCTTCACCTCTACCTGGTGTATATTTTTATTTTTTTTTCCTTCCGTTACTTCCTCCTGCAACCTTAGATAACCTGCTTTATCTTCCTATAGACACTTCTATGTATGTAAATACCGTGTAATCTGTACAATATCTGTATAATTCTATGTACATATGAACTTCTTTTTCTTCCTCTCTGTAAAGGGTATTATCTGTATTGCCTAGTAAATACCTGTGTTGACCTGTATATACAATTGTTCATGCTCCACCCAGGTCCATCTTGCAAATGAGCTTCTGCGCAACAATGAACGCCTGGTTAAATAAAGAATTGATTGATTAGAGTGCTTATGGCTGTTCCTTGGCCTGTCAGTCGAGGAGGTTCTAGACCTCAACCGAGACTGGGCGGGCCGACTTGGTCATTCCGGAGACACCAGTGGGACTGGAACCGGGTCCTCGATAGGAACACCAGCAGTCTGGGTCTCATCGGGGAAAACAAGGGCAGGAATCCTTTCCAAGGATTCATCGGCCGGAGCTGGCGATAGTGGGTCAATGGGGTCGATGACAATCTCGAACTCGTCGACCGCTTCTTCGGTCATCTGGCCCAATGGAAGGTCTGAAAAGCCAGCGGCCGAAGACGCAATCTCAATCAAAGTCAAGACTGCATGCTCTTGGGACTGGGACCTCTCTGTCCCAAGAGCGTCTTCACTGAGACAAAGGTTTATTCAGTTCCTTCTCCCACTTATGGGATCGGGAGGAGTGTGAGCCCACAGGTGCCTCTCCCCAGGTGGGAAGAGACTGGCACAACTCCTAGAAGGAGCCCGAAAAAGTAGAGCCTAGGTTAAGAGGAACGAAGAAGCCCTGAGTGTCGACGGCATGAGCCACTTCTTCCTCAGATGCTGCCATGTGTTCCAATTGTTTGGCAGAGCCCACCTAGCCTCCTTGGACTTCACCAGAGGGTTCCTTTTCTCGGGTCTCCCCAACTTTAAGTGTGCCAGGTGGTTGTCTAGAATGTTCGGATGGAAGGCCAAGCAAAAGCTGCAGGATGAGGTGTCATGGCTGACACCTAGGCAGCAGACACACGCAAGATGGGGATCGGTGTGCAACATCTTCTGGCCGCAAGGACACCGGCAAAATCCAGGGGAAGATTTTTCTTCCCTGATCGAAAACAAAAGCACGATCACTAACGCGAAAGTGTTTTAATTTCAGTAGATCCGAAGTTTAGAAAGCCAGGGCCTACAAAATGCGTGAGCACGAGGGAGGCAACCTGAATCTTCCAGTGGAAAGGAAGATCTGGCGTCATGGGGCGGAGCCGAGGTATATACCACCCAGGTGGGAGAAGCCAGCTTGAAGACTTCTGGTGATCCTTAAAGGGGAAAGGGACATGCCAATAAGTGTGGATGAACAACATATCCACGATTCTAGAACATGTTTCGCTCCGAGGATGGTATGATCTGGGACAGAGTGACCATCCGAAAGGTGCGTGACCTGAGATATTGATTCAGATCATGCAGATATAGAATGGGGTACCAGCCCTCCCGTCTGCTTGGGCACCAGGAAGTACCTGGAGATAAAGCTTGGGTTTGCTGGAGGATCCACCACTGGAGCTACTGCTTCCTTGACAAGGAGCTGAACAATGTAATGTAGTCTCGGAGAGCCGACTGAGTCTGAGCAGATACTCTTTCCCCCTGAGGGGTGCGGGCTCGGCTTGGAGGGTGCTGCTCTAATTTCAGAGGCAGTCCCTGACCGATCACTTCAAGAACCCACCTGTCCAAAGTGACAGTGGACCAGGTCGGAAAGGAAGTAGCAGAGCAGGCCCCCCAAGGGATGACCCAGAGCCGAGATGATGGAAGAGGGGTTGACAGCCCCTGCCGCGTCACTGAGCAGGCTTGGAGAAGGAGGCTCCAGAACCTGAACCTTGGCCTCCTTTACGGGCCTGTTGGGGTCTGGGCTTGGGCCGGGGGCACCAAGCCTGAGCCTGCTGCTGTTGCTGGTGCTGCTGTCCACCTTGGAAGGAGGACTGCTGAGCCACAGGGGAAGAGTGCCAAAAAGGCTTCTTCTTTTTCTTCTGCTGGGTCTTGCCTGAAGAACCCTTGAAAGAAGTGGCGTCCGAGGTGGAACTGGACTGCTCAATGCACTGAAGGTGACTGGCCACTCCTGAGCTGAACAAGTTGGTCCTGAGAAAGGGCACATCAGCTAGTTTGTGCTGGGTATCCGCTGGAAAGGAGGAGAGCCTCAGCCAAGCCCTGCGATGAGAGGCAACTGCGGCAGCCATTGAGCAGGCACAAGAATCCCCAATTTCTAGGGTCATCTGAAGCTGCTGTTTGGCAACAGCTCGGCCCTGATCCTGGACCTGCTTGACAGTGGTCTGCATGTCTGTGGGGAGATGTGGGAGGACTTTGTCTAACGACTCTAGAAGGGCGTGAAAGAAGTGTGCCATGATGATGGCCGAACTTGCCTGATGAAGGCCAAAGGAGGAAGCAGCATAGATCTTCCTGGCTGAATGGTCCAAAAGCTTGGACTCTTATCAGGAGGTCAGTCAGTGTCGGCAGAACTGCCAGTACGCCAGAACACAGAGGCAGTCACCAGGCTTTCGACCGAAGGGTGCTTGGTGAACCCTGCAAGGGACCCCATGGGCGCTGTGTACTTGCGGGTCATGCGGGCAGATGGTGCTGGACAAGAGGCAGGATGCTGCCAAAGTTCTAGGGCTGGGCCTACAATGGCCTCGGACACAGGAAAGGCCTTTGTCGGGGTATCCCCTCTCTTAAGGATGTCTGTAAGAGGATACTCCACCTTCTTCTGGACTGGCTCCAGGTGCATCCCTGTAGATTTAGAGATGAGGCGAAGGATCCCTTGATTCGACCGTTGGCTTAGAGACAGAGGAAGGTCCCTCATCTTTTCATCATCACCTGGATGTGAATGCAAGCTGGTGACCTCGGAATCTGGATACAGGGTTTTAAATAATTGATCAGCAGTTTTTTTCTTGGGACAATACTAACTGTACAGAAAGCATTTATATAGGTTTTCTAGAAGTGTTATGTTTGTTAAACACAGTGAGGCAAGTGCTATGCATTTTCACAATGTTTTAGAACTTTTATGAGCAAAACGCTAATCAATTTTTAGAGTTAAATAAAACCGTGGGATATAAAGGCCTACCGCCCAGGTCACTTTTGACCCACCGGGGGCAATCCATGGTGACCATGACCGACAATTGCCGGGGAAGCCTGCTGTCTGGTCTGTCTTCCTTGGAAGGAGCCCCTCCCACAGGCTATTTGGGCAGTGGTTCCACCACAATCGGTGAAGAGACTGTTTTGGGATGAACAGGTAGTTTTGGCGGCTCCGTGGGCTGAGGAACCAATTTGATCGGCTCCGAAGGAGTCTGCTTTGGCCTAGGAGGTGAAAGCCGAGTAATGGCCAGTGTAGAAGCCGGAGTGGGCTTGTGCCCCGACAAAATCAACTGTTGCCACATGAGGTCCTCATAGCCTGTCCTCATCTGAGGAGGATGAGGACAACCAATGACGTCACCTCTTTTTAGAGTACTTGTGGCTCTTCCTCGGCCTGTTGGATGAGGGGGTCAGAGACTTCGATCGAGATCGGGTGGGCCGACTCAGTCGCTCGAGAGACACCGGCAGGATTGGTGATTTCCCTGGATCAGGGACCACATCTTCGATTGGAGTCCCAGCAGGCTGGGTCTAGTCATCTGGAAAGACCAGATTAGGGGTTCGATCAAGGGAATCGACCAGAGTCGGTGATATCTGATCAATAGAATCGATCATGATCTCAACCTCATCGGCAGATATTCGGTCGACTGACCAGATGGCAAAGCCAAAAAGCCAGCAGCCGAAGAAGCGATCTCGACCGAAGTAGATACTGCATGCTCTCGGGACAGAGATCTCTCCAGCTCCCAAGAACGTCTCCATCGAGACGAAGATGCTCCCGGGTCCTTCTCTCGCTTACAGGATTGAGAAGAGTGCCAGCCTGTGGGCGTCTCTCCCTTGGTCGGGAGAGACTTGCACAACTCCTTGAAGTAACCCGAGAAGGTGGAGCCCAGGTTGAGTGGAATGAAGAAGCTCTAAGAGGAATCCACAGCACGAGCCGCTTCCTCCTCGAATGCTTGCATGTGTTCCAACTGCTCGGAGGACCCCACAGCCATTGAAACCACCCACTGAGCCTCCTTGGATTTCACCAGAGATTCCTCTTCTCCGGCCTCCTCAGTTTTAGGCATGCGAGACGGTCATCGAGGACATTGGGATGAAATGCAAGACACATATTGCATTTCGAGGTGCCATGGTCGACACTGAGGCAATAGATGCACGCAGTGTGGGGATCAGTGCGTGCGACATCTTCTGGCCCCAAGAGCACCGATGAAATCCATGGGAAGACTTGTCTTTCGTGACTGAAGCAACGAATTTGCGATCAATAACATGAACAATGCCAAGTTTCAGTAAAACCGAAGGTTTGGAAGCCAAGGCCTACAAAATGCGTGAGCATGAGGGAGGCAACCTGAATCTTCCAGTGGAAAGGAAGATCTGGCGTCATGGGGCGGAGCTGAGGGATATACCACCCGGGTGGGTGGGAGGAGCCAACTTGAAAACTTCCGGTAGATCTTAAAGGGACACTGTCCGCTTTGCCCCTTCGTTTCGTGCACAGTGTGAAAAGTGTACCTCCTGGCACACACCTACTGAATAATGCCCCTACGTGTATAAAAGTTAATCTTTATTACCTTAAACTATAATTTTGCCCCAAATACTGTTTCCCTCAGGCCGATCAGAAGTCAGCTGCGTCCTGGAAGCACATCCAGGTTGGGGATGCAGGTTAGGCAGGAGCGCAGTCCCCAAGTACGATTTTTGCGCAAGGGACCTGCAAAAACATGATATTCTTGTTCCGACTGTTATAAGCAAATGCTGCTGGTAACTCAAAGAGGAAAACGAACACTGCTAGGAGTACAATTTAAACTTTTAGAATGGAGCTAAGATCCCGCGCATGCGCACAAACTGCATGCTCCTTCGCATGCACGGGAGCTTTCTTTATGCCTCGAGTGCATGCGCGGGATTTTAGCTCCATTCTAAAAGTTTAAATTGTACTCTTTGCAGTGCTTGTTTTCCTGTTTGAAATACCAGCAGCTTTCGCTTATAATAGCTGGGACAAGAATAATATGTTTGTGGAGATTCTTTGTGCAAAAATCACACTTCGGGACTCGCGCTCCTGCCTAACCCGCGTCCCCGACCTGGATGTGTTTCCGGGATGCGGTTGAATTCCGATCATCGCAAGGTAAACACTATTTCAGGCAAAATTACAGTTTATGGTAATAAAGATGAACTTTTATACACATAGGGGCATTTTGTAATATACATGTGCTAGGTGTGTGCCAGAAGGCACACTTTTAACATTGGGCACAATACGAAGGGGTAAGGCTGACAGTGCCCCTTTAAAGTGGAAGGGGACATGCCAATGAGTGTGGATGAACAACATATCCACGCTCCTAGAACTGATTTTTTCTTTCACACCGAAAGGTAGGCCGAAATTGCCGCCAGGTGTAGCTTGAGTGAAGATGGTTTCAAGCCTGACGTTATGTAGGTGTACCAGGTAGTCTAGCAGCTGAGGGTCTGAAGCTGATAGGGGCTCAACCTTTTCGCTCTTGCTCCAGAGGGAAACCTTTCCCATCTGGCTGAATAAGTCTTCTTAGTGTTCGTTTTTTTTTTAGTCTTCCTTAGTATCTTCAAGACCCGTTCAGAGTACTGTGAGGATGGAAACTCCAGCTCCTCAAGAACCAGGCTTTGAGGTGAAGAGAGTGTATGTCTGGGTACTGCACTCCCATCTGAGGAAGGGTCAGCAGGGAGCAAGTTGGAGGCAGGTGAATGGGCTTCTTGCAGGACATTGAGAGCAGGAGAGGGTACCAGGCTTGCCTGGACCAGTCCAGAGCCACTAGGATCATCGAAGCAGGCAGCTGTCTGAGTTTCAGCAAAACCCTGAATATCAGGGGAAGGGAGGAAATGCATATATGAACCTCCCTGACCAGTCCAGGATCAGGGCATTCAGAGGAAGTGTTCCCGGAACTGGGAGCCTGCAACAGTACTGAGGAAGCTGAAAATTCATAGGACAGGCAAAACAGGTCCACGTCTGGTGTGCCCCACCACCTGAACACTGTGGCTAGTACTTGCTTGTTCAGTGTTCATTCGCTCTAGCCTTGACTGATGCAGCTTAGAGCATCCACTATAGTATTGAGTTTGCCTGGGAGGTGAATAGCTGGGAGGCTGACTCCCAGGGAAAATGCTAGAGACCAGAGCTTCAGAGCTTCCAAACAGAGTATTTCTGATCTGGTACCACCCTGCTTGTTTATGTAGAACATTGCAGTGGTGTTGTACGTACCAATTTGAACTGCCTGCCCTTCTATGCTGGGAGCGAAAGCTTTGAGAGCTAGTAAGACTGCTCGGAGTTCCAAAAGATTTATGTGCAGCTGTGACTCTTCAGGAGTCCAGTTGCCGCTCACTGAGGCACTGTCCAAATGAGCTCCCCAGCCCAAAAGGGAGGCATCTGTGGTGATCACCTTTGTGGGAAGAGGAGCTTGAAAGGGAACCCCTGCTTGCAAATTTGCAGGGTTCTTCCACCACAGCAATTTTTGGAGGAACTGCTCAGATACAGGTATCAACTTTGAAAATCTGTTGCTTCTCTGAGGCAGGCTTGCAGGAGTCTCATCCTGTACCTGAACCCTGGGCTTACTGCAGTCATAGAGGCCATATGTCCCAGAAGTTTGAGGAAATGTCTAGCTGTCCCCGGGTGAAAGAATCTGCCACTGAAAGGAAACACTGAATTATTTCCTGTGGGAGGAAAGAAAAAATTACTCACCTTAATAATGTTGTTTCTTCTAATGGAGTCTTGCTATATTATGACTATTTCAGTTTGCCCCAGCCTTAGAACTGCTCCGGAGGTGAAAGAGTTAACTTCCATGCAGAGCATGGAGCTTAGAGCGCGAGCTCGGTTCAGAAGCTCTGTTTGGCTGGTTTCAAACCGAAACCGTCAGATCTTTACGAGCAAAAACTCACTAAGGTTCTGTGTGGAAGCTGTAACCTACACTAGCCAACTGGCCACTAATATATTAACACAATTTTGCTGGTCCCAACACAAAGACTCAAGTCAGTGGACCAGAAAATTAAGATAAAATAACTAAATAAACACAACACCCAAACATGAAAGAGGGCATCAATAGATGCCAACAGAGGACTACCCACCCCATACCCCAAAGTAGGAGTTCTGAGAGGGGCAGGCTGGGGGGGAGGTCATAATATAGCAAGACTCCATTAGAAGAAACAACATTAGTAAAGTGAGTAATTTTTTCTTCAAACAACATGAAGTCTTGCTATATTATGACTATTGCAGACTACACAGCAGTACCTCCATGGAGGGGGGACAGAACCTACTTAGGGAATAGGCTCTGAAGCACGGCTGTGCCAAATCGAGCATCCCTCCTGGCCTGAATATCCAGGGAGTAATGCTTGGTGAAAGTGTGTACTGTCTTCCAAGTAGCTGCCTGACATATCTCCAAGATAGGGATGTCTCTAGCAGCAGCTAGAGATGCAGCTGTACCTCTGGTAGAGTGAGCCCTCAGGCCTGAGGGGGAACCTTACCCAGCTTTTGATAGCAAAATTGGATACAAGAAACGATCCACCTGGCAATGGATCTCTTAGTGGCAGGTCTCCCTTTCCCAACCTCACCATAAGTGAGAAACAGTTGGAGGGAGTCAAACCTGTGACCCGGGGTACGCTCTATGTAGTAACTTAGGGCCCTCTTAACATCTAAGCTGTGCAGCCTCCTCTCACCAGAGGAGGAATGGTCAGTGTAGAACACTGGAAGTGAAATAGATTGGTTAAGGTGGAAATCTGAAACCACCTTAGGCAAAACTTCCTGTTAGTCCTGAGGACCACTTTATCCCTGTGAAAGGAAATAAAGTCGGTTTCTACTGATAAAGCCTGTAACTCACTTGATAAGCCTGGCAGAAGTGATGGCTACCAGAAATACAGTTTTCAAGTCAAATACTTAAGCTCTGCCAAGACAGAGGCTCAAGGGGTTGCATTAGCTGAGCTATGCATACATTAAGATCCCAAGCCAGGGCAGGGTCCCTGAATGGAGGATTGGTGTGAAGCAATCCTTTAAAAAACTTGGAAAATACAGGATGAGCAGAAAGAGAAGAGGGCTTCCTGCTGAAATGAAGGCAGAGACAGCAGCCAAGTGCACTTTCAGGGTTGGCTGGTCTCAGTCCCAAAGAATTAAGATGGACCATGTAGTCCAATACAGTGGGTAGATCAGCAGATTCTGGGGAAACATGCTTCCCAGAACACCATATGGAAAACCTTTTCCACTTGGAGTTATAGGTAGCCCTGGTGGAAGGCTTCCTAGCAGCCTTCAGGATTTCGAGAACACTTTGAGAAAGTTGCAAATCGGCAATTCTAACTGCTCAAGAGCCAAGCCTTGAGGTTGAGGGATTTGAGATTCGGATACCAAACTCTCCCCTGAGCACAGGTTAACAGATTGTGGTTCCTGGGGAGACACAGGGGAAGATGGACTGCTAAGGACAGAAGGAGTGGGTACCAGGGCTGCCTGGCCCAGTCTGGAGCAATCAGGATCATTTTGCAGGGCTGAGACCTGATTTTGACTAGTACTTTGAACAGGAGAGGGAAGGGGGGAAGGCATAAAGAAACTTCCCTTCCCAATCGAGGAGAAAGGCATCCAGGGGAACTGAGTCCAACACTGGGGGCCTGCAACAAAACAGTGGAAGTTGATAATTGTCTGGGGCTGAGAAAAGATCTATCTGAGGAGTGCCCCATCTGGCAAACACTATCCCCAGTACTAAGGGATCCAGTGACCATTCGTGATGGCCCTGGGAAATCCTGCTGAGGGCATCTGCCAGGACATTGTCCTTGCCTGGGAGGTGAACTGCTGTGAGGGAAGTGTTCAGGGAGTAAGCTAGAGACCACAACTTCATCGCCTCGGTGCACAAGGCCGAAGACCGAGTGCCCCCTTGTTTGTTGATGTACCACATTGTAGTGGTGTTGTCTGTTCTGACCTGTACCACCTTGTTCTGAACAGATGCAGAGAAAACCTGAAGTGCTAGAAAAACAGCTCTGAGTTCCAACAGATTGATGTGGAGCAGAGATTCCTGAGGGGACCATAACCCCTGGGTGGAGAGGTCGCCCATGTGAGCTCCCCATCCCAAGAGGGATGCATCTGTAGTAAGGGTCAAGGAATGGGACAGAGGGATGAAAGGCACCCCCTGTCTCAGATTGCTCTGATCCTGCCACCACTGAAGGGCCTGGATCAGAGTTAGAGTCACTGGGATTAACTTGGATAGAGGATCTCTTCTTTGAGACCAGAAAGCTCTCAAATGGAACTGAATGTCCCTCATCTGAAATCTTGCTCCTTGCACCACAGCTGTGGAGGCAGCCATGTGCCCTAGGAGCTGCAGGAAATGCCTTGCTGGTCGAGAGACCTGCAGAGTGAAGGAGGCGGCCAGGGCCACTAAGGTCCTTACCCTTTCCAAAGGAAGGAAGGCTCTGGCCTGCTTTGTATCCAGTTCTGCGCCTATAAAGGTGAGTACCTGGACAGGTTCCAAAACTGACTTTGGAAGATTGAGAAGAAATCCCAGAGAGGAAAGCAGCTGCTGGGTAACTAGCAGGTGTGATTTGACCTGGTCTGGAGACTGACCCACAATGAGCCAGTCGTCCAGGTAGGGAAAAATGGCAATCTTTTGCCTTCTTAGGTGAGCGACTGCTACTGCCAGACACTTTGTGAACACCCTTGGGGCAGAAGTGAGGTCGAAGGGCATTGCTCTGAACTGATAATGGCCTGAGGGCAGTTCGAATCTGAGGTACTTTCGATGGGAGCTTCTGATAAGAACATGGAAGTAGGCATCTTTGAGGTCCAGGGAGGCTAGCCAGTCCCCTGGCCTTAGGGAGGGTAAAATCATTCCCAGTGTCACCATTTGGACTTTGGCTTTAAAAGGTGCTTGTTTAGATATCTTAGATCCAGGATAGGCCGCCACTCTCCTGTCTTTTTTGGGGCAAGGAAGTACCTGGAGTACAGACCCTTGCCCTGGTGAAGGGGAGAAACCTTTTCTACAGCTCTGAGAGCCAGGAGGGTTGAGACTTCTGTTTCCAAAGCAAGAGTCTCTAAAGGGTTTGTAGGTGGAAAAGATCTGGCTCTCATCTTTGGAAATTTCTTGAAGCTGAGAACCAGACCCTGGCTCACTACTTCCAGGACCCACCTGTCTGAAGTTAAAGACTGCCAGTCCTAGACGAAGTGAGCCAACCTGCCCCCTACAGGTAGTGGAGAGCCAACCCTGGGCATCCCATCAGGGTGCCTGTTTGGCAGGGGCTTTAGGCTGAGGGGTGGGAGCAGGCCTGCTCGAACCCCGCCTGCCTCTCCCTCTGAAGAACCCCCTCTGTACATAGGCTGAAGAGGAGGGGGCCCGAGTCTGGTAAAAAGGCCTGTGAAAAGGCCTACCCCTACCCCTGGAGGGCTGCCTCTGAGGAGTGGCTTGCCGTTCCTTGGCTTGTGCACTCCTGTAAGTGGTTCTGTATTCATCCATTTTCTTCATATAATTCTCTGTCTGCTCCCCAAACAGAGAATTTCCCACCACAGGAAAATCCATAGCCTTAGACTGGGTATCCTGTGACAAAGTAGTACACCTGAGCCAGGCCAATCCTCAGAAGCCACAGATGTAGCCATGACTCTAGAGGATACATCGTTAGAATCCACTGCAGCATAGAATTGCACCTTAGATGCCTCAATACCATCAAGAGCCACCTGCTCCAGCTCCTTTGCGAGCTGGCCAGGGACCTGTTTGGCTAAGGCCATGACAGTATCCCATCTAGATTTCTGGTATCTTGCAACATAAGCCATATAGTTAGCTTGTCTGAGTCCCAAGGATGCTGCCATGTATTTTTTGGCCATGGCATCAATCTTCCTGGAATCCTTGTCAGGAGGATGTGAAGCCAGTGGAATATTAGCTTTATCACAGGCTGTAGCCTGAACTACCCCAACATGACTGCATTGCTGTGAAAGAAAATCTGTATCAGGACCTGACAAAGTGTACCTCCTGTCCATCTTTTTATCCACAGGAGGCACAGAATTAGGAGCTTTTAAAATTTTTGTTTTCTAAAAGATTTATGTAAAGGGATGGACAACCTCCTGGACTCTGGGATGTCCATCATCTCCACATAGTCAGGCTCCTCTTGCTCATCCAAAGCCTCCTCTAAGGGAAGCTGGAGGGTCTCAGAAACTTTTTTATAAAACAAAAAATGAGAAGGGGACTCAGAAAGCCTAGGGGGAGACTCACCTGAAGGTCTGTCTGGGGAGATGTCCGGTTCAATGGGCACATCCAGACTTTCAAAATCACATTCACACTGATCATAATCCTCATTCTCCTCCTCCTCTGGTTCATAGAACTCTTCTATATCATAATCCTGAACCACTGGAACCGACCGAACCGACCTTTTGCCAGACAGTGGCGGTTCGGAGGGAACCGGGGACAGAGACTGGACAATCTGTATTGCCCTGGCTATCTCAGCAGCAGTTGGAGAAGGAATTTTGGACTCCAAACCTGCTGATTTTTAGATTTCTTTGCTGGAACTGGCTCCTCAGAGCCAGCTTTTTGACCTGAGGAAGTCTCGCCCTGGTCAGAGGGCACTCCCTCCGGTTCGGTTGGCACCGAACCGGGCTGTCATCAGGTCCGTGGACTTTTGGCAACCTCTAGGTTCCCTGAGCCTGCCCACTCTCTTGTCCAGGGTGGCTGCAGGGAAATTTTTACAAATCTGGCAGTCTGAATTGAGGTGGTCAAACCCCAGACAATAGACACATGTAGTGTGTGGGTCAGCCTTGGCAAAGGCTTCCCCACAGACACTACAGTGTTGAAACCCAGTAGGCCCGGTTTTTCTTTTGGGTTTCTCAGACATGATGCCAGCCTAACCAACCAAGACACCCTTATCGGTTCCAAACCGTGTCACGGGTCGTGGAAAAAACCGTAATGAAATCTGTTTTTTTTAGAACCGATAAGAACCAGGAACCGCACTCTAAAAAGCCTTAAAAGGCTTCAAACTTATATTTAAATACAACTCAATCGGTTCAACCGAACCGATAATACTTTACAAGTTCCACACTGAAAAAACCCTATCTATTACTTACGATTACCATAGACAGAGCCTGAACCGATCGGTTTTGCGGTTAAAATAATGAATTCACGGTTAAATTAAACCGAGAAATAGCGCTTTAAACTGAAGAAATGAACCGAGCAACAGGAGGAATCTCCGGAGTGACTGTTCAGTGAGGCGGAGTAAAGAATCTGACGGTTTCGGTTTGAAACCAGCCAAACAGAGCTTCTGAACCGAGCTCGCGCTCTAAGCTCCATGCTCTGCATGGAGGTTAACTCTTTCACCTCCGGAGCAGTTCTAAGGCTGGGGCAAACTGAAATAGTCATAATATAGCAAGACTTCATGTTGTTTGAAGCATATCCCTTCTGAGTGACCAGCTGGGCCCCTATGAAGGTGAGCCGGTGGGTGGGTTCCGGGTGAGATTTTAGATTACCAGGAAACCCAGAGACTCCAGAGTGCTTTCTGTGAAGGAGATTCCTTGACCTGGCAAGGAGACTTTGCTACTGTGAGCCATTCGTCCAGAGAGGGGTAGAGAGTGACACCCAGTCTCCTGAGATGTGCTGCTACCACTGCGAGACACTTGGTAAAGATTCTTGGGGCTGAGGACAGACTGAAGGGCATTGCAGTGAACTGATAGTGACCAAAAGGAAGTTTGAACCTGAGAAACGTCCTGCGAGATCTCCTTATGGGTATGTGGAAGTAGCCATCCTTTAAGTCGAGGGAGGCTAGCCAGTCTCTCTGCTATAAGAACTGTATGACCAGTGACAGAATGACCATTTAGAATGTTTTTTTTTTTTTCTCAGATGTTTGTTTAAATATCTGAGATCTAAGATAGGTTGCCACTCCCCAGTTTTCTTTTCTATCAGAAAATACCTGGAGTAGAGGCCCTTGCCCTTCTCATGGGTGGGGACCCTCTCCACTGCTCGTAAAGCCAGAAGGTTTTCTACCTCCATTTCCAACAGCAGTATCTGTGTTGGGGACAGAGGTCTTGATACCTGGGTACGCTTGAGGTCTGGCAGCTGCTTGAACTGTAATGACAGACCCTTCCCCACTCTTTCCAGCACCCACTTGTCTTTTGTGATGAGGGACCAGTGCTGAAGACCATGGGAGAGTCTGCCTCCAACTGGAAGCAGGGAGGCGACGCTCCTGGGAAGGGATCTCTGAGGGGTGGCGGGCTTAGGCTTGGATGAGTGGCTCTGCCAGGAGGCCTTGTACTCATCGACTTTTTCATGTAATCAGTGGTTTTGTAATCAAACATATTTTGATCACAGGGAAAATCCATGGCCTTGTTCTGAGTGCCTGTGGTCAGACTGGTTGTTCTAAGCCAGGCAAAGCGTCTCAGAGAGATGGCATGGGCTATAGCCCTAGAGGCTGCATCACTGTTGTCGTCTGCTATGTGGAATTGGTACATAGTAGCTTCCAGGGCAGTTTTTGACATATCCACCAGCTCCTGCACCATAGAATCTGATCAGTTGCAGGAGATGGCCTGGACAGATTTCCAGAGGGTTTTCTGATATTTGGCTGTGAATGCCATGCAAGAAGGAAGTCTGAGAAGCAGGGAAGCTGTGGCATACATTTTCTTTACTATAAAGTCAAATGCTTGTCAGGGGAAAGAAGGGGACAAGGAGACTCCAGCTTTCTCACAAGCTGCCTGCTGCACTATACTGTCATGGCTAGGGAGTGCAGACAGGAACTTGGTACCATTTTTAGACAATTTATATTTTCTCTCAAGCTGCTTATCAACCCCCGATACTGAAGTGGGGCGCTGAAGCACCTTCATGGTATTTTTTCTAAATGCATTAATCGATAGGGATGACCAGGGTCTTTGAGGATGAAAGACCCTTCAACTCCCTATAATCTTCGTCTTCACCAACATCCTGGTTGGAATCCTGCGTTGGGAGGTCCAGGGTGTCCAGCATATTTTGTATAAATGTAAACATAGAGGAAGAATCCTCGTGGTCACCTGGGGGATCCCCAAGGTGAGGGTCCGGGGACTCTTGGGGCTCAAGGCCCTCAAAATCCATGGCAGGGGCATCATAAAATTGATCATCACCTGCATCACAGTCTACAGAAGAGAGAACTGTGGAAGAGTGTTTGCCAGCCCCAGTAAATTGAGGTCCCATCTTTTGAAGGGTCTGAAACAGTTTCCATATCTTGCACTGACTGAACAACCTGTGCAGTTTGTAAGTGTTTTGTTTTTTTCTGTATGCTTTAAGCTGCCTGTTGCCTCACTATTGGCTTTTCCAGGAGCAGTGGGAGAATATCTGTCTTGACAGAGTTTCTTTTTAGCCACTTCATCAGAGGCTTGATCAAGCTTCCTTTTTTCGTCACTCATTATTTTTCAGTGTGCGAGGAACTTCATCTTTGGAAGCTTTATTTTTTGGCTGGGATCTGGAGGGTTCCTCAGCACCTCTGCTTTTGGTATTAGTATTTTTGAATGGCCCCTCGTCGGAAGCCTTTGATTTATCCTCAGCCTTAATAATCAATTGTTTGTCTGCTATGATTGCCAATTTAAGCAAAGCAAACCAGTCCTGGACCTACGAATTGAGTGCAGGTTTCTGTGAAAATGCCACCGGCCAGTCCTGCCCAAGTTAATAAACTCTGTCTATTACCAGTGCCCTTTTTTTGGTTGTAGAACTGGGATCTATACCAGTGCAAATCTTAATAGAAACCCAGTAATACTCAACTGCACACAGGTGGCTGCTGGAGCCTTACGGACAGTCCTGACACAGAGGATACCAAGGTCCAGTAATATAACACAAAAGGTTTCCTCGTAATTGCCAATCTAGAGTGAAACCCCTCAGGCACTGTTTAAAGTTGAAATCCGCTGCAGGTGCCTCACGGTAAACCCCGTGAGGTCTGAGGTAAAAAAACAAGGCAACTGTCCCTAATTTGACGGTTCCCAGAAGAATTTGCCCACAAATGAAGGAAACTGTTGAAAATAAGCACCCATGCTAAAATTAGGCTTTAAACTAAATAGTCACGCTAAAAAAAAATGTGAGCGGCGCTGATGAAAAAGTAAAACCTTCACTCAGCACACTAAAGGAAATAATTTGAGGAAAACATTACCCAGATAAGCACTAGGAGGCTGTCAACAAGGAAAGTTGAGAGAAACCTCAGAGGCAATATTGCTCAGTCCAATTGAGAAAAAAATTCTGAAGCATCAACAGCTCACACCACCTCCTGTCTTTGGATTGGCGTGGCCTGCGCTCATTTAAATATCTCTTAAAGGCACACCTCCGGAGTAGTTGCACTTAGCCGGCTAAGTGCCAAAATGTTACGGATGATAAAGGACTCCTGGAGTAAGAAATGTCTTTTTTTATTTTCTTTTTGTCCTTTTTTCTGCTTCCCACCTTCCCATCTGAATAACCTGTTGGGTGGTTTCCCAGCCTGTGCTGCCTCCATGATCACTGACTCTCTGCTGTAAAGGTGGGCTCCAGTCACCAACAGGTGGCAAAAAAGTTTTCCACTCAAATCTAGCTGATCTGGAAGTAGGCTGGAATGTTGGACCACTAAAGTGGGAAGAACCATGGTGTGTGTGTGATGCTAGAGCTTTGTCCCTCAGAAACCCCTCCCTGTTTTCCACTGATTTTTGGCCTAGGTGCCACTCCATGACTGCAGTCACCCATTGGGCTGGCTGACTGTGTGCCTGGAGCATCCAACACCTATCTAATCACAAGGCCACCAAACTCCACCTCTATTTTTTTTTTTACTGGGAACCTCTTTCCAACAGAAATTCAGGTCACATACAGTCTGCGTTGAGTGATGCCATGCTCTCCACATGTTCCAGTGTCTACAGCAAAGTGGATAAGGGAACAAGAAGAACAGCAGTAATTTGTTAAGGTAATCTGATGACGTCCAGGATCACGAAGGCAGTGTATGAATGAAAACATTACCATAAGTGCTTCCCATGTTCATATATCTATCCAAATGAAATATTAAGGAGAAACCCTAGCAGCCAATGAGAGGTCTTACTTACAGGACATTATGTAGCGACAATGCACTGGAAATAAGACCCAAGACGTAGTAAAGGCACTTAGAATATGAAAATCCATAGAGAACAAGAAGGGCTCAAATGCACAGCGCTCTGTGCGATGCAGGTTCCAAGTCCACAGAAACAGCCGCAAGGAACCTGCACTCAGGAGTAGACTCAAAATAAGAGGGTTTATTTCATACATATTGAAAAGGGCTGCAGTGCAAAAAGTGCAGGTACTACCCTGCATGCCGACAAAACCCTGTGCACATTCGGAGCCACATGTTCCTTCTTCCTGAAGAATCCCTATATTCAAAACACAGTGTATGTACTTGGAGCTTACTGCCCGCCCATTCTGTACTGAGACACAAGTCTGGCAGTCTCTAAGCGTGGCCTACCCTGTTCCTACCTATGAACACGAGTATTTTCGGTGTGTGCACAAATGCAGATGAGCACTGTGATGCAACGAGGTAAGCAGAAGAACCTGGTTACATGCTCAGGAGAGTAAATACAGGTGGCCAGTGGGGTGTGGTGAGGATAACAATTGTAGGACTAAAAACCTAAATAGTGGGGGAAAAAAAACAAAGGAGAATATTTGAGAGCGTGTTCTTTTATTTGTAGTGCAAAGGTATAGCATGAACACTGGGATACAGCCCTGTGATGTCAATACTCCTCCACTCAGAAACCAGAAGTACAAGAGCCAGGATGATATCAAATGAATTCCCGCTGTTCGCTACTACAAGTCCTAAAATTATGCGTACATTCTTCTACTTAATTGAAAAAAAAAACAGGGTACATTTAAAACATTGCTTATGTAAACTCTTGTTTCTGTTAAAGAACAACATAAACCTAAATTAAAGTAGGGTTCAAAATACCAACAGGATTTCTAAAGCACCAATTACAGGGTTCAGTGTTAACACTGGGGCCATGTTTTGCTGGCCACAATCAGCCCTAATGTGGCTACTGAGGTGACTCTCTTTCTCCACGGCCATCTGGCTGCAGAAGGAGAGTCTGCTGATCTGAGTAACAAGATGAGATAAAAGACTCACATGTGCACTGCAGGACAGGGGTGGTTAACGCTGGCTACAGTTAACGGAGAATGCCGCTGCTGTGTAGAGGATACGGAAATGCACCATTAAAATACACAAACTGAATTTTTAAAACAGAAAACCCCACACACAAATTTATGTCACGTGAAGATAGAATGTTTAAAAACCAAGGATGCTACAGAAGCAGTCAGAAGTTTAAATGAATTTTCCAATCCTAGTTTTTTTTTTTTTTTTTTTAACTCTACACTGTCCTTGGAAAAAGGGGACTACAAGAAGTTGCAAAGGCTGAGGAAACCTGGTTTTGCATCGTAGTGCGAAACATTCGGACAAAAATGGCAGCCCCCCCACCACGTCTGTTTAATAATATATAAAAAAATAAACTTTGTTTTAATTAAAATCAACAACTTTGGTGTCATCTTGATTGCCTCCACGCACCCACCATGTTGATCAGTGGTTAACTGACAGTATCGTTCAGGCAGCCAGTGTGCCTGGAAGAGCCAAGTATTGGGCACCCTTCCAGGCACACCATCACCAAACATCTTTGTCTCTTTTTCTTTCGATGGGAACATCTTTCTAATAGTGATGCAGACCACACAGCGTATGCAGTAAGTGACGCCAAGCTCTCTGCATGTCCTAGTGGCTGTAGCAGAGAGTAACCCATAGCAAAAAAGGCTGTATGTCCAAAATGGCCGAAAACGGCACCACTAAAGCAGCAGTGAGTTTTGCAGAGTTTGGGGTAAGGAGCTATTTCTGCAGTTACAGTATTAACCTCTCCCTATATATTGTCACCATTCCACCCCTAGGGTTAGCAGCCTGTGGACTTTAAAGACAGCACAAGAGTGCAGTTATTCCCATCATACACTAGTAGAAAGCAGTTACCAACGGGAAAATCACTAGCTGGTTGGTTGGGGCGGGGGGGTCAGTAAAGAGCAGCAACAGCCAATGACTGAAAGTTTTGTTTTTGGTTTTTTAAACTAAAATGACACACAGTCCTCGAGAGACCAAAATGTTGCAGTTGGTGGTCACATAATTCCAGGGATTTTCACTCAGTGATGGCACATTGTACAGCTTTGTTGATGGTGGGTACCAACAATGCTTTGCATGTCCATAAACAGCTGCAGTCTGTCGCAGATCCAATACTTGTGAGTGAATAATAAGCTGGAAATCTGAGTTTAAATCAAAGCAGCTGGGAACTGCAGTATAAAACCCTAAGTGCAGTATGAAGTTCTCCCACGACAATGCTGAAAGTCCGGGCAGCGTTCCTTTTTTCCAGCCTTATCTGGGCAGCAGCAGCTGCTGTGTGCGTGCCATGTGCCCTCGTCGTGCATTGGTAGCCAGTCGCTGTTGCGCCAGGAATGACTGAGCATGCCCGGGGTTCTGTGCTCTCTCTTCAGATACTCGCTGGTGAAGGGCCATTCCCTGTGGAGGGATAAAAAGAGATCAGGTCATACAATCAGCAGCAGGTTTACCAAAGTACTAAATCTCAGCTCAAGAGTGTGACTGAAAAAATTCTTCACCCCCCCCCCCCAAAAAAAAACGGGTCAGTTTACAGAAAGTTCCTAAATCACCCCAGCCCTGTGGTACTGGCAGTAGAGCACTGGGCTACCAGCTAGGTAAGCCCAAGCACCTGGCTCCTCACTCTGAATCAGTGGTATCTGGGACATACTGCTGATGCAGCGTGGCCATGCTCTGGGGGAGGGAGCAGAGACCACACGACATCAGCTGGGTCCTGCCTAGAGGAAAATCATAGGAAAGGTGGACAGAATCAGGAAAAGGCCAGCCCCTACATAACAAAATCTCCTCCCACCTGGTACTGTCATGCCAAACAGGGTTCATCCCCCTGTCAGCAGCTGGCACCCCACATGCCAGGATAAATCCGAGGCCTCAGATGGTGGGGCACCAAGAAGGATCCAGGAGCCTGTGGAGCACCCCGTTGGACAGAGGGGCACTAGAGTGCCAAAGGAAGCAAAAATGTTCACACTGCTCATCCATGGCCAGGATTCAGGAGTGGCTTCTGGTCTCTCATTCACTGGTCCGGTGGCAGATGGATCACTTACAGTCCGGGGAAGTGTGGGTCATTCAGTAGGCCGGTGGCAGATGGATCACTTACAGTCCAGAGAAGTGTGGGTCATTCACTGGGCTGGTGGAGGGTTCATCACTTACAGTTCACGGAAGTATGGGTCATTTAGTGGGCCGGTGGAGGCTGGGTTCTTCACTGGGTCGGTGGCGGGTTCATCACTGACAGTATGGGTCATTCACTGGGTCGGTGGCGGGTTCATCACTTACAGGCAGGGTGGAGGATGGCTTATTCTCTGGGCCAGAGGAGGATGAACAACTTGCAAGCTTGGTGGAGGGTGGGTCATTCAGTGGGCTGGCACAGAGGGGGTCACTTTACAGGCCCCGTGGATGGTGGGTGGGTCACATTACAGGCATCACGGAGGGAGGGCTAGAGTGTGTCACTCCACAGTGCTCCCTTGTAGATAGATTTTGAGCAAGATTCGAGGGGGTCTTGGGGGACAGACCACCACCAGCATCCCTCTTTGAGGAGGACCACTTATAAAAGACTTGACCACAGTCATTGTGAGCAAATCACTTTGTTTTATACAAAATGGAACTGCGAGGCTGTGAAACTCAATTGCAAACTCCACCATACCGTGAGGTGAGCATCTTTGTGACCTAGGCCACAGTTCCTTGAATTGTATAAAAGTAGCACCCCCCCCCAAAAAAAATGAATTTGTGCAAAACAGTTTGGAAGAGACAGTGAATATGTATAAATCAAGTAAATTTTAAACTTGCGAAGCTATAAATCTTTAAGACTTATCTGTCAAATTAACTTGAAGCACCATCCGGGGGAAACCGCTCTCTTCAGTAGAAACAAAAGATCTACCGCTGGACTGTTCGAGACCAACACAGAGAGAGAGCGCATCTTTGAGAGATGATGCACAAGTTTTACATATGAACACATGAAAGTAGCCAGCAGAAGGCGGCCTACTGGTCTATCCAGTCCACTCAAATTGTGGAGCCTCTTCTCTGCAACTACTGTGGGCTCTTCCCTCTGTCCCTCCGACCCTGACCGCACTTTTCTTGCCCTCCCTCATGACCCTAATCCTCCCTCTCTTGAACCCATTCACTGTCTCAGGAGAGAGAGAGAGAGAGAGAGAGAGAACCTCCTCTGGGAGTTTGTTTTACCCCTTCACCATTCATTGAGAGAAGAAGTGTCCCTGACCTTTCTTGACTCTGCCACCTGCCAACTTACAGCAGTCTCCCCTGTCTTATTCCACTAAGACAGAAGGGGCCCCTGTTTCCACCTTGTTGATACCTTTTAGGTACTTGGCTGTTTACTTGTCATGCCCCCATCCTCAAGCGAGTGCATGTTGGGGTCATTAAGTCTGCCTTCATCTGCCTTGCCCTGCTGTCACTGGACCATTTTCAGCCCCTCCTCTGGACAGCCTTAAGCAGGTTTACATCCTTTCTCAGGTAGGGCCTCCAGTACTTCTCACCATACTCCAGGTGTGGCCGCACCAAAGATCTGCACAGCGGCAATATAACCTCCCCCGCTCCTGCTCGTGACCCCCCCACAATGCAGCCAAGCATTCTGTTTGCTTTCACTGCTGCCTTCCCGCATGGAGTAGACCATTTCAGGTCACTGGGATGGCTACCCCCAAACCTCTTTTTCCTCTTCTGATTTGATGATCTGGACCCCCTAAGGTAGTAGTCGGTCCTGGAGTTTGAGTAATTTAAATAAATGTACTATTTATGATTTAAAAAAAAATGCATGGAACAATGTTAATTTGTCAGTGTTGCGCTGCCGTTTACAGCAGTTACCGAATGGAGGGAATGCAGAGCTTTCTGACTGATCCCCCTAACGCTGGAATCTGCCTGTGATCAGACAGCTACTCCAGGAAAGGGAGGGTAGTGTTGTGTGGAGCGTGCAGGTAAATTTACACCAAGAGGCTAAACTGCCAATTCTCATTTAGAATGCCGAACCTGCCTAGATCATTTTTATTATTTTAATCCTGCATTTTGTCCGTCACATACATTGCATAAACAGAACCACAGGCTGGCCCTAAATACTACACATGTGCAAGTTCAACTAGGGGTTATGGTGATGCCATAAGTCAAGTTCCTAGCTGGAGTTACAGCCTTGATATGTGACTGCCAAACTGATTTTTTTTGTAAATACAAGAATTGAGTGAAACTACGAATAGAGCACCCCCCCCCCAGTTGTGGTCAAGGTTCAGTGCTACAGTGCAGTCAAAGTCAATGGGAGGGGGGATGGAAAACTATTAAGAGGACAAGTGTAATCATAATTTATTTTTAAAAGTTACTTTTTGAATGTAATAAAATGATCTTGATTACAGTATTTTAAAAAGGTTTTATTTGCAGTTCTTATTCAGTGAACCTTTTTTTTTCTACTTTTAATTTAATTCTGACCTAAGAACATGCAGTTCCAGAATTCTGCCTCAGATGGAATTCTGGAGTTCTGACCTCAGATGGAATTCCACAGATCTAACCTCAGATGGAATTCCAGAATTCTAACCTCATACAGATGAATTCCACAGATCTGACCTCAGATGTAATTCCAAAATTCTAACCTCATACTGATGGAATTCCACAGATCTGACCTCAGTAGTAATTCCACAATTCTAACCTCATACAGATGGAATCCAGAGGTTTTTTCCCCCAGAAGAGCTGCTTTTTTTTAAAAAAAAAAAAAACACACAAAATAAACTCTCCGCCCATCTGCTCACTCATCGACCCAGCAGATGACGAAGAGATCCAGAGTTTCAGGAATAGGTAACTTTTTAAAATTGACACATTTTGACAGCCCCACTGCACACCATCCAGCCAGAGTTCTGGACCGCCCTCTGGCTTTCAAGCACCAGTTATCTGCGACTCCCCTGCGGTGAATGAATGAGCCACGCTAGAACCCCATGGTTGGAACCTTTCCTAACAACCATCAAGGATCCTGCAGTACCTAATACTGTATGTGGACATCTAGGATACATTATACCGACACTATTTATTTTATCCCAAGAGGTCCTATAACTCGCTCCACAGTGCCTGATGCACAATACGCATGCTTAGGTATACTGACCCCATTCATTATTCTGATGTACCCATATAACTTGCAGGCACAATGTCTCTGACTATGCCTGTCTACATGTTTCTAATCATGGATTTACTTTCTCTCTGTCTAACCTGTAAGAGTGTGTACATGCCTATGAAATAGGACCCCCCAAATGCAAACAAAAGTACTATTCTGTGTCAATATTAAACTCCAGTGGCTAAAAAAAAAGGGGGGGAGGGGGCACAGAAATGCATTTCGTTACACTCACCATGTTGTACCAGGCACTGATGATCAACTTCTCCTCTTGTTCTCGCTGAGACTTGCTTTTCTCAAAGTCCATCTGACAAAGAAAAGAAATCGGTTAAGACATCTAACGTAATATTTTTTTATTGTGTGAAAAAACTACCAACTCCTTTAAAGGACAATGAACCTATCATCACCGACGTGCCTGCTCTTCACCAGCCCGAGACCAAGAGACGTGGGGGGGCTGGGGGGGCGGTCGCCCCTCCTGGCTGCCCCAGTGTGAGTAGTGGTGCCCCACCACCATCTTTATTCACTGTTTGTGCCCACTGTGGAGCCCATGATTGACTGACTGGTCCCCCCCGGCTCCCAAACCTGGTTCCGCCACTGCCAAGAGACCTAAGACAGTTCCCCTACATCCAGGTCTTCTGCTCTGCTGTGCCTCGTACTGTCACCGTATGAGCACAAAGTAGCAGCAAGTGTATGAGTTTGGGTTTGTAATATATGGATATGCTATGTAATATGGTAGTAAAGCATACAAAAAACTTCTTGTAATACCACCGAGCAAAAGTGATAATAGTATTGATGGAAAATGATAATAGTATCGTTCAGAGCCTGTAATACTATTGTTCGGAGTATTATCAGAGAAACTGAACAGTGTAAATGCAGGAGTCTCTCACAGTGTACAGCATACACAAAGTCGTGATTTTTGTGGTGTGCATTATGATTCGCTGCTTTCTCTCTGTGGGTGGGCAGAATCGTTTCAAAAACATGGCGGACATCTCTCGCTTAGCGAAAGTAACTGTAGCCGTCATGCTTTTGCGGTTTTATTTTTTCCTTTTACATCTAAAGTGTTATCTTGGTTGATTGTGCCTTCAGTCACTATGAGAAACAAACTACAAGGTAGGACTGTCAACCGAAGCTGACGTGTCCAACACAGAGAGTGGCTGGACTCAGAGAGTGACAGACCAGGGTGACAGAGCACACAGTTCAGTGGGAGGGAATCAGTAAAGAATGGTGAAGATACAGAGAAGATCAAGAATTACGGTAGGTAAGTAATTTTCTCATCTTCCCTGGTCAGTCTTCACCATTCATTACTGCTGAGTGAGTACCAAGCCCCCCGGAGGGGATCTGGCACAGTCCTGAGGGAACAGATTCCTCAGCCTCCTGTGGGGAAGGTACTAAAGCCCTGCTAGACCAGCAAGATCCAAGGCTGTTGAGGACGAGGAGGTGCCCCTGTAAGGTCCTCCTTGCACTGCGGGGAAAAAAGGTGGGTTCCCTGGAAAACGGAGGAGGTCAACCTATGCCGGGCAATGGGAGACAATCTGGATAGACTAAGCCATGCTGTCCGCCTAATGCAGATTGCTGTCCCCGCAAGTCTGGACGCCACCTCACTGGCGTTGTAGGACGGCCTTGCTTGGTGACTTGCAAGCTCCAGACCCAGTGCAGAGATGGCGATGGCCTGCCTTGATTGCTCCACATCAGGCAAAGATGCCAGGACTTGTGCCAGCATCGACCACAGGTGCCTGTTATAGGCAGCATGGTGAGCCTGATAAGATCCTATACACAGCAATGCCTGAGCCGAAGAGAAAAAGTACAGTTACGTAAGAATTTACCGTAACAGTAGATCTTCGAGAGAGGCTCGTGCAGTGGGTATTTACATATAGGACTGACCCGGCAGGCATCAGGACCCCATGGAAAAATTTCTAGCTAGCTGTCTCTGGCGGGGGACTGCCCTCACGTCAGGAGACCGATGTCATGTGACGTCAGTATAAAGAAGCGGTCTCCCACGCCCGCCTTCCAGTTCTTTCCCGCCAAGGGCCAAAAGAGGCAAGACAAGAAAGAAGTGGATATTTCCCTTCCTGGAAAAGAAGCTAAAAAAGCTAAGGGGAATGGAGGGCGGGAAGGCAATACCTATTGCAAGAGCCTCTCTTGAAGATCTCCTGTTACGGTAAGCTCTTACGTAACTATACTATCTTACCTCGAGAGGGCTTGTGCAGTAGGTATTTACATACAGGACTGAATCCCAAGCAGTCTGGAACAAGGAAAAGCACTCGGGAGGAGGAAAACTATCCATTAAATGGAACCTCCGGCTGAACAGGTCTTATGAAAGAAGACCTTGAAGCACAGCCAACCCGAAGCCTGCTTCTACAGCGAGAGGCAATGTCCAAACTGTAGTGTTTCGTAAAGGTATGGACAGAAGTCCAAGTCGCAGCTGTGCAGATGTCTGCTGCTGACATTCTTAAAACAAGCAGCAGAGGCAGCTACCCCTCTAGTGGAGTTTCCTCTGACTTGACCCAGCAGGGTCTTGTTGTACTTGTCGTAACAGAAAGTGATACAATGAGCCAACCATTTAGAGACGCATTGCTTGGAAACGGCATTGCTCTCTCTTTTGTGAGCAAAAGAGGTAAAAAGCTGATCAGATTTTCTGAGATCCTTCATCCTAGTGGTGTAGTATCTCAGAATTCGGTGAACATCCAAAGTATGCAAGAGGTACTCCCCTTGATTGGAGTGCTGCGTAAAGAAAGCAGGTAGCTCAATGGATTGATTCAGCGTAGATTCCACCACCACCTTAGGAAGAAACTTAGGGTTGGCAAGTTCCTTGTGAAAAATCAAATACGGGATTTTGCACATCAAAGCCTGAAGCTCGGAAATTCATCGAGCTGAAGTAATGGCCACTAGGAAGAGAGTCTTCCAAGAAAGGAACTTTAAATTTGCTGAGGCTGCCGGCTCAGAAGAGGGCAGAGTAAGCTTCTCGAGAACAAAATTCAAGTCCCAAGGAGGGGCAGGAACGCAGATGGGGGGTCTCAAATGGAGAACCCCTCTGAGGAAAGTCTTAGAGACTTTCCAACTGAGCGAAAGTCCCGTCTCCGAAGGGAACATGGTAGGCTGAAATCGCTGCCATGTGGACCTTTAAAGAGGAATGGCTGAGACCCAGATCGAATAGATGACGCATGTAGTCCAGGATCCTACTGACTGGGCAAGAGAAAGGTTTGAAGTCCTTCGACGTAGCCCAAATAGAGGATCGTTTCCACTTCATGGCATATGTGGACATGGTGGAAGGCTTTCTGGCCTCCACCAAAATATCTGCTACGAGCGGAGAAACTCCGAAGCAGACTTTAGCTACGTCTGCTAGAGCCACACATGCAAATGAAGGGATCTGAGGCCTGGATGAACGAGGGTCCCCCAATCCTGGGTCAACAAGTGTTGCGACAGAGGAAGAGGAATTAGAGGTTCCTCTGAAAATTGTTGCAGAATAGAGAACCAAACTTGCCTGGGCTAGAAAGGAGCAATGAGGATCATTCATGCTTCCTCTGTTCTGAGCTTGTGCAGGACCCTCGGAATTAAGGGAATTGGAGGGAAGGCATACACGAATCTGTCCCTCCAATCGAGAGAGAGAGAGAGAGAGAGAGAGAGCATCCTGCCAGAAAATGTCTTGCCCTGGAGCGAGCGAGCAGAAGGTGGTAAGTTTCGCATTTTGAGGAGATGCGAACAGGTCTACCTGAGGAGTTCCCTAAAGTAGGAAGATGTTGTCTACTACCTCTTGATCCAGTTCCCATTCATGGGCCCTGGCTGAGGATCGACAGGTAGTCTGCCAGTGTGATTTCTACTCCCGGAACATGAACAGCCATCAGGTGAAGGTTGTGCTGGGTAGCCCAGCTCCATATTCTCATTGCTTCCCGGCACAGGGAGTAGAAACATGCTCCTCCCTGCTTGCTGATGTACCAGACCACACACATGTTGTCTGTCTGTATGGTTAGATGACTGGGAAGTATAGAGGAGTGTAGGGCCTGGAGGGCATACAGGACCATGCTTTTATGTGCAGATTATGTTCGAACCTGGATCAGCTGCCCTGAGTTTTGTGAGACCCGAGGTGGGCTCCCCAGCCCTTTCCTGAGGTATTTGTTGTCTGTCTGGGAGGGGTCGATATTGAAGTGAACTCCCTGGCAAAGGTTCTCTTGTACCATCCACCATTGCAAGTCCTGATCATGGGATCAGAAACTAGAACCTCCTGGTCTAGGTCGTCCAGTCTTTGGTCCCATTGAGACTGAAGCGTCCACTGAGAGATCCTCATATGGAGCCAAGCACGTGGGACTGTCGGAATGGCAGCTGCCATTAGCCCAAGGAGGCGAAGGACTGACCTGGCTCTGACCCTTCTGCAACTAGACAGGAGACTGGCCCCGAGTCTGAAGGGTGCCCACCCTGTCCGGCGGCAAAAAGGTTTTGCTGACGGTCGTGTCCAAGATCGCCCCTATAAATTGGAGGAGTTGGGACTTGGCCTGGTTGATGGTGATACCCAGGCTGGTGAAAACCTGCAGGCTAAGGGAAAGGGAGTGTAGGAGTTCCTCCCTGGATGGGGCTGCCAGGTGCCAATCGTCCAGGTATGGGAATACCTGCACTCCCTGGGTACACAGGTGGGCCGCCACCACTGACAGGCATTTGGTAGATACTCGGGGTCCGAGGAAAGACCAAATGGGAGGGCCTTGAATTGGTAGTGGTCCTCCTGAAAACAAAATCGAAGGAATTTGCAGTGGGATGGGCACATGTGGATATGCAGGTAAGCATCCTGCACATCCAAAGTGCACAGCCACAGTCCCGGCCGAAGTAGAGGCAGAAGGCTCTGCAGGGAGAGCATTCTTAAGCGTTTGCACTCCACGAACATGTTCAGGGAACTGAGGTCTAAGATAGGCCTCACATCTCCCATTTTCTTTGGAACTAGAAAGAAATGGGAATGGTAACCCATCCCTCAAAGGTGGTTGGGAACTGGTTCTATTGCCGTCTTCGAGAGAAGGGAGGTGATTTCTTCTAGGACCACAGGAAGATGTTCCAGGGAGTAAGATGACTGGGGGTGGGGTCTTCGTGGCAGTTTCTGAAGAAACTCTATTGAGTGTCCTGCCGCGATCAGCTGGAGCACCCAAGCATCTGATGTTAGCCTCTCCCAACCTGGTAGATGGAAGGAGAACCTCCCTCCTACTGGTTCTTCTGGTTAGTCCAGAGGCCATGGGAGAGGCAAGGAGTCAGGAGGTCTGAGGCAGCGAAGCAGCCAAGACTCCCGCAGCTTTTTTGGGTGGGGGAGTCTTGGTTGCTGGAGGGGCCCGATGCTTGTTGGCTCGCTTGCCCTGTGGTTTTGATTTTTGCCAGTTACGTCAATGAAAAGGGCACCGCTGCCCCTGAGGGGGTCTGTACAAAGAGTCCACGGACTTAAGTGCAGATCAGCTATGATGTCCTTGACATCACCGCCGAACAGCACCGAACCCCTGAAAGGCGCATCCTGAAACACGGAGTGCACTTCAGGGACCAAACCCGACACCTGTAGCCAGGCATGATGCCGGAGACCCACAGTGAAAGCAGAGTGCCGTCCAGCTGTGTCGTAAGTGGCATGGAGCATGTGCTGACTGGCCGAACGAGCAGAACGGACAAGATCTGCCACTTCCTGTTTCATCTGAGACTCAGGAAGGGAGTTCAACTTTGATTCCACCTGACTCAGGATGGTCTTTTGGTAGTACCCCATATGAGCTACATAATTCAGGGCCCTAATACCTAGGGTAGAAGACGCATAGACCTTCCTCCCATATTGGTCCAGAAGCAGAGACTCCTTGTCAGGTGGAGATTAGCCGAGATGCTTGGGATTAGCTGATCAGCCGTGAGTGGCGCTAATCATGACAGAGTCCTCTTTGGGGTATAGATTCAAAGAATCTACTCCCTCAGGAGCTGGTATAGCCTTTCCGCCTTCCTCGGAAGGGGGGGCTAATGTGGATGGTTGCTTCCAAATAGTGGAAACAAGATCTGCATCAGGCTCTATCCAGGGTGGAATCAATGTCGGAGCGGTCTCTGGCAGATCCAAGTGGGCAGCGAGCTTTTTATGCTGTGGATCTGGCTCCAGAGATTGCCACCGATGAACTTCCTGGATTTTTCTCAATAACTCCTGAAAAGAAGGATCCTCCGGAGGAGACTTTGGAGGATTCCTTGGCCTGGGTCGATCTGGAGTACGGGGCTTGTCATCGAGTTGGAGCATCCCCCTGAGTCAGAGTAAGAGGTATCCAACGTAGAAGAGGAAGACTCCTCCTGACGCGGGGGAGGAACGGTCCCTTTGGGAAGCCCTCTGGGAAGCGTGTCCTCCCTGCCTCTGGCGCCGGAGGGTTCACCTCTGGTGTTGGGTAAGGGGGAAGGAGTCTCTTGTCTCTGGCAAAGGGGATCCTGCACAGGGTCCGACACCAGTAGACAGCTCTCTACCTCTTTGGTGAGCTAAGCCTTGGCCCCAGCCCACCAGGCAACTAGAGACCCTTTCAAGTCTGCCGGCAGCTGTGGGAGCGGAAGGAGGAAAAGGGGGATACGGATACTGGGGCTATCCATAAGACGAGTATCCGTAACCCAACAGCGGGAAGCCCGGCATGGGGTATTGAGGCGTCTGATAAAGCAGCATTGAGTACTATGGCGCTGGGTGAGGCAGCACTGGATTTAGTGGTGTCGGATACCCAGGTGCCAGTGGCTATGGTGGAGCAGAGGGACCTGGCAGAGGCCCAGCAGGTGGGCCAGATAAAGGTGGCCCCACGGGCGTCGGGTCCGGCTTAGGAGTGTCGTCCAGTAAGGGGACATCGGCTGCCGTCAGTTAGCTGGTGTCTGAGGGTCTGGTGTCAGGGTGTCTAGCCCAGTTGCTGCATATCCAGGTCCTCCATGACAGCCGGGGAGGGAGGGTTGCTTTCCACGGGGTCTAACAGAGGGGACGCAGGGACCTCAGTTGGCAACGTCAAGTGCTGCTGGGAGCCTGAAGTGTCAGACTTGTCAAAGGGGTCCGGCGCAGGCTCCTTGGCTGGGTGGTCGGAGGAGAAGGAGAAGCCGATGTCCTGCTCATCAGCCGGATCCGGGCGGGCGGAGGAGCCAGTGTCCGACTTATCGGATCCCCTGTCCGAGGAAGGCCGCGCTGGGGAAGTGACCTTGTCTGGCGAACGAACGACTGTGCGTCCTCCCGAAGGAGCTAGCAACTTACCAGTCTTGTCCGGGTGGATGTCGGTGGGACCGGCGTCAGACTTAGCGGATCCACTCAACCCTGGAGGCCGTCATCTTCCCGGGAGGGGATGCCTCCTTTACCCCGGAGGAACCTGAGAAGCCTGAGTGTGAGCGGAGGGGCGACACTTTCTTGGACACCACCAAGATGGTCGTCGAGGATCGGTCCCCCGGAAGGGACGTTACCTTTACCTGAAAGTCGAGTCCCAGTGCTTCTCCTCCTCCTCCTCCTTATTGTGGCCTTCGGGGGAAGTGGAAGGCCGCCTCAACTTTTTAACTCCTTCTCCATGAATGCCATCCTTTTCTATAAAATATGGGCTGCCAGGGACTGCTGCCTCCGTTTTCAGGTGGCTGAATTAAATTTCTGGCAGTGCTGGCATTTCTACACAGGATGATCCAGGCCTAGGCAGAAGAGGCACAGAGAGTGACTGTCCTTATGCAGCAGTTGGGAACCGCACAAGTCACACTTATTTTTATGCTTTTCAGAAGGCACTGGGGATGACATACACGGTATAGTAATAGTGAAAATGTTGAAAAAAATCTCAAAAAAAAAAAAATAAATAAAAAAAATAAAAAATCAGTCAAAGTCCGAGAACTTGTCCGATGAAAGACTGACGAGCGATGAACTCTACGAGAACTTTCCACAAGTCGTGACGCAGGAAAGAACTGGAAGGGGACTGCCCCGTTATATTGATGTCACATGACGTCAGTCTCCTGACGTAGGGGCGGTTCCCCACCAGACTCTGCTAGCTAGAAATTTTTCCGTGGGGTCCTGATGCCTGCTGGGTCAGTCCTATATGTAAATACCTACTGCAAAAGCCCTCTCGAAGTAAGATCTCTTCTTCCCCAACGGGTGAACTCTGCAGAATACAGATCTGGGGGTCGGTCGTGCACCAGGCACTGAAGCCCAGAAGGAATGTCTGGGGCAACAGCCCCGAAGGCAGGTGAGGTAGAGAAACCAGAGACTCCTGGAGGGCATAACATAGAAACATAGAAGTTGACGGCAGATAAGGACCGCAAGGCCCATCCAGTCTGCCCATTTCTTTTTCTACCCTATAAATGTGCCATTGGCCTTTGCTTTGTCAGTGGCCTATCTATTCATACTCATCTGTATTGCTCCCTTACGCCTATCCCATGTCTGTTTGAAGCCCGGCACTGTATTCATAGCCACCATTCATAATACCGTCTTCTGTAGTCCTCTGGGGCTGGGAAAGAGATGGCTGGAGGCTGCCAGGTACGGACAGATGCTTCCTGGTAAGGGATAGGCCAGGAAGGCACCACCAGGTGGTGAGCACTGACTTCGCTCAGGAATGGGCGTGTCTCCCTACTTAGTATTGCTTCTCGCTACAGAGATGTGGAGCTCTGGAACAGCCTCAAGGAACTGCTGATACTCTGAAATCAAGCGTTGGAGGACAGGTGGACGAGCGTTCCTCTCCTCAGAGGAGGGCGAGGCAGGAAAAAAGGAGCTTAAATGTTCAGGTCCTCCTGCTGTGGGAAACAGGCCAAAGACTCACTCATCCATGGCTCACATAAGTGGGGAAGGCCACCGCAGTGGCCCTGAACATCTCACAGGTTAAGGGACCCATGGGACCCACATTACCAGGGAGAGGGGGAGGTGTCTGCAGAGGAATGGGAGATGGATACGTAACAGATAGTGCCCAGCCTCTGCCAGGGCTCTGAGACCCAGGAACTGGTCCAGCCCTATGGGGGGACCCAGGGGTCAATCCGGGCTTTGAAGGCTGTAGCTGAGAAGACAAACCCCGGATGAGCCCTGAGGGAGAATCTCCCCTGTGGCGTGACTGGGGTTGCATGGGTCCAGAAGGGCAACCCTCCGCGCTGCCAACTAAGGGCATCTCTGAGACTGTGTGGAAAAGGCAGGGTTCAGCACTTGGACTCCTCCCAACAGGGTAGTGGAGGAGGGTACCCGCGCCTCGCCGTGGCCCCTCAACCCTTCAGACTGAAGCTGCCTTCTTCCTCATTCCCACCACGGTCAGGTCCCCCAAACCTGCAGACCTCCAGAGGGAGGTCGCAGAAGAGGGGGCCCTGGTCCCCACCCGGGGGGGGGGTCATGACAGCACCAGAAACTGCAGCTGTCACGCCCACCCCAGAAGAGGACACCACATCCTTAGCCCCCAGGCCACTGTCCCGAACAGACCCCCCAGAGCCGGCCTTGGCAGTGGGAACCACTGAAACTACGGACTCCAGGGACTCGGAGGGGAACGTTGGGCCACCTGGTGCCGTGTCCCAAAGGACTCTCAGATTCTGAGGAGTTGGGATGCCAGTCTGGGTCGACCTGCGAGTCATCTTCCTCCGAAGAAGAAGAGACCAGGCAGACCTCCAGACTGGCGACCCCGGGAGGGTGGCGCCGCTCTGGGATATGGCACCGCCCCGATCACCTGAGCTTCGAATGTCACCGGGATCTGAGACGGCACCGGAAGGCAGCGATGAGGATCCACCAGTGCCAGGCCCGACAGCCATGGGCCATGACACTGGGGGAGCCTGCACCTCCACGGAAGTGACTGTTGAGGCAGTGCCAGTGACATGGCTCCGCAGCGAACCACGTCTCTCCTCTGGCACCACAGAAGAGGCCTCCTCCTTGGCAAGGCTAGAATCAGAGGAGGCCTCCTCCTCGCCGGGCTGTATAGACCAGAGAGGGGACCCGGAGGAAGGGTCAAGAGTTCTAGCCTTGGCAACTCGCGAGTGATGCTGTCCTCCAAAAGTCGGTGAAGCCTTGCTGATTTTAAACGCGCAAACTTCAAGAACATGGCGGTTCATAGAGAAGCAGGTGTCGCAATGGTCCATATTGTGATTGGGTCCCAGGCATTGCAGGCAAACATCAAGCCGGTCTGAAACAGAAACATGCTGGCAACAGGGGCACAGACACAGGGGGGCATGGCCTGCTTTGGACTTGATACCAGCCCCCAGACCTGACATGAAGCAAAACAAAATTTGATTATTACATTTTGGTGACAGGGTAAGCCCACTGGGCCCTGGAGTTCCCTTTTTCAGGGGCAACCTGGGATTACATAGCAACTGATGAACAGCATTATGAAACAGTGAGCGAAAACTAAGAAAAGACTGCACCGTTTAATAAAAATATATGGAAGTATCTTACTGGATCCTAATAAACAGTGCTGAGTGCACTTCAATGACAACGGGATGGAGATTGAGTTGGTAGTTCAGGCCCAGTGGCGCAGGGAAAAAACTGACTTGCGCAGCAAGTGCTACCTCAATGGCAGGAGAAACAGAACTGGGATGGAGGAGTCGTCTGTGGTGCCTAATGGCCTACCCTCGTGCTCCACGCAGCACATCGGACATGTGTACGGCACAGACTCCTACCTCCCAAAAAAAAAAAAAAAAAAAGACTCCTGTAGCAGGTGCACACCTCTGGCTACACCCAGCAGTAATGAATGGTGAAGATCATGCTATTTTTCATTTCTTCAGTACTGCCTGGTAGGAAATGCCAGCTGTCCAGAACAGCAACGGCAAAGGTTTTGCTGCCAACACCTTTATGAACTCTTGGCACGTGAAGGACTTGACTGCAGGACCAGAGATGGTAGGTTTTGTTGGGCTTTGTTAACCAGTTGCCATAGTACCTGGAGTGCAGTCCATATATGCACCTGCAAACTGAAGGCCCAGCTGAGCTCCTGTCTCCTGTCATGGGGAGAAGACCAAGGATGTTGTAAAGAGTGTAGTGGTATTTTTTTTTTTTTTTTTGCTACAGATCTGTTTGCTTTCCCTGTTCCCCGGCCAACCATTATCATGTCAGCCACCTCAGCCCCACCAAATAAACAGAATCCGGTGTACAACCCCCTTCTCACACCATGGCAAATCTGAGAAATAAAACATGTAAATTCCTGAATTGGCAATTTTTTTTTTTTTTACTTTAAACTCCATTAAAAAGTGGTCCTCTTAGTTATCAGATTGGAATTCCAATGTGAGCAAGTCAAACCACCAATCGCCAAGGTGGAACCCCATGGTTTGGGCCCTACTTCCCAACACTGAAATGACTGCAGTGGCTACTCCTGAGTGGAGTGCAGCCCTACTTCTGACTTCTCCCAGGGCTTACCACACCATGTTCCAGTGTCACCCGAGTCATCGAGTGTGAAGCCCGTGGGTGGCCGGAGTCATCCCGTTAGCCTTGGGGGGCATTTCCCTCCTCAGTTTTCTCCCCTGCCTCCCAGTTGGCATGTGTGCATGAGCATAGGCGTGCAGAGTGAAGATGGCAAAAGTACTTCTATACCTGCGCTTGACTCTCCGAGAAGCAGCCACATGCTGCATGACCTTCTAGCCTCAGCTAGGTGGCAACCAAGCAGTGGCATGTGCTGTCCCTCACCCTGGAGGAGAGTGGTCTCTGGATGCTCAACCCTCCTGCGCCCCATAGGCTGGCCCCTGAGCAACCCTGGCCGGTTCCCATACCTGGGGGGTTCTGGTGTGGCAGGTGATGCGGCACTCAGTGCCTCAGCCCAGCATGCTGGCTCTCCTGTGGTGGTAAACCTTAAAGACTATAATATCTTCCTTTCTATATTCTTTGTGACTGGCTCATTAGCCCACTCCTAGTTTGAATGTCTTTGTGCTAAAGACCAAGTGACTCCAAAAAATTTGACCCCTTCTCCCAAATAAACTTACTTCTAGGTGATGGAGCTTCATCTCTTTCTCTTGTAGCTGGTTCTTTAAGGCTTGGATTTCGGGGGCAACTTTTGCCGTCTGCTGCCGGGGTTCCAGTGTTTTAATCACCTGTGAGATGCAGGAAATGGGGGGCAGAGGAGAGAAGAGAAAGAAATAGATTACTCACCTGTAACTGTAGTTCTATGAGTGATGCATGGTTCACATCCAAATTCTCACGGTTCCACTGGAACGGTCCGATTGGCTGGATGTCTCTAAGGTAAGGTCCTCCCACCAACTGGATGGTATATCCTCAGACTGCCCTGTGACATCAGATCTTTGCACACTGAAAGCAGCGATCCGTATGCCAACTGCTATTGGAGGCCAGGTGAGCTCTGAGGATGTGAACCATGTACCACTCCTCGACCTATGGTTACAGATAAGTTACCTACTTTTCTAGGGGCTTGGATATTGTTCCCTTGTTCACACATAGACAAGACTTCCAGTAGTTCACCGGGAGAAGGGGCCAAGGTGCATACCTCTATATGGCGAACAGAGATTGGAGAACCGAGGCCCCAAATGCAGCATCCTGATGAGACTCAAGGTCGATGCTGTATTGGGAAATAAAAGGTGTGTGATGACTCCCAGGTAGCAACCCTGAAGATTTACTGGATAGGGACAAGGCGCCTGGAATTCTGCATTTCCACGGCCACAAAATTTTCCACAGAATTTGCATCATGCCGCAGAATACATATAGTGCTGTAGAATTCATTGTTCTTGGTGAATTTTCATTCAAATATTCTGTTTTTCCATAGCGCCTGGCTCCCTTCTCCATCTCATTTATCCTGAAGCCTTTCTCTATGCTTGGCATGTGATGTCATCGATGACATATTTTAGCCAGTGACAAGACAGCATTTATTTATTTAATTTTTGTTGACCAGGTAAGGGCACTACACAAATTCTGCTTATTTTCAGGCATGACCCAGGGGAAGGGGATACAGATGAATGCCAGTTGACTTTGAACCAGATTAAGCTGTTGGTGGTATTTTTAGTGAATGCCCACATTCTGCCACAGAAGCGAATAAATCATGCTGCAGAAATCAGAAAATGCTGCCGCAGAAACCTAGAAGCCCTGTCACAGAATTCAGGACAAAGTGCAGCAGAACACTAGGGTCCCTGGTTAGGGACATCCCTGGAAGCAGCCACCAAGGTAGCAGTATGTAAGCCCTACAGAAGGCCCCTTATCAGCCAACCTATAGCACAGGTCGATGCAGGACGAGATCCACCTAGCAATTGTCTGCTTTGCTCCTGGTCTGCCAGGCACAGCTTCAGAGTAAATGACAAACTGCTGGCAAGCCTGTCCCTGAACTGCCCCACAGGTCCAGGGTATGAAGTCTGCAGTCGGCCTTCGAGGAAGGGCTGGTAAAGTATTCTGGTAAGTTAATCACCTGGTTAAGGTGACACTCTGATATCACTGTCGGGAGGCATTTCGGTTTGGGGTGAAGGACAACTTTGTCCCTGTGGAAGACCAGGTAAGAGACTCTACTGATAGCACCTGGAGCTCCCAAATCCTTCTGGCTGATGTGATGGCCACCAGGAAAGGCTGTCTTCCATGACAGGTGTGATATCTCACACCTGTGCAGTGGCTCGAAAAGGCTTGCCCATGAGCACAGCCAGCACCAGCAGTAAGTTCCATGGTGGAGGTGGTTCACACACCGGAGGGGACAAGTGGCCCTGGCCCTTGAAAAAATGTCCGACCACCTTCTCCTGGGCCACTGTTGGCTTACCAGCCCACGCCCGGTAAGCAAAGTTATCAGGTGCACCTTAAGGGTTGTCTCCTGCAGTCCAAACTGGGGAAAGGGACCAGAGGTAGTCTAGGATGCTAGCCACAGGGCAGGCAAGGGGATCAAGCTCCTTGCCCTGACACCAAATGGAAAATCTCTTCCACTTAATGGCATAGCATCTGCCAGCTGACTCCTTTCGGGAGGCCTCCACAGCATGGAGCACTGTATCTGAGAGGCCCAAGGTCTGGAATTCTAGCCGCTCAGAAACCAGGCCATGAGGAGCAGGGAATGCATATCTAGGTGCAGGTCCATCCCTTGAAGTCTGGTCAGCAAATCTGGGTGGAAAGGCAGTCTCCATGGAGGTCTGCTTCTGAGGCTGAGGAGATCTGGGTACTAGAAATGCCTTGGCCAGTCTGGAGCAATCAGGATCGTTTGTGCCTTGTCCTTCCAGGCCTTGACCACAACCTTGTGGATCAAAGAGAAAGGAGGAAGGTGCACATGAGGCCTAGAGTTCAGGGCCTCGTGAAGGCATCCCCTAGCAGTGTCCCAGACTGTGGGCAGCAGGCACAAACAGCCTCAGTTTGGCATTCTCCCAGGAGGCAAACAGATCCACTACAAGACTGCCCCACTGGGAGAACAGATAGTTCACCACTGTTGCGGTGTCTCTTCAACCCAGCTGAGTGTGTCCATCAGCCAACTGTTCTCTCCTGCAAAATGAATTGCCAGATCATCTGCACCCAGGCTGTGCATGAGGTTCTAGGTGTAGAGAGCATCCCGACACAAGGGAAGGGAGTGAGTTCCGCCTTGCCTGTTCAGGTAGAACATGGTTGTGCTGTTGTCCATCTGGACCTGCACAACCTGACCCCTGCCTAGAGGAGTGAATGCAGTCAGTGCCAGCTGCACCGCATGGAGCTCCAGGAGGTTTATGTGGTGACAGGACTCCCTGGGTAACCAGAACACATGGGCTCTGTGGTCCCCCAAGTGTGCTCCCTATCGTACCAGAGAAACGCAGACTAAGAGCATGACGGTTGGCTCTGGGCAAACAGGATTCGTTCCTCCAGGTGTTCTGGTATCAGCCACCACTGGATGGCATCCTACATTGGCTGGGTCACTGTGACCAGCTGGCCGAAGTCTCCTAGGTTCTGGGACCACTGATGGCCCAACTCCCACTGGAGGTGGTCCATCTGCCAGTGGGTCCAATGGACCATGCTGGAGCAGGACGCCATATACCCCAGCAGCCTCAGGAAATCCCAGGCAGGGCGTGAGACACCAACCTGAAATGATCAGGCAAAGGAATTAACATCCAGTGCCTGGTCTGCAGGGAGTCTACTTCTGCCCCGATGAACTTGATCACCTGCTTCGGTACCAGTTCAGACTTGTCTGGGCTGACCAACAGGCCCAAGTCTCGATAAGTCTGGAGAATCACATCTCTGAACCTCTCCATGGCTTCCGGGGTAAGAGTACACCCTGATCCCAAGGCATTGCAGGTGGGCTGCCACTACTACCATGCACTTGGGGAAAACCCTAGGTGCCAAGGAAAGGCTGATAGGCATGATCTGGAACTGGTACAGAACCCCTCCCACTCTGAACCGGAGGTACTGACAAAAAGGATGTGGAAAAACGCATCCTAGAGGTCGGGGGAGCAGAACCACAAGTTCTGCTCCAGCAATGGAATGATCTGATACAGAGTGACCATTCGGAACTTGCATTTTCACATGAAATGGTTCAGGTCATACAGATCCAGTATAGGGTGCCAGTCCCAACCCCCCGTCCATTTCATGATCAGAAAGTACCTGACACATAAGCCTGACTGGCCAGGGTATCTGGGACACAGGTTAGTGCCCCTTTTGCAAGTAGCCAAGCAATGTCCTCGAGAATGGCGGAGGGCATGTCCTATGACACCCTGGACTCCTGAGGCACTTAGAGGTGGTAAGGCACGAGAACCTCAAAGTCCACAGGCAATGCTCTGCCCGCTACGTCCAACACCCACTTGTCTGTTGTGACAGTGGAACAATGTGGCAAGAAGTGACACAGTCTACCTCCGATGGGGAGTGCAGACAGGGACAGGATGGGTGGTGAGAAGTCCCCCAGCCCGTCATTGGACAGTTTTTATGGGGACATCAGCAGCTGTGGCTGCAAGGGCACCACTACCCTTTCCCCCCATGTGGCCGCAAGGGCACCACTACCCTTGCCCCCTTTCTTAGGAGCCTGGCCCCAACACTTCTGCTTGGGGTGCCAAGCCTCGTACCGCCCCTGCTGCTGAGGAGGCTGTGGCTGAAAGGACTGAAAAGCCTGCTTCTTAGGCTTCTTTTTTAGATCCTTCTGGGACAATGACACTGAATCTAGGGTGGCACTGGGCTTCTCAGTCCTGGTGAGATGTCCCTCCACCCCAGAGCCAAAGAAGTTGGCACCCAGGAAAGAAACACTGGGCAGCTTATGTTGGATATCCACCCTGAAGGTTGACAGATGCAGCCAGGTCCTGTGAGGCATAGAGACAGCTGCTGTCACGGCATGGGTGCACGAAATCACCCCTGTCGAAGGCCGTCTGGAGCCAGTGTTTAGCCAGAGATTGACCCTGGTCTCGGATGACTGTCACTGCCATTTGCTGATCGGCAGGGAGCAAAAGGAGGATTATATTGATGATCCCATTAGGAAGTGACCAAAGTTGGCCATCATCCAGGCATAGCTAGCCTCATGGAGATCCAGGGACATCGCAGCTTATATCCTTTTAGCAATGTGGTCAATCTTGCAGGACTCCTTGTCTGGAGGCCTGTCCATGTCCCCCTGGTGGCCAGACTTGCTGAAAATGGAATCCGTGATCAACTCCTCTGCAGAGGGGTGGTCCAAGAAACCAGAAAGGGAGCCTGTAGGGACTGCGTACTTGCAGACCACATGGGCAGAGAGCGTCAGGCAGGATGCTGGATGCTACCAAAGCTCCAGGGCTGGTCCCAAACTGGCCTCAGCCACAGGTAAGGCAACCCCTGGGGATTCGCTCTGGTCTACAGTGTCTGTAAGGGGATATCAGGCTCTCTTTTGGATTGGCTCAAGCAGGACAGACACGGACTCAAATGAGTTGAAGAGCTCAGTGGTCAGCTCCTTGGCCAACTCTCTGTCAGGGAGGAGAGTCCCAGAGAAGGCCATGGACTCATAATCCGAGTCATCCAAGGACTCCTCAAAAATGGCCCTCGATCATTTTCCTTCCTCATATCCTCTCCCAGGGTAATCCTCACTGACAACTGGCCTGGCAGGCTGGTGCAGAACTGGCCTCCTTGGTCAGAACGCTCACTGTCTGCGGTGGTGGTGGCTCCATCCAAACAGGTGGACAAGCAAATGTGGTGGGTGCACCTGCATGGTGTGGACCGGGGGTGTGCCACTGGCATCAGCCAGGTGACAAGAGGTCCAGAGGGTAGAGCCCAACCCTGTCCCATGATGGCCCACCGTTGCCAGAGGAGCTCCTCGTAGCACCGTTGCAGCTTGCGACGGTGCCTTTCCTCACCAGAGGATGAGGAGGTCAAGAAGCATCAATGGCGACACCTCCCAGTTGAGCGGGATTGGTAGACCATGTGGCAGTCCACATTAAGCAGCGTGGGCGTGGAAGGCTCAATCTGGTGGAGGTGGCTCCCACCGAGAAACAGACATAGACCAGACCACGTTCTCCTGGGGGAGGACCGGGAGCACTTGGATCTGTGATACTGAATCCTCAACTTTGCCTACAAATGTGATGACAGGCTAAAGAAAATATCTCAGTGGCCTGCTCGACTGGGGTCGAAGTCAACTGGCTTGATGGGGGAACCAAAAAGCCCTTGACCTGCCCCTTGATCGAGGGACACTTGACAGCTGCCAAGAGGTTGAGCTAGTCGAGGGACCGAGAGGACCATGATGTCTCCAGGTCCCATGACCAACACTGACAGTGCTTGCGCATCTTACAATTGTGGTGGGTAGGGCTCTCCACCAGGGTCTGGAGGGCCAAATACATGTCCTAGAATCCTCCAGTGAATGACCGCTCTGATGGTAGCCCCAGCTGGCAGCAGCACAGAGACTGAGAAGGTACCTGCCAAGGCCGCTGCTTTTGCCTCAAGGGCCACAAGTTGCTGAGCTGACCCAGCCACAGCCAGGGCCTTCTTGTGGCCCTCCAGGCAGTCCTTCAGATGCTATTTCAAAGGCCGACCCAGCGAGAGCCAGAGCTTCCTGTCCTCGAGGGACTCTGGAAGCGTGCTGTTACAGAGGCTGCACCCGGCCACGTCATGTTGCCCACCTAGGCAGTACATGCATGTGTCATGTGGGTCTGAGACACGATATCTTTTGCAGACACCAAATGAAGAATTTGAACCTCGGCTTCCATTGCTTCACTGTAAACTGACAAGGGGAATCAAAGGAACAGAGTAAATAAGGTAATCAAATCGAAGAAACCTGCACTAAACCCAAGTGGAAGCTGTGAAGGAGGTGACCTGTTCTTCCAGTGGAAAGAAAGATCTGATGTCACAGGGCAGAGTTGAGAGAGATACTGCCCAGGTGGTGGGAGGAGCTGAGCTTAAAGATGTCCTGCCAATCAGACCGTTCCAGTGGAAATGCCAGAGTGTAGACAGTGAACCATATCCACACCCCTAAAAAGAAAAATTTGCATTTATATAGCGCCTTTCATGCATATTGTATCCCAAAGTGCTTTACAAGTAATAAACTAGTAGTGAAGTACCTATGAACATCTAGTGGTAGCCATTTTGCACATCAACAGCCACACAGTCTTGGACAATTGCCTAAATCAGTTTTATGGAAGCAGGAATGTTGGCCAGGGTGCTGGAGAAAATCCCTGTCTCTTGAGAAAGTGCCTTAAGCTCCTTTACTTCCACCTGGACACCCTCCACAACAGAACCAGAGATGGGCAGATGGGACCTTGGCTTAATGTCTCATTCAAAGGATAGTACACGAAAACAGTATAGCACACTGAGTGCGTACTGCACTCAGATCCTAGCATTTATGGTATGAGCCAGTTTGGGAACAGGAGAAATCAAGTATATAAAGCGCCATTAATCTACACGCTCTTAAAGGTCTCAACCTTTTCATTCCTGATAAATTATCCCAGGGCAAAAGATAAGACTAGCCTTTGTGGGTGAGCCTGTCGGTACAGTGATGCTGTGCTACTGCTCATAAAGCTGGTGACCCAGGTTCGGGAATGAGCCTAGGTCATGTGAGTGGGGGCTAGGTTTGAGCATCCCAGGCACGTTCTCCTTCCCTGGGTTCTGTATATTAATCACGCAGTGGAAACCCGCACTGTCAAAAACAGCGCTGCGTACACCCCAAAAAGAGCATGGTCCAAAACCACGCTACATTTAATAAACTAACTGAACCGCACACACTGTTCTGACCACGCGTCTATTCAATTGCGATCTTGATGGTATACACCCTTCTCTGTAGGAGGGAGACTGAGTTTCACCACCTGGGTGACTCAGTTCGAGAATAGCCTAGGTCATTGGGGGAGGCGGCTGAGTTCCACCACCTCGGTGACCTGATTCGAGAATAAGCCTCGGTCATGTGTGTGGGGGATGGCGGGTGAGTTCCACCACCTCAGTGACCTGATTCGAGAATGAGCCTAGGTCACGGGGGAGGGGGAGGGTGGCTGAGTTCCATCACCTGGTGACTTGGTTCAAGAATTAGCCTAGGTCATGGGGGCAGGGGCGGTTAGGCTGAGCAGGAATGCTCTCCTTCTTTGGGTTCTGTATATTACTCACATGGTCGAAACCCGCACGGTCAAAATCAGAGCTGTGTACACCCCAAAAAGTGCACGGTTGAAAACTGCGCTAGATTAAATGAACTCCAAACCGTTCACACTGTTTTGACCATGCGCCTATTCTGTTGCGATCCTGATGGAATACCCCTTCTCTGTAGGAGGGAGGTCGAGTTCCACCACCCTGGCATCCTGGTTTGAGAATCAGCCTAGGTCATGGGTAGATGGATGGGGGCAGATTTGAGCATCCCAGGCACGCTCTCCTTCTCTGTAGGAGTGAGGCTGAGTTCCACCATGTGGGTGACCCAGTTCAAGAATGAGTCTAGGTCACCGGGGGGCGGGGGGTTGTCATGAGGGATGGGTGTTGAATTGAGCATCCTAGGCACCAGGTATACTCTCCTTCTCTGGAGGAGGGAGGTTGAGTGCCACCATCAAAGCAGTGCCACCTGGCTCCCTTTTTAATTAGTGACTCACATCAGTAAAGGTGGCCACTTGAAATTTTTTTTTTTTTTTTTTTTTTATGCGCCCTCCTCCCTCCCTGATTGACCACTCCTTCAGGTCTCCCCAGGTCACCCCCGTCTGCCTGCTCTCCCCCGACACCAGCCTCCCGCCTCATATCATGACCCCCTCGGGTAACCCGGCTTATTCCTTCGCCAGACGGGTCCCCCTCCTCTGAGAGGGAAGGCACCGGTGGGGGCATCCAGCACACTTCAATTTGGCCTGAGTGCCACTGAGGTGGGGTTGGTTGCCAGGGCCTGGCAGCAGCGGGGGGGCCAAGGACAATCATCCAGCCGACCAGCGAGCAGTTTCTTGATTTTCTCCCAGGGACTGGCATGCCACAGACATCAGTGCGTATGCCAACGTCCACCACTCTCCCAATCATCCAGACCCTAACATCCTGCTTTGCTCCTGGCCTCTGCCAGGGGCCAGCAGGTGCCGGGCTGTATCTCCACCCTCCCCCTAGAGAAGGCAAGCCGTCTCTGGGACGCTCCATCCTTCTCGCTCAGCTGGCCCTCCAGTGACCCAGAGTCTGTTCCCTAGAACGGGTCTCAGGCAGAAATCCAACCACTGCGTCGACGGGCCGGCCCACTTGCAATTTGTAAGAATTCTCTTCTGCGGAGGTTACCTGCTAAATGCACATACTTCATTTATACAATGGATGATTAGGATGGTGCTACCACTTTTTTTTAGGATAAACAGCATAGCACTGTACCAAAATATTTCATTTTTTCAAGGTGGGTATGGCACAGGAGGTGAAACTTTGAAACTTGAAAATCCTTCATCTTCATTCAGGAAAGAAAGAGAAAGAAAAATGGGTATACTGATGTTTTTGCCAGAACAACTTGGTTGCTGAAAAACAACAACGTAGTGACTGCTGAATGCTGCTGCTTTAACAGCTGTACACACTTGGGTTACATGTCACCAGAAGACAAGCTGGGATCTAAGGTAACACCAAAGTACTTAAAGGTAGAAATTTGTTCAAGTGGGGTATCCTCAAGATCCAGTACTTGCAAGGTGAAGTTAGATTATTCTGAGTTTGTGCGGAGAGCCCAGTAGAATGCATTTATAGTATATGGGTACCCCTTGTTGTGCACAGATTTCCATCCTCGCTATAAAGCTGTTGCACCACAGTTCAAAGGTCACAGAATACTGTTGTACCCTTCTGTGGTGCAACACATCTTTTAATTAGAATAGAATCTTACGCCACCTGCTGTTTCACTTTGGCGCCCCCCCTGCACCTAGACATTCTCCTTACACAAAACTCTTCTCATTTTATCATTTAAAAAATACAGAAACATACCCCATCAGCAGTGTAGATTCTGAGCAACTGGGTGAAGGTGGTGTTTTTTTTTTTTTGTAATAGTAAAAAAAAGTAAACCCATGATTTTTTGGCAAGAAAAAATGCACTTTTATTTTAGGTTTCAAACCATATGCTATACAAAATACATGATCAACCATGCTCAATTCAGCTACGTGGGACCTTGCGAGGTCCTTATAATGTCATCAGAATCCCTAGATGAAAACACAGCCTTGTTATGTATGGCTACCATGCATTATTTTCTATTTTTAGTATTTTCTCAATTGAGTAGGAGCCAATTCTCCAAAAGCAAACCTACCGATTGGCAATCATTACTCAGGAAATGGTGACATCAGTAAGAGATTTAGAGACTCATTATTAGAAACACGGAATCTGATGACTGATGAGGACCATTTCACCCACTCAATCTGCCCATTTTTCCCTACCTACAGTATAACCACTGACCCTACCTGATCTCCAGCTCTCCCCCACTTTTCCTTTCCCCTAAGATTCCCTTATGCCTATCCCATGTACAGTATTCTTGAACCCCACCACTATTTTTGCCCCACCACCTCTGCTGGAAGACTGTTCCAGAAATCCACCACTCTTTCTGTGAAGAAGTACTTTCTCACATCTCTCCTGAATCCACCCCCTCCAGCTTCACTGCAAGTCCCCTTTTCCTTAAGCACCTTTTTTTCTGAAAAATACTTCCCTCCTATACCTTATTTACCCCCATTAGGTTTTTAAAGGTCTCTCTCTCTCTCTCATATCCCCCTCTCTTCTAGGGTGTACATACTGTGGTCCTTTAGTCTCTACTTGTAGGATTTCTGATGCAGACCATGTACCATTTCAGCTGCCCTCCTCTGGACCGCCTCCACTCGATGTCCTTCCTGAGATATAGTCTCCAGAACTGGACACAGACTCTAGGTGGAGTCCTACCAGTGATCTATATGAAGGCAGCACCACCTGCCTCTTTCTGATGGTGATACCCCTCCCTATGCACCCCAGAATCCCACTGGCCCTCCCAACTTCCTTGTCACACTGCCTGGCCACCTTTAGGTCATCGGATGCGATTACCCCCGGTCTCTTTCTTGTTTGGTGGTCAATAATACCACACCAACCATTGTGTACTCCACCCCTGGGTTTCTGTGCCCTAAGTGCATCATTTTGTGCCTTTTTGCAGTGAAACCCAGCTGCCATACCCTTGACCATTCCCCAAGTTCTCTCAGGTCTCTGCTCATTCTATCCACCCCCCAAAGAGTGCCCACCCTATTGCATATTTTGGTATCATCCACAAAGAGGCAGACCTTTCCTTCCATCTCCTCTGCAATGTCACTAATAAAATCATTTAAGAGACCCAGTCCCAGTACTGATCCAAGGCACCCCGCTGATCACCCTCCCTTCCTCGGAGTTTACCTTTGTTTACCACCACCCTCTGTTACTTATCTCCTAACCAACGTCTTACCCAGTTTACCACTTTTGGACCCACTCCTAAGCTTCCCAGTTTGCTTAGTAGTCTCCTACATGGAACGGTGTCGAAAGCCTCACTGAACTCTTAAGTAGGCTGTGTTCAGTGCTCCACTGCGATTCAGTTCTCTAGTCACCCACTCAAAGAAACCTATCAGATTTGTTTGACATGACCTCCCTTCATGAATCCATGCTGCCTCAGATCTCATAACTGTTTGGCTTCATGATATTCCACAATCCTTTCCTGCAGCAGCGATTCTGTTAACTTTCTCACAATGTCAGGCTGACTGGCCTATAACTGCCAGCCTACTCCCTGCTACTGCTTTTGTGAAGTGGGATTACATATGCCCTCCTCCAGTCCTCCAGAACCACTCCTGTTTCCAATGAGCTATTAAATAGGACTGTCAGAAGTGCAGCCAGTACCTCTCTGAGCTCCCTTAATACCCCTGGATGCACCCCGTCTGGCCCCACTGCTTTGTCCTCTTTCAGATTAGGAAGAGTCCCTTCAGGACTTTCCTCCAAAAAAGGACTAGTGTCCCCACCCCTCTTCCTCCAAAGCTCCTGTTACTTTTTTTGTGGTCTCTCCCTTTCCCCTTCCTCTATGAACACAGAACAAAATAATATTTCAGGTGTAGGCAAGTAGCCAGAACCAATAGGACAGTGATCCTGTTACATGAAAATGTCCTTAGTAATACCAAAGGATGAGAATTACAGAAAAAAAAATTACTAAACACAAGCTAAATGGTGTCTAAATGTTAGATTTTTGCAAAGTTGTCACAATGGCATCAGGAGCTTTTTAAACTGTCCACTGAGGACTGCGGTTCCCCTCCCAGATGGATGCAAGCCATTACCCCCATATAGGTCCTTATCCCTCCAAATGGATCAGAGTCCCCAGTGTAGTCGAGTCCCTCCTCGCTGCACCATTCCTTCTGCCATGAGTTGAAGCTCCGGGTGCAGAGACTCCTCTCCTGCCCCCTGTCATAGACAAGTATCACCTCAACTACCAACCGGGCCCTTACGCACCCATATGCATGAACGATCATGTACACCTTTGTAATGAGGAGATCACAGGCTCAGATCCTACCAGTGCCAAATACGCCGAGCAAGTCAGCACCTACTGGCCCAGTCTACTCAGTTGTGGAAACAGAAGCAGCACCTAACTGAAAATGAGATTTTGCATCTCAGCTGAGCTACCCTGGGTAAATAAACTGTAAAAAGAGCAGAAATTATTGGACCTGGTGGTCTTTCACAGAGTTGTTCCTTAAAATAGTACAGAAGGTAAGGAATTCCACAGGGAATACATATCTGCCTGTTATTCTTTCCTAGACGCGGTTGCGTTGCACTAATGTGGGCTGACTGCAGAATCCCACCAGACTTCATGAGGACCAGAGAGTCCTGAAATGAGTTTTGGATATGTCTTTCTGGGTAAATGTAACCATATTAAACAGATTCTCGCTGCCTCAGCCTGGGACACTGGGGACCAAGATTCACATTTGAGCCAGGGATGGCAGGGAGGACTTTGAGTCTGACAGAATGCCCTCCTCCAGGAGTGAAAGGACCTGCAGAGCCACACTCAAAAAGGCATGCACGATGGCTTGTGGTGTTGCTGCTTCCAGCAGGGGTGACCATGCATTGCTTGGCAGCCCCCCCCCCCACAGCATCCAATCATGTGGGATGGTGGATGGAAGCAAAGCCCAGGGACAAAGGTCCCAATGGCACAAGGATTGCAGAAAGTACGCAACCCCCCCCCCCAAATAGGCCTAAGGAATGCTCAGTCACACCTCAGTGCTTGATCCTTGTCATTCTGAGTATGCTACAGCACCAAACTGGAAAGAGGGCTAGTCATTTGGGGAGGGGGGGGGCGCCCAATTACTTGGTGTGAAGCATGGGATCACACCTGGACCAGAGGGTACCCAATCTGTACTGGGTCCTTGGAAGGGCAGCTGGACAGTGGCTGCACCTGAAGATATGACCCCAGCATGTATGAAACACAGAATTTTACTCACTGTCCCAAATACTGATGCTCATTAAATGACCACACCACACAGTGGCCAGATATGTGAATAACAGGTTGCATTTTTATAAGAGATTCTAATGCATTCTTGCAAAGTGATCGGCAAATATCACTATTTCTGCTCTTTGCCTTACACACGCACTAATGGCAAATCCAAAGGGCTCTGCTCTCTTGTACACTCACACTAATAAAGTCAAACACTGCTGCTCTCTGTCTCTCACACACGTGCAAACACACTACTGGAAAATCTAAACATTTCTGCTCTCTGTCTCTCACACGCACCACCACTGGCATATCCATAACTCAGACATGCACTGCTGAGGTTTTTAGATTTTAAATGTATTGCTTACAATGGATGTGCATACGACCAGCCTTATTTTAGTGATAAGGTATTGTCTATGTCACTCATCTTTGTGTTTATATTTAAGGCACATAGGACTGTCTCTTACTGCAATGAACTTCTCCTTTTGTATTCTTACAGTGTATAAACCAAACTGCAAAGCTGAAAGATTCTGGCCGGATAAGGACTCGGAAGCGGACGCTGTAATGACATGAAGCACTATCCTCTATTTCTGCCCCATTTCACCATCTCTGGTGGCTGTCCTGGTCAATGCAAAAGATCCCATAGCACTTATTGTAAGAGATGGGGAGCTATCCCCTAGACTCCAGGCCAACATCACCCATTTCAATTACATGGGTTTTAATGCATTATGACTGTGCGTGGGATTAGTGTGTTTAATGGCTGATGGATGTATACCTCATACACTGCTGCACTACCAGTATCTAACTCATTCATTTGTTAAGAGCTTTGGGATACAATAGGAAATGCGCTTTATTAAACCAAATTCTAGTCCATTCATTTACCATACATCAACAAGCTTTTAACCAAAAAAATAAATAAATAAACAGACTTATAAATGATGAAGATTTTGAACAGACTTTCACTTATCATAACTGCATGAGGTGCCGGTGCTATCGTCATAACTGGTCCTCACTGGGCTGCCCAGTGAATGGGAAAATAGTAGCTGCGCTTCCATGCAGATGAGCTGGGTTCGAAAGTGAACCTGGGTGTCTGCAGCAGGTTGGTCAGGCAGAACCCCGACGATGGCAGTGTGTCCCGGCCTAGGGAAGAGTTAGTGCCACTGCTTGGCACAGCAGTGTGCCAGGCAGCTTCCACCCTTGTGAGGCGGCATCATGTCGCAACACCCCCACTGAGGTGCTCCAGCTCACAGAGTGGTGTTGGGGGAAGTAGGTGGGACAAGGGATCCAGCCATACTCACTTGTACGACGACACAATGGGATAATATGGACCAAATCACCAAGCGAGTCATCGAATGACAACTACAATACATGCTGCCACTCTCAGGCTCCGCATGATATCACCTTCCTTCCACCAGATGTGTATCAGAATGGTGTGTGCTTAGGGGTGACCTCAGCCCCTGCCACGTAGGGAAATCATGGAGGATGAGAGATGGGTAAGTGGTAAAGCACCTTGGAAGCACCTGGGTGTAGCCTGAAGACTAGACAGCCAAAGGGGCCATAAACAGCTGGATTAAAAAAAGAAAAAGATAAATCGGATCCAAGCACAGATGGGCTGAATCTATCTTCTCTGCTCAGTCATAAAATCCCTTTACAAGGGGACACAATTCTGACTTATGGTGCACGGGGACTTGCACAGGCTACCTGGGGAGTGCTATACTGCAAGATCAAGCTTACTCCAGGAATGGGGAGGGGACACATACAGGAACAGATAACTAAGTTAACGTTCTAATCAGTACACTGAAATATTTCCTGGTTATGAGTGCCAAGTCCCACCACTAAATTCATGGTGCTATACTGACCGTCCGGGCCTTCTCAACATAACGCTTGTATCGCTCTTCCATAGCACGCATGTCCTCATCCTTCTTCTTCAGGATTTCCTGCAGTTCATCAATCTTCTTTGCAGCTGCAAAAAAGAAAAACAGGAACATGTTACCAACTGGCCCTTGTGAAGGCAGAGCCCCCTCACTGAGTGGCCCTTGTAAAGGTAGAGCCTTATCAATTAGTGGATTGCTCCTGGAAATGAGCCTCGGCTCTGTGTGTCATTCCCAGTCATCAAATTTTAAATATATGTACACACATATATACATATATATATATATATATATATATATATATATATATATATATATATATATATATATATACATATACATACACACACACACACACACACATATACATACACACACACACACACACACACACACACACACACATACATACATACACACACACACACACACACACACACATACTGTTCTCTGTGAAGGCAGAGCTTCGTTACAGACTGGCCTCTATGAAGGCAGATCCTCATTGCTGATAGGCCCCTGTGAAGGCAGAGCCCCATTACTGACTGGCTTCTGTGAAAGCAGACACTGTTGCTGACTAGCCTCTGTAAAGGCAGAGTACCATTACTGACTGGCCTCTATGAAGGCCAACCCATTACTGACTAGCCTTTGTGCAGACAGACATTGTTACTGACTGGCCTCTGTAAAGGTGCTGAATGACCTTTTTGAAGGCACAGCCCACTTACTGACTGACCTCTGTCAAGGCAGAATTGTTAGTGTCTGGCCTCTGTGAAATCAAAATCCTATTACTGATTGGCTGGAGTTGCGGTGGTTGCGGAAGTGGAGTCCCAGTCCCGGTGCTTCTCCTTACGGTGACCCTCAGGGGAAGTTGAGGCCTGCCGAGGCTTCTTCAGCTCCTTCTCCATGGAGGACATCTTCTTCAAGATATGGGCCTCCAAGGACTGCTGCCTCCGTTTGCGGGTGGCAGCGTTAACCTATTGGCAGTGCTGGCACTTCTCCAGGGGGTGTTCTGGGCCTAGACAGAAGAGGCACAGGGAGTGTCCGTCCTTATGCAGGAGCTGGGCGCCACACAAATTGCACTTGTTCTTATGCGAATCAGATGGAGTAGGGGATGACATACACGGCACATATTAAAGTTGTTTGAGAAATCGAGAAAAAAAGGTGGCAATAAAACCAATGACAGACTGACGAAGAAGTGAACTTAACTGCGAGGTGTTTTCACAAGCTAACGGCCGGAAAGAACTGGAAGGTGGTTATGGGGACCGCCCCTTTATACTGACGTCACCTGATGCCGGTCACCTGACATGGGGGAAGTCCCCCGTCAGAGACTGCTAGCTAGAAATTTTTCTGTGGGGTCCTGATGCCTGCCGGCTTCAGTCCTGTATGTAATTACTTACTTCAACAGCCCTCTCGAAGTAAGATCTACCATTACAGTAAGTTCTTACGTATATGTTCTACCTTCATTAAGGATATCTCCTCCATTAGTTCACATCTTTGGAACAACTGCCAAGCAGTACAAAGTAACCCAGGAGGGTGGCCCAGTCTGATATGCAAGCACAACAGAAGGCTTGCAGGACAACAAAACAAAAACTCAGCATGGCTACGAAAGACTGTGTCCAGACTGTAATGTTCAGTGAAAGAGTGTACAGCGTCCCACGTGACGTCGGCACATATAGCAAGATCAAGGACATTGTTGAAATAGACAACAGAAGTGGTTAAACCCCTCATGGATTGCCACAAAACAGCACCAGGAAGTTCCTTATTGTACTTCTTATAACAAAACAGACAATATAATTCACCAGTCATCTTGACAGGACACAGGGGCGCTCTCTTTCCCAGGTGTGAATGAAACAAAAAAACTTTCACTGTGAAAGATCAAATAAAGAGGCTCGCAGCTCAAAATATGAAGCTTGGAAATCCATCAAGCAGAAATAATACTAAGTAAATTATTTATTTATTTAAAGTTTTTGACTGGGTAAGCCCGCTGGACCTTTGGAGGTCCTTTTTCAGGGGCGACCCATGATTAATTACAGAGATATGTCATAGACTAGATTATAACAATAAGCAGAGAATAGAATTATCAATCATAAAATGCATAAATTACTTGCAGATATTTCAATACAGTACAAATGCATTCAAGTCAAGACCTTTGGTAAATCCAAAACTGTAAGCAGGACAGACATTTGGTACCAAGACCCCTGGGATCTAAGATTATTTTAGTGACCCGATTAATTCTCAAGCCTGCCCTGGTTTTTCTAGTTGGCTGCATGGAGGAGGTTTTTCTAGTTGGCTGCATGGAGGAGGTGTAACAGGGGACCTCCTTCATATGACCTAAAAAGGTCCTGTCAGAGGTAGCAGTTGCAGGAACTGTGTTCAAGTAGGTGCGCCTTTAGGCCTTGTTTGAAGACCTGAAGGGAGGAGTTTTCTTGTACTTCATTGGGAAGGGCATTCCAGATGGTTGGGACTGCTATGGCAATAGACTTGTCCCTGTTTGGGTCCTTGTTTGGGGGTACTGAGGAGAGTTTGCTTTGATGACCTGAGAGGGCACCTGTCTGGTTTGGTCATTAGCAGGTCTTTGACACTCTGGGGGGGGGGGGGTGCATTATTACTCTTAAGCTTATAGGCTAGGGATAGAGTTGAGTATTCCATCCTGCCACCAAGTGAGGGCCAGTTTAGGATTTGGAGGACTCTACAGTGATGATCATTTGGGGGCAGCTCTTGTGGCAAAATGTCCTATAGTGTGGTATAGGGATTTGAGTTTGTTCCCTATACTATGCCATTGGACACTTTGCCACAAGAGCTGCCCCAAACGCTCATCATTGCAGAGTCCTCCAAATCCTAAACTGGTCCTCACTTAATGGTAGGATGGAATACTCTGCTCTATCAGGGTCTTGCGCCTGAGCGGCGCACCGAAATACCAGGCGGCCATCACAGCCGTTCTCACGGCCGCCGCCGCCCAACCCTTGCTGGACCTCAGACCCCTGGAAGCGGTCCTAGTTTCAGGCACGACCGCTGATCTTTTTTCCTGGACCCAGCACTGTCGGCTGATCCTGACTGGTGAGGCACGCTTGCAGGCGGACGCTGATTGTTCACCTGCTTTCCAGCCATCCACTGATTCGAGCGCCCTTCCACACTGACTTTAAATGGCAATTCCTGCTGCTAAGTAGGACGAGAATTTTGTTGTGTTCTCCACATATTTGCTGCCATCTTCTATGTTAAATTATTCCTTAAGGAGCTATATTTGCATTCCAGAACTGTTTTTATATGCTTGTGCACCACTGTACTGCTCAAGATCTTGGCCTGTTTACCCGGTCTGTGTTAAATTACTCATTAAGGAGCTGTATTTGCAATCTAGAATTGTTTTTATACACCTTTATATGCTTGTGCACTACTTTACTGCTTAAGTTCTTAGCCTGTTTACCCGGTACAGTGTAAATAAGCCTAGCAACAAACTGCATTTTCTTAGTTTCCCTCTGCATGCTACTCTGATTAGTTCAGCTTCTATGTATACCTTCTGTGCCCCCTCACCTACTGAATATCGCCAGACTATCCTCTCCCTTCCCGAGCTGGTGTAATTCTCTCCCTTTCCTCTCCTCCTGAGACGACCCTCCCCCCTCTGTTAGTTAATCCCCACCTTTCTCTCTGCCCATTATCTGTGACTGGCCCATCCCTGCTTCCCTAATCGATTTCTTTATGAGAAAACGCACAATCACCACCACCCCCCGCTGACGTTCTGTCGCCAGCCCCCTGCCCTGAACTCCTCCTCCACTTGCTTATTTATTACAACTGTTTTCCTTTCTCTGCAGGGTCTTGCTCGTGACGTGCACCAAAAGCCAGACAGCCATCACCAGCCGCTTCTCGGCCGCCGCCTGACCTCGCCCAGCCCTCGCTGGACTTCAGACCCCTGAAGCAGTCCCAGTTGCAGGTATGACCACTGATCGTTTTTCCTGGACCCAGCACTGTCGGCTGATCCCAATTGGTGCGGTGTGCCTGCAGGCGGACGCTGATTGGTTCGCCCGCTTTCCAGCCATCCACTGATTCGAGCGCCCTTCCACACTGACTTTAATGACAATTCCTGCTGCTACGTAGGACAAGAATTTTTCTCCCTCCTTCCAGGCCTCCTTTAAATAGAACCTTGCTCCGCCCCTCTGGTTTCTCTGTCATTCTACTGGCTACTTGGGCCTATTACCCCTCAGACTTCGTTGGGGATCACAACTAATTAGCCGCCACATTGTCATCTAGCATTGTGTTAGAGCACTGAAGATCCCAGACTGCAGTTTTTTCCTTTCTCTTACATTTTTTGCCCTTTCTCCCTGTCTGAGAACGCAGTCACTGTGGCCCTATCCTTTTCCCAGCAAAAACATCCTACTCTTATATGCTTTTACCTCACCCTATTGGTGGTATGTTATGCCTCATTGCCATCCTGCTGTTTCTAGAGACCAGCTATGATGTATCTTACCAAGACGTACCACGATCTATCCCAACACTGGTTTACAACATCACAACCTATGAGGCTCCTGCTCACTGCACCTCCCTTTTATTTTTGTCTCACTCTACCCTCGCCCGTACTCCCCATTTTGCTCCACTCCCCTCTATTTTATCTTCACCAATGACTGCTCAAGCACTTTCCCTTATCACACTACACTGCCAATTTAGTGCCACCGCATTCATTACCAATCATGCATCAGTGGCAATGCCTTATGGGCGGTCCCACAGGGAAAAAAAAATAGTCTCCCATCCAGTAAGTTGTCTAAAGAAAATGCTATTGCTGCTCCTTCTCTGCTCGGGCAATGCGGAGATAAATCCCAGCCCTCCTATGCAACTTATCTCACCATCAGATTTCGCAGCCGCTCCAGGTCTAAAAATGATGATGGTTACTATACTAAGCCTATCCAAAAATGTGTCCAATTACAAGCATGGGCTGCGCATACTAACCCCGACCTTATCATTATAACTGAGTCCTGGCTTAAAAAGACTAATCACGACCAACAAATTACTCTTCCGGGGTACTAACACTTCAGGGCAGACAGGGAATCTAGAGGCGGGGGTGTAGTCATCTATGCCAAGACAGAGTACTCTGTCACTGATATCAGCTGTAAAACTATACCCAAGGAACCTGAGCTTGTAGCGATGAAGCTTCACCTTCCTTCGTCGGAATGTGTTACCATTATAGGTGGTTATAGGCCTCCAACTGGCGGCTCCGAAATCCTTAACATACCGAAATCCCTAGTCTCTGCGGCTAACACTGAAACAATACTCCTGGGGGATCTCAATCTGGATTGGCTTACCCCTAAATCACACCACCGTAAATCTCTCTGTGATGAGCTTGGCCTTGTGCAACTGGTTAGTGAACCCACAACGAACAATACCTTAAACACTGCCAATAGCACCCTCTTAGATATTATAACAACCACCCATCCCCATATAATCTCACACACAGCAGTTTTCCACAATGACATGAGTGACCATGGGGTTGCTGCATGTGCAAGATACCAACCTAAGACCCGCCAACAGCCCAAATTCATAACTAAACGGTCCTTTCGCAAATTCACTGCAGCAAATTTCCTCTCTGACTTAGGTAAGGTCAGTTGGCAAGATCTTTACCTTGCCAAAAATGTCAATGAGGCTGTCTCTGCCCTTAAAGACAACCTCATCAGTCTGGTAAATAAGCATGCCCCCTTCATCAAAGTCCGAGTGTGCAATAACTCCCATCCCTGGTTTACGCATGATCTTAAGGTAGCACTAACAAGCTGCGACAAGAAGTGGGCGAAAGCTAAGCATTCCAAAAGCCCCGCAGATTGGCAGGCATTCAGAGCAGCCAGGAATGCCTGTGTAAAAAGCATTCACACTGCTAAAGCAAATTATTACGTCTCTACCCTTGAACAGGCAAACGGAAACTCACATAAAATATGGAAAACGCTTAAATCTATTGAAGGATGGCCTACTGCCCCCTTCATTCCTACGAAGATAATTACCAATGGCAGGATGGTGGAAAGCAATTCTCTAATCCTTGAAGAACTAAACTCCCACATTGCCACTGCTGGCCTAGCTTTTGACTCTTCACCATATGCTAGCCATGTTAAGAACCAACCTAGTACCCCACCGCCAACCTCCACTTCATCTTGTCCCTTCCAACTGAGTACACTCCGCTTTAAAGAAGTTGAAGACTCACTTCTTAACCTGGATACCAGTAAAAGTGCAGGCGACGACAGCCTCGAAGCATTCTTCATAAAACTAGGCCATGCCCATCTCACTGCCCCCATCCTCCATATCTTTAATCTTTCCATCACTTCTGCCATAGTACCTTCCTGTTGGAAATCTGCCCACATTCTCCCCCTATTCAAGTCAGGGGACCCATATGACTTGAATAACTACAGGCCCATCTCTATTTTGCCTATCCTCTCTAAAGTTCTCGAAAACTGATCTATAACCAATTAAAAATGCATATTGAAGCCTATTCTCTCCTTAACCCATCACAATCCGGCTTCCGGGCAAACCACAGCACCATCTCTGCACTGGCAAAAGTAACTAACGATTGGATCTCTGAGGTGGATGCCAAGTAAATTACTGACACAGTCTTCTTGGATCTTAGTAAAGCTTTTGACACTGTTGACCATAACCTACTAGTCACTTGGCTTACTAACTTAGGTGCCACTTCCTCCACTACTCAGTAGTTCACTAGCTATCTTAGAGGGAGGACACAGAAAGTCAAGGCAGATGGTCTATTCTCTGCCTCTATGCTGAATGTCCGAGGAGTCCCCCAAGGCTCCATTCTAGGACCAATCCTGGTCTCTCTTTATAGTAATGACCTGGACTTTAATGTAACTAACTCCAACCTGCACTTCTTCGTCGATGACACTGTACTGTACTGTATTCCTCTGGCTCAACTTTATCTGAAGTCAGGGACGTGCTCCAAGCAGATTTTGCTCAACTTGAAATCAATCTAATAAAAGCTAAGCTTCTCCTTAGTGCGAAGCAATGTGAGAAGGCAGTAAGGAGGGCTGGGGGGATGCTGGGATGCATAGGGAGAGCATCACCAGTAGAAAACAGGAAGTTGTTATTCCACTGTACAGACAGTTGGTGAGACCCCATCTGGAGTACTGCGTCCAGTTCTGGAGACCCCATCTCTGCAAGGACACAGACAGGATAGAGGCAGTCCAGAGGAGGGCAACCAAAATGATGCAGGGTCTGCATCAGAAGACATATGAAGAAAGACTAAAGGAACTAAAGATGTATAGCCTCGAGGAAAGGAGGAGAGGGGGACATGATAGAAACTTTCAAATACCTCAAAGGAATCAACGAAGTCCAAGAGAGTAGCATCTTTCAGAAAAACCAGATGTGCAAAAACAAGGGGGCACAATTTGAAGATTGAGGGGGGATGGCTCAGAGGTAATGTGAGGAAGTATTTCTTCGCAGAGAGGGTTGTGGATACATGGACCAGCCTTCCTGAGGAGGTCGTAGAGTCAAAAGCAGTGGGGGAATTCAAGAATGCATACGACAGACCTAAGGCAATTTTAGTGGGGGGGTAGGATGAAGTAGGCTGTTGGTTAACTAGGATCTGCAGCTTATCCGAAACATGTGTTTTGCTCTGCCCAGAGAACTACTTTCACTGTCCTGTTTTTGAGGAGACCCATTACCTCCAAGGTGAGAAGGCCTGACTGAGTGGCTGACCAGTGGGGGTCTCTGTAAAGCTGAGTGAGTACCCCTTCCGATCTACCCTGATGACCCACTTGTCTGTGGTGACAGACCTCCATTGGCTGCAGAACAGTCAGATGTCTTCTCACTGCCGAGGAGAGGCTGACCTCAGGCAGCTGAGGCGGAGTCAGGGCCAGATCCTCAGAGGGAGGCACTGGACGCTTTCGGGCCCTGTGCTTTCTGCTGCATTTTCTTTTGTGGCTGAGGAGACTGGTGTTTGTTTGGAGCTCCTCTGCCTCTTCCTTGAAAGGCTGCTTGTTATGAAGAACTGATAGTTCCTGCCTCTCTGAGGGTCTGGAGGAGCCGGTCTAGCTGTTTAGATGGCAGTCCTGGTTTTCTGAGAGGCCTCCAGGGATTGTTCCACCTGTTGGCCAAACAGATAGGTACCATCAAATGGGACATTCATAACCTGCTGTTGGGCATCTAAGGAAAAGTCGGATGTCTGGAGCCAGGAATGTCTTCTGATACAGATTCCAGTAGTGGCTGCTCTGAATGTGGTATCATATACATCCATAGCCGATTTCAGCTGATGGCTATTGGATTCTATTCTGTGGGTGATAGTTTGAAGAATCTTAAGCGTGGAGTCAGATTCCAGTAGATTCTCCACAAGAGACTTAAGTGAGGTCCAGAGGACATACTCATATTGAGAGAAGTGGGATTGAAAGGAAAGGTCCTCTTGAGGGACAGTAGTCGGAACTACTAGCTTATTGTCCATCTTTATAAAGAGTCTTCATCCCCTTCCTCAGAAATGATGAGGTCGGAGTCAGACTCGTCCTGCTCCATATCCCCCTCAGAGGGGGAAGGAGGAAGCAGTGAGGAGCCCAGAAGGCGGAGACCAGGCCCAGGAAGAGGAAAAACAGGCGACACCAGAACTGTCGCCACAGCCGGCACCGGAGCCAGCACCACCCTAGCACCCTACCCAGGCCTAGAAGAGGAAAAAGGGGCAGGGGCTGTATCTGTACCAGTCTCCCTATGAGGAAAGAGAATTGTGGAGAGGGGTAGGTACATGGAACTGGTGTCGGCAGCATGGTCACTGGCAAGGGAAGAGATTCCGCTGTTGGAGCCGAACGCCCTAACTGACCAGAAGACTCCAGCCACAGGTACGAGGCACCTACAAGGGCCCTGGCACCAGATCCACAGGAAGGTGCAAACAGGCCAGACACTGTACCCACTGCTCCAACACAGCAGCCCAGTGGTGAAACTACCCACCAGAAATGCCACAAGAGGACAGAGAAGGGTTCCGGTGTCAAGATTCGGAGCGACCGCAGACGGAGGCCGTCAGGGAGCCGGACAGAGCCAGGGAAGGCCTCTCACCCATGGATGCCGAGAATCTCTTGGCCAGCAAATCAGAGGGCTTCCTCCAGCAGTACCATTTCTTCCCCTTCTGACAGGAAAAGGAAGAACTCAAGGCAGAATGGTGCTGGGTCCCTGACCTGGATCGGGAACGGACCCACTTCTTTTTGTGTTTTCGGGAGGACTGTCCTCTCTCCTGAACACCAGACTGCCTGTAGTCAGACACCCCCCCCCCCGGAGAGGGCAGCAGACTGGATATAGCCCAGCTGCCAGAGCAGACTTCCAATGGAGAGTCCCTACCATCACTGTCCATGGCCAACTCCTTCGGTCAGTAGGGCTGCAGAAGAAAATAAAGAATTACTCACCTTAGTAATTGTGTTTCTTCTAATGGAGTCTTGCTGTATTCTGACAGTTTGCAGTTAGCTCCAGCTCTTGAACTGCCCCGCTGAGTGAAGGGTTAAATTCTATGCCAGGCATAGAACGTTGGGCTCGAGCTTGGTTGAAAAAACTCTGTGTCCTTTTGAAACCTAACCGTCAGATTCTTGTGAGCTAAAACTCACTGACTAAACAATGTGGAAATTGTAAAAACTCCTAGTAGCCAACTGGCAACAAAGACTTTGGATTCCCCAAAAGACTCAAGTCAGGAAACCCAAAGAACCAAAACCAGGTAATAAGAACTAACAACTTAATTAAACAAATACAAAGCACCCAACACAACAGGAGTGGGGTAAAGACACCCCTGGGGTGCAACACTGCACCTGCCCACCCACTTCCCAAAAACAGGTTCTGAGAGGGGAGGCAGGGAGGGAGGTCAGAATACAGCAAGACTCCATTAGAAGAAACACAATTACTAAGGTGAGTAATTTTTTCTTCAAACAACATGAAGTCTTGCTGTATTCTGACAATTTGCAGACTACCAAGCAGTACCTCCAAGGAGGAGGGACAGAACCTACTTTGGAAATAGGCTCTGAAGTACTGCTATGCCAAACCTAGCATCACTCCTAGCCTGGATACCCAGAGAGTAATGCTTGGTGAAGGTATGAACAGTTTTCCAGGTGGCTGCTTGACAGATTTCTAACAAGGGGATATCCCTAGCTGCAGCCAGAGATGCAGCTGTACCTCTAGTGGAATGAGCCCTCATGCCTGAGGGTGCAGTGTTCCCAGTTTTTCATAGCAGAATTGAATACAGGACACAATCCACCTGGCAATGATTCTCTTGGTGGCAGGTTTTCCCTTACCTACTTCCCCACAAGTGAGGAACAACTGGAAGGAGTCAAACCTATGACCCTTTATACGTTCTATGTAGTAACTAAGGGCCCTTTGAACATCTAAACTGTGTAGCCTTCGTTCCCCTGAGGGGGTGTGATCAGTGAAGAACACAGGAAGAGACAAAGATTGGTTTAAGTGGAAATCAGAAACCACTTTAGGTAGGAACATTCTATTGGTTCTAAGGACCACCTTATCTCTATGGAAAGAGATGAAGTCAGGCTCCACTGACAGGGCTTGCAATTCACTGTTACATCTGGCAGAAGTAACAGCAACCAAAAACACAGTTTTCCAAGTCAAGTACTTAAGCTCTGTTGAGGACATAGGCTTGGGGGGAGGGGGGGTTGCATCAGCTGAGCAATACAAATATTCAAATCCCAGGGAGGAGCAGGATCCCTAAAAGGGGGATTGGTATGAAGCAATCCTTTGAAAAATTTACAGAATACAGGGTGAGATGACAGACAGGAAGATTTCCCCACTGACAGGAAAGCAGAAATAGCTGACAAATGAACTTTGAGAATAATGGTTTGAGGCCTAGGCCATTAAGGTAAACCATGTAATCCAGAACTGTAGACAAGTCAGCAGTGTCTGGGGGAACATGCTTCTTGGAACACCAAATACTGAACCTTTTCCATTTGGAGTTGTAGGTTGTTCTTGTGGCAGGCTTTTGAGAAGCCTTGAGGATCTCCAGAATCCCTTGGGACAGATGTAAATCTGCATACTCTAAGTCTTCAAGAGCCATGCCTCGAGACGGAGTGACTGGAGATTGGGGTAACAAATCCTCCCCTGAGAGGAGGTTAGCAGATTGTAATTCCTGGAGGGAGACAGGGGAAGATGGACTGCTAAGGACAGCAACAAGGGGTACCAAGGCTGCCTGGCCCAGTCTGGAGCAATCAGAATCACTTTGCATGGCTGTGACCGTACCTTGACTAGAACCTTGAACAACAGAGGAAAAGGAGGGAAGGCATAAAGAAACTTCCCTTCCCAGTTCAAAATCAGAGCATCCAGAGGGACTGAACCCAAGACTGGGGGTCTGCAACAAAACAGAGGAAGTTGGTGATTGTCTCAGGCTGCAAAGAGATCTAACTCCGGAGTGCCCCACCTTGAGAAGATCACCTTCAAAACCAAAGGATCCAGAGACCATTTGTGATGGCCCTGGGAAATCCTGCTCAATGCATTCGCTATCACATTGTCCATTCCTGGGAGGTGGACCGCTACTAGAGAGGTCTGCAGGGAATAAGCCAGGGACCATACTTTCATGGCCTCTGTGCACAAGGCCGTGGACCAAGTGCCTCCCTGCTTGTTGATATACCACATAGTGGTAGTGTTGTCCATCCTGGCCTGAACCACCTTGTTCTGTACTGACTGAGAGAAAGCTTGTAGGGCAAGAAGTACTGCCCTGAGCTACAGGAGACTGATATGAAGAAGGGATTCCTGAGGGGACCACAGTCCCTGGGCCGTGAGAGCCACCAGATGGGCTCCTCACCCCAAAAGGGAAGCATCTGTGGTAAGAACCACAGAGCGAGTCAGAGACAAATGAAACACCTTGCCTCAGATTGTCCAGGTCCTGCCACCACTGAAGGGCCTGAATTAAGGTCTGAGTAACAGGAACTAGCTTGGTAAGAGGATCTTTCCTTTGGGACCAAAAGGTTCTCAGATGGAACTGAATGTCCCTCATCTGAAACCTGGCCCCTTGGACCACTGCTGTGGAAGCTGCCATGTGGCCCAGAAGCTGCAGAAAATGCCTTGCTGGTCGAGAAACCAGAGGGAGAAAGGAAGAGGCCAGCTGAGAGATGGCTTTTTGCCCTTTCCAAAGGAAGAAAGGCCCTTGCCTTGAGGGTGTCCAGCTCTGCTCCTATAAAAGTGAGGAGCTGTACTGGTTTGAGAACTGACTTGGGAAGACTGAGAAGAACCCCAGGGAAGTGAGAACTTTCTGGGTAACCTGCAGATCTGACTTGACTTGGTCTGAAGACTGGCCCACCAGAAGCCCATTGTCCAGATATGGAAAAATAGAAACACTTTTCCTTCTTAAAAAAGGCCACCACTACTGCTAGGCACTTTGTAAACACCCTTGGAGCTGAGGTTAGACCGAAGGGCATTGCTCTGAACTGATAATGGCCTGAGGGCAATTCGAACCTGAGGTACTTTCTGTGGGAGCACCTGATGGGAATGTGAAAATAGGCATCCTTGAGGTCCAAGGAGGCTACCAGTCTCCTGGCCTCAGAGAGGAAAGAATTGTTCCCAGAGTCACCATCTTGAATTTTGGCTTTACTAGGTGCTTGTTTAGGTATCTTAGATCTAGGATGGGTCACCATTCCCCTGTCTTTTTCGGGAAAAGGAAGTACTTGGAGTACAGACCTTTGCCCCTGTATGGAGTAGGAACTCTCTCTATGGCCTTTAAAGCCAGCAGAGACAAAACTTCTGCCTCTAGAGCAAGGGTTTCTGAAGTGTTTGCAGGTGGAAAGGATCTGGGTCTCTGTTTTGGAAAACTTTTGAAACTGAGAACCAGCCCCTGGCTTACAACCTCCAGGACCCACTTGTCTGAAGTAACAGACATCCAGTCCTGGACAAAGTAAGCCAGCCTGCCTCCTACTGGAATGGGGGAGTCGACCCAGGCTGACACATCAGGGTGTCTGCTTGGCAGGAGCCTTAGGCCAAGGGGTGGATGCAGCCTTGCTCATCCCCCTTCTGCCTCTCCCTCTGAAGAACCCCCTCTGAGAAAAGGAAGAGGAGGCCTACGCCTGGTAGAAAGGCCTGTGGAAAGATCTGCCCCTAGCTTGCTGCCTCTGAGGAGCTGCCTGCCTCTCCTTGGCCTGGGCACTCCTATAAGTGGTCCTGTACTCGTTCATTTTCTTCATGTAATTCTCTGTCTGCTCCCCAAACAGAGAATTACCCACTACAGGGAAATCCATGGCCTTAGCCTGGGTGTCCTGCTAAAGGCTAGTACATCTGAGCCAGGCCATTCTCAGAAGAGCCACAGATGTAGCCATGACTCTTGATGACACATCACTGGAGTCCACAGCAGCATGAAATTGCACCTTTGATGCCTCAATCCCATCTGCAGCCACCTCCTCCAGCTCCTTGGCTAGCTGGGGGGAGGCCTGTTTAGCCAGTGCCAGTACAGTATCCCACCTGGACTTCTGGTACCTGGCTGTATAGGCCATATAATTAGCCTGCCTGGGTCCCAAAGATGTTGCCAAGAACTGTTTCTTTGCCATGGCATCTATCTTCCCGGAATCTTTGTCTGGGGGGTGTGAAGCCAAGGGGATGTCTGCCTTGTCACAGGCAGCAGCCTGCACTACCCCAACATGGCTGCATTGTTGGTAAAGAAATTCCATATCTGAGCCTGACAAGGTGTACCTCTTGTCCATTCTCTTGTTAACAGGAGGTACAGAATTGGGAGACTTAAGAATTTTTTGTGTGTTTCCCAAATGACCTATGAAGGGGAATAGACAGTCTCTTAGACTCTGGGATGACCATCATCTCTATGAAGTCAGGCTCCTCTTGATCCTCTACAGCCTCCTCAATAGGAAGCTGGAGGGTTTGAGCCACTTTTCGGTAGAACAGAAAGTGGGGAAGGGACTCAGAAAGCCTAGGAGGGGAAACACCAGAAGGTCTGTTTGGGGAGATGTCCGGTTCCACAGGCACATCCAGACTTTCACCGTCGTAATCATCCTCTTCAAAATCCCCCTCCTCATCAAACTGTGGCTCGTAAAAATCTTCAGGGAAATAATCCTGAACTGCGGGAACCGACCGAACCGAACCCCTCAGGATCGGCTCTCCTCTTGCCCGAAGAAGTATCACCCTGCTCAGAGGGCACTCCTTCTGGTTCGGTAGGAACCGAACTGGGCTGGCCTTCCAGGTCAGCGGATTTCTCGACCTTCTTATCCCTAAGTCTACCTAACCTTTTCTCCAGGGTAGACTTAGGGAAATTCTTACAAATTTGGCAGTCTGAATCGAGGTGGTCAAACCCCAGACAGTAAACACAGGTGGCGTGGGGATCGGCCTTAGCAAAGACCTCCCCCCACACACACTGCAGTGTTGAAACCCAGTGGGCCCGTTTTTTTTTTTCTTGGGTTTCTCAGACACGGCCAACCTAACCAACTTACCCTTTTAATGGCAACCGCCAGGCAAGACTCCCCTATCGATTTCTCACCATGTCACGGGTGATAGAAAAAAAAAAAAACGCTAAAATTACGTTTTTTTTTTTTTTTAAACCGATACGGACCGATAACCACACACTAACTTTTTCTTTTTCAAGATCTTACTACAAGATTGGTTCAGCCGAACCGATTGGAAAAATTTCACAATTTCCACATAACAGCTACTAATCCAAGTACTTACGGTACCACAGAGTCTCGAACCGAAAAACAGAACGAAAATCGGACTAAAACCAAAACTTTAACCGCGATAGAACCGAGCAGAAGAACTCTCCGGAGCGACTGTTCAGTGAGGTGGAGTAAAGAATCTGACGGTTTGGTTTCAAAGGACAGACAGAGTTTTCAACAGAGTTTGAGCCCAACGTTCTATGCCGGGCATAGAATTTAACCTTTCACTCTCCGGGGCAGTTCAAGAGCTGGAGCCAACTGCAAATTGTTAGAATACAGCAAGACTTCATGTTGTCTGAAATAAATTATTTTTTTTTTTTTTTCTACAGAAAATAACAAATAAAATAAAACCAAATGAAACTAAATACTGTCGTCGTATAGACATGAAGATCTGACTCCTGGCAGGTGAACAATGTCACTGAAGCGCACTCGATGGCAGGGGGGAAAAAAGAACGGAGCTGGTTGGAGGGTTGACGTCGAGATAGCCTACATGGTGCGAGCCAGTCTTGCGGCACTGTGCATGCATGGTCCTATTTCAGCACTGGCCCTCCTGAAGATTTCTGGCTCCCATAGGGTCACATCGCCTCCGGCTTGAACCCAGCAGTATGAATAAATGGGGAACACTTAAGTCTAGGAAGATCAGTAAATGTAAGTATCCTGTCTGCTGGTCGCCGACATTGGGTACCTGCACAAAATGCACTCTTGAACCCTAGCTTCTTCCATTCCATAGCGAACTGCAATGATGAATAAGGAAGCCAGCGCTGAAGGTACAGAAGGAGCTGAAACACTGAAGCACAACTTCGGGGGGGGGGAAGTCTGAAAACTACTAGAACCCTAATTAATTAGCAGGAGCTGTAAAGAGAAAACCTGTTCCTTCCAAAGAAAGAAAAGATTCAAGTAGAAATGGGGCAGCGCTGGAGAGCTACATGGTTGGGTGGCTGGAGTAGAGCCTCAAGACTGTTACAGTGACTGAACATGTCCAGTGGAAGACTGCACAAGTGTGGCTACTGAACTGAATCTATCTATATAATGGGGAAGGGTCCTCACCTCAATACACTACTGCGTAAGGGGGCGAGGGTCCTTCTTACAGTACACTACAGTAGTGCATGACTTAGACATCCATTCTGTTGTCCACCTTTGTTTTAAAGAAAAGTACTTAAAAAGACAGGCCAGCCAAGTGACATGGTGGGAGCTTGTCATGCCACAACCTGGGAGACTGGGGTTTGTGAGGCCAGCTCGGGACTGGGTGTTTCACGGCGGTGAGACACTCGGCTCCCAGAGAAGGAGAGCATGGCACCCTCTGCCAGTCGATCACAGAGCAGCACTGGCTGTGAAGGCAGCCTCTCACCAATCCATATTCCTAGCTAGAAGGGTGACGCTGCAGCGTCCCCCCACATCTGGGTGGGGACATGGGGACCAAAAAGGAGAAGAAAATAGGGTAAGAAAAATAATTATAAAAAACCAAAAACTCTTAATAAAGACATATACCACTATAAATTTTAACCATGAAGTTTAGAGTAGAAGGCCTTACTGTTGCTGTCAACTTTAGGCTCCAGTCCGTCAAGAACTTCCTTTTTCTTCTGCAGCTCAGAGTGGGCTTCATGTAACTTCTCCCTAGAGATGAAAGGAGGAAGAGGGTATCACAGGAGAAAAAGTACAGCTCACTTCTTCCTGTCAGTATTACATGCGTCTCAAAAGATTGATTTGAATTGCTGAATCCTGCTGCCTTTTTTTTTTTTTATTATTATTAATCTTTTGTCCCCCCACAAGCCACCTGACCCTCGGCTTGTCCTGCACACTCATGCCCCGTCACAGTCCTCCCCCAACCGATATCCCCCCGACTTACCCCTCAAGGTGGGGCCAATGCCCGGATCCAGTCGCTCTTCGATGGGAAAGGTGAGGCCTCCCTGGCTCCCCCCCCCCCCAGGGCAGGGCTCAGGACTGGACAGCACATCAGGATTGGGTCAGTGGAGGAGGCTGCAACAGAGGCTCTGGTGCCAGGCGCGCGTCATCAATGGCGACCTGTGAGCTGTTTTGTGGGCTTGCCCTGGGGCGGGGAAGTGAAATTACACCCGCCCCTCTGGAACTAGGCACTGGCAGCTTGTGCTACCCCCCCCCGGCCTCCGCCAGGAGTCTTCAAGCACCGGATATGCACCCAGCCCCCACCGAGAAGGAGAGCAGCCTTGTGGGTGCTCTATCTACCCCTCCGGCCGATCCTCCAGCTCCCCGGTCCATTCCCAAACCTGGGTCGCCAGCGTCACAAGCGGAAATTCAACCACTGTGCCAGCTGGATCCTGCTGCTTTGCCACAACAGGACAAGTAGCTTACCTGTCAGAGGGGTGAGGAGGGGTACTTAAAGACATTTATAAAATGGGGTCTATAAATCCCACTAAACATTAAAGATCTGAATAAACTAAATTATGGCACACTACATCATGATTTCAAGTTTTAGAACCTTGGAACTGCCTCCCTGATCACTTTTAGGAAGAACAGAACAAATCAGAATAAACAGGCTCCCCATGTACTGGTTCCTCTCTACGGTCTACCAACTGATCTACGAGGCAAGGACTGGAAAGAGATCCAAACATTGCTTTCCAAATGGGTGTTGGCAGGATGTGGCTCAGAATAAAGTGGAACCAATGTCACAGTGAGTGGGGTCACAGTGCAGAGACACCATGTCACAATGAGTGAGGTCACAGTGCAGCAACACCATGTCACATTGAGTGAGGTCACAGTGCCGAGACACCATGTCACAATGAGTGAGGTCACAGTGCAGCAACACCATGTCACAATGAGTGAGGTCACAGTGCCGCGACACCATGTCACAATGAGTGAGGTCACAGTGCCAAGATACCATGTCACAATGAGTGAGGTCACAGTGCCAAGATACCATGTCACAATGAGTGAGGTCACAGTGCAGCAACACCATGTCACTATGAATGAGGTCACAGTGCCAAGATACCATGTCACAATGAGTGAGGTCACAGTGCCAAGATACCATGTCACAATGAGTGAGGTCACAGTGCCAAGATACCATGTCACAATGAGTGAGGTCACAGTGCCAAGATACCATGTCACATTGAGTGAGGTCACAGTGCCAAGATACCATGTCACAATGAGTGAGTTCACAGTGCAGACACACCATGTTACAATGAGTGAGGTCACAGTGCCGACACACCATGTCACAATGAGTGAGGTCACAGTGCCGACACACCATGTCACAATGAGTGAGGTCACAGTGCCAAGATACCATGTCACATTGAGTGAGGTCACAGTGCAGCGACACCATGTCACAATGAGTGAGGTCACAGTGCAAAGATACCATGTCACAATGAGTGAGGTCACAGTGCAGCGACACCATGTCACAATGAGTGAGGTCACAGTGCAGCGACACCATGTCACAATGAGTGAGGTCACAGTGCAGCGACACCATGTCACAATGAGTGAGGTCACAGTGCCAAGATACCATGCCACAATGAGTGAGGTCACAGTGCCAAGATACCATGTCACAATGAGTGAGGTCACAGTGCAGCAACACCATGTCACTATGAGTGAGGTCACAGTGCAGCAACACCATGTCACAATGAGTGAGGTCACAGTGCAGCAACACCATGTCACAATGAGTGAGGTCACAGTGCAGCAACACCATGTCACAATGAGTGAGGTCACAGTGCCAAGATACCATGTCACAATGAGTGAGGTCACAGTGCCAAGATACCATGTCACTATGAGTGAGGTCACAGTGCAGCAACACCATGTCACTATGAATGAGGTCACAGTGCCAAGATACCATCTCACAATGTGTGAGGTCACAGTGCCAAGATACCATGTCACAATGAGTGAGGTCACAGTGCCAAGATACCATGTCACATTGAGTGAGGTCACAGTGCCAAGATACCATGTCACAATGAGTGAGGTCACAGTCCCAAGATACCATGTCACAATGAGTGAGTTCACAGTGCAGACACACCATGTTACAATGAGTGAGGTCACAGTGCCGACACACCATGTCACAATGAGTGAGGTCACAGTGCCAAGATACCATGTCACAATGAGTGAGGTCACAGTGCCAAGATACCATGTCACATTGAGTGAGGTCACAGTGCAAAGATACCATGTCACAATGAGTGAGGTCACAGTGCAAAGATACCATGTCACAATGAGTGAGGTCACAGTGCAGCTACACCATGTCACAATGAGTGAGGTCACAGTGCAGCGACACCAAGTCACAATGAGTGAGGTCACAGTGCAGCGACACCATGTCACAATGAGTGCGGTCACAGTGCAGCAACACCATGTCACAATGAGTGAGGTCACAGTGCAGCGACACCATGTCACAATAAGTGAGGTCACAGTGCAGCAACACCATGTTACACTGAGTGAGGTCACAGTGCAGTGACACCATGTCACAATGAGTGAGTTCACAGTGCCGACACACCATGTCACAATGAGTGAGGTCACAGTGCCGACACACCATGTCACAATGAGTGAGGTCACAGTGCAGCGACACCATGTCACAATGAGTGAGTTCACAGTGCAGACACACCATGTCACAATGAGTGAGTTCACAGTGCCGACACACCATGTCACAATGAGTGAGGTCACAGTGCAGCGACACCATGTCACAATGAGTGAGGTCACAGTGCAGAGATACCATGTCACAATGAGTGAGGTCACAGTGCCGAGACACCATGTCACAATGAGTGAGGTCACAGTGCCGAGACACCATGTCACTATGAGTGAGGTCACAGTGCAGAGATACCATGTCACAATGAGTGAGGTCACAGTGCCGAGACACCATGTCACAATGAGTGAGGTCACAGTGCAGAGACCCCATGTCACAATGAGTGAGGTCACAGTGCCGAGACGCCATGTCACTATGAGTGAGGTCACAATGCAGAGATACCATGTCACAATGAGCGAGGCTGCAGTGCTGAGACCCCATGTCACAATGAGTGAAGTCACAGTGCAGAGACACACAATGTGTGAAGTCACAGTGCAGAGATACCATGTCACAATGAGCGAGGTTGCAGTGCTGAGACCCCATGTCATAATGAGTGAAGTCACAGTGCAGAGACACACAATGTCACAATGAGTGAAGTCACAGTGCAGAGATACCATGTCACAATGAGCGAGGTTGCAGTGCTGAGACCCCATGTCACAATGAGCGAGGTTGCAGTCCGGAGACCCCATGTCACAATGAGTGAAGTCACAGTGCGGAGAGACAATGTCAATGCGGATAAGGTATAAAGAGGAAGAGCACTAGATATATCAGGTTCCAGTGACAGTACTGTTTTGTGTATCGTACCAGTACTTTTAGTTAGAACACTTTCTACTTAGCAAAAGCAAAAAAAGAAAATACTTTTTCTTTCTAAAGTGACTGAAATAAAATAAAAATAAAGTAGCAAATGGCTACTTTTAAAAATGAATAACATTTTGAGTCTGCTGTTTAGGGCGCTACTAGCTCTTTTAAACATCTGTTGCCAGGCATGCACTTCGATAGGACAGATACCTGTACAACAAAGGTAAGGTCAAAACTGAGGGGAAGGTGGGGAGGGGGGAGTCAGCGGACTGGGGCAATAAATCAGATGGACAGGTAAGGGGTGGGGGGGGCAGCTGCAGAAGATTAGACTGGGAGCTGCACACGTGAGCAGACTTGATAGACCATCATGGCCTGTACCTGCTGGCATTTTGGGATGTTCGTATGTAACATCCTGACAGCAGCTACTGCAGAAAGTACTGATGACACAAAAAGTGGCAGTAAACATAATTCGAAGTAAAAAGACTGGCCTGTATATGCAAGCAAATCAGGCACTGGAGAGTATAATGGGGGACCTCAGAGTTCAGATGGGCAAATGGATGGGTGGATGATGCCTTTCATGCACTATGTAGAAAAGGAAGGGGGCATGTCAGTATTGGCACTGGTAGCTAACTGGAACCAGTAAACATACCTGCAACATAGAATCAACAGTAAGAAAATGTGAACTAGGAATGAAAACCAGAACCACCCAGTTAAGGTTCCAAGTTGCACCTTTTTGCTCTTTTAAAATTCTGCCGTCCCCCCCAAAAAAAAAGGTATACGGAAGCTTATGCAGTCCCAAGTCTAGTGCAGTATAAAGTTCAATCGGCTGCTGACAGTATTTAGAGAAGGAAGGGATTGTATTTTGGCTCAGTGGAGCCAAAAGGCCAATCCCCTCCACTCCCCTATGTAGAGTCATGCCCCGTCCCCCCACTAGCACATTTTATGATGTCAGTACTGGAAGAGCGCACGTGCACACTCGATAGAGTACAACAGTGGCTTTCTGAAGTGCTTTTTAGTATACTTTACAGTTCCGAGTGTGACAAATCAAGGCCACTGCTCAATTAACAAGGGCCTTGACTAGTCATAATAAGAACTCTAAAGTATACTAAAAGCACATTACAAATGATCCTACTGTACTCCACGGAGCACGCATCCATGCTCTCCTTATACAGATATGATAAAATGTGCTAGCGGGGGAAGCAGGTCTCTGAATAGGGCAGCGGAAGGGATCAGGCTCACAGTTCCACAGAGCCAAAATACAGTCCCTTCCTTCTCTAAATACCAGCAGCAATAAATTAAAATTTATACCGCACTAGACTTGGGGCCACATAAGCTTCCTTACAAGTTTTTTTTTGGAGGGGCTCTTTAATAAGGCATGACAGGGGGTGCTTTATGGTGGGATAATGGCCCACCTTAGATGGGCTAAAGCACAAGGCGAAGCAGAGTGCATCCACCACCCGAGAAGGGACGTTAGTCTTATTGCAATTATGAAATTGGTCCTTTTTACTAAATTGGATATATTTTTTAAACATATTTTTGTTGAGCTACTTTCAGCTGGGCTGTTGTGCTGGGATAATGGCCCAGCTGAAAGTACCTCTTGTGGTGGGGTTCAAGAATGCATGGGACAGGCATAAGGAAATCTTAGGGAAGGGGAAGAGGGGGGTGGGTGAATGGACTGGAGATCAAGTAGGATCTGTGGTCGTACTACAGGCAGGGGAAATGGGCAGACTAAGTGGGCAAAGCAGTTCTTATCTGCCAGCAAATTCTCTTTCTATGTAACAGTCTGCTGTGGGGCTGCTAGTGGGATCAGCTGGCATGGAGATGACAGTGGGACAGGCTGGCATGGAGATGGCAGTGGGACAAGCTGGTGTGGGGCCGCTAGTGGGACAGGCTGGCGTGGAGATGACAGTGGGACAGGCTGGTGTGGGTCTGGTAGTGGGACAGACTAACACGGGGCTTATAGTGGGACAGGCTGGCATGGGGCTGATAGTGGCACCAGGTGGCGTGGGGCTGATAGTGGGATCAGGTGGCATGCGGCTGATAGTGGGACCACCTGGCGTGGGGCTGATAGTGGGAAAGGCAGGTGTGGGGCTGATAGTGGGACAGGCTGGAGTGGGGCTGATAGTGGGACAGGCTGGCATGAGGCTGATAGTGGGACAGGCTGGCATGGGGCTGATAGTGGGACAGGCTGGTGTGGGGCTGATAGTGGGACAGGCTGGTGTGGGGCTGATAGTGGGACAGGCTGGCGTGGGGCTGATAGTGGGACAGGCTGGCGTGGGGCTGATAGTGGGACAGGCTGGCGTGGGGCTGATAGCGGTACTGACTGGCGCAGGGCTGATAGCAGAACAGGCTTGTGTAACACTGCTAGTGGGACCAGTTGGTGCGGGTCTGATAGTGGAACTGGCTGGCATGGGGCTGACAGTGAGATTAAGTAGCAACACAAACCTTGCAGACAATCAGTCTCCCAACCCCCAACTCTGATATGAAGGAAACTGCAGACTTACAAATGCTCATCCAGCTTCCTTTTCAACAGGGAGGACTGAAAGAGAAAGAGGAGGAGAAAACAATGTGTCAGTGTTAATTCAGTTGGGAACATTCTATTAAGTCATGGCACTGCACTCCAAAATGTCATTCTCTAATTTTCTGCCCTTGCCCTCAGAATGTGGTGAGCTGTACTGGATGTAAACTGCCTGTCCCCTGCCGCCCCCCCCCCCCCACACCGACACTTTCTTTTCCTTCCCTACACTAGCACAGCTAGGGGGGGGGCTGCCACTAGACCCCGACAGCCCCCCCTTTATGCCTTGCCAATAACTAGAGGATCTTGTGCATGACTCACATCTGCCTTCCCGCTTTCTAAACTTCTAAACCCACCTGCTGGTTGGCAAAGGGATATGGGAGAAGTAGCAGCCTCTGGGTCCACTGTCCCAAGCCAATGGACACAGGACGTGCTCAAACGACTCCACGGTAAACTAGTTATAATATGGGCAAACAAGCTGGACCACTGTTCTCGTTCTACCGTCACAGTCTATATGTGTCTCTGACCCCACACTAGCCAAGGGGTGGCAGTGGTGTCAAGACATACCTTATCCTGTTCTCCCAGGATGAGAGGATTGGGGTGGACTTGGATAAAGTAGGAACAAGGGACAGAGAGCGGGGAATATAATGAAGTGATTTTGTGGTTTGCAAGAGCTCTTCTGTAAAACATCCCTACTTAGCCGGCCCGGTGGCGCTGAGGGTTGAGGCGCTGGACGCCACACCTCACGCTACGCTGGCGACCTGGGTTCGGGAATGGACTCAGGTTGCTAGGGGTCAGCGAGGGGGACAAAGGATTGAGCGTCCCAATGGATGCTCTCCTCCTCCTGGAGTGGGTTACCGGGGGTTCCCTGAGCACCTGACGCTCCTGGAGCCGATGGAAGCACGGGCTTTCTGGGGCAATCACGGCTCTACGGAGCCAGGGAGGGGAGGACAATGTGGGCGCTTGGAAACGGTGCGTGTCTGCATGTCGTCTGCCTGGACTTGTGTCCTTTCTGCCAGTTTCCTCGGGGGTGAGGGAGAAAAAGGGGAAAAATCAATACCTCCTCAGCCCCCAAGCAAGATGAAACTGGGGCAGGGGTTGCCTAGAAAGCATGCCCTGGAGATGGAGTAGGAAGAGGTACGAGGTCTCCTCTGAAGCCGTGGGAGCTGGGCAAGTTAAAAAAAAAAAAAAAGAAAATCATGACCCTACTTACGGAAGGAGGGGGGTACGTGTAGTTTTAATACATCCACTTACCACCTCCATGTAAATGAAGCAACTGCGGCATAATCGTCAGCATTTAGTTAAGAAAAGGTTGCCACGCTTCCAGAATCTGCACCAGTTGTGCAGATCTGCTGCACTGATCACACTCCAACCCTAAACACCTGGGACTTTTTGCTACTGGCAATTGCTCACCTCTGCTCTGTCTGACTATCCCTTGGGATACAAAGCTGAGGTGAAACTCTTGGGAAGTCTTCCTTTGGTTAGAAAGTGCCTATGTAAGTTCTGCTGGCTTGTAGCCTTCTGCTGTTTTTATTCTATTTTCCCTCGACTCCCTTACCATTTTTTGGCTCTGCAGTTTTCTGCCCCTATGTTGGGGACCGCCTTGGCTGAGCCATTCTTCCAGGGCAGGAAAGTGGGCGAGTGGCTGCCCTAACAGCAAATGTGGCTGTGTGGTCGGCAAGCAGGGGGGTTGGGGTGCTGTGTGAATGCCAGACAGCCCACATCCTGCCTCCCAGAGAGCTAAGCGCCTCACCTCTGCAACGTACCAACTTCTTTAATGAAAGGAAATGTGCATGGAAGAGGTGAGGACTGAGCACTGCACATCGACCCCGATGTGAAGGAACAACCTCCACTGACGTGAGTGGGGGAAATTCAGTTTCCCTGTTCCTCAACATGGAGTCTTTACTTGGGGCCAGGACAGCCCGCTCGTTTGAAGGAAGTCCACAGAAAACAAAGCTCATGTCAACTGTGACCGAAGGTAGAACATGAACCCAGTTTTCTAGCACAGAAAGACTGGCATGAAATCGAACCCTCTCCCCCTCCCCCGGGTACATTCATTTGGGCTCAGAACAAACCAACAGTATGTCCCAGGACTCGCAAGACTGTAGCTGGAACAGCTGGGGAGTACCAGACCAGTACGGGCCGAACAGATCATTTACAATTTAACTGCCTAGTGTACCGGGGGTGGGGGGTTGGGGTGGGGATTCATCAACAGTGATGCGTTAACAATTGGCAAATGAGGAATGAGGGAGAATGGGACGCTGAACATCTCCAAGGGGCAGACAGAATTTGAAAATGACTTGACAGGTGGACAACCTGACTCCATTTCTGGCCCTGTGCTGCAGAGTTGTAGCTAGCAAAATACAGTTTGCAAGCCAGAAATCTTTGGTGCTTCTGCCACTCCCACCAATTGTAGACATGCTCATATTGGTTACGCAGACCCCTTGTACACCCCACACATTACTTTAAGAACTGAATAAGCTGAGCAATAGATACTGCAGTACTTAGTATTAAGCATGAACTGAATAAGCTGAGCAATAAATACTGCAGTACTTAGTACTAAGCATGTAACATTATCTTCAATGGAAGCAGAGCACAGCATTCATTTGATAACACTAGTATGGGTGGATATCAGACAACAGAGGTAACCAAAATCAATGGTCAGGGCACACAAATCAGTCCCCACTCACAATCAACTTGAATGCCGTAGCTTACTGGCCACATGCATTCCCACACCACCACTGTGCTGTGTTCCTTATACTGTGCAGAAACCAAATCAAGCAGTAATTCTGCAAGGCACTGCAAAAACAGAAGCAGGGTACTTACAATGGCCTTTTGGAAAGGAGAGAACCAACACAATTGGTAAATCAGAGAGGGAGAGAGAAAAAGATTCATGTCAGCATTTTGCAATCTCAACATTTCGGATTATGAGGAGCAGCTATGCAGTTTTCAGATTGAAAGCAGCAGTTCATATTAAAAAAAAAAATTCATATATGGCATTCAGTGCTGCTTTTCACCCTCATGTTTATCAGTGCTGTTCAGTTCATTTACAAATCATTCGATAGTGCCAGAATTCATTTCATATAGTGCTGTTATAAGAAACCAATCTTTCTAAATATGTGTTAACCAATGTTGGCATTTTGGTTCTCTGTAACTATGTAATAGAAAAGAGTAACTGTGTAACTTGTAAAGAAGTAACTATGTAAATGAGGCTAGCCTACAGTGTACAATACTTAAAAGGGAGCAGTCAGAACTAAGAAATCCACATGTGGGGCTGGTCCCAATTAGCAGTTTGTGTGCAAACACTTTTTTTTTTTTTTGTTGTTTACACACACACACACACACACACACACACACACACGTTTACTGTAGTATAATAGGATTGTATTAGGACGATGTTGCTGACTTCCAAGCTGGTGTTTTCTATAACTACAAATCCCAGAATCCCCTACAGCTGACATCAGAGCAAGGTTGCTGCAGTGGGAGATTCAAAAGCCTGCAGTACACGACATAGCTTTTATAAGCTCTGATCAGATGTTTGCTGGTTCCACTGTTCTCCTGGGATGAAGTACAGTCCTCTGTGACTGTACATAGCCCAGAGAGGACAGCCGGACCAGCCAGCAAAAGATCAGAGCTTATAAAAACTCAACATGCACTGCAGGCTATTGAATCTCCCACTGCTGCAGTCCTCCTCCAATGTTGGCTGCAGGGGATTCTGGGATTTGTGGTTACAGCAAATGTCAGCTTGAAAGTCAGCAGAATCCATTTACACACAAACTGCAAACTGGGACTAGACCCACACTTGGGTGTGAGTCTCTCAGCGCCAGCTGTTCCCCTTTAATACAAAAAAAAAAAAAAAAAAAGTATTTTATGTCTGTCTTGATGCACCCCACCCCCAAACACCATGTTCCTTAAGGTTAAGGAACAATGTCTGATTCTAGCTAATTAATCTTAGTTACAAGAAAAGCAATGTTAAACAATGGGTATTCAAATACAGCTGAGAATATGGATGCAAACAAGGGGAGGCCATATTTAGTGGAGCACTCCTTTATTTCAACTCTATAAAAAATTTTGCTAAAGCAGGCTCAAAGGGTTAAGACAGATCTCACAAGACAGTAGAAAAAGGGCAATATGAAATGGAATAAAAAGGTACTGGTATACCATTGTTGCCATAACATGAACTGCTGCTTTAAACACTATCAGTATAATCTGAAACATGAACAAGGCCACTGTTTTTTGGTTTTTTAATGGTAAAAAACAGTACAATTCCAGAATCTGGACTGCCTTCACACCAGTAAAAACAAAGAATTCCATGGAATTCAGCTTTTTGCACCAGATCAGTAAATCTGCAGAACTTCTATTTTTCTTATAATTGTTTCCAGTGCTATTTTCAGTTTGCTTCATTTAATGGTCTGCACAGCAAACCTTCTTTTATTGTGATTATTTATTCATATTTTAAAAGAATGATAGTAGAATCCTGAAAATCCAGAAATTAGACTAACAATCACCAGTGCAATTCCCAGAATTTCAAGTCTTGAAAACGGAATTTAATTATTTTAATCACCGTAAATCAGTGACCTTGGACATGAATAATCAGTGCTACAAGAATGCAAGCTTATAATTCAGACATCAACAATCAGCGCTACAGGAATACGAGAATACAAGTTTATAATACAGACATAAATAATTAGCGCTAAAGCAATAAGAGAATGCATGTTTATAATTAAGACGTAAATAAATGCTAGAGGAATACTAGAATGTAAATTTACAATTGAGACACAAAAAAAAAAAATCAACGAGGGGCAGGGCTGACACGCTTCTATGGTTTTTCTACAGCTAAATATCAGATGACCTAAAGGTGGCCAAACAATGTGCCAAAGCTGTGTGGAGAGCCAGTAAGGTACTGGGTGCACAGGGAGAGGTAACACCAGCAGAAGGAAGGAGGTGGTGATGCCACCGTACAGATCATTGGTGAGACCCCATCTGGAGTACTGTGTCCAGTTCTGGAGGCCGCAGCTCCATAAGGACATAGACATGTTAGAGGCAAGTTCAGAGAAGGGCAACAAAATTGGTGCAGGGCCTGCACCAAAAGTCATATGAGGAGAGACTGGAGGAGAGGAGAGAGGCATATGATAGCGAGGGACCTTCAAATATCTCAAGGGCATAAATAAGGCACAGGAGGATTGCATCTTTCAGAAAAAAAGATGTTCTAGAACAAGGGGTTATGACAGGAGGCTGGAAGGGGGTAGACCCAGAGGTAACCTGAGGAAGTATTTCTTCATGGGAAGGGTAGTGGATGCATGGAACAGACTCCCATCGGAGGTGGTGGGGGCCAACTCGATATAGGAATTCAAAAATGTATAGGATAGGCATAGGGGGACCGTAGCAATAGGAAAGAGCATAAAGCCGGAGATTAAGTAGGGTCTGTGGCTTCTGCAGCAGGTAGGGAAATGGGCAGACTGGGTGGGCCTAGCGGTCCTTATCTGCTGTCAATTTCTATGTTTCTATGTTTCGCCTTGTGTACCCATAAAAATAAGAAAACGTCACTTTACAAAACCAAACTTTGATTTTATTTAGATATTTCGTTAGAATTTCCTTTTGTGGACCTTTGGATGAACTTTGTTTTTCACCATGGGAAGAGCGAAAACGGACACCCCTAAGGAAGGGGAACTCTTCAGTGCCAGTGGGGGGCTCCAGCAAGAGCGGCCGAGCTGCAGGTGGAGGCAGGGGCCCGAAAAGCATGGTTAAGGCTGTGCTGGAAGTAGTATGTCAGCTCATCAAAAAAAGTTGAAACATTCAACACGAGAGTGTATCTTGCCAGGACTAAAGTAGAATTCGTTAGACACAAAAACAAAACAACTCTGACTACCTAATTTAATAAAACTCAAGTAATCACCGGGGTTATGAAAGAAAACAAAGATTTTTGCGAGGGTTGAACACTAAAGAAAATATTGCCAGATCCCCATATCTTCGTTTCCTGGGAATACCTAAGGGACTGGCAGGTTCAGAAGCATTAGAACTTATGAAACATCTCTTTAAAAACTTACTGCAAATTCAAGCTGCCTCTCTACTTCTCAGGGCATACGGCATCACACCCAGAGGGCATCCTAATAACCCCGAGCTTCTGTGAACCAGAATGGCTGTGACGGTGGGTATTCATATTCAGGACTTAATATCACAAACAGCTAAAGCACTGGGATCTCAACTGTAACACGATGACACAACAAGACACTGTTTTCTGGGCGTAAGTTATGCCACCTGTCGGAGCCAACGGGGGTTTTATGTGGTGCGCACTGGACTGAGGGAGCTTGTAATCTAATATTCACTACAGATACCAGCTAGTCTGAAAATTGTTTACGCCAGCAAAGTTTTTCTTTATGGTGACTCAAGTGAAACAGGACGAAAGCTGGAAGCTATCTGCTCGAACTCTGCCAGAGATCGGCAGATGCAGGCCACAGGAGACATAGGTTTTATGGAAAAGTAACTCTGTGTGCTATTATAAATGTACGTGCTTCTCATAGTGTTCTGAAGTGGTGGAAATATTAATTAAGGTCAGATGGTGCTTGCCTTTAATAAGGAACATAATAATCTTGTATTGCTAGATGCTTGCTGAAAATACAAGCCTGTGTTTAAGTGATGTGCCCATTTCTTTTTCTCTTGGCATCTCCAAGATGGCAACAATCATGTGGCTGAGCGTACGAGTGGAAGCCTCTACTTCAACTTTCATGGAGCTGACTAGCATGACATAGGAGGTCATTATAAAACGCTGGCTTCAACACGGAGAGAATCGGACACACCAAGGTATAGCCTCCTTTACATCACAAAAATAAATACGATATAATGTTTACTAATTAAAGCTCAGGTCCCGTCCCAGCCCGGCAGCACAGCGGTAGCACTACCATAACGCCAGTGACCCAAGTTCAGGAATAAGCATGAGACGCTGGGGACCAGCCGGGGAAGGGGCAATCGAGTGTCCTAGAGGATGCTTTCTTCCTCCAGGGAGGGAGGGCTGCTGCTACTGCCACAAGGCTGCCACCTGGGTGACCACAGGTGGCAATACAGGTAAGTAGTGAACGTGCTGAACATGGGAGGGAGGATGCTGGCTAAGGCTCACATGCACATGCTTGGTCCTCCTAGTGCGCGGACATCCTGAGGGTGGGGCTTAAGGGGGAACTCACCTGAAGAAAGGTAATCCTCCAGAGCACTTGGGCCTCAAACCAAGCCACACTCTGTCTCGGAGGCACCCAGGGATCCTCCGCGACGTTGGAGGAGGCGGAGGGCTGGTCCCCTCCATGAGGGGGCATGCTCATGGGGTTGAAAAGTCCCCAGGGACAAGTGGCAGTGATGGCGCTGCCCAGAAGGTGAAGGCAAGCTTGGCTGCAAAGTGTAAATTACATTTAAAACAAACAAAAACAAAAAAAATGAAAAAATAAAAAGACCAGGCCCTAACTTACTAGTTGCACCAGTGGTCTGGTAAAATCAGAGCATGAAAATGAGTAAATGAAAATTACATACCTATCGTAATTCTTGATCTTTCTGTGTATCTTCACCATTCATCACTATTGGGTTCAGCTCTGGAGCTAGTACCCCGCAGGAAACTTTTTATTTTTCCTAGTGGCAAAGTCGACGCAGGGGCAGCACTGCCCTCGAGGCAGACGTTCTACGTCGCACTCACGGGTTGGCCGTTAACTGCTGTCGACTCTGCCCTCGCCTCAGTTCTGAGATGCCGGAGAGAGAGAGGAAAAAAGGGGTGCAGGGGTGAAGCAAGGGATAGACAAAAGGAAAGGATATAATAAACAAGGAGGAATAAATGACAGAGCACAGAAAAGAGAGAGGAACAGCCTAAGGGACTGCGAGAGGGGCCCCAATCTCTGAAGAAAGAGGTAGGGATGGGAGAGGGAGGAAGAAAGAGAAAAGAAATGGGGGGAGGGAAGGACTCTGCTCCAGACTGAAGCAGACCTGGACCTCTAGCAACATAAAACATAGAAACACAGACTCCGATGGCAGACAAGGACCACTTGGCCCACCCAGTCTGCCCATTAGAGGGAGAAGGTTTTAAACACTGACAGGCTGCCAGTAGGCAGAATGCCGGGACTGCTTGGTAAGCAGCAGACAGCCCCACTGGTGCTGACAGATTTAGGGAAAAACACAGCGGTCAACAGGTAGACCAGAAGTGTGTCCTCCCCTTCCCCTCAAATCAAGGAGAAACTCCAAAAAGGAAGGGAGAAACCCCCTACAAATTCAAAGGAAGAGATTAGTCCTAAGGGGACATTCAAAATAAAGATAATAAGGGGTCCGGAGAGGGGGCCCCCAGAAGTCTCCCGGTCTCTCCACCTCTACCCCAGACTTCCAGGTGGTGGGGGAATCAAGCCAAGGGTGATGAAGGGAGGGAGGGAGAGACAGAGAAAGGACCCCCCCAAGGACCCCCCTACAGGAAAGGACTCCTCCCTGCATGTCTCCAGGAGTCCCCTTCCTCCTCCCCACAAGAGAAAGGAGAGAGAGAGGAGGGAGTTGGAACGACAGAAGACACACAGGGGGAGGGGGTGCCCGGAGACTGAGGCCCAAGGGGGAAGGTGGGTGGGATTTAGTGGTGAATGGTGAAGATACACAGAAAGATCAAGAATTACGGTAGGTATCAAACTCAAATCAATCTATTTAATTAAAGGCACTTTTCTTAAACCAAAGCACCTGTACATAAAATCTCATTATTCAATAAAACATTCAAACCAAACAATTAAAACAATAATCAAGTTAGTCTAAAACATAATTTGGCAGCACTATATTAAACTTCATTTATAAATGCAAGGCTGAATAAAATGTTTTAAGCTCTTTTTTAAAACCTTGGATGGTCAGGCAGTCTCTTATCTGACGAGGTAGTGAATTCTACAGGGTCGGGGGCCATATAAGCAAAAGAACGGGCCCCAGATGTCTGTAATCGCACTCTGGGAATCTCTAGCAATCCCTCGTCGACGGATCAAAGCAGTTGAGAGGTATGTAATTTTAATATCTTATCTGTGCCAATCTTCACCATTCATCACTATTGAGTAAGTATTGAGCTCCCTGAAGGGGGCCCAATACGTCCTTATGAGACAAAGTCTCAGCCTCCAGTGGGGGAAGACACCAGAGGAGAGAACCCCTACAGGCCTGGAGAGGCCTGTGGCTGGTCTGGGTGAGATGGGGAACTCCCAGTGGGAGAGGGAAGGTGCCCCGAAAGTCGCCGTCTCACCTTATGGGAGAAGAGGTGGGTTCTCTGGAAGGTGGAGGAAATCATTTTACTCCGGGCCAAGGGTGACAACCGGGATAGGCGAAGCCATGCCATCCGCCTAGTGCAGATCGCTGTCCCTACAATCTTAGAGGCTACCTCACTGGCATCGTAAGACGCCCTTGCCTGGTGCCTTGCAAGCTCCAGGCCTTGAGCAGAGAGGGCGATGGCTTGCCTGGTTTCCTCCATGTCAGGCATGGAGGCTAGAAGTTGTCCTAGTCTGGATCACAATAACCTGTCATAGGAAGCATAGTGGACCTGATGTGAAGCTATAGAAAGGAAAATCCATGCCAAATAGAATGTCCTTCTCCCTCAGAAATCAAAATTTGCAGAGTCTGAGTCTGGGGATCTGTCACGGTGTGAGGTGCAAAGCCCTGAAGGGGTATCCAGACATGTCAGACCTAAAGAGGGGTGAGGCATAGTTCCTGCAGACCGCTGGGGAGTGCAATACCTCTGGCATAGGTCCCTTGGGGCTGGAACAGTGGAATAGGGATGCTACCAGAGCCAAAGTGATGCATCCTGGAAGAGGACAGGCCAGGCGGGAACCATGAAGTTGGCTGCACTGTATACGCCCAAAAAGGCGCGCGTCACCTGGTCAGGATTGCCTTCAGAGGATGGGGTGAGGTGGAGCTCATCTAGCATCCTCGAGAGGAAGTGCTGATACAATGTGAAATCAGACGCTGGGGAAAGGTGGACAGAAAGTTCCTCTCCCTCGGAGGAGGGAGATGACGAGGTTGATGAGTCCGGAGAGTCAGGGTCAGGTGGAACACCTGCTCATCCATGGCACTGAGACAGGAAGGGAAATGTGCAGCCGAAGCCCTGAACTGCTCCCAGGCCAGGGGTCCCCTAGGACCGGGAATGCCTGGGAGAGAGGGAGATGGAGGCAGAGGCACAGGGGCCAAGCTCCTAGCAGAAGGGGCGCTGCCTCTGCCTGGGCAGGGGGGCCTAGTGGATGTTCCCAGCAGCTAAAAGCCATTCAACCAGGTCAGAATGACTAGAACTGTGCCCTTGAGAGGAATTCCCCCTGTGAGGTGACCGGGACCGTGTGAGCCCAGAAGGATGGCCCCTGACCTCCAAAGTAGAGGTCCCTCTCAAGAAGCGTTTGAGGGAAGGGCGAGGGTCTGCACTACGGCTCCTTCCAGAACCCGGGCAGGTCCCAGGGAGGGGCCACTGCGCCAGTCCCCTCAACCCCTCCGACTTCGAAAGGGCCCTTTTCCTCGCTACCATCAGCCTAAGTAGCTGACAACCTTTAGTCGACTCCGAGAAGTCTACCCAGGGTGCAGTACCCTCCCACTCCTGGGTTGCCCTGGGCTGCCCCAAACTTGGACTGTCCAGACACACCAAAAAGGGGTGCCCCAGCTGAGGGGACAGATGAACCAGTGGCTCCGGGTTGCAAGTCACTGGCCACCTGGACCATTGCCGGCTTGTCAGTCCCACTGACCCCAGTACAGACTGGAACCGTCCGACCCACAGAGGGAGGCTGAGTGGGAACCAAGGTGCTGGACACTGAGGGATCTGTGAATGCTGAGGAATCCAGAAGCCAATCCAGATCAGACCCTGAATCCCCCTCTGAAGAGGTAGACAAGGAGGCCCAATGCCAGACAACTCCACGATCCCTGCCAGTTTCAGGACCACGAGCAGCGCTGCCCTGAGCCCCGGCACTGCGAGTGTCACCAGAGCCAGGCGCAGCACCGCGCCCGGCACCGAGCTCCTCCCCGGTGCCGTGAACAGCACTGGAGTAAAAGACAGCACCGACCGTGGCACCACACTCCCCCCAGTGCCGTGAATGGCACTGAAGTCAAAAGTGGCACCAGCCTTGGTGCCGTCCCCGTACCCGCGAATAGCACAGAGGACAGAAGCAGCGGCACCAAGACCAGAAACAGCTCAAAAACCTGCATCTGCACCTCCCACGGCACAGCCCTCCTTCCCATAACTTTGAACAGTGCCGGAAGGAGAAGCGTCACTGAGGAACGGCGCCCGGGCCCTCAGCACCGCAAGTGGCACCGGAGCCAAGGGTGGCACTGATAGACAGCACTGAGGACAGTGTCGGGCCGGGCCCACAGGCCCCAGAACTTGACAGTGGGGGAGCCTTCACTTCTGAAGAAGCTACTGCCAATGCGGTGCCTCCCGCCTGGCCCCTCGAGAGGGCCAGACTGGGCCTCCTGCACTGCGGAAGAAGCTTCCTCTGAGGCAAGGCAGAAACTGGCAAAAGGCCCCTCCTCCACGGGCCGTATAGGACCGGGAAGGGACCCAGAGGAAGGGTCGAGAGTCATGACCTTGGCCCACCAAATGCAAACCCACCCCCTGAAAGTTGGTGGCGCACATCTGACTTTAAACGCACGCATCTCGAGAACTCGGCGGTCCACAGAGAAGCAGGTGTTGCAGTTATCCATGTCATGGGCCGGGACAAGGCAGGAAAGACAGCAGTCATGCTGGTCTGTGATGGAGTAAAGGCAGCCACAGGGATATAGACGCATTGGTGGCCGCCCTGCCTTCGACAATTTCTTGTCCCTGCGACGGGGCATGACTGAACGATAAATAAATACAAACACAGTACTCAACGTCGCTTAATAAAAGGACGGTCTTACCAGGTACCAAAGAAGCGACATCGAGCAGGAGACGAAGCAGAACCAAGACAAAAAGATGAGCTAGCCACAGGAACTAGGCCGCAGAAACTAGGCTGCAAAACGTAGTTCATTGTAGTATTCATTGTAGTCTCCTCATGAGGTCCTTACTCTATGGCGGGAGAAGAAGAATTGACGCGAGGGTGGAGTCGACAGCAGTTTATAGCCAACCGCAAGCACCATGTAGAACGTTGGCCTCGAGGGTGGCACCGCCCCACGGTGACTCCGCCCCGGGGTGGGAGTATTCCACGGGGTCCTAGCTCTGGAGCTGAAGCCAATAGTGATGAATGGTGAAGATTGACACAGATAAGATCAGACATTTCAAAACTTCGGTTATTTCGTTAAAACGTTGCGTTACATAGTGCTTGCATTTGTCTTTTCTCTAGTACAGTAACTTTGCTAACTAATAATAATTTTAAACAAACAGCTGCACTGCTGCTGAATGCAGAAAACCCCAGATTAAGCTGCTGTTTAATATTTAATGGATACGTTTAGAGGGAGGCAGCTGGAGTACTTGGACATATGGATGGGCAAGGGAGGGGCTGTATGGGAAAACTGTCCCCTTCATAATGCAAGGATTTTCCTGAACTACTTTTATTTGTTTAGGTTCATGGACTCGGAGGTCATGAAGTGACATACATTAAAGGGGGCTCTCACTGACTTGACACAATTCTACATTTAGTTCACGGTTACGCTGCTCTGGCTTATGTAGTTAAATCATTTTGAAAAATATTGACTATGTGGGAACACCTCCACATGCTATAACATGGGGAACAGAGATTAGAATTACTATTGTTGCTTTTTTTATGTAATGAAACTGCACTCTGAACCAAGCATTTATAACTCGTGTGTTTAAGAAAAGATGAAGTAAAAAAAAAAAAAAAAAATTCAGCACTAGAGGATACTAGCATGCAAGTTTAGAATTCAGACAAAAAAAATCAGTGCTAAAGGAATTTGAGAATACAAGCTTGTAATTCAGACAAAACTATAAGCACTAGAGAAATAGGAGAATGCATTTTTGTAATTCTTCCACTGGGAAAACAGCTGATCTCTTCATATCAGTTTACAGATTTACCCAGATCAATCAGAAAGACAGAACACAGTGCTGCCACTGCCTTCAGAAGGGGGAAAGCTGGGATACAAGGACTTCCAGAAGAAATCCTGCACTCCTGTTCTGGTTGTCCCATGACATTGAACAGCTGTAATTATGGGATACGTGCACTACAAATATATAAGTAATCCCACACACACCCACACCCCAAATCGGCATGGCTTATTGAGCAATCAAAAGACAATGGCTCCCATGCAGGAACCGACTGGGTACTAGAGTTGGGCTGCGGGTTAAAGGAATACCACTCTTGCATCAGTCAGATCATCAGCGCAGTAGCTGTGCTGTCACTCGTGATGGTGGCACTCTGGATTTTCTGCCACACTTGGGAGTCAGAGGGCTGGCAGCAATAAGACTGAGCATCCCAAGAGGGTGCTCTCCACCTCTGGATGGGGGGGGGCTTGGCAGCAATACTGCTACCTGGGTGATCACAGAGTACGGTGCAGTTGAGTATCTCTAGTGAAAGGGCTCGGGCTGCCTGGCTGAGCTTTACATCAGCACCTGAGACGCACTGGCTATGGAGCTCTGGAAGCTGGCACCCATGGGAAGAAAACAAGCAGAAAAACCTTAATTTTCAGTGCGATACCTGTGGGTCCTCACAGGGTCTGCTCCCCCACCTGCAGCCTCTGACCAGATTTCTTATCTGAAGTGGTCATGCCCCTGGATCCAAACGGTCTCATTATTGTGGGGGAGGGGGGAGACACATGGAGGAACAGGGTTCAAGTAAGGAGGGTGAGGGGCTGAGAGATCGCCGCCATGACTGCTGTGGATCTGTGACTCAGGACCACAAACAGTCTGAACTCATTTGCTCCTGGTGGCCATTTTGGGTCAGATCCAGCAATGGATAGTTCTGACGCCATATGGCATCCATGGGAACAAATGTGTGCATTTTCCTACCGCATAACCGCTCCCCTCCCACACACACGTGGCAGTACCCAATTCCTAAACAAATGGATATGAGTGAGCAGTGTCCAAACTGACATCATTCCAGACTGTTTATGCTTATTTTTGGTAGAGTGGTTTGCACAAACTTTATCTGATTTTCACTTTTTCTTTACAGAAGCATTTATTTGCCTACTTGGCTGGGTGCCCTTTTCAGGCCTCTGCTGGCAAATGCCCAGCCCCGTCACACATTCACCCAGACTCCCGGTCCTGCCATGGGCTGTGCCCCCCCACGGGCCCAGGAGAGAGGCATCCCTCCTGCCTTTACACACAATTACTGGGGGAGCAGGGTGGTGGATGGTGGGCTCAAGTGTGTCTGCCCCCATTTTTCAGCTTGCTTTGTGCCATTTTACCTTCATACCTCACATGACCCTGTACATAAACCTCACCCTGGCCTTATGCAGACACCTCTCCATGCATAAGCACGCTTCCTGGCCCAGTGCAAGTAGAGTGCAGATACTACCCTTCCTGGGCAGGGACGTGCTAACATGGGCAGGGTTTCTCCAGCATGGCCGCTCCAGAACGAGTCGCTCTTGAACTCTGGTTGCTTGCACACTGGGTGGCCCTTCACTTTCTGTGTGTGTGTGTGTGTGTGTGTGTGTGTGTGTGTGTGCCACGCACAGTTTTAGTTTTATTTTAATATATCAGCTTTGTGGCCCCCACCTGCTGCCTATGCCTGACATCAGGCATTCTTCCAGCCCCCCTCCACTGTCATACCAACAGGGATCCACATGGAGTCGGACCCCAGAGTACCAGTGCCATCGTACATGGTGGCGGCCGGTGTGCGCAGGTTTCCATCGTTTCCTCCCCGACCCTGCTTACCACCTGCCAGCACCAGGTAGAGCCCCATCAGGCCATGGCAGCATGTAGTGTGCCCCTGCAAAGAAGGCTGGCTTCCTGGCCCACCACAGGAGTCACTAGTGTAGCAGAACCTGGCGTCTTCCTCTCCTGGCTGGAAGTGCTATCATGTGAAAGAGCTTCTCCACCCCCCCCCGACCACTCAGCTGGCTCTCGAGTCTGCTTCTGAACTCTGGTCACCAGCATGGGAGACCAAATGCTACTCACTGGGCCATTGAGACTGCCTCATTTTGTGTATATACCAGATTCTTGAATCCTTTTTCCCCAGATATCCCCCAAAGAATGCATCTGAAACAAGCTGGTATCAGCTCAATGTGCCCTCCTGTCCAAATCGGTACATAAATAAAGACAACCAACTCCTTGGCGGCAACAGATGACCTACTGTACAGTGCTATTGATCCAGATAGGGAGTTATCCGATTTTTAAAACATCAGGAAACTAGGCCGGCCTGTCGACGTAGTGGTAGCGTTACTGCTTGTGATGCTGGTGGCCCGAGTTCAGGAACAAGCTCGGGTCATCAGGGGCCAGCCGGGGGATGAGGATAGAGTGTTTCAGGGGATGCTGTCCTCCCTCAAGGGAGGAAAGGTAGCCAGATCCGCTGCTATACTACCACCTGTGCGACCACAGGTGGCAATGCAGTCTGAAGTGACTTGTAGAGAGGGAGGACGTGGGCTGGTGCCACACATGTGAGCGCGCACGCTCGTGCAACCTCACCACCGACATTCTAGGGAACAGGATTGCCTGTGCAAACTCGCCACTGATGTCCTAGGGTACAGGATAGGAAAGTGGAAATACCCCAGCAGACAGGATAAAGCCATCCACTCGCAGGCCCCGTACCTGGCTACTCAGGTGCCACCTCCAAACACTAGATCTATTCTGCAGTGGAGAATGAGAGGGTCTCTGCCACCACCAGAGGGGGTCCAGCTCTGGGGGAACTGTGAAGGTGTAGGTAAGTCATAGGATATGCCAGGGTGATGGGACTGAGACAGCCAAGCAGATGGGGGCCGATAGGACAAGGGAGAATAAACAGCAGTAGTTGCAAATAAATAAATAAATAAATAAATAAAATACGCTATGTAGGTCAGTGGATATCCCATGAAATATCATTCATTATTTACCCTGTCAGGCCACATTGCACAAGGGATTGATGGATGAAAGAAACTTTAGCCATGTAGAAATTGTTGGCAGCTGACATTTAACTTCTGACACCAAAGGAAACAAGCAAGCTGTAGCTTTTACCCCGAGTCTGTTTGCTGGCACTCAATGTTGATGCCCACTTTTAATCCCTACGTCTACTCACATCTTCAGCTTTGCTGCCTTGCTCTTGCAGGGATTTCTGCAGCTCCTCCACCTGAGACTTGAGCTGCACTATCTGCTGCTGGTTCAGCCTGAGAGACAAGAAGGACAAAGTGAGAGGTGAGTCAAAGCAGGCCGGCATGCACAGCCCCCACCCCAGCCACATACTCTGTAGGCCCTGGTCAGAAAAGATTTTTGACATGCTTTAGGCCTAAAAAGTGAGGGAAATTCCAATGTTTTCCATTTCTTCCTGCTTCTGGATGGGTCCTGGGTCCATGAGTGTAGGCAGGCATACTCCAAGCACTCCATGGTGTGCAATTTTATTTAGGGGGGGTAGCAAATAGGCTCTGAACCACTTCCTTTTTCCATGAAAACTAACAAAGAAAATACTGAACCTTTCTGTAATTTTATTCATAGGAGTCGTAACTAGAAGGACTGGTCCCTAATACTGTCTTTGCATCCCAAGGACAATACAACTTTATAGGCTCTGGGCTGGTATGTGGGTGTCATAGGGAACAATGCATGGCATTTGTGTTTACCCATGCATGGCAACAACCACTGTCATGAGATACAAAAGTTGTATTTATTGTGCCAAATGAGGCAACCAGCACGGTCCTGGTGTACATCTGTATATTGTCTGGCCACACCGGGGGTAGCAGTGAGTCCACTTGGTGTGAAGATCTGAAATCCCTGGCTACACCCCTACCCGGGTCATCTCTGGCCTGTCTACAGGTGCAGAATCTCATGTTGCTGGTGCGCACACTGCTACCCACAGCTATTCTGTATCTGACCCTGTATGCTGCCCTAAACTTGCCCCTAGTGGGTAGAGCTGGCAGGCCAAGGTGAGAGCAGACAAGAACACCATGAAAATGAGGTATTCATGGGTGCCAAGGGGTAAGAACACCCAAACTGGATGAGTAAGAATACAGTTGCATTAACCAACAGTGCTCCACCACCTGTTTTTCCACCATTTTTGTGACTTCCCATAGTGAAGGACTGGTACCTAGGCATAGCCCAAGTCACTGGCAGGCATGGCAGGGCTGCCCCCCCACTCAAGCCTCCTGACGGCACCATCAGTCACGCATCAGGAGTGGCAACTCTTCCCCCCACGCAGAGCCTCCTGACTGCACAGCTCCCTGTGGACACCAGTCAGCAGTCATGCACCGGGAAAGTCCAAACCCTCCCCCACACAGAGCCTTCCAACTGCATCCCTATGGGCACCAGTCACAGTCACGCACCAGAAGAGTCCCAACTCTCCACACACACACACACACACACACACACACACACACACACACACACACACACAGCCTCCCGAATGCACAGCTCCCTATAGGCAACAGTCAGCAGTCACATACCAGGGGAGTACCAACGCACCCACATAGAACTTCCCAACTGCACAGCTCCCCTTATAGGCTCCCGTCAGCAGTCACACAACAGGAGTGTCCCAACTCTCCCCCTACACAGAGCCTCCCAACTAAATAGCTCCCTTATGGGCTCCAGTCAGCAGTCACCCACCAGAAGTGTCAGCTCTCCCTCCACCGAGTGCATTCACAGGGATGCACAATCCTCTTCCTGCTAGCTCCAGCAATGACCCTGGTTTCAGGGCGGTACTTTCAAGGTAATATCCCAGGGAAGACTGGATAGACTTCTGTGTCTCTATCCATTCTTAACTTTCTGTGTTTTGGTACAGAACCTGCACTTACCACCGCTAGACTACTGAGCCCCCAGCAGGGGAGACTCTTTTGAGAACAGTGTTGTATATGAGAAGACAGTCTGTGCAATGCAGTGCCATCTAGTGGTGAAAGCTGTAACAGTTCAAAGCAGTGCACAATAATATAAACAACTAGAGACCTCTAGTGGTGAAATCTGTGAGTAACAGTTCAAAGCAGTGCACAGTAATTATAATAACTAGAGACCTCTAGTGGTGAAAGCTGGAACAGTTCAAAGCAGTGCACAGTAATTATAACTAGGGACCTCTAGTGGTGAAAGCTGTAACAGTTCAAAGCAGTACTGAGTAATTTTAACAGCTAGAGACCTCTAGTGGTGAAATATGTGAGCAACAGTTCAAAGCAGCGCACAGTAATTATAACTATAGATCTCTAGTGGTGAAAGCTGTAACAGTTCAAAGCAGTGCACAGTAATTAGTGCTTCCAGGTCACCCCTGAAAACAGGCACTTGTACCTAGTGGGCCTTACCTGGTTACCAAAGACTAAAATAAAATAAATAAAAATTATAACAACTAAAGACCTCTAGTGATGAAATCTGTAACAGTTCAAAGCAGTACACAGTAACTATAACAACTAGAGACCTCTAGTGGTGGTTCATGGGATAGTATGCATGAGAATTAAAGGAGCACTCTACCCTGCTGGCTTGAGGAATTTCTCTGCAGCAGAATGGTTAAAGTTGCTGCCTTTGAAACCTGGGGTCCCAGGTTTGATTCCCAGTAAGGGCAGGGCGGCTGCCCCAGTAAGGGGGGCTGACATAAACAGCACCCTGTGTTTTGGAACATTTCCAAGAATTTACTCAAGGCACACAGATTTGATTGGGATCTTGTATACGGAATGTGTTTACTGCTGCAAATTGTACATTATTTGTTACTTCTTGGTACAGTTGTATACCATGTGTGTTGATTTTCAATTCTGAAGTGCATCAAGACCCTCTGGATAAAAGTGGACAACCTGGAACAGGAGCAGACTCGGGTGTTTGCACTAAAGCAGCCCTGGCTAGTCACCCAGCCTGGGGGTTGGGCGGTGGGTGGCACCACTGCTCGCTGCAACAGTGAGGCCCCAGGGAGCTAGCTCTCATAGGAGGGGGTCCACTGCATGCAGCAAAGCCTTAGCGAGAAGACGGCAGTGATGCTGGGTGGTGTAGGAGCAGGTTGTGTATGCACTGGGAGATGTGGGAGCAAGTTGTGTAAGTGCTGGGTGGTGTGGGAGTGGGTTCTGTACGCGCTGGGCGGTGTGGGAGCAGGTTGTGTACGCGTTGGGCGGTGTGGGAGCAGGTTGTGTACACGCTGGGTGGTGTGGGAGCGGGTTCTGTACACGCTGGGCGGTGTGGGGAGGCGGGTGGTGTCTGCGCTGGGCGGTTGTAGGGGCGGGTTGTGTACGCACTAGGGCGGTGGGGAGGCGGGTTGTGTACTGGTAGCTGGGCGGTGTGGGAGTGGGTTGTGTGCACGCTGGGCATGTGTGGGAGTGGGGTTGTGTGCGCTGGGGGTGTGGGAGTGGGTTGTGATGCGCGGGGTGTGGGAGTGGGTTGTGTATCTGGGTGGTGTGGGAGTGGGTTGTATATGTGCTGGAGTGGTGTGAAAGACCCGGATTGTGTAGGCGGTGTGGGAGTGGGTTGTGTATGCGCTGGGCGGTGTGGGAGTGGGTTGTGTATGCGCATTTCAATCCCACTTAACCAATCCCCTCTGAGCCATGCGGAAGATAGCAGGCACGTTTCAGACCTGCACTGTCATGTATTCCCTCAAGATGTGCTTGTGCTGGTGGGGGAGGGGGGCCATGATGTAGAGAGAGCAGAGCCATATCAAGGCTGTTGTCACTGGAAGACAAATTATGATGTCTTATTATGCAGTTATGCACTACAAATGCAACAGAAGAAAAACTTACTCACCACAGTGATCTTCTTTCATCCAAGGGGTCCTTTAGCATCAGTAACTTTTTTAGCATTTAGTTGGCTAGGTGCAACTGCCCCGGAGGTGTGGCTTTAAGAGATATTTAAATGAGCGTAGGGCCAAGCCAATCAAAAGACAGGAGGGGGCGTGGGCCGAGTGAATGCTATTGAATGCTTCAGAATTTTTTTTCGAGGAAAACAAGGGCAAATGCCCCGAAAAAGAATCAACAGGATTCAAAACACATGCAAATGTCTACAAAAGTGGAAATAGAAACAACAGGAACACGAGCTAAAAACTCAACAATAAGAAACTCCAAATTTGGTAAAAGCTGACATAAGAGCCCTTCTCCAACAGGTGAACCGGGGAAGAAGGGTGGGAGCTTACTGATGCTGAAGGACCCCTTGGAAGAAAGAACATTACTGCAGTGAGTAATTTTTTTCTTCTTACCCCAGGAGTCCTTTAGCATCAGTAACTTTTATGCAAACTACCCAGCAGTACCAAGTGGGAGGCGGGCAGAGGAACCTACTTAGGAAAGAGGCTCTGCAGAACCATTGTGCCAAATTTGGCATCAGATCTGGTCTGCACATCCAAACTGTAGTGTTTCACAAAGGTGTGCACAGATTTCCAGGTAGCTGCTTTGCAGACATCCAGTAGAGGAATGTCCCTTGCTGCTGCAAGCGAGGCTGCAGTGCCCCTGGTGGAGTGGGCCCTGAGCCCCACTGGAGGTTGCTGACCAGCTTTCTCATAGCAAAATCTAATACAAGAGACCAACCAATGAGAAATAGTTCTCTTGGTAGCTGGTTTCCCTCTGCCTACATCCCCGTAGGTGAGTAACAACGGAGTGGAAGAGCCTCTGAACTGTCTAGTATGCTCTAGGTAGTGAAAGATGGCTCTTTTGACATCCAAGCTGTGGAGCTTTTGCTCGCCAGGAGTGGATGGCTCAGTAAAGAAGACAGGCAGAGTAATGGACTGGTTCAAGTGAAACTCTGAAACCACCTTTGGCAGAAATTTCCTATTTGTCCTGAGCTCAGCTTTATCATTGTGAGGGATGAGGTAATTTGGCTCAGTGCACAGGGCCTGTAGCTCTGAAATCCTCCTGGCACACATAATGGGTACCAGAAAGATGGTCTTCCAAGTTACAAACTTGATGTGGGCCGTGGACATAGGCTCGAAAGGTGGATTCATGAGCCCATCTATGCAAAGGTTCAGGTTCCAAGGAGGAACATATTTGGCTGCATACATCTTCTTAGTGTTCGGTTTTTTAGCCATCTTCAGTATCTTAAGGACCTGTTCAGAGTACTGTGAAGATGGAAACTTGAGCTCCTCAAGAACCAGGCCTTGAGGTGAAGAGAGTGCATGTCTCAGTACTGCTCTCCCGTCTAAGGAAGGGTCAGCAGGGAGCGAGTCAGAGGCAGGCGAATGGGCCTGTTGCAGGACACAGAGATGAAGAGGGTACCAGGCTTGCCTGGGCCAGTCCTGAGCCACTAAGATCATCGATGCAAGCTGCTGTCCGAGTTTCAGCAAAACCCTGAATATCAGGGGAAAGGGAGGAAATGCATATAGGAACCTCCCTGACCAGCCCAGGATCAGGACATCCAGAGGAAGTGTTCCTGGAACTGGGGACCTGCAACAGCAGTACTGAGGAAGCTGAAAATTGAGAGGAGGTGCAAACAGATCCACGTCTGGTGTGCCACACCGCCTGAACACTGTGGCTAGTGCTTGCTTGTTCAGTGTCCATTTGCTCTGACCTTGACTGATGCAGCTTAGAGCATCCGCCAGAGTATGGAGTTTGCCTGGGAGGTGAATAGCTGAGAAGCTGACTCCCAGGGAGAATGCTAGAGACCAGAGCTTCAGAGCTTCCAGAGTATTCATGATCTGGTACCACCCTGCTTGTTTATGTAGAACACTGCAGTGGTGCTGTCCGTTCGAATCTGAACTGCCTGCCTTTCTATGCTGGGAGCAAAAGCTTTGAGAGCTAGTAAGACTGCTCTGAGTTCCAAAAGATTTATGTGCAACTGTGACTCTTCGGGAGCCCAGTTGCCGCTTACTGAGGCACTGTCTAAATGAGCTCCCCAGCCAAAAAGGGAGGCATCTGTGGTGATCACCTTTGTGGGAAGAGGAGCTTGAAAGGGAACCCCTGCCCGCAAATTTGCAGGGTTCTTCCACCACAGCAAGTTCTGGAGGAACTGCTCTGACACAGGTATCAACTTTGAAAATGTGTTGCTTCTCTGAGACCAGCGAGCTCTGAGGTAGGCTTGCAGGAGTCTCATTCTGTACCTGACCCCTGGGACCACTGCAGTCATAGAGGCCATATGTCTCAGAAGTTTGAAGAAATGTCTGGCTGGTCTTGGCTGTCCCGGGACAAAAGAATCTGCCACTGAAAGGAAACACTGAATTCTTTCCTGCAGGAGGAAAGCATATCCCCAGAGTGTCCAGCTGGGACTCTATCAAGGTGAGCACCTGGGTGAGTGCCGGGTGAGATTTCTTTAGATTTACCAGAAAACCCAGAGTGCATTCTGTGAGGGAAAGAGATTCCTTGACCTGGCAAGGAGACTGCTACTATGAGCCAGTCGTCCAGATAGGGGTAGAGAGTGACACCCAGTCTCCAGAGATGTGCTGCTACCACTGTGAGACACTTGGTAAAGATTCTTGAGGCCGAGGCCAGACCGAAGGAAGTTTGAACCTGAGAAACTTCCTGTGAGATCTCCTTATGGGTATGTGGAAGTAGGCATCCTTTAAGCTGAGGGAGGCTAGCCAGTCTCCCTGCTGTAAGGACTGTATGACCAGTGACAGAGTGACCATTTTGAATTTGTTTTTTTTCAGATGTTTGTTTAAATATCTGAGATCTAAGATAGGTCGCCACTCCCCAGTTTTCTTTTGTGTCAGAAAATACCTGGAGTACAGGGTCTTGCCCTTCTCGTGGGTGGGGACCCTCTCCACTGCTCGTAAAGCCAGGTGGTTTTGTACCTCCATTTCCAACAGTGGTATCTGTGTTGGGGACAGAGGTCTTGACACCTGGGTACACTTGAGGTCTGGCAGCTGCTTGAACTGTAATGACAGACCCTTCTCCACTATCTCCAGCACCCACTTGTCCGACATGACGAGGGACCAGTGCTGAAGACAGTGAGAGAGTCTGCCTCCAACCAGAAACGGGGAGGCGACCTGGACACTCACATCAAGATTTGGACGGAGAGGCAGATGGCTGGGTAGAGGTGGCTCTTCCTTGGCCCCTTCTGCCCCTGCCTCTGAAAGATCCCCTGTACTGGCTAAAGTCAGACTAGGGATAGGGACTGGAAGGCCTGGGAACAAACTTTTGGCCCTACCGCCCTAGGGGACAGGATCTCTGAGGGGTGGTGAGTTTAGGCTGGGATGAGTGGCCCTGCCAAGAGGCCTTGTACTTATCGACTTTTTTCATGTAATTAGTGGTTCTGTAATCAAACAACATATTTTGATCACAGGGAAAATCCATGGCCTTGTTCCGAGTGTCTGTGGTCAGACTGGTTGTTCTAAGCCAGGTGAAGTGTCTCAGAGAGATGGCATGGGCCATCACCCTAGAGGCTGCATCATTGTTGTCATCTGTCATGTGGAATTGGTACATAGTAGCTTCCAAGGCAGTTTTTGACATAGCCACCAGCTCCTGCACCATAGAATCCGATACATTGCGGGCGACAGCCTGGACAGATTTCCAAAGGGCTTTCTGATATTTGGCTGTGAATGCCATGTAGGAAGAAAGCCTGAGAAGCAGGGAAGCAGTGGCATACATTTTCTTTGCTATAAAGTCAATTTTCTTGGAATCCTTGTCAGGGGGATAGGGCGACAAGGAGACTCCAACTTTCTCACAAGCTGCCTGCTGCACTATACTTTCGTGCCTAGGGTGTGCAGACAGGAACTCGGTACCATTTTTTAGACAATTTACATTTTCTCTCAAGCCGCTTATCAACCAGATACTGAAGTGGGGTGCTGAAGCACCTTCATGGTATTTTTTTTAAATGCATCATAGATAGGGATGACCAGGATCTTTGAGAATGAAAGACCCTTCATCTCCCTATAATCTTCGTCTTCATCGACATCCTGGTTGGGCTTCTGTGTAGGGAGGTCCAGGGTATCCAGCATATTTTGTATAAATGTAAACATAGAGGAAGGATCCTCGTGGTCACCCGGGGGATACCCAAGGCGAGGGTCCGGGGACTCCTGGAGCTCAAGGCCCTCAAAATCCATGTCAGGGGCATCATAAAATTGATCATCATCTGCATCACCCTCACAGTCTAGAGAACTGTGGAAGAGTGCTTGACAGCCCCAGTAAATCGAGGACCCATCTTTTGGAGGGTCTGAAACAGTTGCCACGCTTTTTCCATATCTTGCACTGACAGAAGAACCTGCGCAGTTTGTGTTTTGTTTTTTTCCGTATGCTTTAAGCTGCCTGTTGTCTCGATATTGGCTTTCCCAGGAGCATATCTGTCTTGACAGAGTTTCTTTTTAGCCACTTCAGAGGCTTGATCAAGCTTCCTTTTTTCGTCACTCTTATTTTTCAATTTGTGAGGAACTTCTTCTTTGGAAACTTTATTTTTTGGCTGGGATCTGGAGGGTTCCTCAGCACCTCTGCTTTTGGTATTAGTACTTTTGAATGGCCCCTCATCGGAAGCCTTTGATTTATCCTCAGCCATAATAATCAAAGGTTTGTCTGCTGTGTTTGCCAATTTAAGCAAAGCAAACCAGTTCTGGACCTTGTGAACTGAGTGCAGGTTTCTGTGAAAATGCCACCGGCCAGTCCTGCCCCAGTTAAACTCTGTCTATTACTAGTGCCTTTTTTTTTCTTTTGGTTGTAAAACTGGGATCTATACCAGTGCCAATCTTAACAGAAACCCAGTAATACTCAACTGTGCACAGGTGGGTGCTGGACCCTTATGGACAGTCCTGACTCAGATGATACCAAAGTCCAGTAATATAACAACAAAGGTTTTCTCGTAATTGCCAATCTAGAGAGAAAACCCCCCAGGCACTGTTTAAATTTGAAATTTACTGCAGGTGCCTCACAGTAAACCCCGCGAGGTCCGAGGTAAAAAAAACAAGGCAACTGTCCCTAATTCGACGGTTCCCATAAGAATTTGCCCAAAAATGAAGGAAACTGTCAAAAATAAGCACCCACAATAAAATTAGACTTTAAACTAAATAGTCGCAGTAAAAATAAAGTCAAAATAGCGCTGTCGTGCTAAAAATTAAAAATCTGCGCAGTGCTAATAAAAAAGTAAAACTTTCACTCAGCACACTAAAGAAATAATTTATGAGGAAACCTTTACCCAGATAAGCACTAGGAGGCTGTCAACAAGGAAAGTTGGGAGACACCCGAGAGGCAATACTGCTTAGTCCAGCGGAGAAAAAATTCTGAAGCATTCAACAGCTCTCACCCCTTCCTGTCTTTTGATTGGCTTGGCCCTATGCTCATTTAAATATCTCTTAAAGGCACACCTCTGGGGCAGCTGCACCTAGCCAGCTAAGCGCAAACAAAGTTACTGATACTAAAGGACTCCTGGGGTAAGAAATCGAAATTACGTACCTACTGTGATTCTTGATCTTCTTGGACGAAGTCTCCACCACTCATTCACACTGAAGGGACCTACGCCGGAGGCACTAGGACCCAGCAGGAGCAAACTTTTCGAGAGGGTCGGTGCCAGAGATGGAGCCGCGAGGAAGCGGCACTGCAAACCATGGCTTGTGCAGTAAAGACTACCTCGGCGTCGACCCTCCAACCACCTCATTACCTTTTTTCCAAGGAGGTGCAGCATAACTAACCTAGAGGTCTAACCTAACAAAATCGGACGTAAGATAGTCCGAATGACCCATGTAAGAAGGGTCAACAATAGAGTCTTCACAGCCCAACAACTGAGGGAGTGAAGACCAAAAACAAAGACGTGAGCTCGGGGGATGGCGGTTGGACGTGTGAATGAGTGGTGGAGACTTCGTCCAAGAAGATCAAGAATTATGGTAGGTACATGATTTCCATATCTTCCTGGACATAAAGTCTCCACCACTTGTTCACACTAATAGGAGAGTACCAAGCTAATAACCCCCCCCCCCCCGAGACGCACGGCAGGCGTCGCATACTTAGGACAGAAGTCCGATAAGAATAGTCCTACCAAACGACAGATGTAATCTGGCATGGGCATCTAAAGCATAGTGCTTAACAAAAGTATGCACTGAGCTCCATGTAGCCACATTGCAAATGTCTGCAATGCGCACGTTGCGGATTTCCACCGGAGATACCGTGACTCCTCTAGTAGAGTGAGTGTACACTCTGCCTTCTAGCTTAACCTGTGCCATAGAATAGCTGTGGCGGAGGCATGCTACCGGCCACGCTGAAATGCACTTAATAGCGACAAGTTGACCCAGCCGGGTGTCGCTAAAGGAAACAAACAGTTGTTGTGCCTTGCAAATTTCTTTTGCTCTATCCAGATAGAATCACAGTGCTCTCTTAACATCCAAAGAATACAGGGTATGTTCCCCTTCATTCTGGAAGTTAGCAAAGTAGGTAGGTAGGACTAAAGGTTGGTTTAAATTAAATTCTGAGACAACCTTGGGAAGAAACTTAGGGTGAGTCCTAAGAATCACTTTGTCCTTGTGAAATACAGTATACGGGGGGTCTGTGACCAGAGCATGCATTTCAGAAACTCTGCGGGCCTAAGTGATGGCCACCAGGAAGGCCGTTTTCCAAGTGAGGAACTTCAACTCGCAGGTAGCTAGAGGCTCGAAAGGTTTCCGAGTGAGCATGTCTTGCACAAGGTTAATGTCCCAGGCTGTGACTGGATGTCTGACAGGAGGTCTGGTATGCAGAATGCCCTTAAGAAACCTCTTAACTACAGGCAACTGAGCCAGAGACAAGGAATGTACCAGCTAATGATATGCTGAAATGGCACAGAGATGAACTTTGACAGTAGAGTACTGCAGCCCTTAATTTGAGAGGTCCAAAAGGTACTCCAAGGCTGTTTGGTGGGCAGGAAAAAGGGTTCGAAGAGGATTTTGCACACCAAAGAGAGAAACGTTTCCATTTGGCTGTGTAGGTTTTTCTAGAGGCTGGTTTATGAGCAGACAAGAGAATATCTGAAACCCTATGAGAAACATTGAACCTATTCACTTCTATCTCCTCAGAAGCCAAGCGTGAAGGTGAAGCGCCTTCAGATTAGTATGGACCATAGCCCCTGGGTCATAAGGTTCATCTGAAGGGGAAGTGCCTACGGGAGGATTGCCGACAGACTGTTGAGCAGCGGGGAATCATATATCTGTCAAGGCCAGAAGGAAGCAATGAGAATCATTCTGTCTCCCTGAGACTCGAATTTGAGAAGCACCCTCTGAATTAGAGGAAGAGGAGGAAAGGCATATAGAAAGTGTTTTGTCCACTACAGCCTGAACGCATCCTGACAGAAAATGCCAGGTCCTGGATTTCTGGAGCAGAAGAGAGGCAGTTTTGCGTTGAGTAGAGATGCAAAAAGGTCAAGGTCTGGAGTTCCCCACTCTTTGAAGAGTGACTGAGTGACAGTTGAGTCAAGAGACCACTCGTGAGGATCTGTCTCTGTCCTGCTGAGATGGTCTGCCAATTCATTCTGCACGCCTGGTAGGTAAACCACGTGGATTAGAGCCTTGTGCTCCAGGCACCATTCCCACACTCTCATAGCTTCCCTGCATAATGGTTAAGAGTGTGCACTGCCCTGTTTGTTGATGTAATACATCACTGCTTTGTTGTCCGTTTGAAGAAGAATGTTCTTGCGACAGAGTATGTCCTTCAAGGCCTGGACTGCATAGAGGACGGCTCTCATTTCCAGGACGTTTATGTGGAGCCGGGACTTGTCCCAAGTCCACGTACCTTGGGTGTGGAGCTTCTGGCAGTGAGCTCCCCACCCCATCAGGGATGCATCGGTGGTAATGGAGATCTGATGATCCAGAAGAGCAAAGGGATACCCTTCTGGAAGGTTGTTCTCCTGCGACCACCAGGTGAGTGACCTCTTTAGAGGTTCTGTCACCTTGATGGGAAAGGACTCAGGGTGAATGGTTGGGAACCACAGAGTACTGAGCATCCACTGAGAGGTTCTCATGTGGAGACGAGCTAGAGGTACAGTGAACACAGAGGATGCCATGAGACCCAGCATCTGTTTCATCGAGGTAGCTCGAACCAAGCTGTTTTCTCTGATGTACCGGGCCATCTGTAGGATATTGCTCCTTCTGTCCTCTGGAAGAAAAACTTTTGCACAGGAGGTATCCAGAAGAGGTCCTATGAAAAGGAGTTTCTGGAAGGGCTGCAACTGTCATTTATTGTGCTTTAGCAGGACTCCCATGGACATGAGGCAGTCTGAAGCTTTGGCTACGACATCCAGAGTTCCCTGCCTGGAAAGGCTTGCTAGAAGCCAGTCATCAAGGTATGGAAACACTTGAATTCCGATTTTCCTGAGATGTCCTGTGAGAATTGCACAATACTTTGTAAAAACTTGTGGCGCTGAGGATAGCCCAAAGGGCAGGACTCTGAACTGGTAATGTTGACCCAACGCTACAAACCTCAGGTATTTATGGTGCTTTGGATGTATAAGAATGTGTTGGTAGGCATCCTGCATGTTCAAGGAGGCTAGCCAATTGTGTTAATGAATCAAAGGTAGAAGGGTACCTAGAGATATCATCTTGAACTTTTCCTTGTGAAGGAATTTGTTTAACTTTCTGAGATCCAGAATGGGGCACATGCCTCCAGATTTCTTCGGAACTAGAAAGTAATGGGAGTAGAAACCTGTGTTTCGTTGGTCCGGCGGAACTACTTCTACTGCCCTGTTGTTCAGAAGGCCTTGCACTTCAGAAGCAAGAAGGCCTGACTGTACTGCCGACAGTCTGGGCTGTCGCTTGGGGGGGGTGGGGATGATCTGGAGGGGGTCTGAAAGATTGAGCGAATACCCCTCGCGGATTATCCAGAGGGCTCATTTGTCTGATGTTACAGACTTCCACCGGTCGTAGAACCGAGTCAGACATCCTCCCACTGCTGAGGAAGAGTCCCCCTCGGGCAGCTGAGGTGGGACCTGGGCCGAGAACTCAGAAGGTGGCACTGGGCGCTTTGGGGGCTTGTGCCTTCTGCTGTGTTTTCTTTTGTGGCTGCGGGGTGTGGCTTTTGTTAAAGCACCCCCCCCACCTTTGCCCCAAAATGACTGACTGTTATGAAATTGACATTTATTGGCACCCCACCCTCCCGAGAGTGGACAGGTGTGGGTCGAGCTATCTTAATGGCTGACCTAGTCTTCTGTGTGGCTTCCAGAGCCTGTTCCACCTGGGGTCCGAACAGATACATACCGAATGGTAAGGCCATGACCTGCTGCTGGGCATCATTCGTGAAGCCCGTAGTACGAAGCCAGGAGTGGCGACTGGTACAAATGCCTTCCGCCGCTGCTCGAGAAGCAGTATCAAAAGCGTCCATTGCAGTTTTAAGCTGTTGCTTATTGGACTCTATGCCCCTGGTTATGGTGTGAAGTAGCTCTGAATTAGAAGCTCTGCCTGAGTCAGAAACTATCATTTGCTTGAACGAATGCCAAAGGACATATTCATATTGAGAAAAATAGCTCTGGTAGCTGGCAATATGCATACCCAGGGTGGAGGCAGCAAAGACTCTCTTACCTGAGGTGTCTATCTTACGAGATTCTTTATTGATAGGCCGGGCTGAGGATGCCTGAGGGAGGACACCCTTGTCATTCTCTGCTATGACTACACTGGGATCAGCAAAAGCTTGTGAGGCCAATATGGGTCAATCCTTGGGAGCAGAGTACTTCCTATCTATGGACTTAGCCACGGAAGGGATGAGAGCAGGATTGTTGCATATCATCTGAGAGAGGGTCTCAAAAGAGGGTTGTACCGGAGGAGTTAAATCCATAGGGATCTCTGGAACATGTAGGTACTGAAGTCTTAAAAGCTTCCCAGGATCGATTTCTGTGGTCGAGAGAAAGAGTGGAATTAAAATTTTTCAGCAGAGACTTAAAGGAAAGGTCTTCAACCACAGGCTCTGCAGCAGGATTAACTCCTGCTCCTTCAATACCATCACCCAGATGAAGATCTGGGTCAGGCTCAAAATCACCTCCCGACAGTCCAGGGGGACTGTATGGACAGGAAAGGAGTGAAAATCAGAATGGAAATTATAAGAGGAAAGAATCGGAGTCAAAAAGCCCTGGAGGCTGGACGGTGCCACACCAAGCATCAGCGCCAATGAAGAACACGGTGCCAAACCCAAGGACGTTGGCACCATCAGAAACAGCCCAGCACATGGCGCCAACAAAGGCCATGGTGCCGACAGAGCCCCCAGCGCCACAGATGGTGCCAACTGAGCCCCTGGTGCTGCGGACTGCGCCGACAGAGCCCCTGGTGTTGGACAGTGCCAACAGAGCCCCTGGCACCACAGATGGCACCGACAGAGCCCCCAGGACCACAGACGGTGCTGACAGAGCCCCCAGGACCACAGACGGCACTGACAGAGCCCTTGGTGCCGCGGATGGCTGCGAGAGTGTCCCAAGGTTCTGAAAACTGCAATTCAAAGGAAAACGAGGAAAATTTTACAGAGTCGACGGCACCAAAGAAGGCACTAGGAAGGTCCAACTGCCCTACTCAGTCCCTCAAGCGGCCCGGAGAGACCGGGCCAGGCAGCTGGACCAACCTCCGAGCCCACTGCTCCATAAGAGTAGCCCACTGGTGAACCGTCCAATAGGTGGGGACGGGCTCCGATGTCAAAGAGGTCAAGCACCGGAGCCAGAAACCGGCGACTCCGAGAGGAGGAGACCGGTGCCTAGCTAATGACTGACTGTCAATGCGCAGACCTTGCAGGGCGACCTCAGTGATGCCTTTTCTTTCTCGACTTGTATGCGCCAAGAAGAACTCCGAGGTAACGGTGCCGCTGACTGGACCGCTTCCTTTTATGTTGGGGCCGTCATCTCCTGAGCATTGACCGCCCATTGTCAGACCCACCCGGAGAAGGGGCGGACTGGACCCAGCTAGGCTGACTGAACAGCTTTCATATGAAGTCTCCCTACTGTCACCTGACCCACTCATGGTCAACTCCGTCAATGGACGGCTGAAGACTTCTTTATTAATCAATAAATTTAATTAAAATCTACTTGGTACTTTCGAAGACAAATTACAAAACAAAAAACTGAAAACTATGCTGCTAGTTTGAAGTTTGACTCCCGGAGGGCGAGCAACGTCGTCACTGAAGCGCACTCGACAGTGGGGAAAAAAGGAACTGAGGCGGTTGGACGGGCAACGCAGAGGTAGTCTTTATTGGACGAGCCATGGCTTGTGGTGCCGCTTCCTTGCGGTTCCATCTCTGGCGCTGACCCTCTCAAAAAAAGTTTGCTCCCGCTGGTTCCTAGCGCCTCTGGCGTAGATCCCATTAGTGTGAATGAGTGGTGGAGACTATGTCCAGGAAGATTTACCTTTTTGTTCCCCTCCTCAGAGAATCTCTCTCATCACCCTGCCACACTCTACCTCTCCTCTCCTCCTACCGGTTAACATAGCCTAACATTGGCCTACCCCTTCACTCAATTAAGCACTTATAACCTACCCCAATACATCTCTTGCATGCACTTTAGTTCACCCTGTCGTCTCGGTTTGCCTCGAAAATCGTGTTTTGTCTGTGTCTCTCTATAAATTTCCTTTCCTTCTTCCATTCTACCCTCTGCAATTTTTCATTCCCTCCTTCCATTCTTCCTCTCTTTACTCCAGTCACTGTAAATCTTGAACATCTATGTTACATTAATGGCTACCGATAACTATTGGGTCACCTTGCTTCTAGTGCTACATTCTGTTGCCAAGTTATTATATGTGTTCCAGTGTTACCAAATGTTGCCAATTTGCTGTATGTGTCTTCATATCTACTATACTTAACTGTTGCATTGTTGGCCAGTGTTATCCACCTGTAATCCCTTCTGCTCTCATTGTATGCAAGTAAGCAAATTGTATTCCAACACTAACATTTCTCTGTATTCTATCCCATTGTTCCCCATCCCCAGGTTGCACCAGAGGATGAGCAACTTGTTGCTCAGCGTGCCTTCCTGGTGAAACATTTCAATAAATAAATCAGGTCAGCAGCTGACCCATCAGCGCTGAAGCAGTGTTGCTGCTCGCAACATCAGCCTACAAGTTAGGGAATAAGCCAAGGTTGTGGGCGGACTAGTGAAGGAAGAGGCTCATCCCAAAGGATGCTCACTTCCTGCAGGAAGGGAAGGCTTCTGACTCATATCGTGCGATCGCCATCTGGGTGACCGTAGGTGGTACTGCAGGAGAAGCTGGGGGGGGCACAGTCTGGTTCCACGCACAGCACACTAGCACTGGTGTGCACTCTAGAACCCTTGCCTTCGATGTCCCAATGGGGCGGGAGAAAGCAGGAATGTCCTGGTCTGCCAGTGATCTTAGTGGTACTGTGGCTCAGCCATCCAGCCACCTGCTGGAACACTGCAGCCAGATTTTCAGAGGGGTTTGGGGAGCCCCAACTATCCCTCCAGTGGGGCAAGCCGTGGTTGTAAATAACAGACAAGTGGAGGCAGTAGCGGGGTGGGAAGCAGCTGAGGGCTGAAGGACATGGCTTGGGAGAAAGAAAAAAAAAAATGCATAAAAAGAAAAAAAAAAAAAGAGAGCCAAGTCAGCAGCGTTGTCACGCATCATGTAAGAGGACCAGGACTGGGAGTAACCATGGACCTCCAACTCACTGGGATGGAGAAAGGCAGACATGTCACAGAGGTGATGCACTTGTTTTTCCTCAGGGAAGGCGGACTCACCAGCCCTTAGGGACAACTACTGAAGGGGATTTGCGGCGTCTCTGTTAGGATGGGAGCCACATCCCTGACGACAGCCCCAGGTCAGCACAGTGGCGTGAGGGACATTAAAATGAAAGTGAGATGTATATGTAAACTTTTCCCAGCTGCCCTTTGACCTGAGGATGTTTCCTCTTCAGCCTACAATCATTTAAAGCCAATGGAATGGGCACTGGAGGAAACTAACATCAGCAGCTTAAAGAGTGGCTGGCTCTGTGTGTTGACCTAGTTTTAACCTGTCCTAATATGGAAAGGATTATTGTGCCCTAGTCAGCACTGTGTACATGCTCCCCTACTGACCTGTTTTCCACCTCCAGCCTGTTCCGGCTACGGTTTGCCTCCTCCAGCAGCCTCTGGGCCTCTGTCAGTTTGCGCTGGTAGGACTCCTCCTGGCCGCACAGCATTTTGTTCTCCTGCTGCAGGCGGATGATGGTGTCCCTGAAGTTGAAAAGGTAACAAAGTTCACTCTCCATGCAAATGTGACAGAATGCATCCTTCCCACTGCACAAACAGTCTGAGGAAGAGTTTCACACAGCCTCCTCCTAGAGCCACTCCTGGTCATAGACAGGCAGTGCTAACTGCATTAACGTAAGCCCTGTTCTTACTGCAGACAAGGTACTGTTGTTCATTTACAGTGTAGGTGATTTATAAGGGCCGGCTGACATATGTGCGAAAATGTAGTAAATGATTTACCAATTTAATTTCCTGTACTTCCAAGTTGTGTCTTATTCTTTTTTCTCCAATTCTATGAAAATCTGCATGGAAACCGGATCCTAGAACTTTAGCATTATCTGTTCCCACTGCTTGTCTACCTGTGATGTCAGAACATACCGCTTGTTGCATCATAACCACTGTCATGGCAACCAATTACTATTCTTAAACAAGGGATAATGACAGCACATGTAGACAGGCAACAGGAGTACATAACGTTTGAGGGGCAAGAAGCAGATTTTCAAGTAGCTAACCTGAGAAATTAACAAATGGGAAGCTAAGTACAGAGGCTATGTGAGATGTGTGACAATCGTGAGTTCAAATTTTGTCTTCCAGAGTTGTTTCCAGGTACATCTCGGGCTCTTTACATGTACTACATACTCTAAGACTGTAACAAGCTGCTTGGGACCCCACTTGTAATGAAACACTTCCCTTAGTGGGTTATTCTGCCGGTTCAGTTCATTTAATAGGGAAATAAGACAAGCATGTTGCACAATGCTTGTACACAGATGGTAAGTTGGTATCCTTACTGATACCAGAAGAGATGGGGACATGAAAGCTTTGGATGAACTTTTTCTGTTCATCTCCAACCCTCACTGCAAATCCCTCCTCAAAACCTACCTTAAGCATTCAGGAATTTAACAGTGGCCCTTGACCCTCTTAATCCACGCTCACACACCTGGCTATCGCCCACCCCTGCTCACCGCTGCACTACCCCATTTACCCTCATTTATTTACTCCGGTATCAGTGTGCCGCGCTGCGTGATGCTCCGCGTGGAATATATTACCCAACACTGCGCTGTGCTTTACCACCTGGAGCAGCATGGATTTCTCGTACTTTTAAAGAAACGGTTGCAAAGAAACCCGCCCAGGTAGTTGGTGTCTGAAAATAAGCACATGCAAGCCTAGTGCATCTTACCTGGTATCAAAGACAACTAAATGAATGAGGTCTGCAGCTCTTTCCAGACTGTTTCTACCCAACTTGGTTACTAATCGTAGTGCTTTTTTGGATGCTCAGTGTGTCGGCTGGACACACACTCATACACTGTGGGCAGGGCATAATGCAACTGCTAGACATACAATCCATGCTTTAAACATTATGAAAGCGCCCTCTTTACAAGCATTCACACACCACGAAAAGGATGCAGTGGGGATCATATCTTTCTTCCTGGGTTTATGGCACTGCCTGCCACTCAGAACCCCTATCATTCATTTTGTGTGCGACTCACCTGCCATTTACTCATTTATTTATTGTCTGACCAGGAGGTGGGCAGGGTCACAGGGGCCCATTCTAAGCAAATGTTTGGGTTTCAGAATTTACTGGGTTACTTGAAACATACTGCATTACACAATATTATGCTTCACATATAGTACAGAGACAGTTACCAACTACGAAATAAGGATTACAGGCAGGTTTACCACTGGCATATTAGGTACCACATGTGTATCTGGATATGCCATTTAGATACAATAAGAGCTCTTCTTTTTGCCTGGAACTTTCATAAATGCTTAAACATAGACAATCTCTTTCAGTACCCCCAAGTATTCTGGACTTAGTCTCCCAACTCTGTCTCCTCCCCCCCAATATGATGGAGCGACTACGTGGTATCCCACCCATAATAAACATTCCTTTCAACGGGGGTCTGAGAGTGACAGAGTCCCTACTCCCCTCCTCCATGTAGCTGCGTGAGTGAATGATAGGCACCTAGGAAACATGCTGCCAAGGTAAAATGAATAGTTTGTCTGGGTGTGTGAGTGGTCCTCTGAGAGTCACAGAAGCTGATCAATGCATGAGGTACTAACCAATAGCTGATCATGGCTGCCCATTTGGTTATGGTGTGACCAACCGACCCTTGTTTCCATACTTTTAGACAAACTCAAAGCTTATCTGGCAAACACACAGGCAATCTGCACCCTGGCAACTGGTAAAGCTGCACACAACTCAAGGAGCGAGTGTTAAAAATAAAAGGCTCAACATGCCTATATTTACAATCATGTTTCCCCGTTTGTTTTTTCGATCTCTTTTTCACTTTCTCCCGTTAGTCTTCCAAACATATCAAATAACACGGAGTATGCTTCATGGAGTCTTTCAAAAAACATCTGACCTAACAACTGCCATTTGTGACATCACAGTCTGTTGCCATGGTGAACACTATCGGATGCCATTAACGAGGCATAATGAAGTCAGTTGGGGACAGGTGAAGGCATTTTATATCGACTTCCTGGACAGGCTGCCAACAAGTATTATAAACCCTGGAAATAAAATGGAAAAATCAGAAAAAAAAAAAAAAATGTATCCTCTAGTATACCATGACGGTTAGAATGTTATGTTTACGGACACAGATACTGACGTGGACAGCTCCTCCTTAAACATGGCTAATCTGGAGTTCATTTATACCTTTTCTCCCTTCAGTCATCTGCTCAACCACCACCTCAACCCTATCCTGAACTCCCACCCTGAAACACCTCCCCTCCCCGCCCCGGACATACCAGGATGCTTCCCCCCACCCTAACATACCAGGATGCTCCGTCTCTCCCGCCCGCACACTGACACTCCCATCTTCCGCCCTGACAAACCCAGATGCTTTTTTCTTGCCCCGACATACCCGGACGCTCCCTCCCACCCTGACACATCTCTTCTTTCCTGCCCTTACACTCCCAGATGCTCTTTGCTGCCCTGTGACACCTGGATGCTCTCTTTCACCCAACATACTTTTATGCTTTCTCTCATCCCACCACAACCTGATGCTCTCTCTCACCCTGCAACACCCAGCCATACTCTCCTCTCCAACCGCACCAGGACACGCCACGCCCTCCTGAGGGCCCACCAGCTTACCACCTTTGTTGTGAGCCCCTGCAATAGTCTGCAACCCTATTTAAAGGGCCCAGTCCAGAGACAGGGGCCTCAATAAGACACCACAGGCCACCTGGATGTGGGCAAGCAGGGTGTCAGGCCACTAGGGTGTGGGTAGGCAGACCAATGGGGTGTGGGCAGACAGGGAATCAAACTGCTAAGGTGTCATATATGATCTACGATGGCTGTTTCTACTCCTCCAACCCCCTCTTTTACCGCCTCCTCTGGTAGCCTGTTGTACAAGCTCACCATCCTTCTAGTGAAATGTTTCCCCGATGTTTCCCCTTTAGTAAGAGAGTTTCTAACAAACTGATTCCAGCACCAGGCTCAAGAGGCCTAGGTTGGAATTTACAAAGGTTTAGATGTAACTTCACCAAAGTGACACAGGACAGTAAACAAAATTAACAGTGCAATTAACATATGACACACAGACAATATTGTCTTTATTAAATGGCAAGGTAAAATCGTGTAATCTGATTGGCTCTTATTTATGTGTAAAATACGGTTTACACATGGGTAAAAAAAGGACTGCTCAGCAGTGAAGAGTCTGCAACACAGATCAATGGGCATTTGGAATACAGGCATTTCAGTTAGCCCTCTACTGCCAGAGCTGATCTTCCACCACAAACATGGCTGCTACCTTTATACTGTAAAAAAAAAAAAAACTTCAAATGGGCCCTAAAGCTAAAACTACCCTAAATAAAAAAAATAAATGAATTAAATGCTTTTTCTCCGATTATCACACTCTCCTTACATACATAAACACATTAGAAACATTAAGTATTGTTTATAGTTTTCACTACAACTGTTTCTTTGCTGACAGTCAAAAATCCCCTTTCTATCTTTAACTGCTTTTCAGGGAACTCTCTTCTTGCCCTGACAGCGAGATAACAGTCTGTGGCTGTAACAAAGGCCTTTGTTGTCTCTGTGTATAGCGTGTTGAGAGAGAAACATTCTGCCAGTGGAACGGAGCAGAATTTTGAATCCATATATTCTGTGGTAAACATTCCATATCTTGAATGTGGGGAACAGCAGAGGGAAAAAAAAAAAAAAAAGGAAGAAGAAGAAAGTAGGTAATAACACAATGACATCACTTGCAGTGGGCGGAAGGATTATTTTATCACAAATGCACAAAGTAAATCTATTTTTCTACATATAAACATGCTTTTCCCAACAGTCAAAAGTAAAAAAAAAAAATAGTCAATTTTATAAACACAATAAGGCACCCAGGGGTGTGTGTAAACCATATTTTACAACACGGCCAGCAGCTGAAGTCACTCAGCCTTCGGCCTCGTGCCTCACTACGTCCCTGGCCGTGCAGTAAAACATGGTTTACACTCACCCCTTTGTGCCTTATTGCTTACTTACAAGCTTAGACACTTACTTGAGTTCAGTTGGCAGAATCTCAGCGGCCAGGTTTGTCATGGGGTCTGTATTTGGGTCAAGTGCTGCAAAATATTAAAAAAAAAAAAAGACCAAAATCTGTATAAGGATAAGGTAAACAGCAGAAGAAATTAATCACATGCTTGTTTTCCTGTTCCTTCATCCAGCTACCTTCCTGACACCCCACATCCCGTCAACCCAGGGCTGGGAGCTGCAGGGGTGCCCCCACTCCCACTCGCAGTGGGTAGGTCTGCATAATTACTGCACGCTTGCTCACAGCAGCACGGCCACTGTCCGTCATCAATTCAGTGATGCGGAACAGTATCATGACCCTCCACCCTCTACCCCACCCCGAGATCCAGAAACTAGATAACTTTTTTAATGCATTTTGCTATTTTATTCTAAGCTGTCCCTTTTGTACCCATCCCTGTGACCTGTACTGCTGTCGTGGTTGGCCCTCTCTGGCCAGAAGTCAAAATCCAGAGGCAATTCCTCCGGGATCTTTCTCGTTATTTTGTTACTTTTTGGACCTGTTTCAAGCTGTTTCTGTGTTCTCTCCAGCCTTCTCTCTCATCTTGTTTTATATCTATTCATTTCTGTATCCTTCACTGATCTGTTCCACTACTTCCAGCCAAGCAGCATCAGCAGTCTGAAACTGATTAAATAATTTTAAAATGCAGATAGCGCCCAAATGAAACACCATCAGCACATCACGGCTGGAAGCCACAGGAAAAGACCGGGGGGGGGGCACATGTGGCCCTTGGGCAACACTTTCAAGTTTCAATGCTAGTCTCTAACAGTCCTCCAAGTTCTCTCTCACTACTCCTGCTCCTTTCTGCTCCTCCCTGAGAAATGTTAACTTCTATTCCTAGATGTAAACAAACTATTGAGCACGCTGCATTCTCCTGAAGGATTCTGACCAAGTAGGAAAAAAAAAACTCTTTCCAGCTTCTCAGCCTACTTTAGCAGCAACTGCGTGCCCTAATTTGTTTTGATCTGTTCTCTCTATATTCCATGGTTAATTATATAAATTGTTTTCCATTTATTTTAGTTTACACAATTAAAGGGCACTTGAATGAATTTCCTTAAATATCTTTGTAATTCTTTTTGGTTCCTTTATTTTTTTTGTGCTTAATTTATATATTTTTTAGCAATTATTTCTACGCCTCTGACACACCACCAGCCCCCTTGGGCCTTGACCCCGTGCCCAGTCACCTACCTTATCTGGAACTTACCCCACCACTTTTCCAGTACAAGGTAGTGGATGGGTGCCCTGACCCCCAGTGCAATCCATCTACCTTATCTGGGACACACCCCACCCCTTTCCAGTACCACAATATGGTGGATGAGTGCCCCGACCCCCAGTCCCATCCATCCACCTTATCCGGGACACACCTCACCCCTTTCCAGTACCACAATGTGGTGGATGAGTGCCCTGACCCCCATTCCCATCCATCTACCTTATCCGGGACCCACACCACCCCTTTCCAGTACCACAATGTTGTGGATGAGTGCCCTGACCCCCAGTCCCATCCATCTACCTTATCTGGGACACACCCCACCCCTTTCCAGTACCACAATGTTGTGGATGAGTGCCCTGACCCCCAGTCCCATCCATCTATCTTATCCAGGACCCACCCCACCCCTTTCCAGTACCACAATGTGGTGGATGAGTGCCCTGACCCCCAGTCCCATCCATCTACCTTATCTGGGACACACCCCACCCTTTTCCAGTACCACAATGTGGTGGAAGACTGCCCTGACCCCCATTCCCATCCATCTACCTTATCTGGGACACACCCCACCCCTTTCCAGTACCACAATGTGGTGGATGAGTGCCCTACATAGAAACATAGAATTTGACGGCAGATAAGGACCACTTGGCCCACCCAGTCTGCCCATTTCCCTACCTACTGGATAAGCTGCAGATCCTAGTTAACCAGCAGCCTACTTCTTCCTACCCCCAACCCCTAGAATTGCCTTATGACTGTCCCATGCATGCTTGGATTCCACCACTGATTTTGACTCCACAACCTCCTCCAGAAGGCGTGCTCCATGCATCCCACAACCTTCTGTGAAAAATACTTACTTAAATTACCTCTGAGCCACCTCTATCTTCAAATTGTGCCCTCTTGTTCTTGCACACCTCTTTTTTTGAAAGATGCTACCCTCTTGGACTTTGTTGATTCCCTTGAGGTACTTGAGCATTTCTATCATGTCCCCCCTCTCCCTCCTTTCCTCGAGGCTATACATATTAAGCTCCTGTCATCTCTCTTCACATGTCTTCCGGTGCAGACCCTGCACCATTTTAGTTGCCCTCCTCTGGACAGCTTCCATCCTGTCTATGTCTTTGCGGAGACTGGGTCTCCAGAACTGCACACAGTACTCCAGATGGGGTCTCACCAGCTGTCTGTACAGAGGATAATAACTTCCTGTTTTCTACTGGTGATGCCTCCTATGCATCCCAGTATCCCCCCAGCCCTCCTTGCTGCCCTCTCACACTGCTTGCCCACCTTTAGGTCATGTGATATGACTATCCCCAGGTCCCTTTCCATTTTTGTTGTTGTTGTTATTAGTATCTCACCCCCCATTGTGTACTCTTCCCCTGGGTTTTTGTTTCCCAGGTGCATTACCTTGCACTTAGCATTGAATCTAAGCTGCCATACATTTGACCATTCCTCTAACCTTGCCAAGTCCCTTCTCATCCTTTCCACACCACCCTGTACATCAACTCTGTTGCAGATCTTTGTGTCATCTGCAAAGAGGCATACTTTTCCTTCCAGTCCTTCTGCAATGTCACTTATAAAGACACTGAAGAGGACCGGTCCTAATACTGAACCCTGCGGTACCCCACTAGTAACCCTCCTTTCTTCTGAGTGGACTCCATTTACTATTACCTCAGCGCCCATTCTCCAGCCAATTCTTACCCAGGCTGTCATCTTGGGACCCACTCCCAGGCTGGCTAACTTGTTTATTAATCTTTGTGTGGGACTGTGTCAAATGCCTTGCAAAGTCTAGGTAGGCCATGTCCACAGCCCCTCCCTGATCTACTACTTTGGTCACCCAGTCAAAGAAATCTATCAGATTCGTCTGGCATGACCTTCCGCTGTGAATCCATGCTGCCTAGGGTCCCAGCCCTCTGGCCTCTAGATACTCAACAATTCTTTCCTTCAGAAGTGATTCCATCATTTTCCTATCACTGAGGCTAAACTAACAGGTCTGTAGTTTCCTGCTTCTGCCTTGCTCCCACTTTTGTGAAGGGAAATCACATCTGCCCTCCTCCAGTCCTCAGGTACCACCTCATCCTCCCATGATTTGTTAAAAAGCGTAGTCAGTGGTGTCACTAGTTCTACCCTTAGTTCTTTTAGAATTCTCGGATGAATCCCATCAGGCCCCATTGCTTTGTCCACCTTCAGTTTTATGAGTTCTTTTAGAACCCTTTCTTCTGTAAATGGGCTGGTATCAACTTCTGTATCCAGAGTGTTTCTACTGTTATGTACCTCCCCCTCTTCATTGGTAAATACCGAGCAAAAATATTTGTTTAGTATCTCTGCCTTTTCACAGTCTCCCTCTGCCCACCCTTCCTCCCCTTTATTAAGCCTCATTATCCCTACCTTGGTCTTCCTTCGCTCCCTGATGTACCTATACAAGGTTTTATCCCCCTTCTTAACTGAGTTGGCTATCTTTTCCTCAGTTTGGGCCTTTGCTGACCCCCAGTCCCATCCGTCTACCTTACCCGGGACCCACCCCACCCCTTTCCAGTGCCACAATGTGGTGGATGAGTGCCCTGAACCCCAGTCCCATCCATCTACCTTATCCAGGACCCAGACGGCCCCTTTCCAGTACCACAATGTGGTGGATGAGTGCCCTGACCCCCAGTCCCATCCATCTACCTTATCCGGGACACACCCCACCCCTTTCCAGTACCACAATGTGGTGGATGAGTGCCCTGACCCACAGTTCCATCCATCTACCTTATCCAGGACCCAGACTGCCCCTTTCCAGTACCACAATGTGGTGGATAAGTGCCCTGACCCCAAGTCCCATCCATCTACCTTATCTGGGACCCACCTCACCCCTTTCCAGTACCACAATGTGGTGGATGAGTGCCTTGACCCCCAGTCCCATTCATCTACCTTATCCAGGACCCACCTCACCCCTTTCCAGTACCACAATGTGGTGGATAAGTGCCCTGACCCCCAGTCCCATCCATCTACCTTATCCGGGACCCAGACGGCCCCTTTCCAGTACCACAATGTGGTGGATGAGTGCCCTGACCCCAAGTCCCATCCATCTATCTTATCTGGGACACACCCCACCCCTTTCCAGTACCACAATGTGGTGGATGAGTGCCCTGACCCCCAGTCCCATCCATCTACCTTATCCGGGACCCAGATGGCCCCTTTCCAGTACCACAATGTGGTGGACGAGTGCCCTGACCCCAAGTCCCATCCATCTACCTTATCTGGGACACACCCCACCCCTTTCCAGTACCACAATGTGGTGGATGAGTGCCCTGACCCCCAGTCCCATCCATCTACCTTATCCGGGACCCAGACTGCCCCTTTCCAGTACCACAATGTGGTGGATAAGTGCCTTGACCCCAAGTCCCATCCATCTACCTTATCTGGGACCCAGACGGCCCCTTTCCAGTACCACAATATGGTGAGCAAGTGCCCCGGCCTGTAGTGCAGGGCCTGCGAGCCTTCCACTGCCATCCTGCTGGCTGCAGTGGGTGTTCAAGACCACAGTGCTGAAGGGGTGTTTTACTTGCAGTGGTTGTTCTCCTGTACTTTTTTCTCCCTTCCAGGTTTGCTCTGAAGCAGAATCATGTGCGGTGACACAGTGATGCTTGTGCGTCATCTGTGTCCGGTCCCCTTCCCATGGCATTTACTAGTTACACCACGTCGACTCCTCTGCTAGGTGGTGGTAGTGCAGCGAGATGCAGTAGGAGAGCAGGCATTACGATTCTCAGTCTTCCTTTCCCCGGCTGGTCCCAAGCAACCCGGGTCGCCGGTGTGGCAGGCAGTAAGGCAATCAGTGCCTCAACCCTCCACGCCACGGGGCCAACGCATTTCATTATTTTATTGGTACTTTCCCCTTCATCACTGGTCATGCTGTCACCTGCTTCTGACAACCACCCAGCCCCAGCACCCCAGTCTGCTGCCCTCTGCCTAACCCCTGCCTTACACCCCCCACCCCAAGATCGGGGACAAGGAGGGGAGGTCACCCCTTCCAGACCACATACAGATGCAGGGGAACAGTAGGCTGTGTGAGGCATCATTCTGTAGGTCAGGAGTCTTCAACTGGTTCCCCCCAGACATCGGTGCTTAGGGTTCTGATACATAAGTGTGCACACTATTGCATGCTACTACGAGAAGCCTGGCAACATCCTCTCTCCGCAGCACTGCCCTCCTGTACTTCCACCTCTGGTCACCCAGATGGCAGTGCAGCGGTAGAGCTTGGCATCACCCTTCCCTGGAGAAAGAAGAGTATTTTCTTGGACGTGCGATCCTTCTGCCTCCCACTGGTCATCTGAAAACCTCTGTTTGCTCCTGAACTCCGGGAACAACACTGTCAGTGCGCCCATGGAACGGATGCTTTCGTATCCTTTTCCTCATAATGTGCCTGGAACGAGCTGTTTGCATCTCTGTGCGTCTTTCCCGGTCAAAAGCAAACTTGCAGTTAATTCCATTCCAAGGTATACAGAGTGTATCTACGTGCCGGATTTCATGCCATGGATCATTAGGGAGGACTTCCCCCCATGTGCATTATTACGGTGCAACACCAAGCTAGAACAAAAAATGGAAATTATGTATCTACCGTAATTCTTTTAGCTTCTCTTGTATCTTCACCATTCATTACGGCTTGGTGTAAGCTGGAGGCACGCACCCGCCCACGGGAGGTTTTTTTTTTTTTTTTTTTGAGGGAGGAGCCACGGGCAATCACCTCGGAGCCGCATTAATACTCGCGGGTGTATGGCGCATTAGGTGTCATGGACTCCTTCCATCACAATTCTGTAAGCTGGAGAGGTGAAATAAAGAGGATTAGAAGAACAAGAGTGAGGCAAGAGAGCCAAAGGATAGATAAAGGAAAGGAAACAAACTGAAAAAGGAATAAGCCGAAAAGAGAGCAGGAAAGAGAAGAACCCTTCCCCAAGGGACCACACAGCCTGCTTCCTTGGGTGGCTCTGAGTGAGGAACAGATAAGAGAAAGGAAGAAAGAAGAAAAGGGAAGAAAAAGAGGATGGGATATTGGGAGGAAGGAAAAATACTGCCACAAATCCCGAGTGAAATTGGCTTGTAGCTTATCAGCTCGGATCTTAGAGCAAGAAAGCAAGGATCCCTTCAGACAAAACTGGCTTGGATGGCTCAACAAACCTTCTACGCAGCTTGAAACGAGAGGCGCAGATTTCCCCTACACCTCCCACTATCCCATTACCCATCACTCAGGCTGAGAGCTCACAGACTGCGAAGGCAAAATCTGTTCCAGAGAGGGAGAGCCCCCAATCAGGTAAAAGAAAAAAGACCCAGTAGCACTGAAATATACGACAGTGCTATGGGGGGGGGAGAAGAGGTGAAGCCCCAAGACAGGGTGACCTCCTGTTAAGGTGGACAGAGAAGGAGCTCTTTCTGACTCCCTGGAGAAGACAGGGGCCAAAGGGCCGGACTACCAGTTCAAAACATTAATTTCGAATTGGGCTAGAACAACATTGATTAGCCCCAGTCTGGCAACCTCGGGTAATCTAGAAACACCAGCCAAGTCCAAAGACTGAGGATCGAGGACCGTCTCCGAGAGGAACCTCATGTCCAGAGATTGAGCTGATCTGGCCCAAAGGAAAGCCCCTGAAGGCAAAACCTTCCAGGAAATCAGAAAGAGTTTCCTTAGATGAACAGGACGAAGTTTCACCCGCTCTCCTCCTTACCCGAATCCTTCGTCATGTTTTTTTCTTAGAGAAGAACAGAAGGTCCCAAGGAACCAGAGGATTTAGTCCCCACCCCCCGAGGGGGGAGGGACCGAGGAGGGCGAGCAGGGTGGGGGAGATGCCCAAGAAAAGAGGCCCATGAGGGGGAAGGTGGGAGGGATTCAGTAATGCATGATGAAGATACAAGAGAAGATCAAGAATTACGGTACATACGTCATTTCCAAATCTTCCCTTGTCAATCTTCACCATTCATTAAAGCTGGGTGAGTACCAAGCCCCCCCAGAGGGGCCCTGAATTTTTGTCCCTGAGGGAACAGATCCCTCAGCCTCCTACTGGTGGAAAGCAGGAGGGGGAGACCCTTACCAATAGACTGGTGCAGTCTAAGGTTGCTGAGGGGAAGGGGGGGTGTCCCCTGTGACCGGGGGGGATGGAGGATGCCCCTGAAGAATCCTCCTTTCCCTGCGGGAGAACAGGCAGATCCCTCGGAAAGTGGAGGAAGTCACCCTACACCGGGCAATGGGTGACAGTCCGGACAGACGAAGCCATGCCATCCGCCATATGCAGATAGCTGTCCCTGCCAGTCTGGAAGCCACCTCACTGGCATCGTAAGACGCCCTTGCCTGGTGCCTTGCAAGCTCCAGAACCTGTGCAGAGAGGGAAATGGCTTGTCTAGACTGCTCCGTATCAGGCACAGACGCCAGAACCTGCGTTACCATCGACCACAGATGCCTGTTGTAGGCAGCGTAGTGTGCCTGATGTGAATCTATGCACATCAACACACGACTTGAAGAGAAGACTCTTCGTCCCCACAGATCAAATTCAGCAGAATCCGGATCCGGGGGTCCGTTGAGAGCCAGGCACCGAGGCCCAGAGAGAGTATCTAGGGACGTCAGGCCTGAAGGCGGGTGAGGTAGAAAACCTAGAGAGACTCATGGGAGGCATAATACCGTCTCCTGCAGTCTGCTGGGGCTGGAGAAAGGGAGGCTGGAGACTGCCGACTGCCAGATGTGGACAGATGCATCCTGGAAGGGGATCGGCCAGGAAGGCACCACGAGGTGGCAAGCACTGAATTCACTGAGGAATGCACACATCTGCTGCTCGGTATTGTCCCAGCAGATGAAGGAGAAACAAAGCTCTGAAACCAGCCTCGAGAGGAACTGCTGATGTTCAGTGAAATTAGCATCGGAGGATAGGTGGACAGAAGGTTCCTCTTCCTCAGGAGAGGAAGACGAGGAGGAAGTGGAGCTCAAATGTTCATAGGACTCCTGCGGTGGGGGGACAGGCGGAAGACCTGTTCGTCCATGGCCCTAATGTATGAGGAGAAGGCCGCTGCAGTAGCTCTGAACGTCTCCCAATTTAAGGGCCCCGTAGGACCCACATGGCCGAGGAGAGAGGGGGTGGCTGCAAAGGGATGGGCGAAGGGCACCTAAGAGCACATGCCTGACCTCTGCAGGGCTCAGAGATCTAGGAAGTGAAGCCACCAAGACTGGGGACCCCGAGAACATACCAGGTTGTGAGGAGGTAACTTGAGAAGGCAAACCCCGGAAGAGTCCAGAAGGGGAATCTTCCCTGTGATGCAACTCAGGTTGCATGTGTACAGAAGGGCAATCCTCAGTACTGCCACTAGAAGGTGCCCTGGAGACCTCAAGGGACAGATGGGTATCAACGCTACGACTCCTTCCCACACCCCGCAGGGTAGTGGGAATGCGTCGCCGCTCTTCACCCCGACCTCTCAACCCCTCTGACTCTGAAGCAGCCCTCTTCCTCGACCCCAGTGCCAGAGCTCCCTGCTTTGCAGACCTACGGATGGAGGCCACAGAAGCAGGGCTCCCCGCCCCCTCCAAAAGAGCCTCAGCAGCACCAGGGATGGCAGCTGCCTGGTCCCCCTTAGAAGAGGGCATCCTCCTACGAATTTCAGAACCATCGCCCCTAGAAAGTCCCCGGCCACCCCTAGCCATGGGACCCCCATGGCGAACCTGCTTCGGGGACTCAGGAAGAGGAACACTGGGCCGCCTGACATCCCGACCTACAGAGAGTTCCGAATCCGAAGACTCAGGCTGCCAGTCCAGGTCCACCTCTGAATCATCCTCCCCCAAAGAGGAGTCGAGCAGAGTGTCCTCCAGAAAGACTACCTCAGGAACATCTCCTGCAACGGCACCGGAAGCGGTAACAACACAGGCTGCAACAACACCAATGGCATCGCGAATGGCACCGGGAACCACAACGGCACCACCAGTGGTGCCGCCCAAGTCCCCGGCACCGCGGGCGGCGCCAGAACCTGAAACGGCACTGCCAGCGTCAGTGCCCGAGTCCCCAGCACCACAGATGGCACCGGAACCCAAAACGGTGTCACTAAGCAGCATCGAGGGTCCACCAGTACCAAGCACCACAAACTGGGGCTGTGACATTGGGGGAGCCTGCATCTCCAAGGAGGCGACTGCTGGGACAGCACCAATGATGCGACCCCAGGAGGAATCGCACCGTTCCTCCAGCGCCGAAGAAGAAACCTCCTCCTCGGCAAGGCTGGAAGTGGAGGAGGTTCCCTCCTCACCGGGCCGTATAGACCAGGAAGGGGACCTGGAGGAGGGGTCAAGAGATCTAGCCTGGGAGGTCCGTGGGTGACGTCATCTTCCAAAAGTCATCGGGAGCCCTGCCGATCCTAAACGTGTGAATTTCCAACACATAGCGGTCCATGTAAAAACAGGCGTCGCAGTGGTCCATATCATGGTTGGGTCCCAGGCACCGAAGATAATCATGTCGATCCATGACAGAAAACTGTCAGCCACAAGGGCACCGACACATAGGGGAATGGTCCTCCTTGGATTTACGCATGGCCCCCCGAATCTGACATGATGCGAAATTACTTTATAAACAGCAAAGATCCCAGCCCCGTCGAAATATAAAATGAAATGGTCTTCCTGGCTTCAATGGCATCGGGATGTAGAACAGGGATGAAAGAGTCAACAGGCAGCGTTGAAGAATGACGAAAGGCCTAATGGCGCAGCAACAAATTGTTTCACTCGCGCAGCAGGTGCAGCCTCGATGGCAGGAGAAACAGAACTGGGATGGAGGAGGAGTCCACGGCACCCAACAGCCACCCCTTGCACACCACGCAGTGCGTCACTCTCGAGGGCGGTGCCATAGGCACTGGCTCCTCCCTGAAAAAAAAAAAAAAAAAACTCTCCTGTGGCAGGTGCGCACCTCCGGCTTACACCCAGCAGTAATGAATGGTGAAGATTGACAAGGGAAGATCATCACGGTTCTGCCAAAAGATCCAACCCACACTATAAAATCTGGGCGCTTCCCTCCAGGAGGGCAAGGCACTCACCTGATTGGCTTAAATATTTTTGCTGCACCTGAGAACATCTCAGCTCTTCATTTGTCTCTCGCAGCGTGTCTCGTTCTTCTGTCAGACGCTGTGAAGAGATGAACAATGAAATGTTTTTTTTCTCCCCGCTTTTCTCTGCCTCATCTCTGCATTTTATCTACGAGCTTCCATTCTAAAAAGGTCTCTGGTTAAGAATGACACTTGCTGTGATAGTATCACATGCATGTTCCTCTTTCCCTCTGGACTCAATCTCTCACAATCACAAACGGGATTCTGAGACTGGAGCACCGTACCGCCACCCCCACCCCCCCTCATTGAAGTCCATTGTGTTTACTCCAGCACATAATAGATACTAAATGAATACTTCTGTTCTGTCTTCATCATGGAGAAAGATGGACCAGAGCCTTCAGGAGGGAAAAGAGGAGTTGGGGGAGGAAAACACAGACATAGTGATAGAGGAGAATAGAGGAGAATAGAGTGAGGGAGGGTTTGCAGGCATTGAAAGTGGACAAATCACCAGGCCCAGACAGAGTACATCCAAGGGTACTAAAGGAGAAGGCTGAGGAGCTGGCAGGGCCACTAGCAGACCTATTTAATAGTTCACTAGAGTCAGGCGTGGTACCACAGGACTGGAGAACAGCACATGTAGTGCCCCTTCATAAAAGTGTCCCAAGGATGATCCAGGGAATTACAGACCAGTCAGTCTGACCTTCATTGTGGGAAAGCTCATGGAGACCATACTAAAGGAAAGGTTGGTGGCATATCTAGAGGAGCATGGTCTCCAGGATGAGAGGCAGCATGGGTTCATGGGGGGAGAATCGTGTCAAACAAATCTGATTGACCTCTTTGACTGTGTCACTAAGACAGTAGACAGGGGCCAAGCAGTAGACATCCTCCATCTTGATTTCAGTAAGGACTTTGACTCTGAGCCCCAAAAAAGGTTGACCAGGAATTAGGTGGATCTTGGAGTTGGGGAGAAGATGGCCAGATGGGTGGAAAACTGGCTGAAGGACAGAACCCAGAGGGGGGTGGTGGGGGGGAGATTTATCTGGCACCAGAGATGTAACCAGTGGGGTCCCAGAGGGCTCCGTGCTGTGACCAGTGTTGTTTAATGTCTTCATCAGTGACATTGGGGATGGCATTAAAGGCAAAATGTGCCTATTCGCAGATGACACCAAGCTCTGTAGGAGAGTGGACACAACTGAAGGGATACAGGACCTACAGGAAGATTTGGAAAAGCTGAGGAGGTGGTCTAGGATCTGGCAGCTAGGTTTTAATGCCAAGAAATGCAAAGTTATGCACATTGGAGCCAAGAATCCCAGGGCAGAGTATTACCTGAGTGGAGTCCAAGTAGCTGCATCAGAGGAGAAGGACCTGGGAGTGATGATCACTAGTGACCTGAAGCACTCCACACAGTGCAAGAAAGCAGCAGCAAAGACAAACAAGATGTTGGGATGCATAGCTAGGAGGATCAGTAGTAGGAGAGAGAAAGTTATACTGCCCTTGTACAGGTCACTGGTAAGGCAGCATCTAGAGTACGGAGTTAAATACTGGTGCCCACACCTCAAAAAGGACATTAACCTGCTGGAGAAGATACAGAGAAGGGCTACAAAGATGACAGCCAGTCAGCAGAGCAGGGCAAGGCATACAAGGAGAGGTTAAGGGCATTTTTTTTTTTTTAGTCTTTGGTAACCAGGTAAGGCCCACTAGGCACAAGTGCCTGTTTTCAGGGGCGACCTGGGAGCACTGGGCAGTTAAGTGACTTGCTCAGAGTCACACAGTATGCAACTGGAGGTTGTGAGAATCAAACTCAGGTCTGGTCTGCTGGATGTATCAAGCTCATTCACACCTCGTCCCTCTAACCTCTAGGCTATACTGCCATCCCACTTTCCTTGGTGAAGCAAGGGGGCACTGAACATATACTCCCTGGAAGACAGGAGAGAGGGGACATGACTGGGACATTCAAGTACTTGAAAGGGATAAATAATGTTGATAAGGAAAGTCTCTTTAAGCTGAATGGCAACCATATCACGAGGCGGCACAGTCTTAAGCTGGAGGGTGGGGGGGGTTTAGAAGGGATGTCAGGAACCACTTCTTCACAGAAAGGGTGGTGGACACTTGGAAGAGGTCATCTCGTTAAAGACACGTGAGCAGCTTTAAGAGAGGTTGGGATAGGCATAGGGAAGATAAGAATCATGGGTAGGGAGAATGAGGAGGGGAGGGAGGGCAGGACATGAAGCTCAAGCTGTGGACCCTGCAATACGAGCAGACTTGATAGGCCAAATGGCCTTCTTCTGCTAGCTTGTTAGTATGTGTCTGAGGAACAACCATGCAGAGGAATTCCACTGAACTTAAACATAAGTTTTTTGGTTTTTTTTGTTTACAGAAAGAATAAATGCATAGAGTAATGACAAAAAACAGAGTGCTGCATCAGCACGGGACTGAAAACAAAATGGAAGAGTTAGATGACATGCACGATGAAAACAGAAAATAGATACAAGAATCTACGTCCAGTTTGAATGGATGAACCATGTCACACAAGGACATAAAAAGAGATCTTTACTGGGCTGGCTCTGTAGCACCAGGCAATATGGGGTTGGCTGACATATGGGTGAACCAGCAAAGATCTATACGATAGCATGGGCCCCGCAAGGTACAGGAATTATAGCATAGGGCCTGACAGACACAAATGATAGCCTGAGGCCTGGCATATACATAATAGCATGGGACCTGGCAGATACACAAAATAAAGCCTGTGGCCTGGCAGATACATCAATTAAACGGCAGGAGTAATTATGACTCTCTTAAGGTAGACAAATGCCTCATCATCTGACACACATAAGTGGATGACAGAGTCCCACTATCTAGCTAAGCGAATGGATTTGGCAGAATCAGCGGGGAAAGAAGACCCTGTTGAGTTTGACTCTAGTCTGGCACTGTGAAGAGACAGGATAGGTGCAGAATAAGTGGGAGGCCTCGGCCACCCGTGAAATACCACTACTGTTATTTGTTTTTCACTTACGTGGTGAAGCAAGGGAGCAAGCTGTATTGGAACTCTCGCTTCTGGCTCCAAGTGTCTGGGACCCTGGGCGTAACCCATTCTGGGGACAATGCCAGGTGGGGAGATTAACTGGGGCGGTACACCTGTCAAAGAGTACCGCAGGTGTCCTAAGGCAAGCACAAGGAGGACACAAACCTCCAGTGGAGCAGAAGGGCAAAAGCTCATTTGATGTTGATTTTCAGTATGAATACAGACCGTGAAAGTTGGACGTCACGATCCTTCTGGCTTTTTGGGTTTTAAGTAGGAGGAAACAGTAACGTTACCACAGGGATAACTGGCTTGTGGCAGCCAAGCATTCATAGCGATGTCACTTTCTGATCCTTCAATGTCAGCTCATCCTATCATTGTGAAGCAAATTTCACCAAGCGGACAGTTTACCCACATATAGGGAACGTGAGCTGGGTTTAGACCGTTGTGAGACAGGTTAGTTTTACTCTACTGATGGTGTGTTCTTACAATACTAATCCTGCTCAGTATGACAGTAACTGCAGGTTCAAATATTTGGAGTATGTGCTTGGCTGAGGAGCCAATGCTGCGAAGCTACCATCTGTGGGATTATGACTGAATGCCTCTAAGTCAGAATTCCACCTAAACGTAATGATACTGTAGCACTGTGGATCTCTGTTAGCTCAGAACAGGTGGCCACAAAAGTCGGTGTGGAGAGATGTTCATTACTGGGTCAGAGTGCGGACAGAAGGGGTCCATCTCTCTCCAGCAGTGCACTGTATGTTTATGGGGAAATGAGTGCTAAACCATTCGTAGATGACCCGATTCTGGGTTAGGGTTTCATATGTACCACAGCAGTAACAAGTTACCATCTACTGAAAGTCAGCCTTCAAACCAAGCTTTTGTCACACTTGACCTGCCGATGAGCTGGGGACCCCCTCGCGGGAGGGCCCAGGAAGCTGGGGGGGGGAGACAGCAGATAAGTTCACCCACACGGGAGGGATGCTGCCACTGGTCACCCTCCCTGCCCCCAAGCCCTCGACCAGATGGCCCCCATCAGATTTACCTCCACTATGTGCCTGAGGGACGGGTTAACCAGATGACTGGCATGACCAGATGGCCCAAATTCCTGCCAGCTGGGACTTCTCTTAAATAACAGAGGTTGGGCTTACTACTTGCCTGGCAGGTGGTCCTTGGAGGTGCTGCCAAGCCTGGATGTGAGTTGGCAGACTTGGTTTTGATGGAGGGGTGGGTCTCTCTCCCAGGTTGGGAGGCGAGAGGCGGGCCCGAGCCGGTGGAGCCCAAACCCGTGTAAGTGGTGTGAGCGACAGTGGGGTCAGAGGCTGTAGGTACTGTGGAAGTGCCCTGAAGAGAAGCCCCCTACCTGGAGGGTCCTTCCCTGGTATCATGGGTGGAGGCAAGGGGATTGGTCCCAGGGCCTAGTCTGAATGCAGGCACTCGAACACAGGGAGGAAGCTGTCTTTACCCAGCACCCAGGGCGGTGCGAGGACATCACCCTGCAAGTTTGGACCTCCCAGACCCTGAGGAAACCGGGCAACTGGCTGACAACCAACCTGAACCCAGGTCCGGCCCCGGGAAGGAGCCATCCCTGCCCAGCACCTGGGAGTGCTGCAGGGAAACTACTTGTGAGTTTGGGCCTCCCAGCCCCTGGGGAAGCCAAGCAACTGGCTGCTGACCATCTCGAACTGGGTCTGGCCTGAGGAGGCAGCTGTCCCTGCCCAGGGCTGGTGTGCAGGGAAGCTACCCTGGGAGTTTGGGCCTCCCAGCTCATGGAGAAGCAGAGCAACTGGTTGCAGACAGTCTCAAATTTGGGTCCCACCCGAGGAGGGAGTCATCAATGCCCAGCACCCCGGGGCGGTGAAGGGAGGGTACCCTGCGAGTTTGGGCCTCACAGCCTCTGGGAAGCCGAACAACTGGCTTCCAACAGTCTTGACCATGGGTGTGGCCTCCCAAGGAGATCTCTCCACCTAGGGGATTGAGAGCCAGCATCCCTGCGAGTTTGGGGCTCCTAGCTCCCCAGGAAAGGTTTGAGCTGGAGCGATAGAAGTCAAGTGGGGCAAGCCAGCAGCCCTACCTGGCCTGAGAGCACCAAAGCCCAGGTAAGGCTAGTTCCTTTGAAGGCAGATTGCGTGACCAGATGGATGAACCTTGCTCTGGAAGTCTGCATGGGGTCGAATCTGCCTGGCTCAGGCCAAGCAGAGTTCTAAGAGGTCGGGTTGAGGGTGCCTCTACTTCCCACTGAAAAGGTGAAGGGGACCTCTGGCATGACTCTCATTAGGCAGGTGCAAGGAGATTACTGGGAGTGTGATTTTAAGTGGGGAAGGCCCCAGACCAGACTGACGAGTAGGGTATTATTAGAAAGGTCTTGGTCTGGGAAGCTTGGAATCTTTAGAATAAGAAAGCATGGGACCTACTCTCTCCCCCCCCCATGGTTCGAGAAATACCCGGGGACTAAGCACTCAAACCTAGGTCGATCCAGTGGGCAGGCTGCCAGAGATCTCTCCACCTGGGGAGCGAGGGCCAGCATCCCTGCAGGTTTGGGGCTCCTAGCCCCCGGAAGGGGCTTGACGTGGAGCTATGAAAGTCAAGTGGGGGACTGGCCAGCACCTCTACCCAGCCTGAGTGCACTGAAGCTCAGGCAAGCTCAGTACCTCAGTCCCCTGGATGACTACTACGCCGATGGAAATCTCCACTGGGGGGAGCATCAGGGGAGCAAGGGTCAGAATCCCTGCATGTTTGGAGCTCCTAGTCCCCCTGGATGGGCTTGAAGCGGAGCTATGGAAGTCAAGAGGGGGATAAGTCAGCAGCTCTACCCAGCCTGAGTGCACTGAAGCCCAGGTAAGCCTGGTTACCTCAGTCCCCTGGGTGACTACAAGACCTATGGAAGTATCTTCCAGGGAGAGCATCAGGGCAGCAAGGACCAGTATCCTTGAAAGTTGCAGCTCCTAGCCGCCTCCCCGGGAAGGTCTTGAAGCTGAGCTATGGGAGTCAAGAGGGCACAGGCCAGTAACCCTATCCGGGCCCGAGTGCACCGGATCTCAGGTGAGCCCAGTACCTCGGCCCCCTTGATGAAACCCAGATGGCCGAACTCTGGCTACGGAAGTCTGGCATGGGTTTGGATTTGCCCTGCTGCAGGCAAGCGGAGTTCCAGGAGGTTAGCTTCAGGATGACCCTTCTTTCCACCGAAGGGGTGAAGAGGACATTGAGTACAACACCCATTGGTAGGTTTCATGACGAGGTTGCCCAAATCTGCCTACGGAAGTCTGCATGAGGTCAAATCTACCTGGCTCCAGCCAAGCAGTGCTCCGGGGATCAGCCTCAAGGTGGCCCTACCTCCCACCGAAGGGGTGAAGGGGACTTCTGGCATGATTCCCATAGGCATTGTTTTTTGAATACAATCCAGAGACTAAGTCCCTTCGGAGGTAGTCAGGGACTTAGAGGCACACCCTGGATCCAGGGAGGAGGTGCCTTCCCTGGGCTTCGTCCTCTGGAGATGGTGGCCAGACGGCCGGACCCTGCCCTCTGGAAATCCAGCATAGGACTGGACTTGCCCTGCTGCAGCCGAGCAGAGTTCCAGGAGGTCAACTTTGGGGCGCTCCTACCTCCTGCCACAGGGGTAAAAGGGACTTCTGGCACGACACCCGTAGGCAGGCTGTAGGACCAGATGGAACAAAGTCATGACCAAGTGTCCCAACCCTGGCTACAGAAGTCTGCACATGGTCAAATCTGCCCAGCTCAGGCCAATCAAAGTTCCAGGGGGTCAGCCTCAGGGTGGTCCTATCTACCAGTGAAGGGGACTTCTGGCATGATTCCCAACCACAGGTAGAGGAGATTTTGGCCAACACTTTTTTTTTTTTTACCAAAATCCAGAGGCTAAGTCCTTTCGGACGTGGTCAGGGACTTAGAGAGGCACTCTGGATCTGGGTACGAGGTGCCTTCCCTGGGTTTCATCCTCTGCAGACTGTAGCCAGAGGGCCAAACCTTGCCCTCTGGAAGTCAGGCATGGGGTTGGATCTGCCCTTCCCCAGCTGAGCAGAACTCCATGGGGCTGGCCCCAGTGTGCCCCCACCTACCACCAAAGGGGTGAAGGGGACTTTGGGGAGGAAACTTGTAGTCAGACTCCAGGTCCAGCGGAACAGGCCAGCAGCCCTATCCAGCTTGAGTGTATCGAAACTCGGGTGAGCCTGGTACCTCAGTCCCCTGGATGAAAACCAGATGGCTGAACCCTGGCTATGGAAGTTTGGCACGGGTTCAGATTTTCTCTGCTGTGGCCAAGTGGAGCTCCAGGAGGTCAGCTTCAGGGTGGCCCTACCTTCTGCCAAAGGGGTGAAGTGGACATCTGGCATGACACTCATAGGCAGGCTGCAGGACCAGATGGACCAAAGTCGTGCCCAGGTGGCCCAAACCTGGCTATGGAAGTCTGCATGATGTTCAATCTGCCTGGCTCGGGCCAAGCAGAGTTCCAGAGGCTCGGCCTCAAGGTGGCCCTACTTCGGGATGAAGAGGACTTCTGGCATGACTCCCATAGGCAGATTTGAGGAGATTTTGGTCATTTTTTTGTGCAAAATCCAGAGACTACGTCCCAAAGGAGGTGGTCAGGAACTTAACATGGGTACTCTGGATCCAGGGACGATACACCTTCCCAGGGCTCGGTCCTCCGGAGTCATGGCCAGAGGGCCAGACCCTGCCCTCTGGAAGTCTCGCATGGGGTTGGATTTACCAGTCTCAGGTCAAGCAGAGTTCCAGAAGGTCATGTTGAGGGTGCCTCCACCTCCTGATGAAAGGGAAGAGGGAACTCTGGCATGACACCTGTAGGCAGGTTCCATTACTTGTTGACCCAACCCTTCCTATGGAAGTCTGCCATGGGTTCAGATTTGCCCTGCTGTGGCCGAGCAGAGTCCCAGGAGGTCAGCCTCAGGATGGCCGTACCTCCTGCTGAAGGTGTGAAAGGGCCTGTGGATGCAATACTTGTAGGCAGGTTCCACAACCAGATGGCCGAACCCTGGCTACAGAAGTCTACCTTTAGGTCTGGCAGATACATAATATATAACCTGGGACCTGGCCGACTCATATTACAGCATGGAACCTGGCAGATACAAAAATTATAGTATGGAACCTGGCAGATATACAAATTACAGCATGGGGCCTAGCAGATACATACATTTTTGCATGGCATCTGGCAATTCTGCAATGACCCTGCCTTCCATTCATGGCTATCATGAAGCCATGGTGTTCTATCTGGGTGATGTGTTTACAGTGCTGAAGAACAGCGGCAGCAAATGACAGTTTAAAGATTCAGAGCAGATCAGCAATGTCAGGCTCTGCCCTCACCTCTTTCTCCTTTTTCAGTGCTTCGTACTTCTCCCATAGATTCTTGTACTCAAACTGCCACTTCTCTGCCTTCACAGCCTCCTCAGCATGCTTTGAACACAGTTCATGGACCTGCAAAGCCAAAGGCAGCATTTCAAGGAGAAAGCAAAACGTTTTACAGTCAACCAACCAACCTCTAGTGTTTAGTTGTCATTGAGATCCCCACTAACACCACCAACCTGTTTCTTGTACATCTCCAGTTGGTTCCTGACAGAGTTTCCTTTTCTCTGCTCTTCCTCCAGCTCACAGGTCTTCTGCATGTAGACCATGTTTCTTTCCTCCAGCAGCTTCACTTGCCTCCGCAGGTCCCCCAGGCCCTCCAGCTTCTTCTTGTACGTTTCTACCATCGCCTCCAGCTTGCTGACTTTGTCAGAGGAATGCCTGAGAGAAAAAGAAAGTAACCAATGAGGTGAAGAAAGACAACAAACCAAGCCAGTGGTGCAGCCCCTGAGGTCTGCATATGAGCCCCAGAATCCCACTGGCTGGCTGGGGACCCAGAGTGTTGCAGAGGTCAGGTGCTTGGCTACCAGGAAGGGAAGCCACAAGCTGCATAGCATTCACGTGCCCCCACTGGCTGACCAAGGAGTAGCACTGACATGGGTTGTCAGGTATTCATGCACCCCACTGCTGGCTAACCAAGGAATAGCACTGGCATGGGCTGCCAGGCATTTACGGTGCCCCCCCCCACTAGTTGACCAAGGAGCAGCAATGGCATGTGCTGCCAGGCATTCTCGTGCACCATGCTGGCTGACCAAGGAGCAGCATTGGCATGAGCCGTCAGTCATTCACATGCCCCCTGCTGGCTGACCAAAGAGTAGCACTGGCATAGGTTGTCAGGCATTCATATGCCCCCTGCTGGCTGACCAAGAAATAGCACTGGCACAGGCTGCCAGGCATTCACATGCCTCCTACTGGCTGACTACGGAGTAGTAAATGGTGGTATCTCCCTGAGGTGGCAGTTCTGCTACTTGTCTATGCATCCAGAGTCTGCTCTTGGACCTGGGTCGCAAACACAACAGTGCACTGGGCCAATAGGTGGCCCGAGACAGCACTATGAAAAGTGCAGATATAATGTAGCATCGTATTTACATATAAAATATATTCCTTTATCAGTGGTTCTCTACAGCATATTCTGGGTAGCAGGACAGCTCAGCTCCATAAGTCTGGCACCGAAAGAAAGCATAAAGTGCAGCAACGCTGAGTCTCACTGTATTTATAAATACAAGACTGACCTGCAAATAATCCCATCCCAGCTAATCAGTATAATGGGGCCCTGTGGGTTGTGCCCCCTTACCGTAAGATGTCCATTTCATCTTTCAGTCCCTGGGCCTCCTCCGCCAGGCTGGTGAGGTCCTCAATTCGGTGGTGCAGCTCCAGCGCCTCCCTCTCTAGCTCCTCACAACGGATTCGATAATCGTCCTTTGCACTCTCCAACCTGAGCAACAAAGCGAGGGACATGCAAGAGCAACAGAGTTAATTTCTTAATAAAATTTGCAGTTTATTAAATTTACAAAATCCAACACAGCTCTGGAACAGCAACCCACTGCATGCCACTAAGAAGAGCATTGAGCCACTGGCATAAACAGCAGAAAGATACAGAAATACACTGGGGCATTAAATGCCACAATCCATCCAAATACTAACAGCACTGGTCCAGTGGCACTACCGCTTGCTATACTTGCAATGCAGGTTCAGAAACGGACCTGGGTCACTCAGGGGTCGGCTGGGGAAATGGAGGATTGAGTATCCCATGGACAACTCTCCTCCCTCGGTGGGGAAGGGAAGACTGTGTGCTGCTATTTGCAAGCGGCTTGATGGAAGTCTGGTAGCAGCATAACAGGCACACAGAAACTGGGAGGAGTGACCGTCCGTAGTGCACACTCGTGTCACAGGGCTCCTGCATTATGCCACTGCATGATGACCAAAATTAGGAGGATCCCTCCTTCAACTGGCATCCAGTTGACCTACAACCACAGACTGCTTTATTTTTTTGAAATCCTTCTCTGCTCACCCCCCCCCAAAAAAAAAAAAAAAAAAACCTCATGCTGTCTCAACCTCCTGGATAACTACCTACTTTACAATCCCTACATACCCGTCTTGCTTGGGCGGTTTTACCTCAGCCTCATGCACTGGTTCTCAGGTGGGTGTTTTTATGTACCTGTCCCCTTTCTCAGGGGTATCTGCAGCCATACCTTTACTTAAACTCAGAGGGAAGGGGGGCGAGCAGCAGCCTCCACAGCAGATGCAGATGCTTCTCCATGGTTGGCAGGCATGGAAGACTTCCACACCAGATCCCCCAGGTACTGAGCCCCTCATGACTGCAGACACTTAGTGCCCATTGGTCCCAGGTCCAGGAAACCAGAACCCAGGACTCACTCCACTGGGCTGGTTCACATGTATCCCAGTTTTGAGTTTCCCCCTCTGCTCTCTCACGATGTAGAGGCCACTTAATTTCAGCCACCTGGACCATTCCACAGTGTTTTTTTTTTTTTTTTAATAGTGAATGAGAGGGGTCAGATTTAAAGAACAAGAGAAGGATGCCCGCCTTTAATCACATGACAAGTACAGCATGGGCAAGTGCAGTGCTAGTTTTCCTACACACTGCACCACCAACATGCCTGAAACCTGTCATGGAGGGACCACAATTTACAGTAGGTGAGAGGGCAGTTCAGACCCCCTGCCATTCGACCTAAGAATGCCAATTAGATAGGGCCGCCCAACAGCCTAGAGGGTAGCATATCACGTTCCCACGCTGGTGACTCAGGTTCAGACCAGGAAGACATGTCGGGTAGCTGAGGGGGCTGGGGCACCACTCCCAGTTCAGGGAAGGGGACCACATTGGTTTCTGCCACTGCAGTGACTCCTGCCTTAGGCCAGGGAGCTGGTCTCCTCAGCAGCAGTGTTCGCGTATAGGAGGCCTGATGGGGCACTGCCCAGTATAACTACAAGGTAGGCAGGACTTGGGGAGAGGGGGAAAAAAGAAAAACACCATTTTCACCAGCCACCTGTATGATGGCCTCTGGTACTATCAGGCTCCATTCAGTGTGGATCCCCGCTGGTCTGACCAGTTTGGGGGGGGGGGCTGGTGATGAGGCTGGGAAGTTGCCGGAAGAGCCTATGGGTCAGGCGAGGGTAGAGATCCAAGATCAAAAAGCTCTGCAGCAAAAAAATAATGCCAATCAGTGCCAACTATCCTTCTGGTTTTGCGATGTGTCCACTGGGACCTGGACTGAGAACTGCCACGGTACAGCTCACATAGCTCACCAGTTAGTAATTGGGTTGTAACGGCTTTCTGCCAGTATTGCTCGAGCCGGATTCAAACCAGTGACCTAGAGGTGAAAAGCTCCTTTATCTGCTACCAATCCACTGTGCCATCCTTCACTCCCCCAGTTTCAGGCCTCCCTTTGTGTAACCCCCCACCCCAACTGGCAATGTGGTGTCCAGTTTTCTGAGCCGCTTCCAAAAGTTACCTGAAGTTCTCCTCCTGCAGCTGCTCCAGCTGACTCTGCAGTAGGAGGAGCTTCTTCCCTGTGATACTGGAGGAGTCGAAGGAATCAGTGTGGTTCAGCTTCTCCTGCAAACACTTATTCTCAGCCATTAAACTGTTCTTCTCGTCCAGGAGTGCCGAGACCTGAGAGACAGACAAGCAGCATAAAAGCAGACAGGACAGACAGAATCAACCTCACTTAAAAAGAGGTTTCACTGCTACTGTTTAGTGAGGCCTGGTGTTACAGTTTTCATGGAGGCTGTTAATGTTAGTACAGTAGTACAGGCAAGCAGTGTAACAGATCAGGTCAGCTCGGGTCGGGCAGGTGGAGTGTGGGGAAGGGGCTGGGGCTGTGAAAAATACTTCCCTTCTAAAATGGCAGAAATTCCTATTTATTTTCCTCATGAAAATCTGAAGCCATAATGACACAGTGATGGGCAGGAGCTGTAGCATGTGCTGTGGATGGCTTGATAGCGTAAATTTGTTTCATAATAAATAGTGTGGCTGGCTAAGTGGCTCCCTACTGCTTCCAGGTTAGACAGCAGTTTGGGTGCAGACTCCCTGTGTCAGGCAGAGGGAAGGGTACACTGCAAAGTTGAGACACTCAGCTCCAAGGGAGGGAGGTGGCAGACCACCTGGCACTGGCAACCCCGCCGCCAGCCAACCATGGAGCCATTCTGGAAGCAACTGAGAAGACAGGCACTTGACCGAGCCCCTCCTTCACAGAGTTCAGATGAGGCCAGATAATGCCACAGTCCAGGTGGTGAAAACTCAAGGAAAATGGCCATTGCTCACTGGGAGAGATGCCACTCACCACGTCGCTGACCCAGGTTTCAGAACAAGCCTGAGTTGTCGGAGGGCCGGAGAGAAAGCTCTTCTCCAGGGAGGGCTGATTCCAGTCACAGCCATAGCACTGCCACTCAACTGGAAGTGAAAGGAAGTGGTAAGGGAAGAAGGACATTGGCTGACACTGCGTCATCACCAAGCAACTGTGTACACACCAATGCACTGGTGTGCACACTGCAGACGTCCAGAGGTGGGATGAACTGGGGATACACTACCCTGGCCTACATGGACGATGCCTGGTACATGCTTGCCCCACACAGCCTACTACACCAGTCTACCTGTAGGTGCTCTTGGGTGGGGGTGGGGGCTAACGCTGGAAAGAGGGGTGTAGGCAGGGGTGCTGGATCTAGAAAATTGTCTGCTGCAGACTGGGGGGTGGGCATGGACAGGAGGAAAAAAAGGTAAAGATTAAAAAAAAAAAAAAAGGACAATGGCCATTTGGAAGAGTTCTGAAAGAGCTTGGCCCGTCGGTCATAACATTTCCCATGGGGGTGGGGAAGAGTTCTGCACATGCAGATTTTACTTTGCCCTTAATACAGTTATCCACAACTCAGACAAAGCTCATCATGGTCTTGTTTTCCTTTGCATTTAACATGCAGGTTGCAGGCTGACTGGCTACACTGCTACAGACACAGCCCCTCAGAAAAATAATTTACCTGTGGAATGCCATGCTCCTTTTGCAGGATATTAATAGATGGAAAAGGGGAAGGGGAGAGAAAGCAGAAGCAGACTTTTATGAGCCAGCACTGTGGCACATCTAGTTGACCCAATCTGACCCGACTCCTTGCCTGTAACTGGTTAGTGGTTTTTACAGACAGGATGTCAATGCCATGCGCTGTGTCTTGAGAGAGGAGCTACAGAGCTGCGAGTGTTCAGTTTTTTTGTAAGAAGCTCAAAGAGGAAGGGGACGATGATGACACAGGTAAACAGGTTACTCACCTGTAACAGTAGTTCTAGGAGTGGTACATGTTGTTCATCCACACTTGTTGTCATGTCCCTTTCTGTTTAAGAATCTTGCCGGAAGGTCTAAAAGCTGGCTCCTCCCACCCACCCGGGTGGTATATATCCCTCGGCTCCACCCCTTGACGCCAGATCTTGCCCGCTGGAAGCAGAGGTTATGCGTCGAAGCTGGGGAGGTTGAGTGGGTCCGAGTGGATGAACAACATATACCACTTCTAGAACTACTGTTACAGGTGAGTAACCTGTTTTTCTAGGATCATGGATATGTTGTTCTATCCACACTTGCTGGCAGACTCCTAGCAGTTCTCCAGGAGGAGGAAGGCAAGGTGCACATCCCCTATTTAGGAAACAGAGATTGGAGAACTGAGGCCCCAAAACCAGCATTCCAGCATGACTTTAGATCGATGTGGTAGTGGGAAATGAAGGTGTTTGTTGACTTGCAAGTAGCAGCCCTGCAGATATCCTGGATAGGGATGTCCCTGGAAGCAGCCACCGATGCAGCAGTGTGGTGGGTGGAATGAGCCCTAAGCCCTATGGGAGGCTCCGGACCCACCAACCTATAGCAGAGATCAATGCATGATGTAATCCATCTGCCAATCGTCCACTTCACTGCAGGTCTGCCAGGTGCGGCTTCAGCGTAGGTGACAAACAGCTGGCAAACCTCTCCCTGAACTTCCACCGTCCGCTCCTTATAATAAGAGAGCGCTCATCTCAGGTCAAAAGTATGGAGCCTGTACTCTGCCTCAAAGGTGTAATTAGGGTAGTGCACCACCAGAGTCACCACCTGGTTGAGCTGAAACTCTGATACCACCTTCGGAAGGAATTTCAGGTGGGGGCACAGGACAACCTTGTCCCTGTGAAGACCAGGTAAGGAGATTTGACAGAGAGCACCTGTAGCTCCCCAGTCCTTCTGGCTGACATGATAGCCACCAAGAAGATGGTCTTCCATGACAGAAGTGACATCTCACACCTGTGCACTGCGGTTTGAATGGCTTGCCCATGAGCTTTGCCAGTACCAGCAGTAGATCCCACGGTGGTGGTGGTGGTTCACGCACCAGAGGGGAAATATGGTCGAGGCCTTTAAAGAAGCACCAGACCACCACCTCCTGTGTCACCATCTGCTGACCGGCCCATGTCCGGTAAGCAGAGATGGCTGCTAGGTGCACCTTAAGGGTCGTAGACCAAAGACCCCCTTTGGAAAGAGACCAAAGGTAGTCGAGGATGTTCGCCACCATACAGGACAAAGAGTCCAGGCCCTTGCCCTGACACCAAATGGAAAATCTTTTCCATTTGAAGACATAGCACCTCCTGGTCAACTCCTTTCTAGATACCTCCACAACAGTGAGTACATCTTCAGAGAGACCCATAGCCTGGAACTCTAGCTGCTCAGGAACCAGGCCGTCAGGTGCAGGGATTGAAGGTCCGGACTGAACACCTTCCCCCTGATTGATTGAGATCAGGTCCAGGTGTGCTGGAAGATGCCTCGGTGGCCTGGAGCAGAGGCGGAGGAGATCTGGATACCAGAACTGGCAAGGCCAGTCTGGGGCTACCAGGATCACCTGCCCCTTGTCCCTCCTGACCTTGAGGAGCACCTTGTGAACCAATGGAAGTGGAGGGAAAGCATAGAAGAGGTCTGGGGTCCATGGCCTCAAGAAGGCATCCCCCTGCAGCGAGCCCTGCTGGGGGGGGGTTGGCATGAAACAGCCTCAGCTTTGCATTCTCCCTGGAGGTGAACAGGTCCACTCGAGGTTTGCCCCAGTGGGAGAACAGAACGTGTACTACCTCCAGGTGAAGAGGCCATTTGTGGGATGCCTTGTCCACACGGTTGAGGGCACATGCCAGCTGATTCTAGGCTCCTGCCACATGGATGGCTAGGAGATCAGCCTCCAGTTTGCTCACAAGGGTCCAGATGAGGAGTGCTTCCCTGCACAGAGGCCAGGAGTGCACGCCACCCTGCTTGTTGAGATAGTACATGGTCGTGATATTGTCTGTCTGGACCTGCACCACCTGACCCCGAAGGAGTGGAGCGAATGCAGACAGTGCCAGCCAAACTGCTCAGAGCTCCAGCAGGTTGATATTTATTTATTAGCGTTTGGTAACCGGGTAAGCACACTAAGCAACAATCTTGCTTATTTTCAGGCACGACCTGGGGGGGACATCAGGATTCCTCGGGGGTCCAGAGCCTGTGGACTCCAATTCCCCATGTGAGCACCCCAGCCCGTGAGAGAGACATCAGTCATCAGAACGACTGTCGGCTCGGGACGGATACATGGGATCCCTTCTTGCAGGTGTTCTAGGATGGTCCACCACTGGACAGTGTCCCACATCTTCTGGGTCACAGTGACCACATCGCTGAGTCCACTGGCTGACCAGCTCCACTGAAGGGGGTATGTATGCCACTGGGTCCATTGGACCACGGCAGTGCAGGCCACCATGTATCCTAGAAGTTGCAGGAAGTCCTGGACAGGGCGCAAGTGCCCAACCAGAAATGATCGGGCAAAGGAGGAGAGAACCTCCACCCTGTCCAATCAGTAGCCTGGCTCTGGCTTGACAAGAGTAGAGCTCTGCCCAAATTAAGCCTGCGAAGGTACAATTTCCGACTTGGTCTCGTTGACCAGGAGACCAAGTTCGATGCAGGTCTAGCGGGCCAGATCCCTGGACTTCTCCACCTCCTGTCTGGAGGAACCTGCTATGAGCCAGTTGGCGAGATAGGGGTATGCTCCGACCCCCCCCCCCGACGCCGAAGATGAGCCGCCACCACTGCAATGCACTTGGTGAAGGCCTGAGGGGGGGGGTGATGACAGGCCAAACGGCATGGCTTGGAACTCGAAGAGGGCTCCCTCTACTCAAAAGAGGAGAAACCTTCGGTGAAACGGATGGATCGGGACGTGGAAGAACATGTCCTGGAGATCCAGTAAGCAAAACCACATGTTCTGCTTGAGAGATGGTATGATCCGAGACAGAGTTACTATCCTGAATGTGTGGGATCTATGAAATTGGTTCAGGTCATGCAGATCTAGACAGGGCACCAGCCCCCTGTCTATTTTGGCACCAGAAGTACCTGGAAACGAACCCAGGGCTGACAGGGGGGTCCACGACTCTGACCACCACCTCCTTGCGGAGGAGTTGGGTGATGTCATCTCTGAAAGCCGACCGAGTGTGTATGGACACCATTTCCTCCCATGGGGCGCAGCCTCAGCTTGGTGGGTACTGCTCGAATACCAGAGGCAGTCCCTGGCTGACCATTTCCAAAACCCACCTATCTGCTGTAACAGCGGACCAGGTGGAAAGGAAATGGTGGAGCCGACCCCCAAGGGAGGACCCAGAGCTGGTGTGCCAGGTATGGGGTTGGCAACCCCCATCTCATCACTGAGAAGGCTTGGAGGAGGGGGATCCAGTTTGGGGACCACAGGAACCCTTACCTCCGGGTTTACAGACCGCCGGAAGCCCGGACTTGGACAGAGGGCGCCAAGGTTGAGCCTGCTGCTGTTGTTGCCCGAACTGGAAATGGGGCTGCTTGGCTGCAGGGGCAGAAGGCTGAAAAGGATTTATTTTCTGCTTTTTGGAACCCTGGGATTCCTTCTGAGCAGAAGTCACAGAGTCCAAGGTGGCACTGGACTTCTCTATGCGCTGGAGATGACCATCCACTCCTGGGCTGAAAAAGATTGGTCCGCAGAAAGGGATGTTCGTCAATTTGTGCCGAGTGGCCGCTATGAAGGTGGAGACCCTCAGCCAGGTCCTGCGGTGCATGGGAACCACGGCCGCCACTGAGCGGACACAGGAGTCCCCCCCAAGTCCAGAGCCATCTGGAGTTGCTGTTTCCCAACCGCCCAGCCCTGGTCACAGACCTGCTTGACCGTGGTTTGGAGGTCTGCGGGGAGGTGAGGAAGAACCTCATCTAGAGAGCCCAAAAGGGCATGGGGAAAATGCACCATGACAATGACTGAGCTTGCCTGACAAAGGTCAAGCAAAGAGGCAGCACAGGCTTTCCGGGCCGAATGGTCCAGTTTCTTGGACTCTTGTCCAGGGATCTATCGGTGTCTCCCGAATTACCAGAGTGCCTGAACACAGATTTGGTCACCAGTCCCTCGGCTGAGGGGTGCTCTGTGAATCCCAAAAGGGAGCCAATAGGGACTGCATACTTGCGGGCCATTCGGGCTGATGGCGCGAGGCAGGAGAAAGGGTACTGCCACAGCTCCAAAGCCAGACTAGCATTGGCCTCAGCCACTGGGAAGGCCTCTGTTGGTGAATCTCCTCATTTGAGGATATCCATGAGGGGGTATTTGGCCCATTTTTGAACAGGTTCCAAGGGCATCCCCATGGATTCGGAGATGAGACCGAGGATACCCATGAAGGAAATGGGGACTTCCTCTGCTGAAAGACTCCCTACGGATTCGTCATCCAAGGAACAAGAATGCAGGCCAGAGTCCTCAGATTCGGAGGAGACGAGATAGATCAGCTGGCCACCAGAGTCACCTTCCACACGCCTAGGATGGTCGGAGTGAGGGTGATGGACAGCCTGTGCAGAAGGCCCATAACGGGCTGAGACTCCTTGGCAGGAGCCTCGGAGGTGGGCTGTTTAGGTGGCAGTTCCGTCCGAATGAGTGGGGAGACTGGTTTTGGCCGAGCTGGGAGGGTCTTGACCAGCTCCGCAGGCGGAGGGATGGTGTGGACCGGCTCCAGAGGAGTCAGCGTCGGCCTAGAGGTCGACAGCCAAGTAATGGCTGGAGAAGAAGCCGGAGTCGACTTCTGGCCAGACATAATCAGCTGCTGCCACATCAAATCCTCGTAGCATCGATGCAGCTTGTGTCAAAGCTTCTCCTCATCCGAGGATGATGAGGAAGAATGGCGGCAGCACCGCCGTGTTTTGGAGTGCTTATGTGCCTTCTTTGGCCTGTCAGTCAAAGCGGTCCGAGAAATCTACTTGGACAGTAGGGGGAACTGAAGGGGTCATTTGGAAGGAGCTGGGGAGATCCGTGGCTCTTTCCGGTAGGGACCGAGACAGAGACTGTGAGGAGGTTCCCAGCAGGCTGGGTCTCCTCCTCTGTGGGTCAAGGCAGGATTGGAGTCCTGAATAAGGAATTGGCCTCACCCAGCGATGATGGGTCGAGAATAATCTCAACCGGATCATTGTCCCACGTCTTAGCCGGCTGGCCCGACAGGGGTACCGTGAAGTCAGCGGCTGAGGCCGCAACCTCAACCGAAGTCGAGACAGAAGATTCTTGAAACCGAGATCTCTCATGATCCAAGAACGTCATCAGTGAAACAAACCTTCCTTTTGCTCTTTATCCTTCTTACAGGAACGAGAGACGTGCGCGCCTGAGGGACCCTAACCCTTGGTAAGAATGGACCTACACATCTCTCAAAAGAAGCCCGGGAAGGTGGAGCCCAGATTGAGTGGGACGAAGCGGACCGATCAGCGGCTCGTGCTTCCTCCTCTTCGAAGGCCGTCATCTGCTCCAGCCGCTCAGTGGACCCCGCAGCCACAGAGACCGCCCAACGGGCTTCCTTGGATTTGACCAGTGGGTCTGTTTTTTCCAGTCTGCCCAACTGCAGTCGTATGAGATAACTGTCTAAAACGTTGGGATGGAAAGCACAACACATTTTGCACACCTGGGTGTCATGATCATGATCTAGGCAATAAACACACGAGGTATGAGGGTTGGTCCGAGACATCATTTGCCCACATAGGCAGCAGCTGAAACCGGGTGAGGACTTGTCCTCCATCACAGCTGAGATCGCAAAGCGATTAGGAGAAACTCGAACGAGTTTTAGCTTTGGTAAATCCAGAGATTTATACGCCAGGGCCTACAGTAACACGTGCATGATAAGGAGGGAACCTGAATCTTCCAGCGGAAAGGAAGATCTGGCATCAAGGGGCGGAGCCGAGGGATATACAACCTGGGTGGGTGGGAGAAGCCAGCTTTTAGACCTTCCGGCAAGATTCTTAAAGGGAAAGGACATGCCGACAATTGTGGATAGAACAACATATCCACGATCCTAGAAAAGTATTTATTTTCAGTTGTAGCTTACCTGATGGGGTTTTGGTCCAGAGGAGAGGCCACTGGGTCCGAATCAAATTCAAATTGAGCTACTGAAAATACTGATCACTGTTAGATCACTGCTGGTGTAAAACACTTGGAGAGCTTTAAAGAATGCAAACAAACAATTATATTGTAAGAAGCTCAATTTTCTTTTTCAATTTATTTCCCCCAGGACAGCCTAACAAAGATGGGATAGGACACTTTTTTTTTTGGGGGGGGGTCTTGCTTTTACTAATTTTTACTGGTGGGTGGACTAAAGCCCAGGGAAGTGAAGTGCCTTGCACAGGGTTACAGAGTAAGTAAGTGACTCTGTTGGGATTTGAACCTGTGTCTTCTGGTTCCCAAACCAGTGCTGAACACGATAGAGCATGCTGCTTCTCCTCTCCCTGGTTACCAGTCTACAGGACCCTGGCACACATCGGCTCCAATGAAGACGTCGCCTTGCAATCACACACTAATGACTGCTCTCCACCCCACCCTCCATGCCAGGACAGAGTTACAGACATCGTTCATTGAATTTATAACTTTGGGAGAGGGGAGGCTTTGATATGGTTCTCTACCAGTGACACTGTAAGGAATGACTAAAGTGTGTGGCTGTTTATGAAATGGCAGTGTATCCAGGGTCATTATGCAAGAGGAGCCAAAACAGTCTCTGTATTTTATTTTTTGCTAGTTTAATTATCCAGGCTAGCCCCGCAGAGATGCAACATCTTGTTTTTAGCAGGATCCTGCTTTGACCCCAGGTTTTACGGCAGGGAGAGACTGAGGGACCAAGAACTGAAGTGACTCGCTCACTCTGGATCACACAGTGAGTACAGTAGTTGTGGTGGGATTTGAACATGGGTCTCCTGGTTCTGAAGCCCATGCTCAACCACTGGAGCATCCTACTACAGCACAAGGCATTTAGTAATATCATAATAGCTGTACTCAACTGTCTCACTGAAATGGCTAAACCGATACTTGTAATAGATACTTTTGAAACAATATTTTATTTCACAGGCATGAGATAAGCCATTAAATGTATGGGGTTCTCAAACATATATCAGCCAATCAGACAGCTGTCTCTGTAAATAAGGATTCCGGCGGCCATACCAGCTGTGATCTAATCGTAACCTGGAAGACGGGGGGGGGAGAGAAGTGTTCAGCAGGAAAGAGTCTGGACAGAGATCATCTATGGCCAGGCTTTGTACTCATCCATGCAGGGGTGGTGAATGGGGTCACGTTGTGGTAAACGCAGGTGTGTTTGTTACAGCAGGCAAGAGAACAGCAAGAGTTTGCTCTGCAGAAAAATGCTGGCAGCAAAACTCACCTTGACCCTCTCTCTCAGGGCTGCTGATTGGACTTTAACCCTTACAAAAGTAAACAGTTTATAAAACATTTTAAACAACCTAAGAAAAACACTTAAGTATTTTAACTTTGCTTTTTCTACTCATGATGGCAAACAACTCCATGGTAGGGTCTTCCTTTCACTTTGCACAGCCGTTGCCACCAATGATAAGATGTACACCCCAGTGCTGGTCACCTGAAGCAGTGACCTGGATTCTAGTGACCTTGATGCAAAGCAATTTGACCCTTCACCCCATGACTTCATCCTGAGCATGGCTTCCTTTCTCTCCCACTCCCCTACACGAGGCACCCCGTTGCACCCTGGTCACCAGGCAGACTTGTGTTCTCTTCCGCACCATTATGTACAATCTGCTCGACAATCAGCCGGGGAGGTGATATACTTGCACACACTCTCAAAAGGTCCTCTCTACCAAGAATCTGAGCCCATCACCCTTGTGATGCTTCTCAAACATACCTAGGGGGATCAGTAGTAGGAGAGAGGAGGTTATACTGCCCTTGTACAGGTCCCTGGTATGGCCTCATCTAGAGTATGGGGTTCAGTACTGGTGCCCACACCTCAAAAAGGACATCAGCCTGCTGGAGAAGGTCCAGAGGGGGGCTACAAAGATGATAGCGGGTCAGCAGGATAAGGCATATGAGGAGAGGTTGAGGGCACTGAACATGTACTCCCTGGAAGACAGGAGAGAGAGAGAGAGAGAGAGAGAGAGAGAGAGACAGCGCGCGCAGACATGACTGGGACCTTCAAGTACTTGAAAGAGATAAATAAGTGGATAAGGAAGAAGAGTCTCTTTAAGCTGAGTGGCAACCATAACACGAGGGGGCACAGTCTTAAGCTGGAGGATGGGAGGTTTAGGAGGGAGGTCAGGAAGCACTTCTTCACAGAGAGGGTGGTGGACATTTGGATTGCGCTGCCAGAAGAGGTGATCTCGTTGAAGACAGTGGGCAGCTTTAAGAGTGGTTAGGATAGGCATAGGGAGAAAGTAAGAATCATGGATAGGAAGGATGGGAGGTGTGGGGAGGGCAGAGACAGCAGCTTAAGCTGGTGTGCCCTGCAATACGAGCAGACTAAATAGACCAAATGGCTTTCTTCTGCTGGCTTATTCGTATGTAATACTGGCCTCCTCTCTACACTAGCCACTAACCTTTCCACAGCTGGTGCTTGGAACACTCTTCCAATCTTTCTTCATCTAATTAAATCACCGCCCTACAAAATCTCCATTCTCCACTGGTTTCGCATCTTGATATCTCTCAAATTAAAATGTCTTCAATTCTATTGGTTATACACACAGAATGCCTCATCACAGATTTCTCAGTTTTGGCTGGTACTAACAGTAATTTGCCTCGTTCACTTGAACAGCAATATTTACTGCATTTTAACAAATATACAGTCTTTTTTTTTTTTTGTAAATATGTTTTTCCCTCCTCTTGGCTCATCTATCTGGACTTCTTCCACTGTTATAATTAGCTTGCTGCCTGACCATGGAGTCCCCCCTCCAGCTTATGCTAGACTACATCCCACACAGCCCTGGTATTTCTCCCCCAAGATATCCCCGAGGTACGGCCCCACCTTACAGCCCCAAGGCAAGCATTTCCCCTCTTACCTGGCCAGCCACTGCGGAGTGTCTGGTAGCCAGCATTTAGAAGCAGGGGCCGGCTGAGGACCTGTGACAGTCGAGGGAGGCTAGTGCAGTTTCATCTGCCGAATGGCCACCCACTTCCTCCAGATTCTCCCTCCCCAAGCATGCGAGCTGATGATGTCCTTGGGCAAAGTCACAAGTTATGCGTCAAGTCCATGCATGCTCCCCACTCAAGCGTGCCCGATCTCCCGCCTGCACTTCCCCCTGTGGTCAACCCAGGGGGAGGTACTGCAGTGGGAGGCACATCCCCAAGCTCACCTGCGGAAGACATCCTCTGGGATTGCTCAATCATACTAATATACAGTCTTTTTTTTTTTTTTTTTTTAATACTTCATTTTTATCTTTTATTATGAGTATGACAGTAGATCATAATGCACATAGCACACAGACCATTATACGTTTACATCATTGAGAACATCATTCTCTAAGATACAGGTTTCGCATGCATGTGCCATACAGTGGTACAACATTCAGAGGAACCAACACTGTGATTCTAAATTGAATCCTTATGTGTGCTGTTGATAGAAGTCCATGAGCCACATGGCATAAAGAGCAAATGTAATAAGGATTGTCCAGCATTCCTATCCTACTAAAGCCACTGTCCCTATAAAAGGGACATACTGGGGCCATGTATAAATGCAAGATGTGAAGATCCTAGTAAATATTTATGCAGCAATATAAAGCATTACAACTTTTAACCAAACGCTTCATAATAGAAACATCCCCCTCAACCCTTCGATGTACTTTATTAAACTCTGGTTTACTACAATTAAACATTCGTGTATCTATATATTTCTAGTAAAGCTAGACAAAAGGAAGGGTACTTACATGTCTCAATTCCCAAGAACAAAGAGTAGTTACTTTTTTAGAAACTTGAGAATAAAAAAAAACTTATTTGCAGTTGACAATACTTTGGTTAGTGAGGAAAAAAAGTTAAAACAAGCTTTGAATATTAAATCTAAATTTTGTCCTCCTTCTGATAGAAACCATGGAATAGAGAATTTCTGTACTATAGTGGAAAAAGAAATAATGTCATTATTTAAAGATAAGTCAACTCTATGGCCCTTACACCAAAATCTAACAAAAGATCAAAGATGTGCCTTACAAAATTTAAGTAACGACACGGAAATCATAATTAAACAGGCAGATAAAGGGGGAGGAATAGTTATTCAGGACAGAGATAAATACAAATTAATGTGTTTAAAATTGCTTAATAATAGGAGTAATTATTCACAATTGGTGGGAACTCCAACAGTCTCATTACAAGGTAAACTGAGGGGATTACAGGCAGAATTTGTTGATCTAAATTGGTTACAAGATTGGGAAATGAGAATACTTTTGAAAGAATTTCCAAGAATTCCAACATTCTATGGTATTCCAAAGATCCATAAAGATTTGTTAGACCCGCCAGGTAGACCAATTGTGTCAGGGATAGATTCAGTTTTTGATCCCGTATCGAAATATGTCTATTACTTACAACCTTTAATTGAGAAAAATGAAACGTATATACAAGATTCTGCAGACTTAATGAATCAGTTAGAGATCTTGCCCAATAAGCCATAATCCAAGCGGTCTCCAGAGTTATGTTGGTAGAGATATCTCCTCTTCATCGCCTGAGTGGGTCCTTCGTGCACGCCGCTCCACTGCCCTACGCTCCCACCGGATCTGTGAAAATATAGACTTTGCTTCGGGATACTATTCGAAGTCTAGCAGGGAAAAGCATTGCATGAGGAATCTCCAGGGCTCGTAGTTGTTGTCTCACACCATCAAAACGCTTTCTGCGTTGTCGGGTGGCATAACTTATATCTGGAAATAAGATGATCTGCGCATTGTCTTGATACAGTGGGGTGGCTCTCCTTGCGTATTTCATCAGCTTATCTCTCTCACCAACTCCCGTAATTACCATAAGGGTGCGAGGCTCCTCTGAATTCGCTGCCCGACTACACGGGGCGATCCTATACACTTTTTGAATACCCCACATCTCCTCCACTCCTTCAGGCAGTAGTTTTTCACTTAGCCATTCCCACAAGAACATCAGAGGATTATCACCTTCTGACCTCCCAGGCAGACCTATAATCCTGATATTTGCAGCCCTGGCTTGATTCTCGAGTGTCTCTAGTCTTGCACGAACGGTGCTGGTTTTCTTTAACCATCATCACTGTTGCCCCCGTAGCTGCATCGGTCTGTTTTTGGATCTCGTTCAAGTTACCCTTCATATTGTCCACTGTCTGCTCCAACAGCACGACTCGTCCATTGAAATCATCAACTTTAATATTTAGGGCTGTAACGGACTGAATAAGCGTTTGTAATTTATGACCCATAGTTTCTATGGTCTCTCCTGAGCATGAGGTTGTCATTGGCTGCGTGGAGTCTTCAGACCGCAAGGCCCCAGAAGTCCCTTTACTTTTTCCACCACTTCCAGGTTGTCTTTCCTTTTTAGGGTGACCCATCCTGAACAAATCAAGGTTGCTCTTTACAAAAATCATAAGTACAATTAGGACTGAAACCTCTAAAATGTAGATTAGGGCTTCAGAAGGGTTGATCTACAGAGCGCTCTAAAAAGCTGCTGCACACTGCTCGGGCTCCACAGCGCCCCCCTTGTCAAATATACAGTCTTTATGTTCTACTGCTAGTACTAGGGAGGTTGTCAGTGTTTTTATTCTTCATTTATTAAAATAAATTTTTGCTTTTATTTTGTTTGGTACCCTGCACACCATACTGTGATACTCTGATACAACCCTGCCTGGCATGCGCTGCGATTGGTTGAGACACCCACCTGTTGCTCCAGATCCTGGCAGCGCTGGGGCAGGTCATCCTTCTCCTCCATGTCCTCACTGAGAAAATAGTACTTTCTGGACTAATGAGAAAGAGGGTGGGAATTACTTTCTGAGCCACATCACTCTAGGCAAAAAAGAATTTTCTGTGGTGCACAGTACAGCAAGAATGAACTGGTTTAGCCTCCAGCCACTGAAATTAATATTGGGCTGTTTGATACTCAACAGCAGGAGTGTAACAAAAAGCCTATGTCATGACATTCAAACACAAAACCAACCGCACAACAGAGTAGAACACCTAAAGGAGCACCCCCCCTCCCCATTTACGCTCTCCTTCACATACAGATCAGTAACAATTGGCAAAAACTCATCTTGGCAGTTTAATCCAGTTGTTGAAAGCTCTGACATCCCACACCCAAAGAGCTTTTTTTTTTAAATGTTATTTATATCTCTTTTTCCTCCTACTCGTCACCCCCTGCCCACCACCCCATATCTCCTAACCTCCTGTCCACCACCCCAGCAAGCAGCCAAGATGTAACCTTCCTCCTGTCAATGCAACCAGTGAGACGGTGGGGGGAGGGGTGCAAATGCTAGGCAACCCACACTGTGCCTCCCTCCTGCACTAAAAGTCAAGAGCCTCAACTCTGTAACGCACGTGGGCACCCAGCCAGACCCTACAAGGACTACACCCAGGTGTCAGCATGATATGTGGCCAACACAGCACCACGGGGCCAAATATGATTTCCATTTCTATATGGCCAAGGCTTCTAGCATCACACCCCCCAGTAACACAGCATACTTACGAAGTCTGGGTAGACTGGGTGGGCCAAATGGTCCTTTTCTGCCTACACATTCTATTTTTCTAGGTGTAAGGGTGGGGACAGTGGACACTGATGGATCTCGAGTTCCTTCTGAAGTTAAACAACTGTGCTACTACGGCAGATTGACAGCAGTCTCCTTACCTGATAATCAAAGTCTCCGTATGGTTCAGGGCTTGCTGGCTCCACAGTGTCCTTTGCCGTCATTAACTAAAACAGAGCAGGGAAATGCATTTACAAGGGAATTCAGACCCGAATTTAGTGTCTCACATGGAAACTCTCACCGCGTCCCATAATAATCAGGAATAAAATGCTGAGCAGAATCATTTGTGACCTTCCCGCTGCTCAGCAGGGCTGCAACGCAATCTCCAGTCCATCATATTCAGAACCACTAACGTGTTCTGTACACCAGAAAGGGCAACAGCCTCGCAGAGGCAAAGCATAGAGGGTCACAACTATGGTGCAAATGTGAGATCAATCACTAAGCAGGCTTAGAAAGATTATGAATACCTGTCATGCTGCCCAAACAATGACAGCACTGCTAGTCTCCAACTATTTTTTACCACCTTTTCTCCCCACTCAGACACCCGAGGGCTGACACTGTAGAAAACTGGCTGCGCTCTGGAGATTTCTGGTGCCGGGTTAAGGCTGCCAGCCCAAAACAGACGTATGTTGCAAGGAAGTTCCGCACTCATACCAGAAATAAGTATTCAAAAAAGGTTACAACTTCAAAGGTGCAGCTTTATTGCAGTAAAGGTGCTAGAACACCACCCTATATCCCATCCCATCCCATCCCCACAGGAAGGCCTTGTGTTGGGCCTAAGCATTAGGGGATGTAGGGCGTTGTCCTGGCACCTTTACTGCAATACAGCTGCACCTCTGAAACTTTAACTTTTTTTGGATGCTTATTTCTGGTATGAGCGCGGAACTTCCTTGCAACTAAGGGCTGACACAACTGCACCATTTCAAGTACTGAAGCTGCCACTAGCCAAACAGCGTTTTGCTAGGCATTTCAGTAATAGCAGTAGTAAATCTATTTACAAGGCGCTCTTCCCAGGAGGCTGAAGGTGCCATACAGGTATAGACAGGAAGATAACAGAACAATACAATGAATATAACTAAAAAGAACAATAAAAATAAATTAGTCATTACAATTAAAACAGCAGCTGCTTCATGACAAACAACAGGGACTAGTTATGGCCCTGAAAGCCTGTCTAAACAAGTATGCTTTTAACCCCCTTATTTTACCTCCCATCAGTACTTTATGTTCCTATGCCCCTGGCTAGCCCCCTTCCAAACAACTCCCCCGGTGTCATACCGCCTGTTCCGGGACTTGCCCTTTTGTCTTCATGGCAGGGTGTTCTTGGTTGTCAGTGCGGGGACGGGATTCCAGTCATCCTGTGGCCTGAGGCTTTTTCCCTCTGTTTTTCTTCCCCGGTTGCCACCGCAGCCATTCACGTGCAATGGTGTAATGGACGAGCTCCACCTCCACGGAGACATCCTCAGACACCTGTGTCAGCTGTCTGTGTGTGCCTGAAGCTGCGCTACCACCTGGACACCTCCAGATGGCAGGCATGCAGCGGGTCACACAACCCCCCTTCCTGAGGGAGGAGAGCAGTCCCGATGGGATGCTCAAGCCTCACTCCCCCAGCCAACCCCCGAACGACAAAACTCCGTTCCTGAACCCGGGTTGCCAGTGTGGCAGGAGGTAAGGTGACAACACCTCAGCCCTCCACACCACTGGGCTGGCTTTTTTAACCCCCTTTTTTTAGATGAAGGAGGAAAAAGAAGAAGAATCAGCATTTAAATAGCGCTTTTCATACACAGTGTATCCCAAAGCGCTTTACAAGCAATGCTAGACTGGTAGTGAAGTGACTGAATGTGTGGTGGCGGCTATATCACACATCATCACCCACACACAGCCAAGATAATTGCATGAACCGGTTTTATGGGAAGGGGAATGTTGGCCAGGACACCGGGAATGTTCCCTACTCTTTGTGAAGAGTGCTCTGGGTTCTTTTACTTCCACCTGGACACCCACCAGGACAACACCAGGATGGGCAGAAGGGACCTCAGTTTAACGTCTCATCCGAAGGACGGCACACCCCAGCAGTACAGCACCCCCCAATACTGCACTCGGATGCCAGCGATTTTTAGGTGCAAGTCCAATCCCTGAGTGGGACGAGAACCCACGACCTTTTGGTCCAGAGGCAGATGTGCTACCAACTCAGCCACGCTGACACCTCCTAGGGGCCTCCTTCAGTGCCCTAGGCAGTGTATTCCACAGCATAGGGCCAGACAACTCAAACATGCAATCCTCTGAGGATCCCAGCCATGTCTTTGTGACAGAGAGGAGACCCTCCTCAGTGGAGTGATGGGGGTGCAGAAGCTCTAACAATAGGTTAGCAGACCAACACTGAAGGTAACGCACCACTCTACAGGCAGCGAGTGCAGTTCATGCAAGACTGGGGTTACATGACTGGCCATTGAGTAGTTGGATACAAATGCTATTGTTCAGTTAACTAAACTGCTACTGCAGTGCCTCAGGCTACAGATCAACATTCAAGGTCTGGCTAAAAGTTTAGTCATTTGGCCAAAAAGGTTAGATGAGAGTCAAAATGCAACAGGGTTTTTGACTTCCAACTTAAACACTGCTTCCTTAGCAGGGAAAACAGACGAGCAGCTATGAACTGGCCAGCAGTATATGTGCAAACCTGTGTCCTCTCTGTGGGAGCGGAGGGCTTCACTTCTGCTAAGCGCCCTACCCCCAGTCGACTCCAATGTAGGATTAAGTAGCTAGCACATGAACCCTAGTCTCCCAGATGGCAGGCAATGCATAGTGACAGTATACCCAAGAATGTACCCTGATGAGCCGGCCTGGTGGCGGAGAGGGTGGAGGTGCTTAGCGTCGTGCATCTCCCATGCTGGCAGCCAGAGTTCAGGAATGAATTCGGGCTGCAGGGGGTCAGCCAGGAGTGTGACAGGGTTGAATAAGACCATGTCCCATTTGTTATGTAGAAAGAGTTAAAAGTAAAGATCTGTTATATCCTCTCCTTTTCTCTCTTGTCTGACTGCGCAATCAAATGTTCTTGTGAGACCTAGGAACTAATCACTCTGGCAGTCTCATGATTCTCCCCCTATCTCCCTGCCTTCACTTGCTGTTTCTATCTTTTCTTCGCCCTTGCTTATTCGTGGTTATAAAATTAAATGTGGATCTTTATGTGAAACTAGGTTCTCTGGTTTGAAAATGTACACAGTTAAATTTTTAAAATGATTGCAAAAAGCTATTTGGAATGCAGGAGGTTAACCTTAGATGCAGTTTGGCCTGCACAAGCTCATTTGCAGAGCTGTCAATAGGAGATTAGTTCTGGGATACAGTGTTCTATTTTATTGCACCTGCAAAGAAAGAAATTGACAAACTTCTAATACGTTTTGTACCAGAAGTATCTTAGGCTCAGGATGCAGATATATATATGTATAGAGAGAGAGAGAGAGAGAGAGAGACAGACAGACAGACAGAGAGAGCGCAATCTTGTTGGGGTAAGAGAGAGACTAACATTTAGAATTAAAGATACCCTCAGAGGAAGGACTTCGTTTTGTTTGAACTGCCTGTATAAATGTAATCCTGCACTTTTTTTAAATGTTATTGTTATTTAAATAAAATGCTACTTATGAATTTTATAACTGCTCCTGGTTTTCCTATGCTTCCTGACCTTTGCCTCGATGACAAGGGGGAGAAGGATCGAGTGTCTCAATGGACACTCTCCTTCTCCGGGGAGGGAGGGCAGCTGGCTCCGCTGCTGTACTGCGATCTGGGTGACCACAGGTGACAGTACAGCTAGAGCAGCTAGCGGGAGAGGACGTTGGCAGGAGCCGCACACCACACGCTCACGTGGGGACATGCCTGGCATGCTCTTGATGCTGATGTCCTGGGGGCTTGGGAATGCAACAAGGAAAACACTCCCACATGACAGGATGAAGCCACCTGGTCCTTAGGCCCTGCATCTAGCTACTTAGGCATGGCCCATCCCTAATTGCATGCGGTCCGCAGCAGAAGGTGGGGGGGCACCTCTGTTGCCCACACTGGGGGGTGGGGAGCTCTTGGGTAACAAGGGAGGGACCCACGAAAGCCCTGGGGATGCCAGGGTGACAGGGCTAGGACTGGAGATGGGCAGAAGGGGCCATCGTGGAGAGATGGAGGGAGGGGGAGAAAAAAAAAAATAATGTACCCTGCATATCTGTAATAATTTTTATTTTAAGTATGTGGTAACCAACAGAGTGGTGCACTAGATAAGTGCATATTTTGTGGCTTGATCTGTACCAAACACAGAACCCAATACAGAACAAACACAGTCAGTATTTACTGTACAAATCCTACAACTGACAAGAACATGTACCACTCTGGCAGTGTCAGATTCAGAATTTTAAACGGGGTCCTGCGGCAAAAATGAATGGTGTCTGATTAAAAGGAACTGGGCTGGCAGCAAACAGGTAGAAAACTTCTGTATCTATCATCACGTAATGCGCATGATACCACTTGGTAGTCAGCCAACACAAAATTAATTTTTGTTATGTTGGAAATATATTATGTCAGACTGGTTCTATACCACGTAAATAGAAAAGAAGGGTCCTGCTGCAAGATCGCAAGTAATGGTGGATCTACCACTGTTTTTTGGGTGTGATATTTTCTAAAGTTTGTAATTCAACAAATTCAATAAAAATATAGTTAAAAAATCTATAATGCCTGAGGTTAGAATTGTATACTTTCATTATCTGTAAGTAGAACATCAGTTAACTCTGTCTTGTAAGTATCAGACTTACAAAAACCAGGGTGACTCCCAATGAGGAGTAAAGAGATAAAGGTACAGTTTAATTTTTGCTGGCATGGCAGCCAAAAATAGTTAACATTTTCTGAAAGAAGGGGAACTTTACCAGTAATAGGTTTACTTCCACAATTAGGAATCTGGATGGGATTTTGAATTAAAAAAAAAAACAACAAAAAAAAAAAAACAACTGGAATGACTTCCAAATTTGTACCCTTGGAAACTGCTGACTTCTACTCACATGCCAGCAGCCACACAAGTGCAGGAGCAACAGGAATCTGTGATGGAGGAGGGGTAAGCCTACCCATATACACCTGTTGAGTGGTTCTGTCCCTTAGTGCTTCTTTTCTTGTTCCTTTAATTATTGCTTCTGCTTCTAGCTGCCCAACCAACCTCCTTTTGTGAGCCCTCACAGCTACCACCAAGCCCAGCCGCCTGACCCTGCACCCCCAGAGATGGTCCACATCTTCTTTTCTTGTGGCTTACCCCCATGATGGGGTCTTTGAGGAGGCACCCCTTCAGTGTCCCAAAACTGTGGGAGAGTAGGTCCTATTGTACTGGGTGGACAGGCAGTGCAACGCTGCAGCGTGCCACTGACTGTGTCATTCTGCTGGCAGGGATGTTTTCTTTGAACTTCCCACCCTTGAGGTGATGAACATGTGATGAGAGCACACAAGCCTGCTCACCATATAGCCATACGTCTGGCCTTCCACTGCCATCTCTGCTGCCCTGCACTACTTGTGGGTCCCCAGGCAGTGCCAACACAGTGGGAATCAATCCAACTCCCACCCCATGGTGGAGAGCATCCTATGGGACCCTCAAACCTTGGTTAGAGTCAAAAGCTGTAAATGAGCTTGGTACATCCAAGAGACCTGGGTTTGATTCCCACAATCTTCACCTACATACTGTAGGACTCTGAGCAAGCCACTTAACCTCCTCAGTACTCACAGGTCACCCCTGAAAACAAGACCTTATGACTAGTGGGCCTTAGCCTGCTACTAAAGAATTAAACTCCTCCCCCCCATCGGTCCTCCAGCATCCTTGAACCAGAGATGCCAACAACACAAGCAGCAAGACGGTCGCTGGGCTTGATGGGCTGTCCCAGCTCCTTCCACTGTTAAACACGGTCAGGAGAGGGAGGTGGGATCAGTTGCCTCTGCTTACCTCCTGTATCGCTGTCATCAGTTCATGTTGGACAACCTCTTCCAAGGTCATGATCTGTTGGATTTGTTCTGAAAGACACAAAGTACAAAGAAAAATGGTCCAAACCCAGCCAATTTGGTCTACCATGAAAATTTCAAATAAGAAATCCATGTTTTTATGATTACTAAATTCCCCATGCCCCAGTGGGATGTACTGTCCTCTGCAACATGTTCATCTCCCAGATTATGTCAATTTGCAGTCTCCAAAACTCGAACATGACCCCTGATCTCCGAGGCACTGCTCCTCTAGGTTAGCCCACCAAGTTATTGTGTTTTGATATTGTTTCAGATTTCTTCTGCATCAGCACTTAGCTGGTGGGGTACAGTCAGGTAGGGACAGATGACATGATGGACTACGGTGCATCGGCACTTGGCTGGTGGGGCAGTAAGGTAGGAACAGAGATGACATGATCGACTCCAGTGCATCAGCACTTGGCTGGTGGGGCCATAGGAAGAGAGATGACAAGATGGACTCAGGACTTTCCCTGTTTGTAACAATTTCCATGTTTCTATGTTTATTTAATATTTCTGAATAAATCGACATGTTTATGCCAGTTTTCTGGTGACAGCCTTCTTCAATATTATAGTTAGGGTTGAGCAAGCTGTTTAATGTTAAACCCATAACTTTGCACTTTATTAACTTCACCACCTTCAAGGGATTTGCATGCTCTGGGGCAAGGTCACTTGACTTGCCAAGTTTCATTCTGGTCGGATCTGTGGATTCCAAGATCTAGATAGTGAGAAAGAAAAAACAAACTTTTTTTTTTTTGCTGCTTGTCATCACCTACCGCGCAGTTTGGAATTTTGCTCTGAAATTTTCAGGGTTGAAAGGGCTTGGGCCAGAGTGCTGCCTTTGCTGGTTTGGTGAAAAAAATATTGATCCATTCCAGAGTTATAAGGATTTTAAATTTCGGTTCTGTTTTTGGATAACTGTTTCATACGAAAAAATAATTTGGTCCATATAAAAAAAAGATTCTGTTTCATGTGGGGGTAATCTTTTTTTCACATGGCTACCATCCTGTTTCTATTAAAAAAAAAAAAATTTCTGAATATCCATAAAAATGATATCCTGCAGAGACACCAATATATGTATCTTGCTAATCGTGCCCCCAATTGGTGGATTCTGCAGTTCATTTTTGGAAAAGAAAATCACAGAGAAATATGTTAACAACGCATTTTTAAATCTTTTCATAGATACATAGACAGTGACGGTAGATAAGGGCCTATGGCCCACCCAGTCTGCCCATTTGAGCTTGTAAGTTCAGTTTGTTTTCCCAGAAGTCTGTTGCCCCTTACCCCTGACCTCCAGAATTCCTTTATGTCTATCCCATGCATTCTTAAATCCCGTGATTGTTTCAGCCCCCACCACTTCCTCTGGCAGGGTGTTCCACTTGTCCACCACCCGTTCTGTGAAGAAATTCTTTCTCATGTTTCCTCTGAATCGTCCTCCCTCCAACTTCATCCCATGCCCTCTAGTCCTGGAACATCTTTTTCACTTAAAAATAGTGTTTTCCTGCACCCTGTTCCTCCCTGTAAGATACTTGTATGTCTCTATCATATCCCCTCTCTCCCTCCTCTCCTCCAGGGAGTACATGTTCAGTTCCTTCAACCCGTCTTCATAGGACTTGTGATGCAATCCATGCACCATCTTTGTTGCCCTCCTCTGAACCTTCTCTACCCTGTCTATGTCCTTACGTAGGTATGGTCTCCAGAACTGTACACTGTACTCCAGGTGGGGCCTCACTAGTGTCTTGTATGGCAGAATTATGACCTCCCTTTTCCTGCTGGTGATGCCCCTGCCTATACATCCCAGCATCCTATTTGCTTTACCTGCTGCCTTGTTACACTGTTTCCCTACTTTGAGGTCATCATCAGAGATGACAACCTAAGATCCCTTTCCTGCTTTGGTATGCTATATCCTCACCCCCAACTGATATGTTGTTCCAGGGTTTGTGCCCCATATGCATTATCTTGCACTGCTTTGCATTGAATTTCAACTGCCAAACCCTGACCATTCTTCAAGTTTCTGCAGGTTGCTTCTCATTCTGTCTACACCCTCTGGTGTGTCTACTCTGTTACAGAGCTTTGTGTCATCAGCGAACAGTGAAATTCTACCTTCTAGGTCCCAGCAATGTCACTGATGAAGATGTTGAATAGGACCGGTCCCAGCACTGATCCCTGTGGTACCCCACTGGTCACTCTTCCCTCTGTGGAGTGACAGCCATTTACCACCACCCTCTGTGTCCTGCCACCCAGCCAGTTACCTACCCACCACACTACTGTCCTGCCCACACCCATATTCCCCAGTTTGTGTAATAGTCTTCTATGTGGCACAGTGTCAAAGGCCTTGCTGAAGTCCAGATAGGCCATGTCCACTGCCCTCCCTGATCCACCTCCCTAGTCACCCAGTCAAAAAATTCAACGAGGTTGGTCTGACATGACCTCTCCCTGGTGAAACCATGCTGCCTTGGGTCCTGTAGTCCACTGACAACCAAATGTTCCACCAATCTCTCCTTCAGTAGTGCTTCCATGATCTTCCCCACTACCGAGGTGAGGCTGACTGGTCTGTAGTTCCCTGCTTCCTCTTTGTTCCCACTTTTGTATAAGTGGACTATATCTGCTGTCCTCCAGTCTTTGGGTACCTCCCCTGTTTCCAGTGATCGGCTAAACAGGATAGCCAGAGGTTCAGCCACCACCTCTCTTAGTTCTTTAAGGACCCTGGGGTACACCCCATCTGGCCCCATTGCTTTATCAACTCTTATTACTTCCAGTTCCTTCAGGACCCTTTCTCATGTAAAGGGACTTGTGTCCATTTCTGCACCATTCTCACCCTTTGTACTCCCTTCAGACCCATTACCCTCCTCTTCCTCAGTAAAGACTGAGCAGAAATACCTGTTCAGTATGTCAGCTTTACTGTTGTCATCCTCCACGCGGCCCCCATCCTCCCCCTTCAATCTCACTATCCCTCCCTTTGTCTTTCTTTTTTCACTTATGTACCTGTAAAAGGTTTTGTCCCCTCTACCCACTGATTTTGCAATGTGTTCTTCTGTCTGAGCTTTGGCTTCCCTTACTGACCTCCCTGCCTCCCTTTGCTTCTCCTGGTACTTCTCCCTATCCCTTCTGCCTGTGTCTTTTTGTATTGCCTGAATGCAGTCTTTTTGGCTTTCACTTTCTTTGCAACCTCTTTGGAAAACCATAATGGTCTCCTCTTTCCTCTTGCTAACCTGCTTAATGCATAATTCTGTTGTTCTTGTAATCCCCATTTTAAATACTGCCCACTGTTCCTCAACCCTGATTCCTGTCCCATTCCCTTAATGCCTCTTTCAAGTATCTCCCCATTTTCCCAAAGTCTGCCCCTAAAATCCAGGATACGTGTTTTGTGTGGTTTGGTTCTGCTCTTTCTGTGATTTCAAACCACAATGACTGGTGGTCACTGTTCTCCAGGTGCTCCCCACTGTTACCCCATCACACTGTCCCTGTTTGTGAGCACAAGGTCCAGTATTGCCTTCTGCCGAGTTGGTTCCATGACCAGTTGCTTGAGGAAGGCATCCTGAAGGGAGTCCAGGATAAATCTGCTCCTAGTTGATGCTGCTGCTGGGATGCTCCAGTCCACGTCTGGAATATTGAAGTCTCCAACCAGTACTACCTCACCCTTGTCTGCATCAGCTCCCTATCTGTTTCTTCCTCCTGGGCTGGTGGTCTATAGACCACACCTGTGCGGATGGCTGTCCCCATTTTCCTTTCCAGCTTAACCCACAGTCTCTCTCCCCCAATTTGTTCCTCCTGGATCTCTGTGGCCCTTATGTCATTTTTCACATACAGTGCCACCTCCTCCCCCTTCCTGCTGCTCTGCCTCTTCTGAATATGTTGTAGCCAGATATGGCCATCTCCCAGTCGTGGTTATCATTACACCAGGTTTCAGTGATGGCCAAATGTCCAGGTCTGGACTGTACCATGACAGCCTCCAGATCTTCCATCTTGTTGCTAAGGCTCCTGGCATTTGCACACATGGCTTTCCATGATTTGACCTCCCTAGACTGTTTCACTGTTCTACCCAGCCCTTCCTTGGTTGTCATTTATCCCTGGTTCTCCTTGCTGTCTGCCCTTCTGCTGAATTTTGCCCCTTTTCTGCTTATCCACCTCTTGGGCACTAATCTCCATCTTTGCACACTGCTTTGCAGAGATAGCCACCCTCTGGTTCACTGGTTCCACTAGCTGTGGTGGAGTGAGCAAGTAGGCACCTCCTTGCTGGCCTGCACATCTCTGGCTAGTTTAAATGCTTGTCAATGTAGCATTTAAACTTCTCATTGAGTGCTTGGATTCCTCCAGGATGGATGCAGGCCGTCAGGCTTGAACAAACCTCCTTCCCTCCAGGTGGGTCCCCAGTCACTAATGAATCCAAACCCTCCTCACAGCACCAGTTCTTCAACCATGAGTTAAAGTTCCTGCATGCACTCCATGCTCTCCCTTGTCTCTCACAGGTAGTACTTCTGAGAAAGTGACAGAAGTAGCTACTTGCTTGAGACCCTCCCCAGTTTCCTAAACTCTTCCTGAACTTCCTTTGGCTCCCCATTTGCCAGGTCATTAGTACCTAGGTGGATAATGACATCCAGCTCACCCTCCGCCTTGCCTTCCCAGTGATCCCCAGGATTTTCCTTCCTCCTCCATGCCATGGCACCTGGTAGGCACCTCACCTCCCTGTCCTCCCCTCCTGTGTTCCTAGCTGGATCCTCTTATGACGGAGTCCCCACCAGATTAGCTTCCTCCTCCTCTGGGGTCCACTGCTTTCCCCGCTGAGGTCACTTCCTTGGCTAACCTCCACATCCTTTCCTTCCACTTCTCTGGGTACCTCTATTTGGTTGTCCTCATTTGTCAGTGTGGCATATGAGTTCTTGAGTGGAATAGGATCCGGATTGCCTCTGCCTGACTGCTCTAACCCTCCTGAGCCCACTGTCATCCAAGTGCTCCTCGTTCTCGGCATCCTTTGAGGCAGTTGCATTGGACTGGGTGGTCCCTGGATAGGGGTGATGGTACTCCTGACCCAGTTTACTTCCGCTCTGAGTCTGGCTACCTCATCCCGCAGTCCAGAGAGATGCATGCAGATAGGCCAACACCTCAGTGTCCAGGAAGGTCTGCCTGAATATGGCTGCCCCACAGCCACTGCATTGCACCACTCCCCACATTATACTGCAATTCCACTACTTGTCTGCTACTGAAGCTCTCCTAGTTCCCTTTTTATTAATTTACTGTCCTAAAAATCCTGCCACTGATCCTCAGATAATTTTTTATTTTTTTTTTAAAGAAAAAGAAACCAATAAATAAATAAATGAGTCAAAACACTTGTCGTGCTGAGGGTGGGCTTCTTCCCCCTTATGCCCCTCCTACTTCACACCCCTTACTATACCCTGTGTTCATATGACCAGAGTTTCTTTTTTCGTATGGCCATACGAAAAAAGAATACAGCTATACAAAAATAAAATTCCCTTCACATGAAAAAAGAATATGGACTTTTTTTTTTTTTTTTACATATCAAGTAATTTTTTTTCATATGAACAACACAAACTCACAAAAAAGATCCCTTCATACGAAAAAAGAATTTGGACTTGCATAAAAAAATACTATTCCCATAGGATAAAACTGCAAATTTAAACAAGCTGTAACTCTGTCAATCTTTGGAGTTAATGGATAATGTACTGTATATATAAATACAAAGGTCTTAATGACTACTACAGCACTACGCCCCTAAGAAATAAGAACTGAAAATGTTCCATCCCTATTTAAAAAAAAAAATCACAAGGAAGACAAAATGCTTTTCTGACAGAACAGAAAAGCAGTGGGCCCCTACGCACACACACACACACACACACACACACACACACACACACACACACACACACACACACCCACACCCACACCCACACCTATTACTAATATCAAAGATAAGAAGAACACAGAAGTGTTAGCCCAGATAGCTCTGCATTTCCATGATCACATGGATGTATTCAAAACAGGTCCTGAAGTGACCTGCGTGAATGTTATGATTCTAGTATCTCAAAAAGGAAATTCACTGAAAAAAAAAACTTTGTTAATGCACCAGTTAGGGTTAAACTGACAAAACTAGGGAAATATGGTGTTACAGTTTCCAACCCTAACACACCACCCCCACCCTGTAAGTAGCAAAAGAAAAAAAAATTACAGTTTTGGCTGTCTTGAGTCTTGGCAAATCAGGCCTGGGGTCCTTCTTGGTGAATCCTAGTGCTCACCCATTCTCATATAGTCTACAAATCTGATCTTATTTGCTAATGGAATGGGGGGAGTGTTGGGGCTGATAACCCCAAGGAAGACCCTAGGCCTGATTTGTCAGGACAGCCCAAACCGTAATGTTTTTCTTTTGCTGCTTACACGGTGGGGGTGGGGTGTTAGGGCTGGAAACCTTAACACCACATTTACCTAGTTTTGTCAGTTTAACCCTAACTAGTGCACTGACAAAGTTTTTTGCAATGAATTTTGTTTTCTTTCAATACTATAAGAAATCAGTCACTCCCTACCTACCAATCTCAAGTGCTCATGGAGGTGCATGTATGTTGGCCCTGAAGGCCACAGGCAAGGTGCAATAATGACAGCTCTAACAGGAGGGAAAGGGGGAGAGAGAGAGAGAGAGAGAGAGAGATATGTCGGTGATGGAAAACCTTCCCCCTCAAAGCCAAGGTCTGGAGCCACAGCCTGGGCAACCCCTGTCACTGAGGTATACATCACTATAGTTGGCATCAAATCCAGCGCACTGGAAGGGAGCCTGCCCTGAAAACCAGGGGAGGGAGGGAGGACATGGAATGCCTGGTATTGGTGCATCCACTGCCAGACAATCATGGCATGGCCTGAGCATCGACTGTGAAGGCAGTAACGTGCCTGCCCTCCCCATCAGAAGGGTGTGCAGCCACCACCACTACCCCAATAGTCGGTTGGGGAGAATCAAGGGGAATGGGGAAAAAATCTTCGAATTAAACGCACTTATCTAGAGGGGATGGGCTACAAAAGCAGCAGCATGTTTTGTAAGCTAAAGTAGCAGGGTAAAGAGTCTGACTGAGCAGTCAGTTTAAAATGAACCCCAGACCATGCCCCTTACCTTGCTTCTTCTCACAGCAGACAGCACAGCCCAACACAAGCTGAAGCAATCTCCCCAGCTCCTCGTGGTCCAAGTGCTCGCCAATCAGGTTCACGTCAGGAAGATGGCAGTCAGAAATCTGGTGTCCCAGGACCTAAACAGGAGAGATTCAAATAAAAGGAATAACAGTTAGACCGACATACATCAGTATGTTTAGAAGTCATAAAATGCGCAGTGATTAGGGGGAAGAAGACATGCTCATATAAGAAACCAGCTTTTCTGATGCCTCAACTCCCCAATACCTAGAGCCCCCCCCCAAAAAAGAAACACAGGTCATCTTGCTGAGCAAATCCATGCTGTGTCTCACTGATTCACAGTGTAAGGCTGGTACTCACATAAGGTGGGTTGCCTACCTCCACACACCAACAGAATTGTGGCACTCCAGACAGGGAGGGCTGTTTAAACCCTTTTTTCTCCCTTACACCCCCAGACATCACCCTGAGCAGTGGACTCCTTTCCTAGGTGACTGCAAGGGGTGCCCACTTACCTGGCACATGGCCCTCAGCAGTGGATTCCTTTCCTAGGGGACTGCAAGGGGGAACTCACTTGCCTGGCACAACACCCTCAGCAGTGGATTCCTTTCCTAGGGGACAGCAAGAGGGTGCCCACATGGTCGGCACAACACCCACAGCAGTGGATTCCTTTTTTGGGGACTGCAAGGAGGTGCCCACATACCTGGCACATTGCCCACAGTGAAGGACTCCTTTCCTTGGGGTTGCAAGGGTGTGCCTACATGCCCGGCATATCATCTTCAGCAATGGATTCCTTTCCTAGGGGACTAAAAGGGAGTGTCCATGTGCCCCACACAATGCCCTCAGCAGTGGGTTCCTTTCTTAGGGGACTACAAGGGGGTTCTCACATGCCCAGCACAACACCCTCAGCAGTGGGTTCTCTTCCTAGGAGACTGCAAAGGGGTTCCCACATGCCTGGCAGACAGAAAACAGGTCCACTGCCTTTGTGATGCTGTCTGAGCCCCAACAACTAAATAAGAATGTCCCTGAACTACAATAACGCCACTCCTTCATTAGCAAGCATGAGGGGGGTGGTGAAGAAAGAGGGTGCTGGAAATACTGGGCAGCCCATGGCCTAACAGAGAAACATACATAGAAACATAGAATTTGATGACAGACCAGGACCGCTTGGCCCAGCTAGTGTGCCCATTTTTCCCCTCCCTAAGGCAAGATCACTACCTTGTGCAGGCAGGGTCACCCAGCACACTGGTGGGGTACTAACCCCCTACTATAGTTGACCTCTGCTACCCCCCACAACGCCCCTCACATCACTATACATGAATAACTCCTGCTTGTAACGGTGTCCTACCAGTAGGGCTGTCCACCCGCCTGCCCAGATGGGGATAACAGGACACTGTTGAATTCTCAACTCCCCTTCCCCCTTGGTACCCCCACCTACAATACCTCTCCTGTCTCTCTCTCATATATCACCCTGCCACACTTTACCTCCTGTTCTACCTCCCTTCCAAGTTAACACAGCCTAACACTGGCCTACCCCTACACTCAATTAAGCACTTATAACCTACCCCATACACCTCTCTTATATGCACTTTAGTCCACCCTGTCATCTCGATTTGCCTTGAAAATTGTGTTCTGTCTGCGTCGCTCCATAAATTTCCTTCCCTTCTTCCTGCACAATTTTTCATTCGCACTTTCCATTCTTCCTCTCTTTACTCCCATCACTGTAAATCTTGAACATCTATGTTACACTAATGGCTATCGATTACTATTGGGTCACCTTACCTCTAGTGCTACATTCTGTTGCCAAGTTACTATATGTGTTCCAGTGTTACCAACTGTTGCCAATTTGCTATATGTGTCTTCATATCTACTATACTTAACTGTTGCATTGTTAGCCAATGTGATCCACCTGTAATCCCTCCTGCTCTCACTGTATGCAAGTAAGCAAACTGTATTCCAACATTGTGATATTTCTCTGTATTCTATCCCATTGTTCCCTACACCCATGTCGCACCAGGAGATGAGCAACTTGTTGCTCAGCATGCCTTCCTGGTGAAACATTTCAATAAATAAATAAAATACCTACACTGTTACCGCAGACTGTGCCCAGTCTATAGCTCTTTCTCCCTCCTCCTGTCCTCCCTCCTCCCTCCCGACAGACACGCACCTCACCCTCCAAAGTACGCACAGCCAGCTGCAGTGTGGAATTTGGGGGTTCTGGTCTCCCATTTAATAGCTGCACATGGGTACCATGGTGGGGGGGTGGCCCACCAGCAGAATGGCAAGATGTCGCTGCATGTAGCCATTGATGCCAGACATATTATGCGCATGCCAGCAGAGACACCAGGGAGAAAACCCCATTATCATTCTATATGATGACCTGTGCTCCAAGAGCTTCTCCGGGTCCTAGTGCCAGCAACACTGAGTCCTAGACCAGAACTTGGCCTGCCTCAGGGGATGGGAATGGCCTTCCCCTGGTGCCCCTGCCATGGAGGGGAAACCTCTGGGAGACAGGATGGACAGGGATCCGGGGAGGACAGGGGTTCATGGGCCTCAAGAGGGTATATCCCTGGGAACAGGGTATATCCCAGAAAATCACGTCCAGGAAGAAAAAAGTTCCATAAAGAGAAATATCCAAACTATAAGCATAGCTTTCTACTGCCTTTGTACGACACGCACTCCCAGAATGAGGGACTGTGGAAATCACGCTGGGTATCAGAATACTGTATTAATTCATAAGAAACAAAACCAAACAGAAAGCTGTTTTAGGAGGTTCTGCTCCAGACACTCACATCGTGGTAATATTCCAACATGCTCTGCAAGATCTTCTTCAGGTTGCTCACCTGGACCGTCACAAAGGGAAAAGAAACTTTTTTATTTTATTTAAACCATGTTTCCTCTTTTATAGCTGCACATACAGTAAACAAAAATCCAGACAGAGCATACCATTGCATCAATAAACCAGCGCCCAATAAACTGTCTCATAGAAACATAGACTTTGACAGCAGATAAGGACCGCTTGGCCCACCCAGTCTGCCCATTTCCCTACCTATTGGATAAGCTGCAGATCCTAGTTTTACCAAAAGCCTACGTCCTCCTACCTCCCACCAGAATTGCTTTATGTCTGTCCCATGTATTTTTAAATTCCCCCATATTTTTACCCCACAACCTCCTCAGGAAGGCCATTCCATTCATCCACTACCCTCTGTGTGAAAAAAAAATACTTCCTCACGTTGCCCCTGAGCCGCTCCCCCCATCCTCAAATTGTGCCCCCTTGTTCTTGCACATCTCTTTCTGAAAGATGCTGCCCTCTTGGACTTTGTCGATTCCCTTGAGGTACTTGAAAGTTTCTTTTATGCCCCCCTCTCCCTCCTTTCCTTGAGGGTATACATATTAAGCACCTTTAGTCTCTCTTCATATGGCTTCTGGTGCAGACCCTGCACCATTTTAGTTGCTCTCCTCTGGACTGCTTCCATCCTGTCTATGGTCTCCAGAACTGCATGCAGTACTCCAGATGGGGTCTCACCAACTGTGTGTATGGAGGAATAACAACTTCCTGTTTTCTACTGGTGATGCCTCTCCCTATGCATCCCAGTGTCCCCCAGCCATCCTTACTGCCTTCTCACATTGCTTGCCTGCCTTTAGATCATTTGATATGACTACCCCCAGATCACTTTCCATTTTTGTTGTCGTTAATACCCCCTTCCCATGTACTCTTCCCTTGGGTTTTTGCTTGCCAGGTGCATTACTTTGCACTGTTTTGCACTTAATCTTAGCTGCCATACTTTTGACCATTCCTCCAACCTTACCAAGTCCCTTCTCATCCTTTCCACCCCACCTTGTGTATCAACCCTGTTGCAGAGCTTTGTGTCGTCTGCAAAGAGGCATACTTTTCCTTCCAGTCCCTCTGCTATGTCACCTATAAAGACATTAAAGAGGACCGGTTCCAGTACTGAACCCTGCCTTACCCTGCTACTAACCCCCTTTCTTCAGAGTGGACCCATTTACTATTACCTGCATCCAGTTGTCCAGACAATTTTAACTCAGGCTACCGCTCTTGGGACCCACCCCAGGCTGGCTAACTTGTTTATTAATCTTGTGTGTGGGACTGTGTCAAATGCCTTGCTAAAGTCTAGGTAGGCTATGTCCACAGCCCCTCCTGGTCTACTACTTTGTTACCCAGTCAAAGAAATCTATTAGATTCATCTGACATGACCTACCCGGCTGAGAATCCATGTTGCCTTGGATCCTGTGCCCCGCTGGCCTCTAGGTACTCAACAATTCTTTTCTTTCAGAAGTGATTCCACTCATTTTCCTACCACTGAGGTCAAAACTAACAGGTCTGTAGTTTCCTGCTTCTGCCTTGCTCCCACTTTTGTGAAGGGAAATCACATCTACCCTCCTCCGGTCCTCAAGTACCACACCATCCTCCCATGATTTGTTAAAAAGGGTAGCCAGTGGTGCCACTAGTTCTCCCCTTCATTCTTTAGAATTTGGGGGTGAATCCCGTCAGGCCCCATTGCTTTGTCCACCTTCAGTTTTAGGATTTTTTTCAGGACCCTTTCTTCTGTGAATGGACTGGTATCAACCCCCCTATTCAGTGTGCTTTTATTATTTGATTTAGGTAATGCCATTAAAGAGGAACAGTCAGCACAAAAGGGCCCCACACTCAAGAGTGGGTCTGGTCCCAATGTGCACTTGGTGTGCAAAAACACTTTAGTTACTTACTGTTTACTGTAGTATAGTGGATTGTTTCCCACTAATTTTGTTTACGTCACGGCTGACATCTCCTGCTGCTACAAATCCCAGAATCTCCTGCAGGCGACATCAGAGCAGTAGGCAGCAGCAGGAGATTCAACAGCCTGCAGTGCATGTTAGAGCTTTTATAATCTCCGATCAGATGTTTTCAAGTTCTGCTTTTCCCTTCAGGAGCCAAGTACAATTTCCCATGACTGTACTTAGCCCAAGGAGATTATTGGGACCAGAAAACAAAAGATCAGAGCTTATATAACCTCTAAAATGCACTGAAGGCTACTGACTCTCTTACTGCTGCCTACTGCTCTGATGTCAGCTGCAGGGGATTCAGGGATCTGTAGTAAAAGAAGCTGTCAGCCTAGAACTAAGCAAAGTAGTTTGACACAATCTATTGTACTACAGTAAACAGTCAAGTAAACCAAACCGTTTTTGCACACAAAATGCACTGGGCCCTTGGTGCCGACTGGTCCCCTTTAAGATACAAATCTAAGAGGGAAATGGCAGTAGTAAATATCCAAGTAATTATAAACATTTGACTGTGCTGCGTTAGGTGAGCCCATAAGCGTCATGGTATTAATACTGCTAAACAGAGTCCCAGAGTCTTTACCTCCCTAGAGAGGAATAAAGAAAGAAAAAAGCCGTGCTATCCATCTTGTTAAAAAATAAATAAATAAAAATCACAGCTATACGATTTCCGCTGGCAGTTTTTAGCTACTACACTTATACTAACAGATCCAACTATTGCTCCAAAGTGGAAATTCTTACAGGTTCCTATAAAAGTGTGAGAACTAGTATTGAATTTAAGAACGTTCAGCATAACCTACAGTACAGTTCAAATACCCACTAGATAACCTGGCGGTGAGTCGAGACAGACAATATGATTTCTAAGATTAATATTAACCCCATAAACAGCGACAATACCTCCCGTCAAATGATCTTGTCCCTTAGGAAAGAGTCACATGCAGTATGGAGACGCAAACCGTTAAGTAGTTTCATTTGCATTATAATATGGTTATATACTAACATACTAAAATGCCAGCAGAATAGGCCTAACGGTCTTTCGTGTCTGCTCGTTTGGTCAGTCCCCAACCTGGGTGCTGACCTTGCTGTCCCCCTCGCCTTCTCTGGCTTCTCCCTTCCGAGTTCCGGATATTCTTGCTGCATTGGATTTGCTTCCAGAACCCTTCCCTGTACCTGTCTCACCCCTCTTGAACCCCTCCACTGTCTCTGCCTCCACCAGCCCCTAGGCAGTGCATTCCATGGCTCCACCCACCCTCTCAGTGAAGTAGCACCTCCTCCTTTCTCCCTGAATCTTCCCCCTCCAGCTTCCAGCCATGCCCTCTAGTGGCCCCTTCCTCCTTCCTTGAGCACCCGACTGTTCCTCCCCTATTTACCCTCTTCTTGTACCTAAAGACCTCTATCATTGTCCGCGGTCCCTTCTCTCTTCCAATGTGTACATTTTAGCTCTTCGAGCCTCTCCTCATAGGTCCTGTCCCCAAGCCCCAAATCATTTGGTTGCCCTCCTCTTGACCCTCTCCAGGAGGTTAATGTCCCGCTTTTAAGTGTGGCCTCCAAAACTGCACACAGTACTCAAGGTGCGGCCTCACCAAGCAGTTATACAGAGGGAGTATCACCTCCTTCTGAGGTGATCCCTAGCGATGCATCCCAGCATCCTGTTGGCCTTGGCTGCTGCCCTCCTACAAGTCTCAGAGTTGTTCATCTTGACATCCACCACCACCCCAGGTCCCTCTCAGCCATCGAGACTTGTAGCATTCCTCCAGAGGTGTACACTTGACCTGGGTTTCTGGCCAGGTGGAGTACCTTGCATTTCCCTGCATTGAACCTCAGCTTCCACTTTCTAGACCATCTTTCCAGAGCCTCCAGGTCCCCCTGTGGGCCACCCCTCCCTCCCCCCATCCACCACCGCCTCCCAGTTTGAGTCATCTGCAAAGAGACTCATCTCACTCCTGATTCCTGTCCTTATGTCTGATAATGAGGCGTGGAACAGAAGGGCCCAAGGACTGATCCCTGTGGGACCCCACTAATGACCCTCCTTGGGGATGAGACTATCCCCCAACTACGACCCTCTGGGTCCGGTCCTGGAGCCAATTGCCTATCCATCTGATCATCTGGTTCCCCACCCCCATGTCTCCCAGCTTATCCAACAGGCCCACGTGAGGAACAGAGTCAAATGCCTTGCTGAAGTCTAGAAAGAGGACATCCACTGGTCTACCTAGGTCCAAGGCACTTGTCACCCAGTCATAGAACTCCACCAGGTTTGTCTGACACGATTTCCCCGGGATGAATCCATGCTGTCTATCGTCCAGGCACCCTGACTTATCCAGGTCCCCCCCTAGCCTCTCCTTGCCCACCACTGAGGTCAGGCTGACAGGCCTGTAGTTCCCTGCCACCTCCCTTGATCCCCCTTATGGATAGGCACTATATGCGCCACCTTCCAGTCTTGGGGCACCCACCCTGTCCTCAGAGAGATGGTGAAAAGCTCTGCCAGGGGTTTTGCCAGGACATCTGCAAGTTCCTTCAGCACTCTGGGATGTAATTTATCCGCCCGGTGTTTTCTCCGTCTTAAGGGGCTGAGGGCTTCCCTCACTCTCTGCTGTGATTTCCACTTCTGGTACCCTTCTCCCTGTAGCCTCCCCACCTGCCAGTGGTGCCTCCCCTTCTCCCCAGACCTGCCAGTCGGTAGGGTCCCCCCTCCTCAGTATCTCTGTCTCCTCCATGTATGATGCAGCACCCCATTTTCCCTGGTGAAAACTGAGGTGAAGTACTCATTAGTACCTCAGCCTGCTCCCCAGTGTCTTGTGCCCATCTCTCCCTGATTTAATCCTGCTAATCTGCCCTTCACCCTTCGTTTTTCCCAATGTATCTAAAGAACCCTTGTTCCCTCTCCTAATTCCCTGGCCAGGTTCTGCTCCTTCCTTGCCTTAGCCGCCTCACCACTCTAGTGGCCCTTCTAGCCATCAGCTCGTACTCTCCTCGATCCCTTTCACTCCTTGAGCACTTGAATTGCTTATAGGCGCTTTCTTTCCCTGCACCACCTCCTGGACCTCCCTGGTCCACCAACAGGGTTTTGGGCCCCACCGCATTGCCTTACTCTTGCACAGGTGCTGGTAGCATCCTGCACCCTCTCCTGATGATTTCCCACCTACTATCAGCGTCCATGTCTGACCCAATCCCATCCAAATGCTCCTTAAGGATCCTTCCCATTTCTTAAAATCCGCCCCCCTGAAGTCGGTTACTTCCGTCTTTGTGCAGCCTTCTACCCCTCCTAGGTCCAGGCAGAACCAGACTGTGGCATGGTCACTCCCCGCCAATGGGTCCCTTACCTCCAGGCCCCCAGTCTGGTCACTGTCTGCCAGGACCACATCCAGTACCCGTGCCTCCCTGGTCGGTTCCCTCACCTGCTGAGTTAGGAACGCGTCTTGAAAGACATCCAACAACCTCTGTTCCCTGGTCACAGAGGATGTCATAGTCTCCCAGTCTGTTCCTGGCATGTTTAAGTCCCCCAACACCACCACCGTTCCTCTGCCCAGTCTGCAGTGTCTCCTAACATCTGCCACCAGACTGTCCTCCAGCTCCTCCGCCAGGGCAGGGGGTCTATACACCACTCCTATTTTTACCCTCTTGCCCCCCTTGTTATCAAGGTGACCCAAATCGCCTCCTCTACTCCCCCTATGCCAATGCAGTTTTTGATTATCATTGCTACCCCTCCTCCCCTTCCCTAACATAGTGTATCCCTCCAGGTTCAGGTCCCAGTCATGTCTTGCAGTGGTCCAAGTCTCAGTGACCGCTGCCACATCCACTGCTCCCTCAGTTAGCATCGCCTGGAGCTCAGGCATTTTATTGCCCAAGCTCCTGGCATTTAGCAGGACTACCTTCCACCCTTTCCTATAGTTCCATTTCCCTGCTCGTGTTCCCATGAGGGATTCTGTTTTCCCTGGTCTGCAATTTGCCAGTTGGCCTTTTCCTGCAATCCTCCTGGTCCCCAGGGGGTGGAGACAGAGTCCCTCCTTTATCAGCACCCCTTGACAGCCTTTTCTCCCATCCCACCCCTTCACAAGTTTAAACCTTTTCACCAATGAACCCCTATTTTCAACTTAAGGATTCCTCCCTCCAAATTGAGATGTAGTCTATCTCTAGCATACAGCTCCTTATCCTCCCAGGTCTCCCCAATCCCCATCAACCCATACCCTCTGGCCTCACACCACCCCTGAGCCACTGGTTTATCTCCTAATTTTCCTCTTGTGTTCCCCACTAGCCCTTGGCACTGGCAGGATTTCTGAGAAGGAACTGTGCATCCTATGTCATGACAGACCTGGCAGCTCCTGAATCTTGCCTGTATCTCTAGCTCGCTATTTCCTCAATGTCATTTGTACCAGGTGGACCAGTGTCTGGGGAACCCCACAATCTTTTGCCAGCTGATATACCTCATGCTTAGCCCTGTGCACCGTTAGTCCAGGGAAGCATCTTGTTCTAACTGGCCGGGCTTCTCCTCCCTATCCCATTTGATACCCCTGATCATAGAATCCCCAGCAGGAGCACTCTGACCACTCCTTTCCTCCATCCCCCTTCCATGTCCCTCATCCTTTCTACAGGCCCCTCCACCCAGCCGGCTCCTTGTTCCTCCCCTATCTGGGTGCCATGCCACCCCTCCTTATTTACCCTGACCACCCCCCTCCCAATCCTATGCCTCTCCTCCTCCTGAGTATCCTTCTGTTCCTTCAACACCTCTCACTGCCGCAACTGGTCCTTCTCCCCATCTGCTAAACTAGCCTGGCTCATCCTCCCTTCCTTCCTGTCTCCATTTAGTTCCTCCTTGCTCGTCGTGCTCCCCTGGCCTAAACCCTCAGCTCCCTTTACTGAATCCTCCTTGTACTTCTGGTCCTTCTCCTTTACCTTTCCTCCCAACTGGTCCTTCTCCTTGCGCTTTCCTCCCTCTTCCCCCTGCCCCGCCTGCTCTGATTCACTGCTCCCCCCATTCTCCTGCATTCCAGGTCCCCCCTGTTCTTCCTGCTATCTGGCCCCTGCCTCCCACTCCCACTCCCTTTCCATCTCTAACTACCCCTGTCATGGCTACATCACCCCCCTCATCCTTGAGCAGAAGAAGAGAATTGAAGCGGTTACTGAGTGTAAGGTCTGATCCACCTCCCCGCCTTGCTTCCTTCTGTCCAGCCCTGGCCATCTGCCTACTTCCCTGAGAATGTTGTCCCTCCGTCCCCCCTTTGTGAGGGCCCCCAGTTACCTGCCTGCTTCCTTGGTAGTGTCCTTTTGCACCCCCTCTGCCAGGTTCCCTATGTGACCCCTGAGTATTCTCCTGCACTCCTTTCCCTATGCCCCCACCCCCCGTGCTTGGTGCAACCCTGTGGGAGATTCCCACCCCCTTCCCCCAGCTTTCTCCTAATCCCCGCAACCTCCTTCCTAAGCTGTGCTAGCTGGTAGCACACTGGGCAACCACCGAACTTCCAAGCCCAGTCCAGTATCATGGCTGCTCCACACCCTGTGCACCCCACCACCCTCCCAAAGATGCCGGCCCTAATGATGCGTGGTTCCATCCCCTTCCAAATAGGTTTCCTTGGGTGAGCCACCAGGTTCCCCCCTAGTCCAAGATACCCCTACTGCCTAATCAGGTCACCCACTAATCTTACAGACAGTCCCACTGTACACCAGTAACCCTGTTACTAGGTGCAGTACAACACATTAAACTTATAAGGGAATTGAATAACTCCGAAAGCTCCTCTCTCCCAGCCTTTAAATCCTACCCCCAGTGGCTAGAACTACATGAGCTGCACCTGCAGCCTTTTCCTCCAATTGCAGGGCAGGTGTTCCCCTATAAATTTGCAGACTTCTGGGGAAGGTGGGTATTGGACAGACACCTGACTCGAGAGAGAGAGAGAGACAGTGTATCAGCCCTGTGTCTCCCCTCCAAGCCCAGCAGCCAAAGAACCAGGCCCAAGCAAATCCCACCAAATAGGTTTTAAATCAGAAGAAATAGGCCTCTACCAGCGCAGCCTGTTACACAGTGAAACCTCCACAAAATGAGCCCCCCTTACAGCCACCAAATCAGTTTACAAACATCCAGCAGCACCCCAAACAATACCCTGCTAGCCCCTTAGAAGTAAGAAAGAAAAGAACCAACCTACCAAGTAAAATCCATAAGAACCCTGTGAAAACAACAGCAGCAGCTACTGTCCTGGAACACAACTGATCCTGTCCCATATAGAAAGTCTTGTTTGATAAACAATGTATTTCTTTCCTCTCTATTAGAAGAACTAAATTGGTACAGAGGGCCCGCTCACCAAACTTTCTATAAATATATTTAATTTTAATCAATAAGATACAGTCCCAAAATACAAATGTTTCGGAAAAAATCCTTCATCAGTGTTCAGACTGCATCTATCTGCACATTATTGATATAGACTATTAAATAGCCACAGCTTCTAATGTTATATATTTTCCTTCAATTGTTGTTTATCTGGAAATAATTTTCTCTCATCTCACTTTAAATCCCATTCTTCATTTTACTCAAAGTGTGTTAATTTTAAAATAATCTTGTTTCAGTTCCTTGTACACCTTTCACTTATTCGAATTATGCTGTAGCATGCCCTCCTGCTCTAGAGACGAAACGTTTGTTTTGGGGACTGTATCTTGTTGATTAAAAATAAATATATTTATAGAAAGTTTGGTGAGTGGGCCCTCTGTACCAATTTAGTTCTTCTAGTATCATTAGCATGAAATTGGTATGGGCCTCTCCCTGATGTATTGTATTACCTTTTCTGTTTGAGGCTGGCTGGGCTGGATCCAGATTCCATTTTCTCTCTATTACAAATATGATAAAGTATCCTACTGTTGGATGATTGGATGTAAATGTAACTATATGCTGCAAAATTTGCTTCAATACACTTTTTTTTTTATTTAATCCTTTTTTTTTTTTTTAATAAAAAGTTCCAAACCGCCTCAAGTGTCGTCTTCAGCATCCAGCTGATCCTGTTCTTCTCTTGGTCTTTGGCTGACAGCATGCTTCCTTGCCCACTGCACTGCATCTGCAGATCGTTGAAGAGGTAAACCTTACCTCGATGAGCTATTCTTAGGTGGGCGGGGAATACCATGCCATGTGCGATCTCAGTTTCTCACAGCATGGCCCAGACCCTGTCAAAGTTATGTTTTTTTCTGCCTCGTCGCAAAACTGATATCTGGGTAAATTCTTATTTGTTGATCATCCTGTAGCAATGTCTTCCGTCAACGAGAGAGAGAGCCAAAATTAAATCCCCAGTCCCAATGCCGTCTGTGACTACTACCATCAACCTTGATACCTCTGGGGCCTCCTCCCTGCCTCACGGTGCAAGTCAGTAGGCCCTCTAACTGCAATGGCTTACCAGCAATGTCCACCATGAACTGTTGTTCAAACCAGTCCCCGAGAAACAAAAGCAAGTGATCTCACTCCGAATCCTCAGGCATTACGATTATTCTTAGATTCAACGATCTGGCTTGGTTTTCAAGGGTTTCTAAATCAGGTGTGCAAATGCATATTTTCTTTGATCAGAGCAGTCGCTGTTCCCATTGCTGCCTTAGAGAGCCTTACGGCTTTCTGTGTTGCCATTTTAAGACATCCAGTGAGGTTTCCAAAACAACCACCCGACCTGTAGCATGTCAAATCTGTCAGCTAAAATGGCTACCATGAAAATCAAGTCTATAAAATTTTAATGCCCAAAGTCTGCAGTGGTTCCTCTGTGATTGCCGCTGAGAGTCACTCTAAACCTCCACTTTGAAAGCTTTATTTTGCTGTCTTTGTGCAAAGCCTTATACTGGAGTGGCCACCTTGCACGGGCTCCATAGCACCCCCCCCGGAAAAAATGTTTTTAATGAGCATGCGACATCTCTGGGAAAACTTAAAAAAAATGTATAATGTTTACAAATCATGCTGCTTATAGTGTCCATCTGTTGTGTATCTAGCTTCCCCTCTCTCTTTAAGGAAAGCTGCTTGAAAATACTGTCCCCATCCCTCAGACTTCTGCTACTCTGTCTACATGTGATGCTCTATAATACTCAGTTTATGACTCGTAACTGGTTGCCATGGAATTCATGTCACACGCAGGAGATTATGGCAGCAAGTGTCGAAAAGCAGCAGGAGCAGATACAGTCAAAGGCAAGGATTCTGTACCCTATATATGCCCTTAGCAAAACAGAACACAGGAAAACTAAAAATTTAGCGAAACTACTAAAACCATGTACCCTTTCAGTCCAAGGCAGGTTAAGCAATAAGAACAAATGAAGTCTAATGAAAGATATCCTATTTTTATGAAAACTGCTTCAATAATAATAACAATAATAAAAATAAAAAAACCTGAAAGGTTTGAAATTCAGATTTTGGGGAACGTTCTGTAACCACATCCTACTGATGCCAGCTGAGAATTTCTAAAAGCATCGCATGACAGCAGGGAAAATGCTGACTTATTTTTTAGTTCTATTTTAGGTTGTCCCTGATCTCCTGTCATGTATAATACTTTGTTTTTACTCATTTTGGCTCCACTTCATAGCTTTTTTTTAGTTGAAATAATAAAAGCAGCACTCCTTTAATATGAGCTGACCAGATTTTCATCACTACTCTCTCTTATTTTTGAATGCTCATGGTTCACAATCACTTTTCTTGTGATTATAATGAACTAGCATGGAGTACACAATGTTCCCTAACCTTATAGGACAACAGGTGCACTAAAAGAGCTGAGAATTTGGATGAAAATCTGGTTTGAATCATTTAAAAAGAGCACTCCTTTTATTATTTCAAATGTGAAAAAAAGTGCTCAAGCAGACTGAAAATGAGGGGAAAAAAGATGATATACAAGTCAGGAGATAAGGGGCAATCTATGTATAGGCCAAAACTGTCATCGCTATCATACACTGCTGCTTCAAGGCTTTTCTCCATGGACAGCGGGCTGAACTGGCAAGTGACAGGTTGTGAGGCGTTCCGGGCCTGATCAGGGTACACCCTCTGTATCTGGTATATTCCTGCGATGGCATTACCTAGGGAAAATAAATAAATCAAAATAGGAACCGGTCTGCTCTACACACCCAGTGTTTTTGCACCCGAATCTGCTTTACTGGATGTAAGCCAAGCAATGGCTTTTATTCAGAGAAATATTTGTTACAATAAGAGAGACCAAGACTAAACCAAAATGAAATGTGGTTGTGAGTTTAAAAAATGTGAAATATGAACTAAACAAAACATTGTAGACAAACAAACAACATGCTTCTGGATGTACTGAATGCTTCTATACACGTGGTTTTGTACTGTAATGTTTCAAAAACTGAATAAAAAACTACGTTAAAAAAATAAAGATGGCAAACTTTAGTGTAAAGGGGGGGTAAGCGAAAGAACCATAGTCACCTTTAGTCTCCAGTTATCACTAGTTTCCTCTTTTATCCGACCCAGCCAGGCTTCATTAAACCAGGAAGCATCTCTGAAACATCAGAGTCCAGGAAAGGAACATTTTAGGAAGGGAAGAAGAAGACAAGATAATTAATGAATAAGTGTATCGGTCCCCAAGTGTTTTAAAAGTTACTACAAGGAGCCAGTCTCTACAGCTGCTCCGTTATATTTAATGACAGTCTTCAGCAGAACATGAAAGAATGCCTTCTTAAACTGGGATGTGGGGAGAATCCATGCTGTGGACAGGAAGGGTGCTGTGAGGAGGGTCTCTGCCTCCTCAGCCCTACTGACATGCAGAGGGGCTGAATTAGAGGAGCTGATGCTGGGGGACTGTAGGTGGCAGGGCAGCTTGGGGAACTCGGTGTGAGGGGAAGGCAAACATGTGATGCAACAGACTTGCTGGAACCAGACATCTCAGCACCAAAAGGGGAGGCTGTGTGAAAGACTTAGAGAAAAAGGGGGTGGTCGGCCCACTGGCGCAGTGCTAGTGCTACTGGCACGATGCCAGCGAGCCACATCTGGAAACAAGCCTCAGTCGTCAGGGCCCAGCAAAGGAGGCTCTCCTCCGCTGGGGTGAGGGGCAGTTAGCTCCAGAGCAATGCTGCCACCTGGGCGACCCCAAGTGACAATGCACTCACAGCAGCTTACTGGGCAGGGAGACCCACATGTGACACGCCCCACTCGCTCATGTGTGTAGAGCTCGCGCACTTCACAGTCGGCATCCCACAGGGATTGGAAAGGTGCAAAATGCCGACCAGGGGCAGGATGATGGGCTGAGCCTCACTGGCGACGCAGCCCTCTACTGAATCAAATACACATATGGGGCAGTTGGGGGCCCTGCCACCCCCTCCATGGAGGGTAAGCCATGGAGAAATCGGAATCTACTGGTAAGTCCACAAGAAACAGGGTGGCGGGGGGGGAGCGTCGGTCGGAGTTCAGGAAGAATAAAGGAAAAGAGAAGGTACCAGTTAGTTCAGAAAAGCATGCCTCAGCAGAATTAATATTCCATTGCCCCATTGCACTCTTCCCCCCAGGACGTATCAGGAATCGAGCAACACACTGCTCAGTATGCCTTCCTGGCAAAACTTTTAAATAAATAAATATGCCTGGGAGGAACAAGCGGATCACATTACTGCGGGTTCCCAGATGTGTCTGCCACTGGAGATTTTCCTCTCCCTGACACCAGTGCCCATAACATTTCCTGGCAACCCTTCCCATTAAACAATGGCTACAGATGTCAGTCTGTTAGTGCAGTGGTAGAGCTATCGTTTGTGACACCAGCATCCCATGTTCAGGAATAAGCATGTGTCATCGGTGGCTGGATGAAGGATTGAGCTTCTCAGGGACAGCCCTCCTATCTCAGAACGGAGGGAATCCTGGCTCTCACACCATGACTGCTACCCAGTGAACGCCAAGAGGCATCAGGAGTGAGAGCTTCAGAAGGGGCAGGGCTGTCAGTAGACACTGGAATGCCAACACTAAGGGGGAGGAAAAACAAGGGCTAAAAATGCCCCCACCTGATCCAGCACCCCTGGCAGGCACCGCACGACTGATGTGGCAGGCCACCCACCACTATGTGTGGTCCTTGGCAAGTGAAAGTTAACTGGTAATTCCACAAGACTGTCAGTGATGGGGCTGGGGGATAAGGACCGAAATGCAGGGCAAGAAACAATGGATGAAAACAAATGCTGCAGCTACAGACATTTCTCCTAAAGCCAAATGCTGCAGCTACAGACATTTCTCTAAAGCCAAATGCTGCAGCTACAGACATTTCTCCTAAAGCCAAATGCTGCAGCTACAGACATTTCTCCTAAAGCCAAATGCTGCAGCTACAGACATTTCTCCTAAAGCCAAATGCTGCAGCTACAGACATTTCTCCTTAAGCCAAATGCTGCAGCTACAGACATTTCTCCTAAAGCCAAATGCTGCAGCTACAGATATTTCTCCTAAAGCCAAATGCTGCAGCTACAGACATTTCTCCTAAAGCCAAATGCTGCAGCTACAGACATTTCTCCTAAAGCCAAATGCTGCAGCTACAGACATTTCTCCTAAAGCCAAATGCTGCAGCTACAGACATTTCTCCTAAAGCCAAATGCTGCAGCTACAGACATTTCTCCTAAAGCCAAATGCTGCAGCTACAGACATTTCTCCTAAAGCTAAATGCTGCAGCTACAGATATTTCTCCTAAAGCTAAATGCTGCAGCTACAAAGAAAGAAAATGCACTGTGAAGTACTTAAGGTGCAGCACAGATACAGTCGAACTGCTGTCAAACTACAAAACAACAAAAGCAATGATGCACATAAGACAGGCAATTGAGAGGAAGATACTCAAAAGAAGATGCCCAAATGTATTTTTGGTTTTGGCATACAAACAGATGCAGAGCAAAGACGAACACCACATATTTCACGGTCTCAATAATACTTCCTCAGGAAAAGAAAAGACTGCAAAACTTTGGGGCTTCTGCCTTGACTCTGCATCCGTTTGTTTACCAGAAACAAAATACACTTGCGCATCTTCTTGTGAGCACTTCTCTCTCAATTACCAATCCTGTGTGTGCATTCCCTTTGTTGTTTTACTGAATGCTGCAGCTGCCTGGATGTTCAGAAGATGAGCAAGATGACCCTGGGGTATGTTCTCTTCTAGAAGTTTTCTTACATTACTCTGGGGAGGATGATGTCCCATCAACACCACCACCACAGTAAATCAAAGGCTGTGTTACTGCCCCTGGGAACACCTTCCCCACACGGTCAGTAACTTTTTACTGGAGTGTCTGATGCAGAGTCAGACAGGCTGGGTCCTGCCTTAGCAGAGTAAGCTAGGAGGCTATGGAGTGGAAATTGCTCGAGTCAAGACCTGATTTGGTGGTGGTGGTGGTAGGGGGTCCCAGGAAGTGGATCGATGAGAGTCCTTGGCAGAGGCGAAATGAGATTCCAACTGGTGACTACAGCAAAGTAAACAGGCATTAAAAAATATTAGCTTATCTTTAAGAGTAGGAACATACATTCTGTGAAGGACTTGTGCGATGGTGACCCCACTAGTGAGATCCTCCTTTGTGGCGCATGATGAGGGAACCTGGAATGTCTGCATCTGCAGGAACAGGAAAACACCACAGTCAAACCCTACCAGAACAACTGAAGACAAAAGCTGAAAGAATTTTGGTCAGGGAGTGTAATACTCAGAGTGAACTGTTCAGACGTGACATGCATGGACAGAATTGTGTATGGGGTAGGAAAAAAGTGGATTTCACATCACAAAATGCTATGCAAACCAGCAGGTCACAATTTCACGTGTTTATTAATTTATTTTTTTTTTTGCTTAAACATTTTAGGCTCCCTCCATGCTGCCAGCCCCCTTCAGGTCCCAGTTGACCAGCACCCTCATCCACCTTCTCAGGGACTTCCCAGTTTTGATATCCCATGACTCGACCCCCCCCCCTTGTGGCAGGGTCAACAGGGGGAAGACTGTCCCCCCAGTACAGTCCAGATGGACTGGGGCACTATAGGTGGTGTGGTGCCTGTGATAACCTGGAATCCCTCATCCTGTTGGCCTCCAGTTTTCCAACAGCTTTTTCTCCCCAACCCACCTCACCCTGCCATCCCAACACCACTGCCACTGCATGATCAGACGACAAATGGTGTGTAGAGATGTCATGATATCAAGTTTTGAGTATTGGGATATGTGTGAAAAGCATCACAATATATTGCTAAGCACACTCATTTATTGCATTTCTCATTTTTGGAAAAACAATAAAAAAATCTAATGGGGGGGAACGCGGAATCAGGAATCTTAGTCACACCTGGAGAGGGACAGGCAGTTGGATAAGCAGATACGATAACATCAAGATGGTCTGTCACAGTATATCCTGCTGCATGTTAAGCGATATTTGTGATAAATCATCATCATTGAGATTTATCATGATATATCATCACATGAAGCTGAGATCCCACATTGCACGGTATTGTAACACAAGTGGTGAGTAAACTGGATAAACAGAATGCATGTTATTACACTTAAAACATGTTATTTTCATTTACAATCTGGAAACAGAACACAAAGAACAATGGGTCAGACACTATGCAATGAAACGAAAGGCAGTTTTAAGCAAAAACAAGGTAAAATACTTAAAAAACAACAAAAAAAACACAATATTAAAAATAGAAAATGGTGTGGTAAATATCAAATATACAATGGGCTGTAGTGAAATAACATTTCCTTCATAATGCTTTGCCACTTACAGGGTATGGGTCTTATCCCTTGCTAGTGGAGAAAGATACAATATGGTATGGTTTCCAAAGCTCCGCCTGTAATGTCACAGTCTCTCTTTAAAGGTCAAGGCACCCATTCTTCGTACCAAATAAACCTGAGGTCTAATGGCTGGTCTGAGGCTCTCGTGGTCACTTTGCTCTCTTACTGCATCACCCCACAGTTAGAGATATTTTAGATTACAGTAATGTTCAGTGCACCAGGTAAGGAGAGTACTGGCCTATTTTACTGACCACATTTCTAAGAAGTACTCTTTCAAATTATTATTTATTTATTTTTTTAACCGATACCCATCCCAACACTTAGAAATGCCACAGGTACTTACAACAGCAGTATCCGTTAGTAAGGAAAACATGTTTTTTTTTTTTTGTAGCAATAGTATATTTCTGGGAGGGATCACTACACACATTTTTCTTTCTATTTTATTTCATTCCTAAACTGATGTATGTGGTTTTAAAGTTTTTAAAAGTTCCTGATCTCTTGCCACGCTCACAACGCAAATGAAATATTTTGGTGTGGTGCTATGCTGTTCACAATCAGAAAACATGAGCTAGGACCATCCTAATACACCCAAAACATGAATGTCACATTTACAGTCAAACACCAACCTAACGGAATTTTTTTTTTTTTAATATCTCTATAGTGGCTATATTTACTGACCTCAGTCATTAACTGCAAAATTAGTAAGAAAAGCAGTTTTAAAAATATCGGAGGAAGTTACTCCCTTTGCCCTTTTCCCTCGCCCCTCTTCACCTTCTGCCTTTCTCTCCTGTCAGTTCTCCCCTACATTTTCACCTTCATCGCCCAGACTCCCATCATCCCACATTCCCGCTGTGTTTTCTCCCTCTCATACCTCTTCCCTTTCAACTTCTCACCCCTTTTGCCTTTCTCGCACACCTCCTCCGTTCATCTTTTACTTGCCCTCCTTTGATTTTAGCCCTCATAAACCCCTCCCCGTGTGCCTCTCCTTTACCTCCCGCGCCTGTCTTTTACTCCCTTCAACTTACTCTAACTCTTCCTCCCCTTTCATCTCTCAGGGTTTCACCTAAAGCATTTATGTGTGGGTGTGCCCCATCCTTTCACTTAGTCCCCATTCTTTCACAATACCTCCCATCTTTCCCCATGCTTCAAGAGCAGCCCTGGTCCCCAGTCCTGTCTCAGGTACAACATTTGTGAAAGCACAAAAAGGAAAATAGAAAACAAAGGAGAACTAGACAGAAAAACTGCAATGTCTAAGGACTGACAGAGAAATGCTGAAATAAATCAAAGAAGAAAGAACGGAAAAGGATGCATCATTTATTTGTATTTTTGTCAACTGGCTGAGTGCACTTGACAACTGAATGCCTAAAGGTATGACACAGGAGGGTACACACAAAGGCATAAAACCTAGGACAGTTCCAGGTAATAAACTACAGTGCTCGATAAATGTCATCATTCTTTCACTTTTTTCCAGAGAGAAACGCAGATTTGTTCCCCAATACACCCTTTCATCTCTCTCTCAACCCACTGGAGGAAATTATGGGGAGGAAAGAAATCCCCCCCCCCTTTAGATATGTTCCACAAAAATATTTGTAATAACATACATGATGACTCAATGGATTTGGAGTGCTCCCCCGACAAAAAGGGGAGAAGAAAAAAAAAAAAAACAGGGCTGCCACTTACTCAGTAGGTCACCAGGTCTCCCTCTCTAACCTAGCGCTGTGATCCCTCAATCTCCCAAAGGACTAAAAACAGCAGCAAAAATTCACTTTACTCCCACTCTTGGATTGTAATGCATTTTTGTTTTTTGATAGCTACTAAATAAAACTAAATTCCTTTCCTTCCCCTCCTTGACCCTCTCTCCCCTCATACCTTTCATCACCCAAAAGTCTACAGCAGGTGCTTGGGTTAATACCCATAACTGGCACTGCAGTGCAGTATGAGGGGGACACAGCACTCCTAAGGTATCATCCTGCTGCCCATCTCTGGTCACTGTTATCCAAAAGAGCAGCAGAGTCTCACCAGTCCTATGGCCAACAGCCCCCATATCAATAAGAAAAGTCTATGTAACCCACCCCTCAGGACGCACCTGGTAACAAGCTATCACAGCTTACATGTGGGAGGGAGAGACACCTGTGGAACACCTACTCAAGTTTGAGAGACAGAAGCTCAGAACCCAGTGGAACTACTGGACATCATGTTCAACAAGTGTGCTGTCCACTGTGTACTGTATATTTTGTTTGAGAAGGTAGGACAACAGAGCACTCTGTCTTTGCGGGACAGTAGGCTGAGTGACAAGTGAGGAATAGTGATGTGGGGGGGGGGAAGGGTGTCCTTTTCCGGACAGGCAGTTGTCTCCCCGGCCGCCGGCCTTACCCAGGTGAGCAGGGAGTCACACAGCTGGGATTTCGTCACACTCATGGCTGCTATCCCCCAGTGACGGCCTGTTATCCTCCTCCTCCTCCTCCTCTGTCGGTCTCTCTCTCTCCTGCCTCCGTCTCTATCTGTCCGGTTGTCTTGCCCGGTGTAGTCCCAGAGTACGGAGTGCGAGTTCTTTAAATTGTCAACTCCAACCGGCTGAGCTGGCCCCGCGCGGCCCCCGTACTAAGACTACACCTGTAAGCCGCGGGAGGGGGGGCAGCCAAGGGGGGAGGGGGCCTTCTTCGTTAGCAACCAGGAGAGCTGGCCGCGGCGCCGCCTGTCGGGAACGGTCCCTTAGCCCTCTATAACTCGGCAATATAACTGTGCCACCTTTCACCTCGAGGGTTAAGCAAAAAAGGTCTAACTTACTTCCGACGTGTTACTGTAATTGAGATGACACTAAGGAATTATAACTTTTACCTCACACCTGTACCTATTAATGCTAGACAGAGAATAGTAAGTAGTCTATGTTTAATATTCGAACGATTATTACAAAATAGAAACATAGAAGTTGACGGCTGAAGGAGACGGATTGGTCCATCTAGTCTGCCCATTTGTTTTAGACCTACTTTGACACTGTAGTTGTCCTTCACAGTGACGGCTCCCTTGTGTTTATTCCATGCATTCTTGAACCCCCCCAAGCCATCACTCCACAACCTTTTGGGGCAGGCTGTTCCAGGACTTCACCATTCTTTCTGTGAAGAAAAACTTCCTGGTGTTGGTAGAGAATCTCCCTCCTTGCAGCCTGAGGTCATGTCCCCTGGTCCTGGAGCCCTTCTTGAAGTGAAAAAGTTCCTGTGCCTGTACCTTGTTAATGCCTTTTATGTACCTGAATGTTTCAATCATGTCCCTTCTCTCTTCTGTGCTCCAGGGAGTACATATTCAGTTTCCCAAGTCTTTCCTCACAGGACATGTACTGCAGACCCTGAATCATTTTTGTACCTTTCTCTGTACTGTTTCCAACCAGTCAATGTCCTTCCTGAGGTGAGGCCTCCAGAATTGGACTTCAGATTCCAGGTGAGGCCTGACCAGCGATCTATACAGTGGTAGTAAAACCTCCCTCCTCCTGCTTGTGATTCCCCTCTCAGTGCAGCCCAGCATTCTGTTGGCCCTCAATGTTGCCTTCCCACACTGCTTACATAGAAACATAGATTTTGACGGCAGATAAGGACCGCTTGGCCCACCCAGTCTGCCCATTTCCCTACCTAATGGATAAGCTGCAGATCCTAGTTAACCAGCAGCATACCTCTTCCTACCCCCACCCCCTAGAATTGCCTTATGACTGTCCTATGCATGCTTGAATTCCACCACTGTTTGTGACTCCACAACCTCCTCCGGAAGGCCATTCCATGCATCCACAACCCTCTCTGTGAAAAAATACTTCCTTAAATTACTTCTGAGCCGCCTTCAAGTTGTCTGCGATTATGATTCCCAGATCTCGTTCCTGGTTTGAGGCCACCAGTCTTTTGCCTCCTAGGTAATACTCCTTTCTTGGATTTTTCTTTCCTATGTACATGACCTTGCACTTTTTTGGCGTTAAATCTCAGCTGCCACACTCTAGGCCATTCTTCTAGTTTCTTGAGGTCAGCTTCCATCTTGCTCTCTCCTTCTGAGGTGTCCACCCTGTTGCGTATCTTGGTGTCATCTGCGAACAGACACACCTTCCCTTCCAGTCCATCAGTGATGTCTGCTCTAAAAACATTGAAGAGCAGAGGCCCCCCAGCACTAAGCCCTGGGGCACCCTGCTGGTCACCCTGCCTTCTGTCGATTGCATTCCATTAACCTGTACGCTCTGGGTTCTGCCTTGTAACCAGTTTTGTACCCCTCTGGCTACTTCTGGACTAACCCCTGTGTAGTCAAGCTTCTTTATCAGTCTTCTGTGTGGAACCAAGTCAAAGGACTTAAGTCTAGATAGACCAAATCTACTGCCCCACCGTCGTCCACTATTTTTGTAGCATAGTCAAAAAACTTGAGCATATTTGTCTGGTATGACCTACCTGCTGTGAAACTGTAAAATATTAAAACTTGTGTGTGTTTGATGAATAACTTTGATAGTTTTCTTTATAATCGTTAATTAGGTATGGCTGGTTATAGTTACTTAAGCATAATGTGTTGTACTTTTCTTTTTTGTATATTTTCTTATATTGTTAAAAATGTAAAATGTATACTTATTCTACTGATATAAATTTCAATAGAAGTTAATTGATAAAAGTAGGAGTGAGATGAGTGTTTTCTTGTTGAAATACATTATAAAATTTCTTGATGTTATCGAAGTGACTGCAGTGGTCCCTAGATGGAGTTTAGCGTTTCTCTATTCTGTAGTAACTGACTTGCTACGTGCGGTTTTCACACCTTATAGGTTTACTAGTATTGTTTATTTGCTGCATTATCTTGTGTATTAGTATTAGTTCCTGTAGTATTTTGTGTATGTCCTAGTCCATTGTCCCCTTCCTGGTGAATGTATGAAACCTCTTTTGGGTTCTGCAGCTAGTTCCTGCAGGGTATGGGCATGCCCCTGAACTGTCCCTGACTATGAGGGATGTCCCTTATTTTAACCCTGAAAATAGCTCTGTCCAACGTGGAAAAGGTGCTGCCCACACAGAGACTGTGCTGCAAATACAGGCTTTAAAGCAGAAATGTATAATATTCTTGGATGCTAAATCAAAATGAAACTTTGTACATGTAAACACAAGATTCTTCACAGTGTTCTGAGCTTGTATCTCATGTTTGAGGCTGTGTCCCCCAACATGAGGGTCAGTGTTTCTCATTGTCCCTCATTTTGATTGTCCCTCGTTTCAGTGATAACAGGTTGGTAGGTAAGGGCATGGGTGACTGCTGGAACAATGGAATGCTAGCATGTTCGGTACCACCCGAATGGGTAAAATCTGTAACTGCCAGAATGCGCAAAGTTGTGCATTCTAGCCATAACAGATTTAGCCTATTCTGGCAGTTCCGACCATCCAGCATTCCATTGTTCCAGCATTCATCATGTCCCGCAGGAACTAGTTGCAGAACCTGAAATAGGTTTTGCTAATATGCGGAATGGCCCCAGTTACACAAATGGTACATTTTTAAACAATGAAAAACACACCACACAGGGTCTATTCCAGTGGGTTCAGGAGCTCCATATTTTGGGATTTGCGCAGTTCTGGCTATTCCAGCATTCTGGCTATTACCAGAACCCTGTCAACACCTGGAAATGGGCTGAACAGCTTAGTTAATTTCCGGCTAAAACTTGTTTCTGAAAGAGTCTCACTCAGAAAGGACAAGACTTAAGATCCTGCTTGGAACTGATGACATACCCACTGAAGGAGACTAGGTCATTTGAATGTGTGGCTATGCAGATGTGAGGTGTAGGATTCTTCTAGGTTATTGCCCTCTGTGTTAGGAACAGGAGTTCCTACAAGACTTTGTGGATTTCATTTTTAACCTTTCACTGAACACCCCAAACCACTGTGCTAGGGGATTTCATGGAACCTCACATTTTGCTTAGCTGTTCCTCCAATTGATGGATTCACTGGGTTTTACCTAGGAAGTTTCCATTGCTACCCATGAGTGTAGTCACACCTGGACCTCATCTTCCTCTGGGACTTTACATCTGGGATGTCAGGATGGAACCAGTGGTGTAGTCTGATCACCACGCTGTTCAGTTTCTTGTAGGGGCCCCCTGGAAATCCTCCCTCCCCCTGCCAAGATGGTCTAGTACCATCCAAAATGTCATCTGGAGCTTGAAAAACTCCTGGTGGTGCTGGACATCTCAGTCATGGAGTCAGCATGATGTATAGGGTAGAACAGATTTCTCATCATCATTTGACACTGTGGATCATGGGCTGTTGAAGGAATGAACTACTTGGAGAACATGAGGGACTCACCGGGACAATAATGAAGTGGTTTAAGTCCTTCCTGTCTGGCAGATTGTAGGTAGTAGTTCGTGATGGGATCTTTCTCACTGCAGCCGGCTGCAGTCAGCTGTGGAGTTTTTCTGGGGTCAGTTCTGTGCCCCGTGCTTTTCACAGATTACATGCTTCCACTGGAGTTGGTCATTAGGGAGTATTATGTGAGTTTTCACTGCTATGAAGATGATACTCTGCTATACCTGTCCTTTGCATCTGATGGGAGAGGGGCAATTTTCCCACTGGGACAATACCTTCAGGAAATTGCAGAGTGAATGGCCCACATATGAACATACAAAGTTGCCAGCAGATGGCATATAGTCTATAAAGTCTGCCCGATGCGAAGCCCCTTGTTCTTGCGTTTACGTTGGGCCCTGATATCCTCCCTCTGTACTCTTGGCTTCCCCTTTACCTTGTCCCACCCTCCCTTGAAGCTGTCTTCTGACTGTGGCAACTGTGGAGAAGCTAAAAAGTCTGAGTCACTGTGGATTCTAGGCCAACTCAAACATCATATGTCAGCTGTGGTCCAAAGTGGGTTTTTGCAGCTTTGGAATATCTACTGGCTAAAGTCCGATCTGATAACAAAAGGATCTGAAACATAAACACAGACATTGTCGGCAGAAAAGGACCACATGGCCCACCCAGTCTTCCCAGTTGTTCCCTGACTATTCTGTCTCCACAGACCCTACTTGGTCTCTGGCAACCCCCGGCTTATTTACCAGTATTCCCCTGTGCCTATCTCATGCATGCTTGGAGCCTCCCACTGTTTTCGCCCCATTACCTCTGTTTCAGGCATCCACCATTCTTTCAGTGAAGTAGTACTTCCTCACATCCCTCTTAAACTTCTCCCCTTCTGGCTTCATTGCATGCCATCTTGTCCTGGTGCACTTCCTCATCTGAAATAGACGCCCCCTCCTATACACTGTTCACCTCTGTAAGGCACTTGTAGATCTCTATCATGTCTCCCCTCTTCTCCAGGCTGTACATGTGGAGATCCCTCAGTCTCTCCTTGAAGGGCTTCTTGTGTAATCCCTGCAACATTTCAGTTGCCCTCCTCTGGACTGCCTCTACCCTGTCTTTGTCCTTTCCGAGATGCGGTCTACCGAGCTGGACACAGTACTCAAGGTGGGATCTCACTAGCAACCTGGTGACCCTAATGTATAATTTTGTTACCTCGAAGCTTTGCTGCTATGATGCTCTTTACCTAGAGTTATCAGGGGGGTTGGTACATTGCCTGCAGCTGGTACAGAATACTGCAGCCAAGTTGATACTCAGATCATTGTACTCTGATCATATTGCATGTTAATACCTCCGCCGAGACCACTGATATGGTTGACTGGTCTCATGCGCATTCTTAGGGTATAAGAACCGTGAACCAAAGATAAGCGGTTCTGATACCCAAAGAATGTGAGACCACTCCTACACCTCTAAGAGTGGTCTTGGCCGTGGTATTCATATATCATTGATAAAGCTCATTATACAATGGCAAGAAAAAATCCTGGACTCTGATTGGTCAGTCTTGGGCTGGACCCGTGATGTTATCCCAATACAGTATCACGGGTCTAGTCCCAGCCTCACTGTGAACCTGTAGGTGATTGTTTGCTTGATTTATTTCATCTTCTCTTAAAAAACAAAAATATTTTTCCACACAAAAACATCTTTAAAATGATTTCTTTATTCTGTATAACAACGAGCCATTGTATAATAACAATAATCCCCTCCAGGGTGTGTGTCGTTTGGGATAACGTCACGCCTCAGTTGGACGCACTTGGCCTGCAGCCTCGTGCCCAACCACCTGAGGCGTGACATTATCCCAGCACGACACACACCCTGGAGGGCATTATTGCTTAAATCAATAATATATTCATTAAAAAAAAAAAATCTTACCTGAACATACCGATTTCGTAGGAAGCTGCGTGAGACACTCTTCACAGAATAAAAGAGTGTCTCACGGCAGAGGAAAGGGCGCCTGGTTAGGAGCACCCTCGATGTATAATACACCTGTGCTGTGCCACCTGCAGTGGCTTCCCATAAAGTGACAACCTTCAGGATCACACTGTTTTTTTTTTTAGCTACTGATTTTTCTATCTTTTTTCCTGGCTGCCTCAGTCTACTCCCTTCTTGTCCCTGCATCGGATTGGGGATTCCAGCCACCGTCCGCCTCTACCCGAGTGGTCCCAGGCACCCATATACCCTTGCGGTTATACCCTCCGCAGCAGGGCTGCAGGGAGCCCCCCAGATTCCCCATGGAACATGGATCCAGCTTGGGTTCCTGGCCACTGGGCGAAGCTCGAGGACAGCCATCAAGCCGATCAACTGGGCACCTGTTTTCCTCCCCTCGGAACCAGAGGCATGCACTGATGTCAATGGAGGGGACGCGCACTCCCTCCAGACGTCAGCTCTCAGTTCCACCCCTGAGTGCAGTGAGCATGCAGTCTCCCAGCCTTCGCCAGGAGGCAACCATGCACCGACTGCTGTGGACCCCCTCCCCGGAGAAGGAGAGCAGTCCTTCGGACACTCAATCCTTCTCCTTCCCTGCGACCCGTGCTCATTCCCGAACACCGGTCGCCGGCATGGAGCGAAGTGCAGTGGCCACCGCCTCAGCCCTCAGCGTTACTGAGCCGGCTAGGATCACACTGTTAATGTACAAAGCCGTACACAGTTTGTACCCTGGCTACCATAAAGACCTCTGGGTCTGGTGTACTGCCAGCCACTCGCGCTGCTCCAATGAGAAGTTAATACTATCTGTCCCAAGATCACACCTAAAACTGTGGGGGTGAAAGGGCATTCTTGGTGGCGGCTCCATCCATCTGGAACTCATTGCCTTACCGTCTGAAAGAGTTCCCCCTCACTGGACGCATTTAAGAACAGACTAAAATGCTACCTTTTTATGATGGCCTTTGGCACTGCTTAGTTATAAGTCTGTACTGCTGTTAGCGTTGTTATTTATTTATATCGTTATTTATTGATTGATGTTGTCTTTGCATGCATTGTTTATTGTAATGTTCTCCTTCATGATGTACTCTGAGCCTCTGGGATAGGGTGCTCTCTAAATAAAACTGCTTTGCCTTGGCTACACTGATGTTGGACATTTTTTGGAAAGGCCACACATATTCATTCACAAGATGGTTCTTCTCTGAGGGTCTCAAATTTGTGTGACAGTCCAGTGTAGAAAACAGCACACACAGTGGTGGTCACAGGTTATATCTAAACATATTGTGCTGATGCTAAGAAGATACTTAATGACGTCTCTGAGAACATAGCACTGCTGTCAGGTTTCAAAGACCATCCCCACTGAGTCAGCGGTATTACTCAATTGCCCATTCTTCTCTCTTGTATGTGTTCAGATTCCTCTTTAACTCCTCTAGGTTCCTGGCACAAATTACCTGACTCAGTAAGGCATTCCATACTCATCCCTCTTCAGCTCGTGTTATTGCTGTCTCTGTTGTGTAATTTGTGACCGTCTTCGCCCATGGTCCTTTGTATACCCACCCCATCCAACCCCCATTCCCTTCCCTGTTACTGTCGCCCCGTATAACCACCATGTCCTTCACTCTGTCCCAACCATGCTTGAAGCCAGTAATAGTTTTAGTGCTCACCACTGCAGCCAGTAGACTGTTCCACAGTTCCACCACCCTTTCAGTAAAATAATACTTCCTCATATCCCTCCTGAACCTCCCTCCTCTCAGTCTCCACTCATGCCTTCCTGACTGCAGACTGTTACTCACGCTAAATAATTCCCTGCAATTCACCCTGAGGAACTTGAAGGTCCCTATCACGTTATCATGGTTACAGTGCTGTATAATGTTGTTATATTGCAGCACTATTTGCACATCACATTCTGAGCTGATACTTTATGCCTTGCTGTTAGTTTAAATTATTTTTTGCAATTTTGTATCTTATTCTTTGTTATTTTACCTTTTGTAACCCCTTCCCACAGGTTGAACTTGGAAACAAGCTCCAAGTCAGTGGGCCTGTCCTAGAAAACAATTTAAAATAAATAAGTTTAGCTGTTAAATGTTTAACAATACATTGAGCTGCTAATGTGTCCATTGAACTGTCTCGACAGTATTGCAGCTCATACCTCTCATCTGTCCCTGATTTTCACAGACGTACTTGATTTTGCCTCAGAATTTCCATCTTTCTGTCCTAAAGGTGGCATTGCTAACACTGAAGAGACAGCATTGTAAGCCTGAGACAATGTCAAAGATCAAAGTTCCTGACTTCAGGCACGGAGGTCGGCAGGGAGGATCTGGAACATCTGATGGATGCTCTCCTCTTGAGGGGGAGGATTGATGCTGCGTTGCTCTGCAGGGGCTCCTGATGGAGGCATATGGTGGTGCCATTGATGGTGCCGGTGAACTTGCACTATCAGGCACCCCCTCCCCAGGTCAGCCGCAACCTGTGCATCCTTGAGGGTGGTGGGTAGGGCAAAAAAGATAGTAAACTGCCACACCAGGTACACTGGGTGATGGCCGTGTGGTCCCTCCCACGTCAACTGACCCCAGCATGCCAGCAACATTTCACCCCCTCAGCTTCCACGCAAGCTCATACATTCCTCCTCTAGTCAGCAGGGAGAGGCCCCTTGCAGGGACACACCAGTCAAGTGGAGGAAAGGAGAGAGACTCCAGGTGTCTTTCCTCTCCATGGCTGTTAGAGGAGGCCCTCGGCAGGAACAAGCTGGCCTAGGGAACAGAAGGCTGAAGCAGGACTTCAGTGAAGCTGGAGATGCGAGGGTGAGTCTGGTGGGTAGAGGGGGTGACGGTGGTGGTCCAAAGGAGTGGGGTGTCAGTGGACACTGGAGATGCAAGGATGCAAAAACCAAAAAGTTACTGACTATAAAGTCCTGACCCCCTGCAAGTTCCTTTCCATTGTTCGGCAGAGCATCAACATCCACCCCTGCTGTGATGGCAGCCCATTACCCAAAATATCTGTATCAGTGGCTCGCTAGGGAACACTCCGGCCTCTAGGGCTGAAAGATCAGATGGTCATGGGTTCCAGCCCCACACCAGGGTCTTGGGGTAATACCCATAACTGACACTGTAGTGTATTACGAGGAGGGTACTACACTGTGAATGAGCCGTCTTGCAGATGAGATGTTAAACTTCAGGTCCCTTCTGCCCATCTCAGGTCACTGTCCAGGTGGAAATAAAACATCCCATGGCACTTATTGATGAAGAGTAGGGAGGTTTCGGTGTCTTGGTCAATATTCCTTTGTCAATAAAACCGGACCGTGCCACCTACCCCGACACACCTAGAAACAAGCTGTCATAGCTCAGGGTGCCTTTCTCACAAATTACAAATAGACGTCCAGGCAATAGTTCCAGTGGTTTGGATAATATTTTGGTAATGGTACCTCAACACGATGCAGTGAATTTGGCCAGTCCCTACTGCACGACAGAAGGAACATGCCTGGGATCAGGACTATATTTCTCCTTTAGAAATGCTTTTTTTTTCCTTTTTAATTTTGTCTGTTCCATCACCAGAGTTGCCCTATTCGGCCTGTCCACCTTCCAGCCCCCTCCGTCCCTTCTCAACCTCTTACCTGCTTTCATGGGGTCCTCAGAGTCTCTTCCTCATTCTGCTATAGCCTTTGTTGGACACCATGGCAGATTGGGGCAGCTCTCCTTCAATTCCTGGACGTGCAGAAGGCAAGACAAATGTTATTTCTCGGGCACCCAATCCCCGAGGCTCTGGGCGCCATACAATCAAAAACATCAGAACGATTAAAATTCAATAAATAAAATATAAACATTCCAATAAATACTTAAAATCAAAACACTAAAATAAGGGTCTAAATTAGCAGCAGAAATTTTAAAGTGCCATTATGCAAATGTCTCAGAGACATTGTCTAAAGGACAGTGTCTAGGAATGCCTGGCTGAATACAAAGGTCTTGAGGCAAGCTTTGAATGCCTCAACTGAAGGGGGCTCCCTTACTGATGGAGGAAGCAAATTCCACAGGACGGGGCTGGCGACATTAAAAGCTCTGTCGTCGGCAGTTTTTAACCTCGTTCTGGGAATCGCAAGGAGGCCTCTAGAGGAGGATCAGAGGGAGCGGATGGGGCAGCAGGTGTTAGAAGGTCCGACAGGTAGCCAGGGCCCAGGCCATGTAGGGCCTTAAAGGTGAGCAAGCCCACCTTAAAGAGAATCCTCCATCGAACAGGCAGCCAGTGCAATTCACTCAGCACCGGGGTGACGTGACAGTATTTAGGCTGTCCCGTCAGCAGCCTGGCAGCTGCGTTCTGCACTAGCTGCAATTGACGGAGGGTACCTCCAGAGACCACGAGGTAGAGCGCATTACAGTAGTCATGCTTAGATGTCATGAATGCATGTACCAAGGTAGGGAGGTCCAGGGGAAGAACCAGGTGTTTGATCATAGCAATATTCCTTAGATGGAAAACGCTGGACCAGACAACGGACGACACCTGAGATTCAAATGTCAATCTGCTGTCGAGGAAAACACCAAGATCGCGCACCCTAGAGGAGGCCTTCAATGGCACAGATCCCAGAAACAATCCAGTCTCTGCACCAGAGGCCATCCTATCATACCTCCTGTTCGACTCCACCACCAGTACTTCTTATCAGGGTTCAGTTGCAACCAGCTAAAGGCCATCCAGTCATTAATCTCAGCCAGGCAATTGTTCAGTACGTCCACCACGTCAGATGTCCCAGGGGCAAGGGATAGATACATCATCGGCATAGCAATGAAACCCCAAACTGTACTTCCTAATGATCCCACCCAAGGGCAGCATATACACAGCAAACAACATTGGTGACAAGTCTGAACCCTGAGGTACTCCACAAGACAGAAGGCTAGGGGAGGAGGAGAAATTCCCCATCACAACCCTTTGCCTCCTGTTTGTGAGATAGGACTCAAACCAGCGGATGACAATGCTGGCGAGTCCACAGTCCACAAAATTCCCTCAGGCAGTCGAGTAACACACAATGGTCCACCGTGTTGAAAGCTGAAGAGAGATCAAGGAGAACGAGAATTGTCCCCTCTCCTCGATCTCTCGCCCTGAAGAGATCATTATGCACCCGAACTAATGTGGTTTCCATGCAGTGCCCGGCACGAAACCCAGACTGGAGCAGCTCATAGATATCAAAGGTCACCAGGTGGTCTCCCAGCTGCTGCGCCACAGTCTTCTCTACAACCTTCCCCAGAAATGGAAGGTTGGAGACAGGATGGTAATTCACCTTGACATCAGGGTCTAAAGATGATTTCTTCAGAAGGGGTCTAACTAGCGCCTCCTCCAAGGCATCTGGGAAGACCCCCTCTGACAAAGAATACCGGACAATCAAGGCGAACACCGGGCCTACAGTGTCAACACATCCCATTAAGAAACAAGTTGGCACTGGGTCCAGTTCACAATATGTTTGCTTCAGCCTCGAGACAACCTCAAGGCAGTGGGATTTGAGTTGGTGGGGCCCAAAGTGCCGGTGTTATGCTGTCACACTACCAGGGTTTTACCTCTGTTACTTCTCAATTGTTGCTACCTCTGTTGTGTAAATTGTGCCTGGGTGGCAGGAGGTTCTATTACACATTGCGCTCGCCAGTGCATGGTGTTAGCCAGCCTCCTCTGGCCCATTAACTGCTCCAACATAATTGCCACCTGTGGTCACCCACGTGCCAGTGTTGCAGTGGAACCTGTGTCCCTTCCAGGAGGTGGAGGAGGTCAAAGCTCCACCCAGAGCGAAGCACCATAGCACTAGCAGCAGGACCGTGGATGTTCACAAGTCACCTTTTGGGAGCTGGACTGTTACTTGCATATTTTGCCTTGCAAATACATTTTTAACTGCATCCCAGGCCCAATTGATTGTTTGTCTTCAATAGTCCCTTCCTATCCTGAGTGTGGAGTGCTGCAATATTTTGACTTCTTGGTTTCGGCTTCATTTGCGACTGCTCATCTCTGTTGTCATACCCAGATCTTGCACCAGCGAGTGAATGCCAACCCCGTTCTTTCCATCCTCCTCCTCCCCAACCCTCATCCCAAGGCCCCACCCCACCCACTCAGGTCAGCCTCTGACATCTTTGGTTCGACCCTAAATTGGGGTTATTTATTTTTTTATTTATTATTTATTTAGTTGTTTAACCAGGTATAGCACACTAAACTGAAAGCTTTTTTACAGGAGCGACCTGGGAGCACAAGGAGGTTAAGTGACTTGCTCAGGGTCACACAGTATGCAAGTGGAAGCTGTGGGATTCAAACCCCAGGTCTGGTCTGCTGGATGTCACCAGATTTGCAGCTCAGAGCCTTAGACCACTGCGCTATACTGCCTATTGGGTTGCAGGCTGCTAAAAAAATTTTTTTTGCCACCTCCATACTACAAGGAGTCTCACTCTCTCAGGTCTCACACTGTGTACCACTTCTCTGCCCGATTCACTCTCGTCTGCATTGTCCACACCAAATCTTGGTGTGTCCCTCTGGTGACTGGGTGGGTTCTATTCCTCTCTGGGGGGCTCTTCTCCTCCCCCCCACTGGGGCAAAGGAGGAGAGGGAGAAGCATACCACGAAAGCCAGTGTCTGCGCACCAGGAGCTGGGTGGTGCATGCACTGCTGATGAGGGTTGGTGGAGTGAAGGAGCACACAGGGAGGCTGCGACCCAAGGCTGCTGTGAATGAGCATTTTTTCCTCTGTTCTTAACCCCCACCCTCGCCTCCCCAGATAGAGTGTGCGCCACGTCAGCACCCTGGGGGGCAAGGTCTGCTGGCACATGGTCACTCACACCAGCGGTGGCCCCACACATCTGCTATCAGAGCAGTGCATGTCTCCTCCCTCCCCTGGGAGAACCACATCTACATGGATGCCCCTCCACCCTCCCTCCCTACTGGCTTCCGCACCTGAGGTCCTGGGCTCAGGATGTGACTCCAGGTCACCGGTGTGCCAGAATGATCCCTCACCACTCCATGCCATGGAACTGCCTAGAAAATGTTTTTAAAACTAAGCTACCTACTCTAACACCTTTCTGCATTGATAGTATCATTCCTGCACGCCACGGGCTGGCATAATAGTACCAGTTTTTAAGATAGTGCCCCTGATGTTGGTTATTTGACCCAGACCTTTTTAAGCCTTTCCCCAGGTTTTTGTGGCCGAGGATTTAGAGATACACAGCAGTACTAGCACATGAGTGTGTGTCTTTTTCTGCAGAACTGGATTGGTTTCTCGACTGACAGTTTCGTGGCTTCTGGCTCTCTTGACACTTTTCCCACAACTTCCTGTGTTTTTGTTTCTTTGAACCAATAAAAAAATAACCACATCCTAGATCTTAATCAGGGACTGAGAAATTGAAAAGATCCATATTTAAGTTTCTTAGAATGACAACAAAAAAAAATTCCTTTTAAAGGTTGTATAGACAGTATAGATATAAATAGAAAAATCCCCCGCAGCTTATGGTAAATTCAGTGGGGGTTAGTTGACAGTTAGCTTGTTATGGCCTAACTGCTGATGTGAACTAAAAACTGCCTAACAAGGCCAGAAATATTTCACAGAGTGGGGCAGGAAAAAAATCCTCAATAAAGGGGCTTCTTTTATTCCTTTCCTCACTGGTTCCCCAGCCCTGAACCCTGATGATGATGAGTCCTCACTGGGTCCCCGAGCCCCCCACACTGGCGATAGCATCCCCACTGGTTCCCCTAGCCTCCTACCTTGGTTATAGGGTCCTCACTAGTTTTCCCAGCCCGCCACCCTAGCAATAGGGTCCCCACTGGTTTCCCCAGCCTACCATCCTGGTGATTGGGTCCCCACTGGTTCCCCCAGCTTCCCACCCTGGTAGTGGGGTCCCCACTGGCTCCTCCAGCCCCTTCCCATCTTAATGATGAGGTCTCACTGGTTCCCCCAGCTTCCACTCTGGTGATGGGGTCTCCACTAGTTCTCCAAGCCCCTTACCCTGGCAATGGGGTCCCCACCAGTTCTTCAAGCCCACCCCCACCTTGGTGATGGGGTTCCCACTGGTTCCCTCCACCCTGGCAATGGGGTCTCATCTGGTTCCCCATGCCCCTCACCTTGGAGACTGGGTCCCCACTGGCTCTCCCAGACCTACACCCTGGCGATGAGGTCTCCCACTGGTTTCCCCAGTTCCTCCACCCTGGCAGTGGTGTTTCGTAACTTTATCCTTCCTGCACCTGGGAGAGCAGGTGGGAGAATAGCTGCCATCACAGTCAACATCAGTGCTGTTCTGTGATCCGTCAGCAGGGGGTTATGTAATGCCAAGCTGCCAGCACCTTCTTCCACAGGAAACGAGTACCTCATCCCCAAAAAGTGTCTGGACACCCTGGACTTGGGCATTAGCAATATTACCCTGTTTAATCGACGAGGGTGTTAACACGTGCTGCAGTCAACTGAAAGTTAATAGAAATGTACTTTCAGTTGAGTCGTCCTGTAAACCTGAACTTCCTGCACACTACTGAGTGGTTAAAATGAATTTCAATTCAATAACTGAAGTGCCTCGATTACCATTTTAGCGATTCACTGAGGCATCTGGATTCAAAGTAGCGTTGAACAGGTTTCTGATGTTTGCATGGGCCCTGGTGTCAGTTGCCAGTTGCCGTGCTTACATGTGCTGTCCATCAATGCACGTTTAATTGATTTGAGTGAATTTTCTGTAGCTGCAGTTTACAAACGGGTTAGATATTCAGAAAGGCACAAAAGCAGAGTGCAAAGGTTTGTACCGCACTTGTACCTGACCTAGAGGTTGCTATATTCAGTCAGATAGCACACCGGCACTATTGAACTGAATATCAACCCATGTCGGCACAGGGCTAAGTCAAGTTGCATTACCCCAGCATGGACCTGGGCTGTATACAGCCCATAGGGAACTACGCCCCATACCAGGTAGCGCTAGGATCCATGGTGTGATATTCAGCCACAAAATGCAAATAAGCCCATTGGGTAAACAGGATGTTAAAGGGCTATTAGCATGCTCATTGTGGGCTCATTTGCATTGGAAGTGCAAGCCTGAATGTGCCTGCACTGATGTCTGGAGCATGCCCCTTCCCTCTGATCTCCCATTCCAACCCATTGCAGTGTTGCCTTGGTGTCTAATGGCAACTCTCTCACCCTCTGATCCCCTGTTCCGGTCCACTGCAATGTTGCCCTGGTGTTCACTGGCACCCCCACCTACAGTCACCCATTCTGGTCCATTGCAATGTTGCCCTGGTGTCTGTGGCACCCCCAACCCTCCAGTCCCCCATCCTGGTCTGTTGCAATGTTACCCTGGCATCCAGTGGCAACCCCCAACCACTGATCACCCATCTCAGTCCGTGTCAATGTTGCCCTCGTGACTAGTGGCACCCCACACCCTACAATCCCCTGCTCCAGTCTGTTGCAGTGTTGCTCTTGTTTCCAGTGACTCCCCCATCCATCAAGCACCCATCCCAGTGCCTGCCATATAGTCCCTGGTGGCTAGCAGTACCCCCCCCAATGCCTGTCTCCTAAATGCTTATGTATGCCCTGGTGTCTAGTGGTACCCCACCTGCTGATCACTCATCCCAGTGCCTGCCATATAGTCCCTAGTGGTACCTCTACCCCTGAACCCCATCTGTAAAATGCATATGTATGCCCTGGTGTTTAGTGGTACCCCATCCCCTGAGCACCATCCCTATACTACCGCATATTCCTTGGTGCCTAGCAGACCCCCCCCCCACACACTGCTCTGGATTCCCAGCCCCCCACGTGTCCACTGGCTTCCTCTCCATCTCCCGGCCCAGGTATCGGAGCCTGTCCCTGAAATCCAGTGTTACCACCCCATGGACCGTCAGTCACTACATGGACTGCCAAACAGTGGTGGTTCTGAGGCCCTTCACCCACTCTACCCACACCCAGCACAGCAGCAACCCCATTCCCTGACTGTATAGTTCCCTGCCCCCCAGGTGTCCACTGGCTTTCTCTCCATCTCCCAGCCCAGGTATCGGAGCCTATCCCTAGCATAGTATATGCCTTGTAATTATTTAGATGTGCTCCTGAGCTAGTAATTTTGTGTATGTGTATTTGTATGTTTCCTTAGAAAATGTTCTATTTAGAAGTTTTAATTAGCCGTTTCTGTTTTATTTAATGTATTGATAATGTAAACTGGAAAGAGTGGGTTTCTGGAATTATGACATCATAGTATTTGACCTTTAAGATCCCTCTTTCTTAGTTTGAAAACTCAGCCTTTGAGAAAGGGTCAAGTAATGGACCAGAAACGCATTAGGCACATGTATAACATGAAATAAAAGTTTTTTTGTTTTTTTTTTTTAATATGGTGTCAGCGTGATATGTGGTGGCGCGTGCCTAAACTTTCTTGTTTGTATTTACTTGCTTTTGCTTGACAGCATCACATTCCTGGTGCACACCCTTATGTGTTTTTTGTACCTATCCCTAGCATCCAGTTGTACCACCCCCTGGACCTTCAGTCACCACGTGGACTGCCAAACAGTGTTGGTTCTGCGGCCATACACCCACTCCACCCACACCCAGCACAGCAGCTACCCCAAACCCCGCCCTTACTGGGCAGGACAGAACTGTGTGGCGCATCCCTATATGTTGACTGGTGCAGCCCTCCTCTTACCTCCTCGGCTGGCTGCCATACGAGCTGCAGTGAGCTATTTACAAAGCCATTTGCACCTGTACGACCACCTGCTCCTACCTTCGGTCATTCCTGCTAGTGACCTAATGGTTGAGGCCAGTGGGGATCCACATGATGTGGGGCACGAGAGTACCATTGGCCATCTTACTGGCGGTATGGGAGAGTACCAGTGGCTGTCATACTTGTGGTACAGGAGAGTACCAGTGGCTGTCATACTGGTGGTACAGGAGAGCACCAGCGGCTGTCATACTGGTGGTATAAGAGAGTACCAGTGGCCATCATACCAGTGCTATGGTAGAGTACCAGCAGCCGCTGAACTGGTGGTACGAGAGAGTACCAACAGCTGTCATACTGGTGGTACATGGGAGTACCAGCAGCCATCATAGTGGTGGTCTGGGAGAGCACCAGTGGCCAGCATACTGGTGGTATGGGAGAGTATCAATGACCATCATAATGGTGGCACAGGAGAGTACCAGTGGCCATCTTACTGGGGGTATGGGAGAGTATCAGTGACTGGCATACCACTGGTGGTACGGAAGAGTACCATTGCCCAGCATACTGGTAGTATGGGGGAGTACCAGCAGCTGGCATATTGGTGGTTTGGGAGAGTACCAGCAACATCATACTTGTGGTAAGGGAGAGTATCAGCGGCTGTCACACTGGTGGTACGGGAAAGTATCAGCAGCTGACATACTGGTGGTATGGGAGGGTACCAGTGTCCGTCATACTGGTGGTACAGGAGAGTACCAGCAGCCATCATACTGGTGAGTACCAGTGACTGTCATACTGGTGGTATGGGAGAGTACCAACAGCCATCATACTGGTGGTATGGGAGAGTGCCAGTGGCCATCATTCTGGTGGTATGGGAGAGTGAGTGAGTACCAACAGCCATCATACTGGTGTTACAGGAGTGTACCAGTGACTGTCATACTGGTGGTATGAGAGAGTGCCAGCAGCTGTCATACTGGTAGTGTGGGAGAACACCTCAGCCATAATACTGGCGATACAGGAGAATATCAGCAGCCATCATACTGGTGCTATGGAACAGTACCAGTGGCCATCATACTGGTGGTATGAGAAAGTATCCGCAGCCATTGTACTGGTGGTATGGAACAGTACCACTGGCCACCATACTGGGATTACGGGAGTGTGCCAGTGATACTGGTGATACAAGAGAGTACCAGTGGCCACTGTACTGGTGGTACATGAGAGTACCAGCAGTCATCATACTGGTGCTATGGGAGAGTACCAGTGGGCATCATATTGGTGGTACAGGAGAGTATCAGCAGCCATCATTCTGGTGGTATGGGAGAGTACCATTGGCCAACATAGTGATGATATGGGAGAGTACCAGTGGCCACCATACTGATGGTACAGGAGAGTATCAGTGGCCGTCATTCGGGTGGTACATGAGAGTGCCAGCAGTTATCATACTGGTGCTGTGGGAGAGTATCAGCAGCCATCATTCTGGCGGTATGGGAGAGTACTGTTGGCCAACATACTGGTGCTATGGGAGAGTACCAGTGGCCATCATACTGATGGTACAGGAGAGTATCAGCGGACGTCATTCTGGTGGTACATGAGAGTACCAGTGACCATCATACTGGTGGTATGGGAGAGTATCAGTGGCCAGCATACTGCTCTTAACTTTTTCCCCTCTGCATCTCCCCTCAAAATTGCCCCTTGTCTACCCCCCCACGAGCCTAGCACTTAGTGTGAGCTAAACCTATGTACTTAAAATTGCACTTTCTCATCCACATTATATGATGACGTTTCCAGTGCTGTTAATTCTGCTGTTATTTTGAACACATTCAAATCTGTATGCATTTTGTCTACATGCTGTCAGTTGCTACTCCCATCCCAGTTGACTTATCTATTGCTACTACTGCTGTATTGGTGTTTTCCTTTTTTTCCTGGTGCTTCCCTGTTCTACAATTTACCGTTTGGAAATGTTGCTGCTGTCAGTGTAAATACTGTTCTACTGTACTGTACTTTTGTTTAAAATGCTCCCTTGTTCCCCTTACCCCAGGATGCTCCGTGAGACGAGCAATTTTATATTGCTCAGTGTGCCTTTCCTGGTGAAACTTTTCAATAAATAAAATAAATAGTACGGGGGAGTACCATCAGCTGGCATTTTGGTGGTACAGGAGAGTATCAGCAGCTGTCACATGGGTGGTATGGAAGAGTACCAGTGTCCATCATACTGGTGGTATGGGAGCGTACCAGTGACTGTCATACTGGTGGTATGGGAGAGTACCAGCAGCCATCGTACTGGTGGCATGGGACAGTACCAGCGGCCATAATACTGGTGATATAGGAGAATACCAGCTGCCATCATACTGGTGCTGCGGGACAGTACCAGTGGCTATCATACTGGTGCTATGGGACAGTACCAGTGGCTATCATACTGGTGTTACGGGACAGTACCAGTGGCCATCATACTGGTGGTATGGGAGAGTACCAGCAGCCATTGTTCTGGTGATATGGGACAGCACCAGTGGCCACCATACTGGTGGTATGGGAGAGGAGCAGCAGTCGTTGTATTGCTGGTATGGGAGAGTACCAATGGCTGTCATACTGGTGGTACAGGAGAGTAACAGTGGCCATCATACTGGTGGTATGGGAGAGTACCAGTGGCCATTATACTGGTGGTACAGGAGATTACCAGCAGTCATCACAGTGATGATATGGTAGAGTACCAGTGGCCACCATACTGGAGGGTTGGGAGAGTAGCAGCAGCCATTGTATTGCTGGTATGGGAGAGTACCAATGGTTGTCATCCTGGTGGTACAGGAGAGTAACAGCGTCCATCATATTGGTGGTATAGGAGAGTACCAGCAGTCATCATACTGGTGCTATGGGAGAATACCAGTGGCCGTCATACTGTTGGTACAGGAGAGTATCAGCGGCTGTCATTTTGGTGGTACACAAGAGTACCAGTGGCCATCCTACTGGTGGTATGTGAGAGTACCATTGGCTTTCGTATTGGTGGTACATGAGAGTACCAGCAGCCGTTGTACCATTTTTTTTTAAATTTACATTGTTTCTGAGCGGGCAGGCAGCTCTGGCCCTTCTCCGAGGACTCGTTCTCCAGTCCCAGGTGCTGGGCTATCATGGAGCCTGCCAGCTCCATGTTTCACATTTTTCTCCCAGGGCCCCATGAATGTGCAGTGGGTGAAGCAGCTGGGCTTTGCCTCCATTGAGGCAGCCTTGCACCCTGGACATGGGGCCCTCCCCGTTCTGGTGGCGTGTATGCGCTGATGTCAAACAGCACGCTGCACTGTCTCCCCCCTCCCCGAAGAAGGAGAGCTGTCTACGGATGCTCAATCCTTCCTTACCCCTGCCTGCCCCTGAGCGACCCGAGTCCGTTCCTGAACCCGGGTAACCCGTGTGGCGTCCAGCGCCTCAATCCTCAGCACCACTGGATCGGCCCCAGCAGTCTTTGTACCATTGTACTGGTGCCAGGACAGTACTAGCAGTCGTCACAGTGATGGTATGGGAGCGTACCAGTGGCTGTCATACCAGTTAATACCAGTGAATACCAGTTGCATCATACTGGTGGTACGGGAAAGTACCAGCATCCATCATACTGGTGGCATGGGAGAGTACCAGTGGCCATCATTCTGGTGGTATGGGAAACTGAAGTTTTCTTTCTTAGTTTTCTCCGCAGTCACTGAAGCTCTTCCCAACTCCCTGATGTTGGATAGTGCCCTGACAGCCCATGCGCACAAGCAGCGACATCCCTGTGGTGGAGGCAAGCTCCCTGATGGAACTGCAGTATTATCCCTCTCTCGCTAGGAGGGCTGCCATGTGTCAGCGCTACCCCAGCCCCCTCAGCCACCAAACCCAGCTCCAGAGTTCGTTCCTGAACCCAGGTCACCCGTGCAGCAGTGCGATGCACTACCCGGTTGGCCATCGGGTGGCAGTCTGTTTCATTTTGAGGGAAACCGATGGATCTGTCCATTCTGTAGATGCTTGGAAGCAGTTCTTGGAAACCTGGGCAATACATCGCTGCTGTAACCCTGATCAAATCTTCCTCACAAGAAAAATTCCCTTCCCTTTCCCCTTCCATCCCACATGTGGACAGGAACTCTTTGCAAGGCAGTCTACCAATGGCAGTATCTGTTCTGTCCCTTGAGCTTTACCTCTGGTAATCATCTTCTTGACTTTTGAGGGTCAGCTCCAGCTCAGCCATGCACACAAAGCCCAGCTGTCTTTTACTGACTGAAACTGACTGATGTTAAAAGCTAGGTTTGATTACAACAGACTACAAGTCTCAGGATGGCCGAGCAGTCTAAGGCGCTGCGTTCAGGTCGCAGTCTGCCCTGGAAGCTTGGGTTCGAATCCCACTTCTGAAAACTATCTCTGTTTCTAATAGCAAAAGACACAGGCTTCTTTTCTGCTGACGTGGAACCTTTGTAGAAGAGCCTTGGCTCAAAGGTAATTGTAATCCTAGATTCAGATAAATAGAAATAAACAAGTGACTCGCCCTTGACTCCCATAATACTCTGTATTAGTGCTGGAGTCCCAGTGTTAAAGTGCATCTTCCCTATGCCACCATGCCATTCTAACTTTACATAATGGTGCGCATGCAAAGTCTGCACATCTGCAGATCCCTTGGATACAGAGGTTGAAGTGAAAAAAAAACCAAAAACAGCTCATCTGTCACGCTGAAACACACAACAAGACACGTATACCACCTCTCAAAAAACACAATAACTGCCCCAGATGGAACAGTGCCAAGTCATTCATACACCACAGCGTATGGCAGGTTAGTGGGCTGTGCAGTGATTAGGGTCAGCTTTTTGAAAGGGCTGGTTACTTGAGTAGGAAGCAGTAGTTCTGAAAAACACCTTTTCTTTTTTTTTAACTTTCTTTATCCTCCTACTCTGGTCCCTTAGACCTCTCTCTCTCTCTCCAGTGAGGTCACTCGGAGCTTGCCTTGCCCTCCCTGCCTGAGGTCCTCCTGGGTCTAGTCTGCTGCTTCCCAGAAACTCCACTCCAGCTCCATCCGACTACCCTGCCCCCCACCGGCTCTGAGACCCCCAGGGTGGGGACTGCCACACTCTTCCAGAGCTCTATCTATAATCTAGAAGGGCAGGGGAGGAGACGGGGCAGACGCTGGAGGGAACGCGTGGCGACACGCCAAGCACTCCACCTCCAGCGCCATTGCACCCCGACCCGCGGGAGAAAACAGCAAAAGAACTACTGCTGCAGCAGAGTGATGGAGGGCGCCGCAGGCTTGCTCCCGGCCAGCCACGCACTGGCCCCTTGAATCGGTCTCCAGTGTGTGGGTTGGAGAACCCCGCCGGGGGGTAAGCCCTGGGGCTGGGTCAGTGCCGGATGGTGGATGTCGGGAGATGGGGCTAGGGGCTCCCTCCAGATGTAAGCTGGCAGAATTGAAAAAGTAATAACTAAAAAAAAAAAAAAAAAACCTGATATAGCGAGAGAGACAGAAAGGGAATGACAGCCAGCCTACTGGTGCAGGGGCAGTGCTGTTGCTCAGGAGATGGGTGACCTTGGATCAGGAACAAGCTGCAGATGTTGGAGGGCCGGCCAGGGGAGGAGGATCACCTGTCTCAGAAGATGCTCTTCTCGGTGAAGTAGAGTTGCAGTCTCCACAGCTTGACTGCCAGTTGGGTGATCACAAGTGGCAGTGCTGCTGCTTGAGCTGACAAATGAGGGAGGTTGCCAGCTGGCTCAGATGCACGTAGTCTCGCACTAGCATGCAAGCACATCACTGAGTCTGGCGGTCGGCATCCTGAGCAGGGCGCAGAAACTCAGGAAGCACCGCACAGGTGTGTAGGATGAAAGAAAGGGCATTCTCAGACCAGATGTGCTGACTGCCCTTTGCCTTCCGAAATGGAGTCATTTCAGTGGGGAGCATGGTGCCCAAAGTCCCATGAACCTCACCCGGAGGGGGAGGTCAGGGGTAAGAGGATGGAGAGGTAGGTGGCAAAGAAGGCATGGTTGGGGCTGGGAGGTTACCCAGACGGACAGGCGCAACTACAGAACAAGGGGGCAAAAAACAGAATGTAAAGAAAAGGAATGGGCATAGTCCAGTTCTGCCACTGATTTGGGCAGAAATGATTCCAAGTGTAAAGACAATGCTGGGTATATCCGAGGAGTTACACTTCCAGGATCTGTTGCTGGGGTTTCTCCTCTAGGTCAGTTAAAACCAATGGTCAGCATTATTTGCATTGTGTCTCCATTGTGGCTTTGCTGGTTGACGGACAAGTGCCCAAAATTAAAAGGTTTAGTGGGAATAAAATAAAAGCAAAGAAAGGGATTATGACCTTATAACTACTTCCCTCTTCTGCTTTCAACCACACAGCCTTGCTTCCTCCTTCCCATGGCGTGGTACAGACAAGCCAGATCCAAGCTCCCACCACCTCCTGGTCACGGATGCAGAAGTTCCCAGAATACAAAAGAGCGGACATTACCCAGGGCCAGAACTCATGCTCATCCGTGATCATCTTATGGAAGTCAGGTGCTTTACCTGTTTGTGGTTCCCCACCCCTGGGCCATAGGCACACTTGGAGCGCCATGCTTGCACACACAGAGCATGCTCAAGTGGGGCCTGGCTGACATTCTCCCCTATCCACTGTGCCAGCACCGCACTACCACCTGTGCTCCCTTAGATGGCAGCGTTGTAGCAGCATCGACTACCCTCCCTTCCCAGAGGAAGTCAGTGTCCTCCGAGATGCCCAATTTTTCCTCCCCAGTTGGTCTCTGATGGCCCAGGCTCATTCTCAAACTCGTGTCACCCCGCATTGCAAGCATTGTGCACATCCAGGCTTATTCTGTGTGGCCTGAAGCTCCTCCCCCATGCTTGATATCTGATGTCATCACAGATGTTAGACAGTGGATGGCCAGCAATCTGTTGCACAGGTAAATCATTCTGATGCTGGCGTTTTAGAGCTCAGCTGCAGAGAACCAGAGGCCCAACAAACAGTGGCAGAAAGTAGGACAGACAAGTGCCACATAGCATCTCCCCACCTTTTTTTGCCATGTTCGCAGCTGGCACACTGTTACAGACTAGAGGGCTTTATTGCAGCAGCAGGAGTCTAGGCGTGGCACTGTCTTCTGAGTCAACAGCAGTATCACTATAGTTGTCTCCAACCCCCCCATTCCTCATCTTGAAGCCCACTTCTAGGCAGATGGAAAATTCCATGGCAGATATCTGTGTGTCCCTGGTGGTCCTGTGCCTCCCACCCCAAGTACCCAGCCACAGTTCTTTCCTCCCTGGTGTCTAGTATTCATCTCCCCTCTAGCCATGTCCAGTAAACAATTGAGCTTCCCTCCCGCCCCGATGGAACTTTTGATCCTGTTTGCAAACACGCAGCCCTGAAGAACGGCTACTGGTAGTTCTGCAGTGCAGGGGAGAGGGAGAATTATGGCTGGTGAACAGGGGTGGGAGGCCAGTAAGCAGCTTATTGTGGTTCAGTTGTTTATTAGCCAGCCGGCTCCCCCATTGCCATGGCTGCCTCCTGTGCTTTCTCTGCACAGCACCAGTCACTATGTACTTTGTGACCACGAGGGGAAAGGCTTCTTACTCCACTGGGTGTAGAACAGGATCTCACTGCAACCACTACTGGCTAGCTCAATCTCTCAGCAAAGCCGTACTGACATTTTGGCACTAAACCTGTCACAATCCATCGCCAAGCCCACCCGCCTAAACCTCAAATCTGGGAACCACTCGCTAATAGACTGGGCACTCACCACCCACCCCCAGCGGGTCATCCAAGCTGGACTGCTCCCTGACTGCCTGAGTGACCGCCATATTATTTACCTGGTCAGAAAAATTCACTGCCCCAAATCTACTCCTGAGTTCCTAATCCAGTGGTCCTATAAATCCGTCAACCTTGCCCCCGTGCTCGATGACCTAGCCCTCGCAAACTGGAACCCATCCTCTACTGTCTGCTCCATAGATGACGCCCTCCTACACTTCCAAGACACATTCCTCAATGTCTGGAATACGCATGCCCCACTGCGTCACTCAAGGTTACGTGGTAACCACCTGCCGTGGATCACCCAAGAACTTATAGCCTGCCAAAATCCCGTGACAAAGCCTGGCGAGCACATAAATCTTCTCACCTCCCACAAGACTTCACCACATACCGTGTACTGCGTAACAAGTGCACCAGAGCAACTCACCTCGCTAAAGCGGAATATTTCAACTCCTCCCTCCAGTCAAACTTAAATACCCATCCAAATTCTGGAAGGTCATCCACGCCCTCTTCTCCCCTCCAGCCGCAAATCCCCCACCGGTCCTAAAAGTAAACAACTCACTCCTCTCAGATCCACAGGCAGTGGCTGCCAAGTTCAACACATATTTTACCTCATGTGCCTCAACTCTCCTCTCCTCTCCTCTCTTCCCTGCCCCCTGCTGCCCCACCGACCCTACTGCAGGAGCCACGAACTTACTAGGGCCTTGCACCTTCTCCTTCAAAGCTATCATGCAGACTGAAGCCCTCAAGGCCCTACTAGCTGTAAATCCATCAAAAGAAAATCCCCCGACAGGTTGGACCCCAAACTCCTCCACCTCTCTGCCCAGCCATAGCAACCCCCCTTGCAAATCTCCTAAGCCTCTCCTTTGCCACTGCTGCTGTCCCCCAGACTTGGAAACATGCTGCTGTCATTCCCCTCCCTAAAGGGGGTTTCCCCTCCACCACTTCAAACTACCGCCCTATCTCTCTCCTCCCAGTCCTTGCTAAACTACAAGACACCTGGTGCTTGCCCAACTTACCTCCTTTCTCTCCAACTCTAACTTCTTCACGCCGTTCCAGTCTGGTTTCAGGAAGGGTCACTCCACTGCATCCTCCTTGATTAGACTCACTGACACCATCCTCTGGAATGGCTGAAAGGCATATCTTCGAAAGCTCTTTATCGTAGTTTATAAAGAGTTTTATCCCCTTTAATCGAGTTGGCTATCTTTTCCTCAAGTCCAAACTGAGGAAAAGATTGCCAACTCTGTTAAGAAGAGGGATAAAACCTTTATAGGTAACATTAGGTAGTGAAGAAAGATAAAGGGAGGGATACTGAGGCTTAATAAAGGGAAGGGAGGGTGGGCAGAGGATGACAGTGAAAAAGCAGGGATACTGAAACACAGAAACACAGAATTTGACGGCAGATAAGGACCGCTTGGCCCACCTAGTCTGTCCATTTTCCTACCTAACAGATAAGCTGCAGATCCTAGTTAATCAACAGCTTACTTCCTCTTACAAATAAATCTGAACAAATACTTCTGCTCAGTATTCACAAAAGAAGAGGGGGGGAGGTACCGAAATCAAAGAATAGAAGCACTCTAGATAGGGAGGTTGATACCAGTCCATTCAAAGAAGAAAGGGTCCTGAAAGAACTCCTAAAACTGAAGGTGGACAAAGCAATGGGGCCTGACGGGATTCACCCAAGAATTCTAAAAGAACTAAGGGGAGAACTAGTAACACCACTGACTACCCTTTTTAACAAATCATGGGAGGATGGTGTGGTACTGGAGGACTGGCGGAGGGCAGACGGGATTCCCTTCACAAAAGTGGGAGCAAGACAGAGGCAGGAAACTACAGACCTGTTAGTTTGATCTCAGTGGTAGGGAAAATGATGGAATCACTTCTAAAGGAAAGAATTGTTGAGTACCTAGAGGCCAGTGGGGCACAGGACCCAAGGCAGCATGGATTGACAGCAGGAAGGTCGTGTCAGACAAAGCTAATAGATTTCTTTGACTGGGTAACCAATGTAGTAGACCAGGGAGGGGCTGTGGACATGGCCTACCTAGACTTTAGCAAGGCATTTGACACAGTTCCACACAAGAGATTAATATACAAATTAGCCAGCCTTGGAGTGGATCCCAAAGTGGTAGCCTGGGTAAGAAATTGGCCGGACAACAGGATACAGAGGGTAATAGTAAACAGAGTTCACTCTGAAGAAAGGGGGGTTACTAGTGGGGTGCTGCAGGGTTCAATACAGGGACCAGTCACTTTAATGTCTTTATAAGTGACATTGCAGAGGGACTGGAAGGAAAAGTATGTCTCTTTGCAGACAACACAAAGATCTGCAACAGGGTTAATACAGAAGGTGGTGTGGAAAGGATGCAAAGGGACTTGGAAAGGTTGGAAGAATGGTCAAATATATGGCAGCTTAGATTAAATGCAAAGAAGTGCAAAGTAATGCACCTGGGAAACAAAAACCCAGGGGAAGAATGCACAATGGGGGTGAGATAATAACAACAAAAATGTAAAGGGACCTGGGGGTAGTCATATCAGATGACCTTAAGGTGGGCAAGCAATGTGAGAAGGCAATAAGGAGAGCTGGTGGGATACTGGGATGCATGGGGAGGCATCACCAGTAGAAAACAGGAAGTTGTTATCCCTCTGTACAGACAGTTGGTGAGACCCCATCTGGAGTACTGCGTCCAGTTCTGGAGACCCCATCTCCACAAGGACATAGACAGGATGGAGGCTGTCCAGAGGGGGGCAACTGAAATGGTGCAGGGTCTGCACCAGAAGACATACGAAGAGAGATTAAAGAAGCTTAATATGTATACACTCAAGGAGTGGAGGGAGAGGGGGGGACATGATAGAAACGTTGAAGTACATCAAGGGAATCAACAAAGTCTAAGAGAGTAGCATCTTTCAGAAAAAGAGATCTGCAAGAACAAGGGGGCACAATTTGAAGATGGGGGGGCGGCTCAGAGGTAATGTGAGGAAGTATTTTTTCACGGAGAGGGTTGTGGATACATGGAACAGCCTTCCTGAGGAGATTGTAGAGTCAAAAACAGTGGGGGGATTCAAGAATGCATGGGACAGATATAAGGCAATTCTAGTGGGGGGTAGGAGGAAGTTCGCTGTTGGTTAACTAGAATCTGCAGCTTATCCATTAGGTAGGGAAATGGACAGACTGGGTGGGCCAAGTGGTCCTTATCTGCTGTCAAATTCTATGTTTCTAATATTTGTTGACCTTGCTAAAGCTTTCGACACTGTCTCCCACCCCTTACTGATAAAAAGCCTCTCGGAAGCAGGCCTCACTACCTCAGCAGCTACCTGATTCAGTGCCTACCTCTCGGGTAGAACACAATCAGTAAGAATTGCAGATGCCACATCCTCCCCCCTCTCTGTGACTACTGGCATCCCCCAAGGGTCGGTGCTCGGCCCCATTCTGTTCTCCATTTTCCTTAACGACCTGCCCCAAATCTGCACAGCTACATCTGTACACATGTACGTGGACGACACCATCCTATTCGCTTCCGGCTCCTCCCTGGAAGAAGTTGCATCCAATCTCCAGTCTGACTTCAGTAAAGTTCAACTCTGGTTCAGTTTGCACCAGCTCTCTCTCAAAGCTAAGAAAACTGTCACCGTGACTTTCGGCACAAGGCAACAACTATCCAAACTCCCTTCCTTCCCCTCCTTCCATACCCAGGACAAGACAACTCTGGAGGACGTCGCTTCCTTCTGGTATCTTAGGGGTATGGGTTTACCGTCACCTTACCTTCACTGACCACATTGATGCAATCATAAAAAAACTGTGTCCCAAGCTCAGCGCCCTGTATAGGAACCGCTCTAGCCTCCCTTTTATGGTTAGGCGGGAACTAGTGCAAAAGATGATCCTTCCTTCCTTAGGCTACTGTGACATAGTCTACGGCGCCGCTCCTAAATCCACCTTATCAAAACTAGACACCCCTTTCAATGCCTTCTGCCGTTTCGCTCTCGATGCTCCCCCCCCCGCTCCCACCACTGTGACCTATACCACTCCCTTGCCTTCCCATCCCTTGAAAATCGCCGCATACTACACTGCTCCAAATTTGTCTCAAAATTCTGGTTTGGCGCCCTTCCCTCCTACCTCTCCTCCTTACTGTTGTCGGCCCCCACCCCCCTCATGCCCTCAAGTCACTTGACACCCGACTACTTCATATCCCCAGACGAAAGACCTCTGTTGGCCAAACAGCCTTCTCACACCGCTTCCTGAAACTGTGGAATAATCTTCCCCCTCAAATTCGCCACTCCTCCTCCACCCACTCCCTATCAACCGCGCTGGCAAATTACCTCACGGCAAACTCTGCCTGCTTTTGAAAACTCTCATGACCCCTCCCCCTACAAAATCCCTGACTGCCTGACCAGTGGCACCTCCCTATGCTTGGAAGCTGGCTTATATTACCAACTATGGCGCTTACTCGTCTACTGTTGATCAATGTCAGTGGCTCAGTAGGTAGCACACTCGCCTCTGAGGCCAGGAGATCAGAGGGCTGTGGGTTCAGTTCCCACATCTGGCACTTGGGTTAATATCCCAGTACTGACACTGTAGTGCAGCATGAGAGGGGTGCTGCACTTCTGAGGTGCTGTCTTTTCGGATGAGACGTTAAACCAAGGTCCCATCTGCCTGGATTGGTGGTAGTTCAGGTGGATGTTAAAGATCCCATGGCACTTATCGAAAAGAGTAGGGGAATTTCCCCGGTGTCCTGGCCAAATTTCCCTCATTCACTAAAAATACCACCAAGAGCTTCATCTGGTTCAAGGTCAGTTGGAATTCATCTGTATCCCCCTCCCTCAGGTCGTGCCTGAAAATAGGAAGGATTTGTCTAATGCACATACCCGGTCAACAAAAACTAACTAAAAAAAAAAATAAATCTTCTCTGTCCTGCCTAGATTCAGCTGGCAAGTGTTAATCTGCTTCAGAATCTGTACTCTATGTATGTATGTCTGCCTCTGGGATACACTTTCCTTGCTCCATGTAGCTGACTTTTAACCAGTGTGTAACCAAATGTAAACTTATTGCACTGTATCCCTGTTTTATGTTATTGCTTGATAACCTGCGTGTTATCTATCCTCCCTTGTAACCCCTCCCCCAGGTCACACCAGGAGACGAGCATCTTTTTGCTCATTGTGCCCTTCCTGGTGAAACAATTCAATAAATAAAACTACACGCCAGTACTGTATGACTGTATGTGGAGTCCAAGGTGCACTGCCTGCAGCATTGTGACTGTCAAGTGAGCAGCAGGGTGATACACACCATGACCACAATGTGGCACTGTTTGTCAGTAGCTTCTCTCTCTCTCTCTCTCTCTCTCTCTCTCTCTCTCTCTAGTTATGCCCCTACACCTCAGAAAAATGTTCATCTGGTGTTAAAGTGCACCTGAATGCATCAGTGGCGGAACATTCTGAAAAGTGGTAGGGCCAGGGATATACCCCCCCCCCTCGCATGGGTTAACTCACAGAATAAGTTTTTTCTCATCCAAATGTGTAATCTGTGGAGTAATCCCCCCCCCGCCACCATTGACAGCTACTCCAGAGTCTAGTTCCTTGCTAGCCTCCTGAAGACCAGCAGCACTGACCCTAGCTATCCCGGGGCCCCATGCAAACTGCCTTGCTGGGGTCCCATATCAGAAGTCACAAAGCCCTCAAGAACATCCTCATCCCTACTGTAGCTGCCCTATATCTTCATTTACAGCTAGTTTTGTGTCATTTCTGCACTTTACTTGAATTAGAACATAGAAGACCAGGAAGAAAGGAGGCCAGCAGGATGGCTGAGACTTTTGGGGGCCCCTGTGCTTTTGGGGCCCCTTTGCGAATGCACAGTTTGCACCATGCTAAGGCCGGCTCTGAAGACCAGGCCATTTTTTTTCATTTGTAAAGTTTGACTGCTGTGCTGTAACTCAGCAGGCCATGAACCCAGCCCACCCCCCTCAACATTACTCAGGCCTTCACTTCTCAAAATTCTGCAGACACCCTGCAAGCCACAAAGGGAGTCATTAGGAAGTAACATTGCTTACTGCACATGCTGTATTTTAAAGGCACAGTCCTCCCTAGTTATACACTACCACGATTGCATCAACTGATAGGACCAGGCCCTAGCACTCATGAAAGTGGTGGGGCTGTGACCATAGAGCCCCCCCCCCATTCTGGCACTATATCTGAAAGAGCTTGCAGTATACTTCTATTTGCAATACCTTCATATATTTCAATTTTGTATGAGACGGTTTTAGTTTTGTTGTACATAGAAACATAGAATTTGTTGACAGAAAAGGGCTGCTTGGCCCACCCAGTCTGCCCAGATGCTCCCTGCTTAGTCTGTCTCAGCAGACCCTAACTGTTCTCTGGTGACCCTCCCTGTTCCCTGCCTATTACTAATATCCCCCTATGTCTACCACTTGCATGCTTGAAGCCCCCCCCCCAACTTTTTTCGCCTCCTCCACTTCTGCTGGCAGTCTGCTTCAGACATCTACCACCCATTCAGTGAAGAAGTACTCCTTCACATCCCTCTTAAACCCCCGACTTCATTGCATGCCCCTGGTCCTGGTATTCTTTTTCATTTAACAGCGACTCTCCTCCTGCACCCCCTTCACCATTGTGAGGTACTTGTAGATCCCCATCATGGCCCCTATCGTATTTGTTGATTATTAAAAAGATTAACTATGAAACACTTTCAGTGTTCCCAGCTTCACTGTTTCCAGTGTGGTCACTTCTTAAAGTGCTGGTTCTTCCTCATGCTCAGTACTGCCTCAGCTCCCTGAAGCATAGCTGCCCTGCTTGGAGTAAGTGCTGCTGCAGCTGGAAAGGACTGAAGTACACATGGCACTCAAGTGACTTGCCCAGTCACATGGCTGTGGTGGGAGTCAAACCTATGACTTCCAGTTTCACAGTATTTTGCAATTCCAGCCTTGTTTTGCGTGGCCTGAAGCTCCTCCCCTGTGCATGATATCTGATGTCACCACAGGAGATATGTTGTTCTTCTTATTAAAGGGCGCATGTATGACAACCAGATTGTTGTCCGTTTCAGTTCATCTATGTTTATTCCCCTAGCAACAGGCAGTGAGCCTAAAGATTTAAGTTTCAGCACAGCCTAGTAGTTAAAGCACATGACTGTGACCCTAGAGACCTGGGTTTGAATCCCATCACCGCTGTTTACTCACTGTGTGACCCTGAGCAAGTCATCTAATCTCCTTGTGCTCAATTCTATCTCTTCTGTGCAACTAATTTCCTGGACAGTTCCTGAACACCTCTGTGTACACCTTCAGCAATGGCAGCTGCCACCTGTTTCTGGATCCTAAGGTGCTTTAGGATGCAGTGGGTATGAAAGGCACTACATATAACCACATACCTTCCTGTCTTTCCTTTCGACTTTGGAGTCTCATCCCGTCCGACCCAGAAGCTAGGCAGGGTCTGGTCTGTAGTCAGATGGAAGACTTCCAACGAATACCAGGTGCTGCAAAAAGGGGAGTTGGTAGCTCTGCAGAGGGCACTGTCCTCTTGATTATGAGAAACCTTACCAATGCCTAGAGACCGGTGTTTTTCTTAAATAAGAAATAACAAGAAATTCAAGGTATAAAAAGAAATAAAGCAAAAACAAACATTTGAAAAAAGTAAAAAAAAAATTGCTTGTATTTTTGCCACAAACTAAATGAATGCTTGCAGCCGTTGTTGTTTAGGCTCTGTTGTTACCACAGAGACAGTCTGGAAGGATGCAGCAGTGGAATTGTCTAATTCACAAAAACTTAAACAAACATGGTACAATGCTGCTTAATACAATGTAGTATACTAGGAATGTGATTTCTATTGTGTATAAGATCATTTTGAGATAGTTTATGAATCTGAATGTGATAACAAGAAGTAAAACTACATTTTCAGTGAATGACAGGAAATAACACAAAATTCTAGAAAAATTATAAAAAATAAAAAGAATTGCACGGGGCTCTACCAATGCCCCAGCATGGTGAAACTGTAGCTTCACCCTCAATGACATTACAAGGTTCCAAAATGGTGGCAATGCAGTATCAGAATAGGACAGACTTAGACGTGGTTGATATCGCAGGGCTACAGGGAAGCCCAATACATCATTTAAAGGAGCTTTTTTATAGGCTTTCAAATGATGTGGGCTGTGTTCATAAATGGTCCCCTTTAAGTCTCATTTATTATATGTGGGTCCCGCTTGTAAACAAGAACTGTAGTAGACTCAAACGGATACCGTTTATAAAAACTGGTAAGTAACGTGCTGTGGGCACCCTGTGGCTCAGCAGGTAGTGCAACATACTCCCACACGGGCAACTTGAGTTTGGGAACGGTCTCTGGAGCCAGCCAGGCAGCCTGGGGGTGGAGGCGCAGCAGTGCTTCCAGCCAGAGAGGAACAGATGCCAGGTTACACCGCATTAGCATCCCCTATAGTGGGCCAAGGAGCTTAACTCCTCTACAGGAGCACAGTAAGTGCGTGCAAGGCTTGCAGGGGCACTGCCTGGCATCAGAGTGTGCAAGGGCAGGGAAAGGGGGAAAATAAAAAAAATCTGAATGAGCTCCAGTTATCATTAATGACAGCACTGGTACCCTCAGATCCTGTCCAGTGTAGATCCCCGCTAGCCTGTCAGCGTTTGGGGGGGTAGGATGGGGTTGGGAACCAGGCAACTGCCTGAAACAGGTGTGTGGCCGGGGCGGCAAAAGGTTAGCTGAAAAAAAATTACATTCTGTTGCTTGCAAAATTATGTCATAAATGTATCATACTGAATGCATGGTATTCCCCTTCCATTATGAACTGCCTTGTTTCATGTCCTTCCCCTAGACAAAGACACAAAGTCTAGCGGGTAGTGATCTTGATTTAAAGTTCATTTGCTCAATCATCATGAAAAAGAGGCAGTTAAATACAGCAAGTACCAGAATCATAAGCTGGAAAAATGGGTCTAAAAAAATTAGGCATTTTTTTCCCATACAGGAGTTTATCCCTGCTCCCTCCATCGCCCAGGGATATACCCTGTTCAGACAACTTTGCCATCATTCAGATGGCAGGGACTCCCCCTGCTCAGAGTCTTTGCCCTTTTTGCCTCGCTTCTCCCTCTTGTGTGAGCCGTGCCCTTCAACCTTGATGCAGCAACATTCCCCTGTTGAAGGAGTAAGTGCCCCTGGCCCCTCCCCCGTATGGGTCACTGTATACTGGAACCCGCCGCCAACCCTCCCCACCAGAGGTGTGCTGCCTGCAGCCTGGCCTGCTTCCCAATGTGGTGACCAGTGTCAACACCTGAACTCCAGGCGCCCGGATGACAGCACAAGGCTTTGCTGCTGGGCAATTGGGGGCCGCCGTTAATAACCAGGGTTTGCAAAATGCTTCTTGTGACATCAGGGACTTGTTACGTTTTCCTCATCAATCTTGTTTCAGGGCTTGGGTCTCACTCTGAGGTCAACATTTCTAAATATTATGGATAGCCCAATTGAAAGGCAGCATCTTATTTTCAAAGGGGTCTGCTTCCATCCAGGTGAGTGGGAAGGGCTGAGATACAGGGAGGTCAAGCAACTGGCTCAGGGTCAGACAGTAAACTGGTGGTCGGCTGCTGTGGGATTCAAACCTGGGATCTCTGGGTTCTCAATTCTGCACTCTGACCACAAGACCATACTGTTTTTTTTTTTTTTTGTGTCACTCTTAACATTACTCAAGGTACATTGGCCTCAACAGCCCCATAGAGCAAGGCATCTATCATTCTTGGCATGAAGGGGACAAAAATGCAAGCGACACTAAGACCCTGCAACATTCTAGCTGTTTCCCCCTTGGCTCTGCTTCTAGAGAAACACTTGAGATATGGGGAGTGGAACGCATACTGTATAAGAGTTATGGGGAGTGGGACGCATATAAAACTATAGTAAATCAACTTCTTATTCCAGTCCTTGAATATGGGAACCATGTATATGGATTTGCCACTAAAAATATGTTGATGGCCAGCCCGCTGGCGCAGGGGTTGGATTTCCGTCTGCGACACCAGTGACCCGGGTTCGGGAAAGGACTCAAGCTGCTGGAGGGCCGGCCGGGGGAGAAGGAAATGAGCATCTGACGACTGCTTGCCTTTTCAGGGAGGAGGAGGGTGGATATGCGGCTCGGCGCCTGCTGACTCCTGGCAGAGGCTGGGAGCACAGCAGGACATCGGACCCAATACACTAGGGAGTGACGGACGTCGGCGTATGCCTTGACGTCAGTGGCACGTCACTCTCAGGGAGCAAAGCGGAAAAATGGCGCCTGGCCGATCAGGTGACGGCCCTCCAGAACCCTCACCACCGGGCTCCCGGACCTCGATATGCCGTCCCAGCAGCACCCCAGGATCGTTGGTTGACCGCTAGGCCTTTTTTCTATGGAGGTAAGAGACCCGCCCGGTGAAGGAATACACCGGGGTTACTTGGGGCTGGCTGCGATGTGGGTCGGTAGGGGTCGGGAGAAGCCTCAGTGGGGCAGTTCATGTGGGGGCCTGAAAGAGAGCCTGGCCAGGCGCAAGAGGAGTAAAAAAAAAAAAAAAAATATGTTGATAAAAATTGATACCTTATACAATCGTTTGGCTCGATTTATCCTTAGGAAGGATTTCCATGTACATCATTATGAACTTTATGAGGAACTTGGGTGGCTTCCACAAGAAAGTAAAAGGAAATTATTATGGCTGCACAGATTTATACAGTTCTGAACCTAAAGCAACCAAGTTATCTTTATGGTAAATTGGAAAATAAATCATAGCATCAGAATTTGCAAAGTATAAACCTGAGAGATTTTGTACGTCCCAAGTTTAAAAATAAATATAGTGATATGAGGTTTTCATTAATTACTATTTGACTGTGGAACTCTATGAAATCTGTAACTCATAAAATATATAAAGATATAAAATCCTTCATAACATATAAAAGTAGAATTGACTGTTCGTGGTAAGTGCTATGGTTAGATAAATAGGGCCGAACACTAGTACATGTTGGGTGCGAGTAGTTAGGATTTTGGGTTTGCTATAATATGAATCTGCCAGATGTAGGTTATATTAGGGGGGTTATTTATGTATAGATTGTATTATGCACGTTATGATTGTAGTACGTTAAAGTACTGTTGAGTACTTGTGTTTGTATAGTAAATTGGTACACTACCTAAAATTGTATTTTGTAATTAAATGTATTGTATGGTTGTTGATTGCTGAAACTCCTTTGTACAGGACTATCTTGTAAATAGGACTATGTCCTAATGATGTGTTATTCCACCTATTTCCTGTCTAAAAATAAAGATTTACTACTACTAAGGCACAAGCTGGATTCTGTAATATCAAGAACTGGGTGACTAGTGCTGGGTGTTTTCAGTTGCTGTGTTTTTGGGGAGCGGGGTGGTCTTGTTATGACCAGTCTTCAAAAAGTTCACAGTTTGTCACGCATTTTCTAGGAATATAGGATTCATTTTATTTAAATTCAAGTTAAAGAAAACTCTTAAGAAAAAAAGGAAAAAGGTGCGTCTGTGTGTTTATGCGTGTATGTAACTATATATGTGTGTGTAATATGTGTCTGTGTATGTATGTATTATGAGTGTGTAGTGCTGTGTATGTATGTGTGTGTAGTATGTATGTATATGTTTATATACTGCGTATGTGTTTGTAGGATGAGTGTATACTACATGTGTATATACATATATGTATATGTAGCGTGTGCATGTGTGTAGTGTGCGAGTGCATAATACATGAGTATATACATGTATGTATGTATAGATAGTGTGTGTTGTATATAATAGGTGAGTGTGTGTGTGTCGTGTGTGTGTCCATGTGACTGTGTCGTGTGTGTGTGTGTGTGTGTGTGTGTGTGTGTGTGTGTGTGTGTGTGTGAGAGTGAGAGTGTGTGTCGTGTGCGTGTGTATGTCTGTGTGAGTGTGTGTATAAGGCATACTAGCCTAGAGGTTACAGCATCAAGCAAACTGTGGACCTGGAGACCTGGATTTGAGTCCCAGAACCTCCACTTGCATACTGTGTGACCCTGAGCAAGTCATGTAACCTCCCTGCACTCCCTGGTCACACCTGGAAGTGAGCTCTGACTCATTTTGCCTTCCCTGGCCAAAAATTCTGAAAAAAACAAAATGTATGTGTCTGGAACTTCAGTTGACTCAGCAGCTGTGAGTCCACCCCAAGGAGGTGTCTGTACGGTGCAGGATGTTTGTTTGGAACTGTAAGTAAGGAGTTGATCAACATCCTCCTCTTACTGAGAATTACAACCAGGAGCAAATGAGAATAGACAAAAATGCCATGTCAGAGCAGGAAGTGACAACTGAGAATTCTGAGCCACGTTCCTAGAAGTATGGAGTTCCAGGTAGAGCTCCCGCCACCCTGTGCAGCTGTATGTTGATTATCTCGGCTGCCTGGTACAGGTCTTCCCTTTTTCAGTGTTTTGCCCGTCAACTTTCTGGAGATTTGCTGACACAGTTCCTCAGCGTAAAGTACCAAGTACTGAGAAAAAATCATTGTGGGAGACCTCAGAACCTGGCGTAAGGCCAAATCCCCTTCATTGTTTTATAATAATATTTTTGTATGCAATAATCCATAAGAGGACGTGTGTTTCTAGAGAATAAATGTATGCCTCTGTTGAATTGGAATGCACCAGGCCAAGGGCTGAGTGCCTTTCAACACACACATGTGAAGTACAGTGGCGTCAGCCAGGACGTAACGCAATAATGCTGCAGTATAATCACAGAATGCTGCAGTATACTACACAGAACAGTGTAATTCAATGGCAATTAAGCCCTTTCGTCATGCAGTATTTTGTGACGCATCACTTACTGCAAGTTACTGCGTGGCATCGTGGCCAGCTCCACAGTACACTAATTCTCAAGAAACCCATGCCTTGGAGTGGGTGATCAGTAGTTAGGCTGTTGCTAGGTTGAATATGTGAGATTGGTAACAAAGACGGAATGCCTTTAAACAATTCCATGAAGTGCATTTATTTGAAAGAAACCTATGCCCTGTTGTAAGGTACTGCATTTAAAAAGTGAAAAAAGAGGGACAGCCCAGTGCCCCAGCGAGTAACATGACAGGCTTCCTTTCTGGTGACCTGGCAACTCGAGTGGACTCGGGATGCCATCAATGGGGCTGTGGAGACTTTCACAACCAGGGAGTGAGGACATCGGGTTCCACCATGCTAGCAACCTCTGTGGTGAGCCAGGGAGTTTGCTTCTGTCACGGGAGCATGCTAGCTGCATGTGAGATCTGATGGGACACATCCCAATGTCAGGGAGGTGGGGCTGGAGGGGAGGAAGAAAACAGGATATAATCCTAGGTGCTCCGGTCACTGTTAATGACAGTGGATTCCTCCCCATGTGGATCCAGGGAGTGACAATTGGAGTTGGGGACTTCGGAGTCGCCTGATGAATTTGGCAGGTGGAGACCAGGGGCCAAACAGTTCAATGGAAAAAAAAATGGCAAAAGTTTTAATTTTAATGTAAAAAGGGTTTATTTTCATTTAGTTAGGCTGTTGCTAGGTTGATTAGGGTAGGTTAGTTACAAACTGTGTGGTTACTAGAAAATTAACCAATGATCAGTAGATGTGTTTCGACCAATAGAGTTTTAAAATGTGGTCCCTTTCTTAAACCCCATTGTACAGTAGTTGTTTTTTTAATTTATTTTTGGCCCTATGCATGAGAGTATCCCGGCCCTACGTGCCCCAATACGCAGCGTTTAGGGCAGGATACACACACATCATGGGTTTCCAATGGGCACCTGCAGATGCATGACTGCCGCGTACCTGCTCTGCACTCCTGTCTGGGACCATGGGTGGGTAATCCTGCGGTCTGGGCGAGTGGTGGGGAGTGGACATGCCCATGGGGGCTGGAGGGACACAGCTTGCACGTTGCCATTTACACTCTGCTGAGCCAGTGTCTGGGGACGTACCATTTTGCCAGCCAGAGAGCTGCTATAATGGCTGCACATCCACCTGACTAGGAGGCACAAGGCGACATGGCACTCTGCAGTCAAGGACCCCCCCCCCAGTGCCTCAGCAGGTTAGGGGGTGGTGGCAAGCTGTGGAGTACTAACTTCCACTGATTGTTAATTTTATTCTGGGCATTCGGGGACATGGCAGTCTGTATGTGGGCTTCCAAGACCCATGGTCCGCTGCTCCCACAAAACAAGAGATCCACAGTGGGACCCTGTTAGGGCTTCCGACTGAAAGCCTCCAGTCAGGCCCTGGTCTGTCCCCTTGGCCAGCCCTGCCCCATGCACGGAGCTATGTGGCCATTTTTGGGCTGCCCAGGGGGTCGAGCATACTGACCTACTCATCCCATGGGGGCTGGCCATGTGGCACACAATTGCGCAGCCTGGTAAGTGCCCCTCCTAGCACATACTAGCCTTCATTGTGCATCGTGCCAAATCAGAATAAAGAGTACATTCCACGAAGAGGGGGACCGGAATGGGCAGGGGCAGATCTCTAGTTGGGTCCGCTGACAAAAAAAGAATAAAGTACATTCCAACTTACTGGGTTTTGAGGGCACAAAATAGTACAAATGACATGTAATAATAGTATGAATAACTCATCACCCTCTGATACCACATATAGATGGTTATACAGAAAACAAACATTAATTTGAAATCTTATGAACCAAGATGAGCATACAGTACAGAATTATGGACAACATCCCACAATAATATGCCAAGCGGCTCTGCCAGCTGCAAAACATTATAATGTCATTGTCAGTGATGTGATTGTTCATACACACTGAAGGTAAATGTAGAAACTGGCCAGCCCATTGGTGCAGGGGTAGCGCTACCATTCGTGATTCCAGTGCCCAGGGTTCAGCAGTGAACCACGGGTGCTGGGGGGTGATGTTCTCCTCTTTGGGGGAGGGCTGGCTCCATCCTGTACCACTGCACTAGCACCTATTCCTGTGGTGTAGCTGCCACCATCTTTTCCCCCCTTCTTTTTCTTCTCCCACACTCCCTCCCCCCCCAAGACGGTTGGCAGATGGGTTTGGCTGTTCCTTCAAGAGGGCTCACATCAACCCCATGACCTCATTCTTCTCTCCCCAATCCCCCCCCATGGCGGGTCCCCCACAGATTTCCCCCTGTGACGGGGCCAGGAGGGAGGGCTATCCTTCCCTCCCTGGTGCACACAATCCAGTCGGGTTGAGCTGAGGGTCGGGAGCATGGCCCGGGCTTCATGTAGCCTGCCAGCTTCTGATTTTTCTATTTTATTCCCCCCACTCCGTTACGCATGTTTAGTGCACACACGGAGGCATATGCACGCTGCAGAGTCCCGCAGCACCCTTCCATCATTGGTGTTTTCCTGGCCATTCTGCCTTCAGGCCTTCACCTGGGGGCAGTCATTTGGCAGGACCACCAAGGCACCCTTCCTGGGAGAGGAGACCTGTCCTCCGGATGCTCGATCCTCTCCTTCCCTGGCCAACCCCCTGCAACTCATATTCGCCACCGAACACGTGTCGCTGGTGTGGCAGGAGGTAAGCACCATGCCTCAGCCCTCCATGCCACCAGGCTGGCTAGCTGCTGCCATTTTGGTTGTTTGTTTGCCAAGTCAGTGTTTCCAGCTCAAGATGGTGGCAGCACAACTAGGGTACATAATGTTTTTTAGTTGTTACTAGCTTAGTACAGTCCAGGGAAACAATGATGTCATTTGTTTGCACTGAGACATCCTTCTGAACATACCACAGCATGATGACATCAGAACATGTAGAGCAGCGTGATATGTGGCAGCATGGGATTATCAGTGGGGTAACCACTGCCGCATCTCGCCATGATGCACGATCCGTTGTATTTATACAATGCCTCATTTATTTCTTTGTTCATTTGATTGTTTTACCAGAAAAATAATCTGAGTAACCAAACCCATTTCCAGCCATGCCTGGGGTTGCAGACAAACAAATGACTTAATATATTTTTTTAACTTCTTTTATTGTGGCAATGAGAGAATACAATGTTGACATGTGGTACAGGTTTACAGATACACAGCTTACAATTATTCCAGTTAAATACGTCTGAAAACAAACCCAGTATGATGTCCTTTTGTCTTGATGTCCAAATAAAGCCTGACTAGGAGGCCCATACCAGTTTGTGATGTATATTGCTCATACCAAGAGTCCTGTAAACCGGCAAAACAATGAAGACCTAAAACACTGTCCTGCCTCTGTCCAATGATGTCTACAAAGGTTGTCTCATGTCTTCTTAAAGTACATAATATTAAAAATAAACACTTTACAGTAAAATCAGAGAGTTGTTTGTAGCCGTATTGGTCCTTGTACAAAAAGATGAACAAAGTGGGTGATTTTATATCTTTTATTAGACCAACAACCTCGTAGCTTGAAAGCTTGGGTATAGTAAAGTAAAACATTGTTAGACAGTGCATATTTAAAAATAGTCACAGTCAGCTTGCTTAGACAAATAGTTGTTCAATTTTTTCAGACAAATACCCTCCTCCCCAAATAAAAGTATTTTTCAGCACTTTTTCACTGTGGGTGCAGAGGCAGTGTGACCTCATCAAGAAGGCACTGTAGCCGGCCTGCCGGCACAGCAGTTGGATTTCCGCTTGCGACGCCAGCGACTCGGATTCGGGAACGAGCGCAGGTCGGCTGGAGTGCTCCGACCAGGGGAAAAGATTGAGCATCCCATGGACAGCCTCTTCTCCGGGGAGGGTGGGGACTGGTCTGGTGCCTGCTGGCTTCTAGTGGAGGCGGGGAGTATCACAGGACACACGGCCCAAATGCTAACTGGGGGAGGAGCGGACGTCAGCGTATGCCGTGACGTCATTATGCTGCCCCCAACAGAAAAAGGGAAAAATTGCTCACTGGCCGTCGGATGACGGCTCTCCATTCCCTGAGTGCCTTCAGGCCTTCCCAGGGCCTCCTGCTCCTCAGCAGCATCCCCGGGCCCTAGTAGTGAATGTGCTGGGGCCATCCCCTCTCCCCGGTGCCTTCCCCCTCGGAGGAGGGGGACCCGCCCAGCGAAGGGATACGCCGGGATATCCCGGGGATCAGCTGCCATATGGGGACCAGAGGAGGGCTGGGTAAGGACAGTGGGGCTGGAGGGAGCCTGTGGAGCTCGAAGGAGTGGGGGACCAGCAAGCACGGGGGACAGAAAAAAAAAAGAAGGCACTGTGACATCATTCAACATTTATCATGGTAAGATAACATTTAGAACAGCTTGGTAAGCTGTGGCACGAGATAACATTTCATGGGTTTGTTAAGGTCAAAATGAGTTGTGTGAATGTGTGTGTGTATAATCTCTCTCTCTGTATATGGATATACATGTTAGGAATAACAGCTACCAAGGTGTCCAGGTGAACTCTGATATATATAGACACCTCAGGTGCATTGTGAGGTATGAGGCGTATGCCGAGTGCCTTCAGCAACCTGAGAAGAAGTCCATATGTCCACACGCCCAGACATCTTGGCAGGTGTTATTCCACTTATAAAATACTAGTGGGTCCTAAACGGATATTTGAAGTGTGATCAGTCATTTACTTCAACAGTCAACTAACCATAGTTTGTTTTTTTGCCATCTACTGTTATTTTCACCTGGATGTAACTATTCCTGCGGGACTATGTTAACCTGTTAACTGCTACAGTCCTCCCTGGACCCCCCACCCCCATAAAATGAGATGCTGAATCTCATGGAGTTATTCCACTTGAAGTAATTTCAAATAAATAGATAAATAACTAATAAAAATACATATAGTTCTTAACTGTCCGAGTCTGCTCTGATAACTGGGCAGTCAGATGGTGCTGCCAGCCAATCAGATTGCTAGGACTCCATCACTATTAAAAAAAAAATATATATATATATATATATATATATATATACACACACACATATATATACATATAAATAATTCATTCTCTCTTTATATGCCACTTTACACCAACCTGCCTCTTTCGTCCCTCCCTCCAACCCCACACTGTCCCCCACCTTCTTTGAGGCCCTGCTCCATGTTTCATCCCCATGGCTTACCCCAATGTTGGGTCTCTTTCATCAGGGTTCTGGGGGGCTTGGATATCTTGAGGCAAGTCAAGACAGTATCGTTGAGCCAGCCCGGTGGCGCTGAGGGTTGAGGTGCTGGACGTCACACCTCGCTCCATGTCGGCAACCCGGGTTCAAGTTTGGGGCACTGGGGCTTGGCCGGGGGGGGAGGGTGAGGAGCTGATCCAGCTGCCGCCTGGCAGCTCTCATCCTCAGGAGGGTTCTGAGGGGCTCCTCGGAGTTTGGCTGCCTTCTGGTGGAGGCTGGGTGGCAGGATCATGCACGAGAAGGCCTGGCGTTAGGCCGAGGGAGGGCAGAAGGGGCTGTGGACCAGAGCTGTGGTGCACATGCGTGCCTCCACTCGCATATGCCACTGCTTCTGGGGCCTCAGGTTAACGGGCAAAAATGGGGAAAAGCTGGGATCACGGCAGGATGATGCCTCCGGGTCGGCTCTGTCGGTCTGCCGCAACGCACATAGCGCTATAAGTTGACAGACGACCCCGGAGTCCGGAGAAGTTGGCCGACACTAGCAGTAGTCCGCCCAAGGAGGATAAATAAAGTGTACAAAAAAAAAAAGGCAGCGTCGCTGGAACAGCACTGCAGTCAAGTGGTGGGTGGCCTACAGTTGGTGCAGCAGACTCACCCTGCGCAGCTGGGGCTGTTTCTTTTTTGTTGATCCTGATCCCAGAGATGCAGGCACACTCGGAGAGCCAAGGTGCATGTGTGCTGCTCCAGCTCAGAGCTTTGCATCTCTCCCTCCCTGGGACCCTCAACTGCACTGCAACCTGTGCTCATCTAGGCGTTACCATCGCTGTCAGTGGCTCAGCAGGTTGCACACTCACCTCTGAGGCTGGATCATTGGAAGGGTGCAGGTTTTAGCCCCACACAGGGAACTTGGGGTAAAATCCCAACACTGACACTGTAGTGCAGCATGGGGGGGGCCGGGCTGCTGCACTCCTGAGGTGCTGTCTTTTGGATGAGAGATTGAACTGAGGTCTCTGTTCTGATGGTTGTTCAGGTGGACATTAAAGATCCCATGGCACTTCTCAAAAACAGTACTGGAGTTCTGATGAAGAAAAGAAAAATATATGCAAGTACAGTGTCCATAAACAAATACCAACTATCAAAACCATCACTCTCCCCCCATAAACACACACAAACCATCAAAACCATCACCCCCATAAACAAATACAAACCATCAAAACCATCACACTCCCCCCATAAACACACACAAACCATTAAAACCAGCACACTCCCCCTCATAAACAAATGCAAACCATCAAAACCATCACACTCTCCCCCATAAACAAATACAAACCATCAAAACCATCACACTCCCCCCATAAACACACACAAACCATCAACACCATCACATTCCCCCCATAAACACACACACAAACCATCAAAACCATCACACTCCCCTATAAACACACAAACCATCAAAACCATCACACTTCCCATAAACAAATACAAACCATCACCTCCCATAAACACACACACACAAACCATCAAAACCATCACCCCCATAAACACACACACACAAACCATCAAAACCATCACACTCCCCCCATAAACACACACAAACCATCAAAACCATCACACTCCCCCCCATAAACACACAAAAAAAACAACGAAAAGCCAAAGCAAACATTTGTACCATGCAATGTCCTTTCCAGTGACACCTCTAATAACTATACTCACAGCAAAAAGAAAAAAACACCCACACACTACAACCTAGTAACCTTATCCCAGAAAATAGAAAGTTGCTATATGGATTTTAAAGATACCATGGGACTTTTTGAAAAATGTAGGGGAAATGTTCTGGCCAGATTTCCCCCATCCACAAAAAATACCACTCACAACTTAACCTGATTCAGTATGTCAGTTTGCATCTGTATTCTGCACCCCCCCATAAACAAATACAAACCATCAACACCATCACACCCCCATAAATACACACACACAAACCATCAAAACCATCACACTTCATAAACACACACACAAATCATCAAAACCATCACACACCCCATAAACACACACAAACCATCAAAACCATCACACTCCCCCATAAACAAATACAAACCATCAAAACCATCACACTCCCCCCATAAACACACACAAACCATCAACACCATCACACTCCCCCCATAAACACACGCACAAACCATCAAAACCATCACACTCCCCCCATAAGCACACACACAAACCATCAAAACCATCACACTCCCCCCATAAACAAATACAAACCATCAAAACCATCACACACACACAAACCATCAAAACCATCACCCCCCATAAACACACACACAAACCATCAAAACCATCACACTCCTCCATAAACAAATACAAACCATCAAAACCATCACACACACCCATAAACACACACAAACCATCAAAACCATCACCCCCATAAACACACACACAAACCATCAAAACCATCACACTCCCCCCCCACATAAACACAGACAAACCATCAAAACCATTGCACTTCCCCCCCACACACACACACAAAAACCCAACGAAAAGCCAAAGCAAACATTTGTACCATGCAATGCCCTTTCCAGTGACACCTCTAATAACTATATTCACAGCAAAAAGAAAAAAACACCCACACACTACAACCGAGTAACCTTATCCCAGAAAATAGAAAGGTGCTGTATGGATTTTAAAGATACCATGGCACTTTTTGAAAAACGTAGGGGAAATGTTTTGGCCAGATTTCCCCCATCCACAAAAAATACCACTGACAACTTAACCTGATTCAGTATGTCAGTTTGCATCTGTATTCTGCACCCCCCATAAACAAATACAAACCATCAAAACCATCACACTCCCCCCATAAACAAATACAAACCATCAAAACCATCACACTCCCTCCATAAACAAATACAAACCATCAAAACCATCACACCCCCCCATAGACAAATACCAATCATCAAAACCATCACACCCCCATAAACAAATACAAACCATCAACACCATCACACTCCCCCCCCATAAACACACACACATAAACCATCAAAACCATTACACTCCCCCATAAACACACACACAAACCATCAAAACCATCACATTCCCCCCATAAACAAATACAAACCATCAAAACCATCACACCCCCTTAAACACACACAAACCATCAAAACTCCCATAAACAAATACAAACCAGCAAAACCACACTCCCCCTATAAACAAATACAAACAATCAAAACCATCACCCCTCATAAACATACACAAACCATCAAAACCATCACACTCCCACCTTAAACAAATACAAACCATCAAAACCATCACACCCCCCATAAACACACACAAACCATCAAAACATCACACCCCCCATAAACACAAAAACCCAAAGAAAAGCCAAAGCAAATGTTTGTACCATGCAATGCCCTTTCCAGTGACACCTCTAATAACTATACTCACAGCAAAAAGAAAAAAAACACCCACACACTGCAACCGAGTAACCTTATCCCAGAAAATAGAAAGGTGCTATATGGATTTTAAAGATACCATGGCACTTTTCGAAAAACATAGGGGAAATGTTCTGGCCAAATTTCCTCCATCCACAAAAAATACCACTGACAACTTAACCTGATTCAGTATGTCAGTTTGCATCTGCATTCTGCACCCCCCCCCCCCAAGGAGGCTGAAAACAGGTAGAAATGTTTAGTCCTCCTTTCCCTGGTCAACAAAAACTAAATAAACTTCCCTTATCTAAGCTGATCTGATGCATGAGGTCTGCAGCACAGAAGTATGCAGTCCATGTCTAATGCAGAAGTAGTCGTCATTTTCCTAGAGCACAGCTTGAAAGAAAATTATGACTTTATTAACAACTCAGAGGTGGAGATGATAGTCGTGCCACACTTGACCCCCCCTTCCCGTACTTTGTCTTTTATCAAGTCCAACATAAGAAGCCCAGGAATAGAGGATGACAAGGAAGAGGAGAAACACGGAGATTCTGGTTGCAACAGCGATGTTCCAATTTTGCCTTTGCAGTCCAGTTTCAAAGGACAGTTGGTTGGGGGTCCAGTTGCTATGGTTATGGCAAAGAAGAGGATGAGTAGAGGTGGGAATGAGCATTTATAGGGCCAGGAGCATGACGGGAACAGAAGGCATCATGGGACCTCCAGAGATTTATGGCACTTGTGGTTCATTATATGGTTGTGTCACAAGGTAGCCTGGCGGGCTAATATGCTTGTAATACTTTCTTTGCTGCTGTGGCTTAAAGTAAAGAAGCGCGCAGCCTGTTATCTCTGCCTCCGAGTTATTAAAATGATCATTTTCTTTCAAGCTGTGCTCTAGGAAAATTACCATTTTCGCCCCATACGTCCTCCCTCCCTCCTCCCCTTGGTGTGACCAGTGCCTTATGGCCTCACACACACACACACACAGCGAACCCCCTGCAGGAAGAGTAAACTCCCTGGCCCACCCACAGAGGTCACTGTTATGCCGGGACCCACTGCCTGCCTTCCCCAGATGAGGCGTGCTGCCCTTCAGCAGCTGCCTGTAGCCTGCCCTGCCTCTGATGCAGTGAGTGATATGCACCCCAAACGGCTGTTTCCAACACGGCAATGTGATGAGCTGCCACAGGCCCAATAGGGTCGCCTTTGAAGGGAATTTTTACCTGTTTGTTCTCCGTGTCACATTATTTTATTTGTATTTCACAGATTTTTTTTATTGAAATGTTTCTATGGAAACATACGTAACTAGCTGGGTGACATGTCCATCCTTACCATTATAATTACTGGTTACCGTTGATTACACAGTGAAATCGGCAACCTAACATTCGTGTAATATGGGGATTATGCTCTCACGCTGCACTCGTTGCTGCCTTACATGAAAAAACTGCAGTTTGTGAGCCACTGAATGGGTGTAGTAATTCGAAAAACTAAAATGTGGTACCAGTGTGTAACTTGTGCGTTTTCTTTTACATACCCTCGGCGTGTGATGTCTCTATAAACCAATCACGCTTCGCTCTTGTGATTCATGCAGAATCACATACCTCAGGTATGGTTTCTTTTTTTCTTCAGTGTGTGAATTTAGTACTCATAAAAGGTACTGGATGGACAGTGCTGGGACCTGAAGTCCTCCATTTATCCACACGATGGGTACAGCATGGGCGATCACAGCGCAAGCTTCACCACACTGCCCCGCCAATGTGCCTCAACCCTGCCGTGGAGGGACCACCATGTAGATGAGCGTGTAGTTCAGACTCCATGCCCATTGGACTTGCCATAGCTAGCGGGATACTCCTCTCCACACTTTGCTACGGGCTCGTTGCCTTTGCTCCGGTCTCCCATGCAAATCTTACGAAATGGGACACTGCCTACAACAGTATATGCCGCTTCGCACTCTCTGCCCCCCGCCTTACGCATCAATGTGAGTTCTACTCACGACTGGAGTGGCTCCCTCCTGAAAAGTACCTTGCCTTCGTCCTAAGCAACTTTGTCGATAATATAGTCAGAACAGCCACTCCCTCGGTACTCGCCCTTCCCCTAATTCCCCCACCCCCAGCCTACCATCTCAGATCCTGTGCTGCTCAGGCCCAACTGGTTCCCAGGACCCACATCCTCACTGGTGACTGGGCCTTCTCAGTCCATGCGCCAAAAATGTGGAACTCCCTTCTCGCACTAGTGCGTACCTCGCCCTCCCACCACTGCTTTAAAACATCCCTCTGGAGCTTCCTCAAGTCTACTGCGGCCTGTCTATGTTCCGCCTAGACCCGACATACCCTCTACCCCTCCTGACTCTCTGGGGGGTACCGCCGTGAGTACTGTCTACACGGCTGCTGCTAAATCCCCCTGTGAAACCGGCCAAAGCACCTACCATCCCCCACTGTGTATGCCTATCTGCACCCTCCTCCTTCAGTATAGTACTTACTATCCCCCCTTGTTAGGCGCTTACTATATAATCATTTTTATCTGTCAATGTTTATCACAAATTGCCATTGAGATGTGTTCAGTCTATAGTCATGTTAGAATTTTTTGACTCCCTATGTTGTTTTTGTAACCTATTGCTTGACTGCTTGCCTTACCATGCTTGAGCATGACCTGTATCTCCCACCTGTTGGAGCCTGCGGCTCCTGTTTGTTTCCTTGACTCTGTAACTTGTTTCCTGTATGCTTTGTAACTCTCCCGGGTCGCACCTGAAAATAGGCACTTGGTTGTCTAGTGTGCTTACCTGGTTAACAAAAGCAAATAAATAAATAAATTCAGTCCTTGGCCTCTCATGTGAGACTGCCAACAAGGGTTCCAATTAGTGCCAGTTGTGTTGGTGGTTTTCATGATGTGGGCACCTGTCCACTGGGAACTGGACTGAGACCACAACTCATTTCACACAGGCCACTGAACAGTCCTCAGGTGATAATGGCTTTTGATCACTACTGACCTGTGCAGGATTTGAACCCGTGGCCTAAAGCTGAAAGGCTTCTTAACCCACTACCAATCCACTGAGCCATACAGTTCCCCACATACTTCAGGTATGTAAAAAAAAAACTCATTTATACACTGGCACCCATACATAAACGTCAACAATCCAGGCAGATGTAACACGTATTATGATGTGTGAGTTTTACCCCTAATCCAACTCATAATTTTATCAGGGGTGTAGCCAGACAATAAAAATGGGTATACCAGGACCATTTTGTTGCCCCCTTTGGCACTATACACACAACTTTTATACACCAGGTTGTGTCCCCCACTCATACACTGGTAAATACAGTTACCATGCATTGCTCCCTCGGACGTCCACATACCACCCTACAGCCCAGAGTGTTGTACGGTCCTTGGGATACACAGACAATCTCAATGACTGACCTTCTAGTTTTGACTCCAGGAATGAAATTAAAGACAGGATCAGCTGATTCAGCATTGTGTTTCATGGAATAATTGCAGCAGTGCAGAGCCTTGTTGTTTCCCCCTAAAACTGTGCACCATGGAGTATGCCTCCCTACACTCATGTTTAGTATTACTTCATTTAGTTACCTAGTATAGCCCAGCTGAGATTCAGTATCTCGTTTTCAGTGGGTTCCTTTTTTTTACCCATTTTTACTGCTGGGTGGGGCGAAGCACTAAGAAGGTTATGAGACTTGCCAAGTGTCACACATTAAAAGGCTCTGGTGTGATTTGAACCTAGGATCTCCTGGTTTGCAAGCCTGTGCTCTGACCACTAGACCAGGTGGCTTCTGGGTAATTTGTTTCTGCTGCTTTATAATATGGCGCAGTAGTCCGTTCAAGTGATTGTATAATCTCCAGCAAAAAAATTCACGGTTGGCTTCAGCAGTATTTAGTTGCAAGAAAACTTCCCTGACATTTAAACTTCAGGGCATCCCTGTTTTTTTTTGTTTCACAATGTATTTACCCAGGATAGCCCAGCTAAGATACAGCATCTTGTTTCCAGGGGGGTTCTGCTTCTACCCATTTCTGCAGCTGGGTGGTCTGGAGCACTGGGAGGTCAAATGACTTCGCCAAGGTCCCACAGTATTTGTTTCTAATGGCGTTTGAACATGAGATCTCCTGGTTCCTAAGCTGGTGCTGTAACCACTAGACCACACTGCCTGATACTGTATTTTCATTAAAACAAGCTCTTTGCCTCTTAGACTTCACCTGCCCATGCTGCTTTTCCAGTCTTGCAGTTATAATCCTCTGCTTGTGATGTCAGAGTTGTTTCTGTAGAAATTGGCTGTGATGTCACAGCAGAAGAGTATGACTATAAAGCAGGAAAAGCAACAGGGACAGATGAAGTCGTGGGCAAACAGCCTCTGCAAATGCCTTTAGCATCACAGCATGGAATGCCCTGAAGTTTTAACATTTGTGGTATCAGTACATTTTTGCACTATACCTTTTCTGTTATGTTGCTTTTTTCAAACTTCCTTCCTTGCACACCGGAGCCTCACTCTTTCAAGCACTCTCATCTGTGCTGCTCGCCTACCCACCGGACTAACACTCGCTAACACTGCCTGCTGTCTGTCTCAGTGCCGGGGTCAGTTCTGTCCCTCTTTGCGGGCCGCCCATCTACCACCAGGGCTACAGGAGGAAAGGGAGAAGCTACGGTCCATGCAGCATGGGCTGGGTAATGAGTGCGTTGCCAGTATGGGCCTGGTGGCATGAAGGAGCAAGCACATGCATCCCGACACCCAGGACTGCCTCGCTGGGCTTTTTCAGTTGTTCTCTTCACCCTTCCTCTGCCTCTCTGCCCCATCTGGAGTGTGCCCATGTTGGTGTCCTGGGGGCAGACCCACTGTCGTACAGACACACATGTCAGCAGTGGCACCACACTACCTCTAGGTGATGATCTCCTAGTGGTGTACATATCCTCTTTCTCTCTCAGCCTCCAACTCCGATGTCCTGAGCTCCAGGCACGAACCCAGTTCCCCAGCATGCTAGAGCAGTCCCTCATTGCTCAGCTCCACAGAGCCAGAGGATTATGTTGCCTTTTTTCTATACAGGTTTTTCTCCCAGCCAGTAGCTCGTCTCTGGGACATACCATGTTCAGAGGGATATACCCCATTCCAAGGGATATACTCTGATCAGAGGGATCTACTCTGTTCAGAGGGATATACCCTGTTCAGATGGATATACCCTGTTCAGAGGGATATACCCCGTTCAGAGGGATCTACCCTGTTCAGAGGGACATACTCTGATCAGAGGGATGTACCCTGTTCAGGGGGATATACCACGTTCAGAGGGATATACTCTGATCAGAGGGATCTACGCTGCTCAGAGGGATATACTCTGATCAGAGGGATCTACCCTGTTCAGAGGGATCTACCCTGTTCAGAGGGATCTACCCTGTTCAGAGGGATCTACCGTGTTCAGGCCACACCTGGCCATCATTCTGGTGGCTACTGGATTTTTCTTCCATGTTTTCCCCCTTCCTCCTTCCCTGGTGGGGCAGTGCCTCTGGCAGTCTCACACAGCCACAGCTTGCCCCATGGCAGGCGAAAACTCCCTGGCCCAGCCGCAAGGGTCACTCTGTAGGTGGAACCCACCACCAGCCCTCCCCGGTTGAGATGCATTGCCGAGCAGCAGCTGTCTTGGCCTTCGCCTTCGGCTATCTCCAGAGGCGACTTCCAGCACACATTCCTGAACCCAGGTCACTGGCACCGCAGCGCAATATGCTGTCACTGGACAACTGAGGCAACCACGCTTATGGCACTTTTTGATTAAAAACAATAAAACATTTTTAATCGGAACAGTCTGAGCTGAGGACTAGAGGAAATAAACCCAGATTTTAAAAAGAACCTAGGCATGCTGACTCAGTTGTTACAGAGTGCCAAGTTCATTCTCAGCAGAGTCTTAAAGAATAATTTCTTTCTGGGAGGGGAGTGTGGAGAGTGTTAAAAACTGCGCTGCAAGGAAAAATATTCAGTCTGTGGGAAGCTGTGCAGTGAACTATCACGGGCTGCAAGTCATGGATGTTTGAGGTGTGAAGTGGAATGGAAGAGTTTGATTGGCTGAGCACCCTGCCAGTCACAGCTACTGCATGTAACAGAGCCAGTCACCAACATACAGCTGCATCATCCCTGGCCAGCTGCCCTTTGCCTGTGTGGGATCAAAGAAGCAAGAGAATGAGTGAGAGAATTTTCAAAGTATAATCCCTGGCAAGGTTTATTGCAAAACTGTATCACGATTGCACTGTAGCCATGCCAAAAATGCTGCTTCTAATTATCATTGTTTTAATTATGCAATCATCATATGTGAAATGTTTTCTAATCCCCACTCCCAAAAAAACTGAAAAGCTTTCCTCTTCGCGGTTTCACAAACTTTAGCTAAGTCCCCCTCAATGCGATGATGAGTTTGTTGATCTTCAACTGCGTTCTTGTCCAGTTCCTCTCACTGTTGGCAATAGACTTCCATTTTAAATCCTTTTTTAAATCATTCTTTCCCATTCTGTTTTCCCCCCTTATAGTTTCCCTCATTTTTCCCAATGTTCATTATGGTTCCCCCCCGTATTTTCAACATCCCTGACGGTTTCCTGCCGTCTCCCCACAACATCCCTTATGGTTCTCCTGGTCCCCATACATCTCTTATGGTTACCCCTGTCCCCTCAACATCCCTTATGGTTCCCCTTCCCCCCAATATCCCTTTTGGTTCCCCCGTCCCTCCAACATTCCTCATGTATTTCCCCAGTTCCCTCCAACATCCCTTATAGTTCCCCCATCCCCAACATCCCTTATGGTTCCTCCTGTCCCCCAGCATCTCTTAGGTTTCCCCTGTCCCCCCAATATTCCTTATAGTTCCCTCTTCTTCCCTCCAACATCCCTTATGGGTCCCCTCTGTTCTCCCAGCATCCCTTATGGTTACCCCATGTCACTCCCCAACATCCTTATGGTTCCCCCATCCCCCCACCCCAATGTTGGGGGGGGTCACCACATCTGGAATTTTCCTACAGCCAGTAGGGTAAGTGAGTGATGGCCTTCACAGCTCACACCCAGTGCAGCTCTGTGATAGGCCGGCCAGTGATGCATGAACGTTGGGTGGTTCAGGCCCTCTCATGCCCTCTCTTTCTCCCTGGGAGCCGGTATGCCTCACCTCCATGAGTTACCCCCCATCATCTCCAGCGTTAGGTTCTGTTGCTCATACATCAGTCTCCCAGGTAGCTCTGAGTTACAGCCGCACCACTGTGCCACACCAAAAGAGCTAGCAGACTCTCTGTCAGCCAACTGAAGATTTCCATCATGTCTAAACATAGCCAGTCATTACATTTCTAAGCAACCTTTTCTTTTTATACCAGCCAATGCTTGCACACATTACCTGTTTTTACTGTGTAATTGTTACCTTGTATGCCCTCACTGCCCTCCTTTGCCCCCTCCAGGACGCATCTGGAAGCGAGCCGTTGTCAGCTCAGTATGTCTTTTCTGGTAAAACTTTTGAAATAAATAAATGCTATTTCTTCACGTATGTACACAGTGTGGGTAGATTCTAGATGCTGACTCGTATAAGTTTCGAGCACAACTTCACACTGTTACATCATCGCGCCTACGAGATTTCAACAGCATATGTTGGCATACTGCCCTGCACCAGCAAGATTTCAACTCCACACGTTGTGCTGTGCAACCGGCAAACTGTGAAATGGCCTGGGCAATGTGATGTACTACACATGTCTATTTTATGAAAAAGGTGTCTAGACTCTTACGCCCCCGCCCCCCGCACCTCAGAGATCTTCTAATCAGAGGAGGGGTTGAGGGGTGCAGGCAAAGAACCAGTATGACAGCAGATAAGATTTCCTAGACAAGATTTACTGCCAAATCTTGTCAGCCATTTTTATGAGACAGTGTCTGTACTTGTTCCTACAATGGGATTTGTAGAACGGGACTCCACCTGAGAGCTGACATATTTTTTTTGCTTTTCTAATCCAGGTTTTTCTCAGCCACTACTTTCCGACCAGTCCTAGGGCCTAGAAGGATACCCCCCAGGGCAGGCTCCCATTCCAGTCCTCTGCCAGCGCCATATCCAGTGCCAATCCATGGCATTGGGTCCAAGGGTACTGCCATATGTCATCCTGGCAGCAGCGGGGTGTTTACCCCCATTTTCTCCTGTTCCTCCCTCCACCTGCTAGAGAGGGGTCAGCAGCCTACCTTTGGCCTCAGACACCACAGTGATACTCCTGGAAGGAAAGAGCTCCCTGGCTTGCCACCAAAGTGTCTGCACTGCTGGAAGCCGACATTCAATGAGCTAGGAAGTGATGCCATTGGCAGTGCCCTCACCCAGCGAGGTGGCCCACTCCAAGTGCCCGAGTCCGTTCCTCACCTGAGTTGGCCGTCATAGCAGTGCGCTGGCTCAATGGTCAGCCCCAAAGCTGACAGATGTGAGGAGTAACATATGACAGTGTAGGTTGAGCATTTTTTTTTTTTTACTTTGTTTTTTTGTCCTCCATTTTTACCGTCAGCTGCTGCGACCGCCTTCCACCTACCCAAGCCTTTATACCTGCCGCAGGAGTCCTTCGGCGGTCCTACCCACCACCAGTCTTTGCTCAACAACTTTCTCTGGATACCTCGATCATAACCCACAGCTGATCCCCTGCAGGCCAGACACCCTGGTTCCCCCAACCCAGGAGGAGATACTTCACCCAGTGGTCAGTACCCGTGACAAGGAGCCGGCGAGGCATGGGAGGAGTCAAAGTGACCCTGCTGTGACGTGGGAGTAGGGTGGCCTCATCTGCCCAGTGCTGCTGGGGGTATTTTATCCCCTGCTGAGCCCTCCCCTTTATCCCACCCGGGGCGTGGTCCTGAGAGGTGACCCGGCATCTGCCTATTAGGGTCATCAGAAGGATGGGTAGGCCCCTTCCTACCTTCGGAACTCCCCTGCTGGCCCCACTGTGGGCAGGCAGCACCTCCGCAGTGCTTGCTAGGTGAGTGGATGTGTGCCAATGTAAGGCCAGAATTGTTTTTTTAACATAATTTTTATTGATGCTTACTGATACAAATTTCACGTCCAGTGGTTCCTGAAGTGACTATTTCTTTCTTTCTTTAGATATTCACACATCATAGAAACATAGAATTTGTCAGTAGATAAGCACAGCACTTCTTGACCCAATCAGTCTGCCCATTTTTCCCTACCTACAGAATCACTGCAAACGCTGCTTGATCTACGGCTCTTTCTCCTTCCCCCATTCCTTTCTACTAAGATTCCCTTATGCCTATCCCATGCTTTCTTGAACCCCACCACTGTTTTTGCCCTCACCACATTGGCTGGTAGGCTGTTCAGGAATCCAGTACTCACCCCACCACCACGGAAAGCCCAGGGTCAGGATCTGGGAGGAGCAGCTTGAGTAAGTGTGGTGTGGCGCCATCAGGACTGGCCGTCATGCGTGCTTTAGAGTAATTTTTACGTGATTCGTGCCCCCCCATGGTGTGGGCATGCAGTGACGTCAAGGACGCTGCGGCACACACTCCCATGCACACATGGCACGTCTGATGTCAGCCCACGCCACCCTACACACGGTGACCACCCGAGCTGCACCAGCCCCTAGCCACTGCCAGAAGCCAGTACCTCGGTGGTCGTCCCCTCCCCAGAGGAGGACAACCATCTGAGGGATGCTCGATCCTTCTTCCCCCCTGGCCAACCCTCCGATACCAGAGGTCTTTCCTGACCCCAGGTCATCGGCATGGTAAGCGGTAAGGTGCCAGCGCCTCAGCCCTCTACACCACTGGGCCGGCAATCCATCACTCTTTCTGTGAAGAAATACTTCCTCACATCCCTCCTAAATGTACCTCCCTCCAGCTTCATAGCATGTTCCCTTGTTCCTGAGCACCTTTTTTTCTGAAAAATACTTCCCTCCTGTACTTTCTTTACCTCCATGAGGCATTAAAGGTCTGTATCTTATCCCCACTCTCCTTCCTCTCTTCCAGGTTGTACATACTGAGATCCTTTAGTCTCTTCTCACAGGGCTTTTGATGCAGACCTCACACTATTTTAGTTGCTCTCCTCTGGACCGCCTCCACTCTGTCTATGTCCTTCCAGAGATGTGGCCTCCAGAACTGTACACAGTATCGTAGGTTAGGCCTTACTAGCGATCTGTACAGCGGCAACACCACCTCCCTCCTTCTGCTTCTGACACCTGTCCTTATGCGCCATAGCATCCCACTAGCCCAACCAACTGCCATGTCACACTGTCTGCCCACCTCTAGACCATCAGAGATAATTACCCCCAAGTCTCTCTCCTGTGTTTGGTGGTCATCAGTAACACTTCCCCCATTTTGTACTCCACCCCTTGTTTCTGTGCCCCAAGGTACTGTACATTATTTTACATTGTTTGCACTGAAACCCAGCCCCCATACCCTTGACCACTCCCTGAGTTTTCTCAGGTCTCTGATGATCCTTTCCATACCCCCCCCGGAGAGTCCATCCTATTACAGATTTTGGTGTCATTAGCAAAGAGACAGACCTTCCTTCCAGCCGCTCTGCAATGTCACTTATAAATACGTTAAAGAGGACCAGTCCCAGCACGGATCCCTGAGGCACCCCGCTGGTCTTCCTCTCCTCCTCCTCTGAGTGAATTTTGTTCATCACCACCCTCTGTTTCCTATCCCCTGACCAATTTCTTACCCATTGTGCCAACTTTGGACCCACTCCTAAGCTACCCAGCTTGCTCGGTAGTCTCCTTCGTGGGAGTGTGTCAAAAGCCTTACTGAAATCTAGGTAGATCACATCTGCCACTCCACCGTTAACTGATTCCAAGGTCACACAATCAAAGAAATGTATCAGATTTGTTTGGTATGACCTCCCACCCATGAATCCATGCTGTCTTGGGTCATTTAACCCACTGGATTCAAGATATTTGACTATCCTCTCCTTCAGCAGTGATTCCATTAACTTTACCACCACCGATGTCGGCCAACTGCTATAATTGCCAGCCTCCTCCCTACTACCACTTTTGTGACATGGGACTACATCTGCCCTCCTCCAGTCCTCCGACACCACTCCTGTTCCCAGTAAGCTGTTAAATAGCATAAAATAGTCGGCAGTACTTGTGTGGTCCGGGTAAAAACAGGATAGCCACACTTAAAAGGAAACTAACATATACATGGTGGGTTCAGCTTCCGAGTCAGTGTGCCTCAGGCTTCCCACCACCTGGGGGGTGTTTCACACCACTTCATCTAAAAACGCTGCTAAATCTGAAAACTTCTACAGTGATTTTAGCTTTGCTGAAAAAAATTAGATGTCAAAGTTTTCTTTTTGGGTGAAGTGGGGTATAGTGGTTAACGTACAATATCCCAAGCCCACGTGACCTGGTTTTGATCACTCAGGAAGCTGGATTTGCAAGATCCCATTTTATAAGTAGATGTGTTCCTCCTTCCCACCTCATCATCACTGCAACTTCACTGAATCTGACATTTCTTGCCTCTAGCTAGTTTTACAGCTGGGAGGGAGTGAAAACACAAGAAGGTTAAGTGACGTGGTCAGGGTCACACAACATACCAAAGCTGCGCTCTGATAGTGTGTGAAGAATATCTGGGTCACCTGTGAAAATGGGCACTGGATGCCCAGGGACCTACCCTGTTAAATAAAACGGGAATGAAATTTGAACTTGGGATCTCCTGTTTCACATTTCTGCACTCTAACCATTACACAGCCAAGCTTGCCCCTTCGCTAAATGCCAGCTATTCCATGGCTGTGTCTACACCACTCCTCTCCCTGCTCAGCACTTGCCGTGCCAGCATGCGGGCAGGGTTAAAACATGTAGTTAGCCAGCGACATGTGGAGCCACAGGCATCCATTAGCACAAAGCAACACCTCCATTAGAGGCAAACTGCGGGTGCAGCAGCCTGGAATTAAACACCAGGGCTGCTTAATGACCTTTAATTCCCTCTAATTGCTGCCCTCACTGCCAACTGTGTGTGATTACTACACCACGCCTTCTGTAAGATGATCCCCCTCTCTGAAGGTTTCCTAACCTGTTTAGCTGACACATGCCTAGCTTGCGTGACAGCTTACACACATTTGGTTGGCTACCAAAATATTATTAACCTTAAAAACCGGGTGGGAGCTGGGCAAGGATTAGTTTAGGTCACTAACAAACATATCGCCCAGGCCACTTTTTAATGTTAGCAGCCTTTACATTTGGAAGAACAAAACAGATTTCGTTTTCTGTGTTTTAATTTTCCATTCAGAGCATACAGCTGCAGACTAGAAGGTCTCAGGTTCCAGTCCTACCAAAACCACTGGTGTAGTGTATGCCCTTGAGTATGTCACATGACCCCCAGTGCTTCAGTCTCTCCCAGCAGTAAAACTGAGGTAGCACCAGGACTCCCCTGAAAATGAGATGCTGCAGCTCAGTTAGGTTATGATGGGTAACAACAGAATAAGGCAAACCATTCCCCAGGTGTCCCGTTCAACTATGTACTTTTCAGAGTAAGACAGGCATTTAGCACTCTTGGAAGTAGCAGGTAGGAAAGGCCTACCACTTTATTTAGTTACTTGTTTTTGTAGGTTACCCAGGATATCCCAGCTGGGAACACCATGTCATTTTCACTGCGGTCCTGCTTTTACCCATCTCCGCAGCTGGGTGGAAGGCAGAACTGGTCAAGGTCACCAGCAAGTATTTGGCTCTGGCAGGGTTTGAACCTGTGATCTCCTGGTTCCCAAACCAGGGCTCTTCCCACTGGACCACACTGCCCTCATTAGAGCATACTTTATAACAGCAGTAAAGCAACTCCAGAGGGCAGGGTTCTGACTGGTAACCCTATCCACTTCCCCTGGTGCAGTGAGGCGTGTGTGTGTGGGGGGGTCACCTTACTGTATCCCACCCCTTTCCCATGGTGCAGTTAGACGTGGGGTTGGGATTACTTTACTGCGACTTACCCATCATTGCCAGCTTTACTCTGGGTTAAGTTGGCTATTTCCAGAGGCATGTTGTTTTCTTGCTCTGGGTGCCTTTATGGATAAAATTCCTAGGACTGGGATACCTTCCTCCCTAGCTGCTCTGCCAACACCCCTGACCTGGCTTACCACCTCCGCTCAGGTGACCGGCTGTCCCTTCTAACTGCTCCCAGGCGTATTGTCAATATGGAGTTTCAGGCATTCTCCCACTTGTTACCCAGTTACTGGAGCTCCATCCCAGCTGCCCTCTGGCACTCCCCCTTCCATGCCTGTTTCAAAAGGGAGCTCTACCACCATCTAATGGTCTCTGACTCTTCTACTTCCTTCTTGCCTCCCTGAGTAATATGCCTATGTGCCGTTTATGTTATTCATGCTAAGAAAGTGGTTGCTGAATCTGTTTATCATGCTGCACCTTATTGTCGCTGCACCTTATTATTGATGCGTCTTATTACTGCTGCATCTTATTACTGCTGCGCCTTATTACTGCTGCACCTTATTATCGCTGCACCTTATTACATGCTGCAACTTACTACTGCGCACCATTATCGCTGCACCTTATTATCGTGCAACTTATTATTGCTGCACCTTATTATCGCTGCACCTTATTACTGCTGCACTTTATTATCGCTGCACCTTATTACTGCTGCATCTTATTACTGCTGCACCTTATTACTGCTGCACTTTATTACATGCTGCATTTTATTACTGCTGCATCTTATTACTGATGCGCCTTATTACTGCTGCACTTTATTACATGCTGCATTTTATTACTGCTGCATCTTATTACATGCTGCACCTTATTACATGCTGTACCTTATTACTGCTGCACTTTATTACATGCTGCACCTTATTATTGATGCGTCTTATTACTGCTGCATCTTATTACATGCTGCAACTTACATGCTGCACCTTATTACTGCTGCACTTTATTACATGCTGCACCTTATTACTGATGCACTTTATTACATGCTGCATTGTGTTACTGCTGCGCCTTATTACATACTGCGCCTTATTACATGCTGCACTTTATTACATGCTGCATTTTATTACATGCTGCACTTTATTACTGCTGCACTTTATTACATGCTGCATTGTGTTACTGCTGCGCCTTATTACATACTGCACCTTATTACATGCTGCACTTTATTACTGCTGCACCTTATTACTGCTGCACTTTATTACATGCTGCATTTTATTACATGCTGCACTTTATTACATGCTGCATTGTGTTACTGCTGCGACTTATTACATACTGCACCTTATTACATGCTGCACTTTATTACATGCTGCATTTTATTACATGCTGCATTTTATTACTGCTGCACCTTACTAATGCTGCACTTTATTACTGCTGCACCTAATTACATGCTGCACCTTATTACTGCTGCACTTTATTACACGCTGCACCTTAATTACATGCTGCACCTTATTACATGCTGCACTTTATTACATGCTGCATTATTACTGCTGCACTTTATTACATGCTGCACTTTTCTTATTACATGCTGCACTTATTACATGCTGCACTTTATTACTGCTGCACCTTATTACATGCTGCATGTTATTAGTGCTGCACCTTATTACTGCTGCACCTTATTACATGCTGCATCTTATTACTGCTACAGTTTATTACATGCTGCATTTTATTAGTGCTGCACTTATTACATGCTGCACTTTATTACTGCTGCACTTTATTACATGCTGCATTTTATTACTTGCTGCTCCATATTACTGCTGCTTTATTACATGCTGCATTTGTTACATGCTGCACCTTATTACTGCTGCACCTTATTACATGCTGCACATTATTACTGCTGCACTTTATTACATGCTGCATTTTATTAGTGCTGCACCTTATTACATGCTGCACATTATTACTGCTGCACTTTATTACATGCTGCATTTTATTACTGCTGCACCTTACTACTGCTGCACTTTATTACATGCTGCATTTTATTACTGCTGCACTTTATTACATGCTGCATTTTATTACTGCTGCACCTTACTACTGCTGCACTTTATTACATGCTGCACCTTATTACTGCTGCACTTTATTACGTGCTGCATTTTATTACATGCTGCATTTTATTACTGCTGCACCTTACTAATGCTGCACTTTATTACTGCTGCACCTAATTACATGCTACACCTTATTACTGCTGCACTTTATTACACGCTGCACCTTAATTACATGCTGCACCTTATTACATGCTGCACTTTATTACATGCTGCATTTTATTACTGCTGCACCTTACTACTACTGCACTTTATTACATGCTGCACCTTATTACTGCTGCACTTTATTACTGCTGCACCTTACTACTGCTGCACTACATTACATGCTGCATTTTATTATTGCTGCTCCATATTACCTGCTGCACCTTATTACATGCTGCACCTTATTACATGCTGCATGTTATTAGTGCTGCATCTTATCACTGCTGCACCTTATTACTGCTACAGTTTATTACATGCTGCATTTTATTAGTGCTGCACCTTATTACATGCTGCACTTTATTACTGCTGCACTTTATTACATGCTGCATTTTATTATTGCTGCTCCATATTACCTGCTGCACCTTATTACATGCTGCACCTTATTACATGCTGCATGTTATTAGTGCTGCACCTTATTACTGCTGCACCTTATTACATGCTGCATCTTATTACAGCTGCACTTTATTACATGCTGCATCTTATTACTGCTGCACCTTATTACTGCTACAGTTTATTACTGCTGCACCTTATTACTGCTACAGTTTATTACATGCTGCATTTTATTAGTGCTGCACCTTATTACATGCTGCACTTTATTACTGCTGCACTTTATTACATGCTGCATTTTATTACTGCTGCATCTTATTACTGCTGCACTTTATTACATGCTGCATTTTATTACTGCTGCACCTTATTACATGCTGCACCTTATTACTGCTGCACTTTATTACTGCTGCACTTTATTACATGCTGCATCTTATTACTGCTGCACTTTATTACATGCTGCATTTTATTAGTGCTGCACCTTATTACATGCTGCACATTATTACTGCTGCACTTTATTACATGCTGCATCTTATTACTGCTGCACTTTATTACATGCTGCACTTTATTACTGCTGCACTTTATTACATGCTACATTTTATTACTGCTGCACTTTATTACTGCTGCACTTTATATTACTGCTGCACCTTATTACATGCTGCACTTTATTACAGCTGCATTTTATTACATGCTGCATTTTATTACTGCTGCACCTTACTACTGCTGCACTTTATTACTGCTGCACTTATTACATGCTGCACTTTATTACTGCTGCACTTTATTACATGCTGCATTTTATTACTGCTGCACCTTATTACTGCTGCACCTTATTACATGCTGCATGTTATTAGTGCTGCACCTTATTACTGCTGCACCTTATTACATGCTGCATCTTATTACTGCTGCACTTTATTACATGCTGCATCTTATTACTGCTACAGTTTATTACATGCTGCATTTTATTAGTGCTGCACCTTATTACATGCTGCACTTTATTACTGCTGCACTTTATTATTGCTGCTCCATATTACCTGCTGCACCTTATTACATGCTGCACCTTATTACATGCTGCATGTTATTAGTGCTGCACCTTATTACATGCTGCATCTTATTACTGCTGCACTTTATTACATGCTGCATTTTATTAGTGCTGCACCTTATTACATGCTGCACATTATTACTGCTGCACCTTATTACATGCTGCATTTTATTACTGCTGCACCTTATTACATGCTGCACCTTATTACTGCTGCACTTTATTACTGCTGTACTTTATTACATGCTGCACTTTATTACTGCTGCACCTTATTACATGCTGCACTTTATTACTGCTGCACCTTATTACTGCTGCACTTTATTACATGCTGCACTTTATTACTGCTGCACCTTATGCTCCTGTTGTTTTGTGTTATACCGTACTGTCTCCTTGCTGCCTAGATTCCTGCACTGTATTGTTCTGTACAGTCACTGCTCATGTATAGCACTGTATAACTATACTATTTCTAATGTCATTACTGCTTCACTGTATCTGTACTCTTATGAGTTGTGACTGTACTCTCCCAGTTTGTGGATGAAAATAGGCATATTACTGTACATGTTACGTACAGGTCACTGGTAAGGCCTCATCTAGAGTATGGAGTTCAGTACTGGTGCCCACACCTCAAAAAGGACATTAACCTGCTGGAGAAGGTCCAGAGGAGGGCTAGAAAGATAATAGTGGGTCAGTGGGGTAAGGCATATGAGGAGAGGTTGAGGGCACTGAACATGTACTCCCTGGAAGACAGGAGAGAGAGGGGACATGACTGGGACCTTTAAGTACTTGAAAGGGATACATAAGGTTGATAAGGAGACTCTCTTTAAGCTGAGTGGCAACCACAACACGAGGGGGCACAGTCTTAAACTGGAGGGTGGGAGGTTCTTCTTCACAGAGAGGGTGGTGGACACTTGGAATGCACTGCCAGAAGAAGAAGTCTTCTCATTGAAGACAGTGGACCGCTTTAACGGAAACTGGGATAGGCATGTGGGAAAGTGGGATCATGGGTAGGGAGGATGGGAGGAGTGGGGAGGGAGGGCAGGGACATTATCTCAAGCTGTGGACCCTGCAATACGAGCAGACTTGATAGACCAAATGGCCTTCCTCTGCTGGCTTCTTCGTATGTTCGTATGTTTGTATGTACTGTCTAGTGCACTTACCCTGTCATCAAAAACCAAATAAATATCTATCCCACCCCCTTCCCCTGGTGCAGTTAAACGTGTGGGGTGGGATTACCTAACTGTAGCCCACCACCTTCCCCTGGCGCAGGCAGGCAGGCATATGGGGAGTGGGATAACAACATAGAAATATAGACTTTGACGGCAGATAAGGACCGCTTGGCTCACCCAGTCTGCCCATTTCCCTACCTATTGGATAAGCTTCAGATCCTAGTTAACCAACAGCCTACTTCTTCCTACCCCCTACCAGAATTGCCTTAAGTCTGTCCCACGCATTCTTGAATTCCCCACTGGTTTTGACCCAACAACCTCCTCAAGAAGGCCGTTCAATGCGTCCACCACCCTCTCTGTGAAAAAATACTTTCTCACGTTGCTCCTGAGCCATCCCCCTCTATCTTCAAATTGTGCCCCCTTGTTCTTGCACATCTCTTTTTCTGAAAGATGCTACCCTCTTGGATTTTGTTGATTCCCTTGAGGTACTTGAAAGTTTCTATCATGTCCCCCCTCTCCCTCCTTTCCTCGTGGGTATACATATTAAGCGCCTTACATCTCTCTTCATATGTCTTCTGGTGCAGACCCTGCACCATTTTAGTTGGCTCCTCTGGACTGCCTCCATCCTGTCTATATCCTTGTGGAGATGGGGTCTCTAGAACTGCACACAGTACTCCAGATGGGGTCTCACCAACTGTTTGTACTGAGGGATAACAACTTCATGTTTTCTACTAGTGATGCCTCTTCCAGTACATCCCAGTATCATCCCAGCCTTCCTTACTGCCTTGTCACATTGCTTGCTTACCTTTAGGTTATCTGATATGACTACCCCAGGTCCCTTTCCACTTTTATTGTTGTTAATACCTCCCACCCCCATTGTGTACTCTTCCCCTGGGTTTTTGTTTCCCAGGTGCACTTCTTTGCATTGAATCTAAGCTGCCATACGTTTGACCATTCCTCCAACCTTGCCGAGTCCCTTCTTATCCTTTCCTCCCCCCCTTTTGTATTAATCCTGTTGCAGATCTTTGTGTCGTCTACAAAGAGGCATACTTTTCCTGCCAGTCCCTCCACAACGTTACTTATAAAGACACTAAAAAGGACCGGTTCCAGTACTGAACCCTGCAGTACCCCACTAGTAACCCCCCCCCATTTGGAGTGGACTCTGTTTACTATTATTCTTTGTGTCCTGTTGTCCAGCCAATTCTTTACCCAGGCTACCACCCTGGGACCTACTCCCAGACTGGCTAATTTGTTTATTAATTTTTTATGTGGGACCGTGTTAAATGCCTTGCTAAAGTCTAGGTAGGCCATGTCCACAGCCCCTCCCTGGTCTAATACTTTGGTCACCTAGTCAAAGAAATCTATTAGATTTGTCTGACGTGACCTTCCCACTGTGAATCCATGCTGCCTTGGGTCCTGTGCCCCGCTGGCCTCTAGGTACTTGACAATTCTTTCTTTCAGACATGATTCCATCATTTCCCCTACCACTGATATCAAACTAACAGGTATGTAGTTTCCTGCCTCTGCTTTGCTCCCACTTTTGTGAAGGGGACTCACATCTGCCCTCCTCCAGTCTTCAGGTACCACACCATCCTCCCATGATTTGTTAAAAAGTGTAGTCAATGGTGTAACTAGTTCTCCCTTTAGCTCTTGCTGTGCCGTGGACTGATATATCAGTCTAAAATTCCTATACATTTTAATTCTGTTGGCAGCCTAAGGGTTAATTCTTTCAGAATTCTGGGGTGAAACCTGTCAGGCCCCATTGCTTTGTCCACCTTCAAATTTAGGAGTTCTTTCAGAACTCTTTCTTCTGTGAATGGACTGGTATTGACCCCCCCCCATCCAGAGTGCTTCTATTGATTAGATTAGGTACCTCCCCCTCCTCTTTTGTGAATACTAAGCAGAAGTATTTGTTCAGTATCCTAGCTTTTTCACTGTCACCCTCTGCCCACCCATCCTCCCCTTTACTAAGCCTCACTATCCCTCCCTTGGTCTTTCTTCGCTCCCTAATGTACTGATAAAAGGTTTTATCCCCCTTCTTAACTGAGTTTGCAGTCTTTTCCTCAGTTTGGGCCTTTGCTATTCTGACTGCCTTCCCCGCTTCCTTCTGCTTTAACTGGTACAGTTCTCTGTTCTGCTCCTTCTGTGTTTCCTTATACTTCCTGAATGCTATATTTTTCTCCCTAACCTTTCCCTCCACCTCTTTTGAGAACCATAGTGTTTTTTTCCTTCGTTTTGATTTATTTGCTTCACACAAAAGTTTGTTGCCTCTGTGATGGCCGTTTTGATTTTTCCCCATTGTTCCTCCACCCCTCCTTCTTGCCTGTTTGCTAGTGCTTTTCTGAGGCACTCTCCCATTTTTCTAAAGTCCAGTACCCTCACTTTTGTGTGGCTTGACTCTACAGCTGTGTTTATCATAAACTACACTGTTTGATGGTCACTTGTTCCCAGATGGCTACCCACTTCTAAATCTGAGATCCTCTCTCCATCCCCGTTTGAGAGTACCAGGTCTAAGATTGCTCCCTCCAGAGTGGGTTCCAACACTAGCTGTCTGAGGCATGCCCCCTGTAGGGCATCTAGAATGACCCTGCTCTTGGATGTGGCTGCAGCAAAGGTGCTCCAGTTAACATGTGGCATATTCAGGTCCTCCATCAACAATATCTCCCCTTTTTCTGCCATCTTAAGGATGCCTTCTATCATTTCCTTGTCCATTTCCTCCCCCTGAGACAGGGGTCTGTATACAACCCCATGTGGATTGTGGTGCCATTTTCTGTCTTCAGGATGACACACAGTGCCTCCTCTTCTCCTCGTTTACCCTTTAGTTCCATTGCTTTGATCCCTTCCCATAAGTAGAGAGCTACTCCTCCTCCTCTTTTAACCTCCCTGTCCCTCCTGTAGATTGTGTACCCTGGTACAGCATGTTGACATCCCAGTCATGGTTCTCTGTGTACCATGTTTCTGTGACTGCCACAATATCCAGGCGTCCCTCTTCCATCAAGGCCACCAGTTCAGGGAGTTTGTTACCTAGAATACGGGCACTGGTACTGATTGCCCACCATGTTTTGATGGCCTTACCCCTTTTAGCCCCATTCCTGTCCTTACTGCCTTGGCATTTTTCTCCATTTACCCCTGCCCTTCTCCCTATCGATTTCTCTATCTTGGTGTTTACCTCGCTAACTACCCTGTTTTTTTTTGGGGGGGTGAGATTTCCCTGCTCCTTTTCAGTGCCTCCCCCCATGGCTAGTTTAAATGCTTGCCAATGAAGCATTTAAACCTATCATCTAGGATCCTGGGTCCCCTCCTGGACAGATGCAGACCATCGCACCAATATAGACCTGTATCCCTCCAGGTGGACCCCCAGTCCCCAGTGAAGCCAAAATCCTGAGCTCTGCACCAGTTTTTCAACCATTGATTGAATCCCATGGTGTGGAACACCCTAGCCTCGCCCATGCCATAGACAGGTAGCAACTCCGAGAAGGTTACCGTGTGTGCTACTTGTCTAAGGCCCCTCCCCAACTCTACAAACTCCTCCTGCACTGCTCTGATCCCATTCCCAGCCAGGTCATTTATCCCTAGGTGGACAATGATGTCCAGCTCCCTCCCACATGCAGCTGCTCCTGTGATCCTGAGGATTCACTCCCTGTCCCTCCAAGCCATAGCATCGGGCAGGCGCCTTACCTCCTTCTCCCTCCTCCTCCCTCCCCAGTTCTACCCTCCTAACAATTGGGTCCCCCACCAGGAGTTGTTTCCTTCCCCTATGGGTCCCGTGCCACCCTCCTGTGGGTCTCCTTTGTGGAGGTTCCCAGCATCCTCCTTGGTCTCTACTGCTGCCTCATAGAGGAATCACACTCTGAGAGAATGGCATGTGAATTGTGGAGAGGTACAACTGGAGGGATGTGCCTTTGTTCCACTGCCCACACCCTCCCTGATCCAACCGCTCCTCTTTCTTGGCAATCTCTGAGGCAGCGGCGGCAGCTCTGGTGGTCCCTGGGTGGGAGAGGAGGTCCCCCGAATCGTGGTCAACTCAGCCTGGAGATGAGCAACCTCCTCCCTCAGCCCAGAGAGGTGCCTGCAGATGGGGCAGCACCGCATCCTTCAGAACGTCTCCTTGAAGACTGCCGTTCCACAGCTACTGCACTGCACCACTCCCATCATGTCTTATTTGTGGCCCCTCGACTGTTGTTTTGTATGCTTACTCTTTTCTCTCTCTGTTTTACTTTTTTTTTTCTTTTTTCTCCCTGCTTTCCTACTGCCTCCATGCCCTTACAGCTCCTGCCCTTCCTGTTCTGGGACAGGAAGTTCCTGTACTCCTCAGTAGTCTCCTTCTTACTTGCTCAGAGACAGACCTCCAGCAGCTAGGGGGTGAGGGAGAGCTATTATTTTCCTTCTGGGATGATGAGTCTTTTGTGCCTCTGTGATCACTCCCTTCCTGCTCCCAAACAGGAAGTTCCTGTTGTCAGTCAAATCCAGTGCCTAGAAAAGTGGACGGAGAGGTATCTAGTTCCAGTAGTAGAGTAGTAAAGTTCTAGCAGCACCTCCTTCCTCTTGCTGCTGTCTGCCAAACGCTAACTAGGGAAGTTTTAAATTCTGACACCTGGCTTCCTGCTGCCTAAGCCACACCCCCTAATTTACAGCTGTCCTCTTCACCTAGCTAACAGCACGGATAACAGTTCCATTCCCTCAACTCAGACAAGCACACTAACTCTTTTTTTTTGTTTATTTGTTACCATAATTGAAGGTCCCAGTAGCAGAGTTCTAGTTCTTACCTTACCTTACTGTATCCCACCCTATTCCCCTGGTGCAGTTAGGTGTGCATGGATGGGATAACCTTACTGGATCCCACCCCCTTCCCCTGGTGCAGTTAGGCGTGTGAGGGTGGGATTACCTTACTGCATCCCACCCTCTTCCCCAGTGCAGTTAGACATGCAGGGTTGGGATTACTTTGCTGTATCCCACCCCTTCCCCTGGTGCAGGTAGGCGTGCAGGGCTGGGATTACCTTACTGCATCCCAACCCTCCCCTGGTGTAGTTAGGCATCTGGGGGTGGGATTACCTTACTGCATCTCACCCCTTCCCCCAGTGCAGTTAGATGCGCGTGGTGGGATTACCTTACTGCATCCCACCCCTTTCCCCGGTGCAATTAGACATGGGTTGGGATTACTTTGCTGTATCCCATCCCTCCCCCTGGTGCAGGTAGGTGTGCAGGGATGGGATTACCTTACTGCATCCCACCCCCTTCCCCTGGTGTAGTTAGACATCTGGGGGTGGGATTACCTTATTGCATCTCACCCCTTCCCCCAGTGCAGTTAGATGTGTGGGGTGGGATTACCTTACTGCATCCCACCCCCTTCCCCGGTGCAATTAGACATGGGTTGGGATTACTTTGTTGTATCCCATCCCTTCACCTGGTGCAGGTAGGCATGCAGGGGTGGGATTACCTTACTGCATCCCACCCCCTTCCCCCGGTGCAGTTAGACATACAGGGTTGGGATTACCTTGCTGTATCCCACTCCCTTCCCACAGTGCAGTTAGGGTTGCAGGTGTGGCCCACTCCCTTCCCACAGTGCAGTTAGGGTTGCGGGTGTGGGATTACTTTAATGTATCCCACTCCCTTCCCACTGTGCAGTTAGGGTTGCGGGTGTGGGATTACTTTACTGTATCCCACTCCCTTCCCACTGCGCAGTTAGGGTTGCGGGTGTGGGATTACTTTACTGTATCCCACTCCCTTCCCACCGTGCAGTTAGGGTTGCGGGTGTGGGATTTTTTTACTGTATCCCACTCCTTCCACGGTGCTGTTAAAGTTGCGTGTGGGATTGACGTTACTGCATCCCACTCCTTCCCGGTGTAGTTAGGGTTGCGTGTGGGATTACGTTACTGCATCCCACCCCTTCCCCCGGTGCAGTTAGGGTTGCGGGTGTGAGATTACGTTACTGCATCCCACTCCCTTCCCCCGGTGCAGTTAGGGTTGTGGGTGTGGGATTACATTACTGTATTTATTTATTTAGTTGTTTGTTTTCTTGTTTGGTGTTTATTTACCAGGTGGGTGCACTAGACAGAAACAGTTGCCTATTTTCAGGCACGACCTGGTAGAACAACAGAGGATGTCAACAGTAAGGTATAAGATACACAATAAAAACAAGGTTCAGTACAAAATAGACAAAACAACGTGCTGGGAAAAAAATAGCATTGTAAGGAGTACACAGTATTCAAAGTCACAGGGTCATTCTGTACAGTACAGTAACATAGAAACATAGACGTTGACAGTAGATAAGGACTGCAAGACCCATCCAGTCTGCCCATTTCTTTTTCTACTTTATAAAAGTGCCATCGGCCTCTGCTCTGTCAGTGGCCTATCTATACTCAGTACTGTGGGCAACACACTGGCATACAGGACAAAGTTCAGGGATAGGCAACAGCAGTTGGTACGGTATAGTATGAAGAGAGTTAAGGGCACCCACTCTGTGGCAGCATGAGGGCAGGAACATACTGATGCCTGGCTGAGGAAGGTGCAATATGCTTTTTTAAAAGCATGACTGGATGGACACTGACAGACTGAGATATGGATAGAGTTCCAGACTGTTGGAACAGTGAAGGAGAAGAACATTTCACGGTTTATTCTTGGTTTTAGGTATGTTTAATAGAAACTTAGAATTTGATGACAGATAAGGACCGCTTGGCCCGCCTAGTCTGCCCATGTTCCCTACCTACTGACGCACTGTAGATCCTACTTGATCTCCGACTTTAACATCTCCCCCCTACCTTGCTTCTAAGGTTCCCTTATACCTATCCCCTGACTTCTTAAATCCCATTACAGTTTTTGCTCCCACCACCTCCTCAGGGAGGCTGTTCCAGGCATCCACCACCCTTTCTGTGAAGAAATGTTTCTTTACAGTTCCCCAGATTCTACCCCCCCCCCCGGCAGCTTCATTGCATGGCCCCTTGTTCTTGTGCATCCTTTTCTCTGAAAAAGGCTTCCCACTTGAGCCTTATTTATACCCTTGATCCAAGGACATTTGACCTGAGTGAGTAGGACTAGTGGGCTGGCAGTATAGCCTAGAGGTTAGAGGAACGAGGTATGAACGAGCTTGGTATATCCAGCAGACCAGACCTGAGTTTGATTCTCACAACCTCCATTTGCATACTGTGTGACTCTGAGCAAGTCACTTAACCGCCCAGTGCTCCCAGGTCGCCCCTGAAAACAGGCACTTGTGCCTAGTGGGCCTTACCCGGTTACCAAAGACTAAAAATAAAAAAAAAATTAAAAAAAGACTAGCTATCCAGCTGGAGAAGCACTGAGAGGGACATGGGGGTCGCTTGGTCACCACTGTGTGGATCAAGCTTCCCAAGATACATTTTCACAGGGCTGGTGGAGGGAGCCATCCTAGTCTGGAGTAACGGTCACAATGGTGCATGTACCTATTCATGGCCAGGACAAACTTGCAGATGTTGTTGTAGGCCACATCCCATTTTTGCAGAGTGGTTTTGGAGGCTGAGGGGTAGACTGCCATCCTATTCGACAATTTGGGTAGAAGGATGCCTCAAGCAATGACAATACAGGCTAAGGGTGTAAGGCTATCTCTGACTTTATGGGAGAGTCCAAGTCTGGTGCTGACAGCCTCACGTGCAGCAAAATATGCGCTGTGAAGTCTAAGGAGGTGATGTGTCACTCCCATCACAGCCCCTTCTCCAGCACAGTGAGGCCATAGGGGTGGGATTATTTTACTGTATCCCACCCACTCCCTTGTTGCAGTTGGTTGCATGGGGGCTGGGATTACCTCACTGTATCCCACCCCTTCCCAAGTGTAGTTAAGTGCATGGGGGGGGGAATGACCTTACTGTATCCCACCCCCAGTCATGCCTTACTGCTTAAGTGACAGTAATGTAATGGTGACATTCAGGCAGATAAACCCATCTGCCCACCTTGCCCTGAAGGGCCTTACTGGCCCCACCCACTTCTCAATGGCTCCTCCTCCTAGACCTCCTCTGCCCAACCAAGTATACTGCCCTGATGTGTGCAATTGGCAATTCCCAGTCCCGACCAGCCCACAAGGGTTAAGTCATGGGTTAAGGGGTGAGGGTTTGGGTTGGTATCAAACTGAGGCTGGAAGCACAGGATCACTCAGAGTGTTCTTACTGTGAGGGTCGGGATGGCAAAATGTCAGGACCTGGAGGCTGACTAAGGGGGTGAAAATATGACTGATGGTGAAAACAAAAAGTCTAAAATAAACACAGAAGCATCAACAGACTAGACTGGCATGCCCTAACCTGTTGAGCCTCTGCACCAGTGTGCCGCAGTGATCTAATTCACTGGCTCATTTACCTAGTGTGTTCTCTCTTACTGGTTGCACACAGATGGTGCCCATTATAGAAATAAAATCCCTTTTCTTTTGTGGATAAAATTAGCTGAGCAAGGCACCTGTTGTTTTTGCTGCTGTGGGTGTGTCAGCCTTAATTACTAACCAGCCTGCATGGACACGACTTGGCCCGGCCCTTCTCACCGTCTGTGTCTCGACCACAACACCTGGGTGTTTACCCTCCTGCTACCGAGGCGAGTAATCCTTATCAGCCGAAAGTAGTGTGTTATTGTTCTCCTGGCTGTTGGCCTCCTCAATCCAGACAGGGAGAAGGTGAGTGTCATGTGAAAGTGTCTGAGTTGATGAGAGATGCTGGTAAGGTAGGGGTCGTGGAGTAATGACATAATGTCAAGCAAATGGAACCCAAGAAGGTGGCCTGTCAGCGCAGCGGTAGTGCCACTGCTCCCAGCACCAGTGACTCTGATTCAGGTACAAGTCTGGGTCAGTGGTGGGGCCAGCTAGGGAGATGAGGGCTGAGCTCCCAGAGGATGCGCTTCTTCTCTGTAATGTGAGGGAGGGAGGGAAGGTCTCTGCCTCCACTGCAACACAGCCAACTGGTGACCATGGGTAGTAGTACAGTACGGGGGGGGATGCTGGCCGAGCTTCACACAAGCCTACAGTGCAATGTGTGTGCTTGGAGCTCCATATGTGCCAGGCATCCTGAGGGTAGGCACTAAGAAAAAAGGAAAAATACCCCAGTCCATACAGGATGACACACGGCATTCTGGGACCTTGCTTCCTGCCACCAGCCCCTCTATCATGGGTTTCGCCTGCCCCAGAACCGGGGGGGCAGGCAATATTGCCTGACTATGGCCAGGGCCTGCCTTAGTTGGGGGAGGCAAGTCTGGGGAAAAGGAGCTAAGTGCTAGGGACAGGGGTAGGATGGTGCTGGGCTCAATAAGGGGAAGTGGGCCACACCAATGAGAAAGGGACTAACAGTATAACTTGAAAAAAGAGGACAAAAATAAACAGATAATTGTGCTCCTTGTGTGCCCTCCTGATTGTACAAAATGGGGAACATTACAATAGACCAAACGCAGCAGTTCCAGCATGCCAAGGGCCCTAACAAGCCCACCAATAGATACGGTCTGAGGAGACTCTTCAAAATGCACCAGCTGAAGTATTTCAAATAAAAAAAAAAAAACAAGGTTAAATTCCTTACGGTCTATTTTATCTTATTTCATTTCATCCAACTGTTAGAGAAGATCAACATGTCATGGAAACATCACTTTGTCTGCATTATGTTGGTAGCTTAATGCTAGAATTAGTCAGTATCTCACAAAACAAGTGCTAAGGCTTGGGGAATACTAATGGTCATTTAGGAATTGTTTAGCTAGCTTTCTGTCCCTCCACAGATGCATGTCACCCCTCGGTCCAGGGCAATCACCTTGCCCCACTGACCACTAACCCACCACGTGCTTTCTCCATGGATCCCTCCATGATGAGGCCCCGGGGATGACCATCCCCCCAAAGCATAGGATCTGGTGGGCAGCAGGATCCATAGCGTGGGGTCCAATGTACCCTGGCTGCCATTCTCTCAGTGCCTTTTTTTTTTGTTTAAGTTTTCTTCCTTTCCTCCACTCAATAAATGGCAGTTCCAGCCCAGTAAGGGCCTTGGTAGCCAAGCAGAGCCTCAAAACCCACCACAGAGTTGTTACACCACCAGACATGGTACCATTCCCTTCCCAGGCAGGAAAGGGCTGCCATCAGAAGCACTATCTCCCAGGCTGGCCATCCGTTCTGTGCAACCTAAGCCCGCTGCTGATCCTAGGTGGCTGGCAGGGCACCATACCACATTGCCACTGGGCCAACAGGCGATCTGTGGTTTTTCTTACTGCTGGCATATCAAGGGAGATGCACCCATAACTGGAGATCACTGCCTCAAATGGCAGATTGAGCTAGTGCAGCCATAAAGGCAGGGATCAGAACTTCCCCAGCAACAGTAAGTCAGTACTGCTGAGGACAGGAGGCAGTCATCAGGAGTAGGCCATTAGTGGGGCGGTACACTTGGTAGAAACATAGAAAATGTTGGCAGAAGAAGACCATTGGTCCATCCAGTCTGCCCTGTTTTATCCTATCCTACCCGGGGACCTAACGTCTGGTCGGAGTTATTGCCCTCACCGCCCCCCCCCTTTGCCCACTGCCTGCCTGTTTTCCCCCGGTGTAACTATTAAACCTTTTACTGTGTCCCAGCTGTGTTTGAAACCTGTTCTTGCACCCACCTCCTCTACTAGTCCACAGCTCAACCACTCTCTGCCAAATAAAACTTTCTCTAGTCCCTCCTGTACCAACCCCCTGCTGGCTTCCACTCATGCCCCTGTGTTCTTGAGTCACCAGGCCTGCTGAATATCTCCTCACAATCTACCTTGTTCATTCCTTTCAGGAACTTGAAAATCTCTATCATATCTCCCCTCTCCCTTCCGGTCTCTAGCAAGTGCATGTTCAGGGCTTTCAGACAATCCTCTATCTCCCCTCTCCCTTCCGGTCTCTAGCAGGTGCATGTTCAGGGCTTTCAGACGATCCTCTATCTCCCCTCTCCCTTCCGGTCTCTAGCAAGTGCATGTTCAGGGCTTTCAGACGATCCTCATAGGACCTGCCCTGTTGGCCCTGAAACATACTGGTTACCCTATGCTGTGCCATCCCTAGCCTATCTGTATCTGTATCTTTCCTTAGGTGGGGGTTTGCTTTCTTTTTTTAAAGTTTCATTTTGTTACTAGCTAGTGTAAAAAATGCTTTGCTGTTAAATTATCTTGTTTAAAGTTTCTCCTTCTTGCCCTCCTCTAAAATCAGCCCCCCCCCCAGCCCCGTGTTTTGCCTTTCTATCTGAATATTATATCCTGTGTGGGTTTGGAAATGCACATGCTAACAGTTCTAATAACTAGCTGTTGGTGTCCATATTAGAACTGTTTATGTGGAATGTCTTCAGAATTATGTTTTCCCAATATGATGCGATTATGGCCAGAAATTTATATATAAATGATGGACTAAAACTCTAGTCACTGTTGTGCTGATTCATTGTATTAGTATCATATAGTTGTTTGACCAGTCACACTTTGTTGTTCTTTTAATTGCACTATTTCATACTTTAAAACTTGTTATCCTTCTGACAGGCGTGCAATTAATGACTTGAACTAATTGCACTAATTTCAGTAAAGCAGAGTAAGAAATCTGCATGATTCCAACATGCATTTTGTGTACTGCCAGTGTATAAAAAATGTCTAGTTTTGTGAAATGAACCATTCTCAGCTTAAGCCTCTCAAGGGAGGCTAAGCGCCAGGTCATTTAACTTTTAACTTCCTCAGCGCTCATGTAGCTAGCCAACTGCATGTACAAGCTCTTTATGTATAGATGTCACCTAGAGAGCACTATTGGAATAAATTAATTTCAACCAAACTGTTGTTTGTTGGTGTAAGTGTCTACATGCAGAGACTTCAAGTTCAAAGTACTCATGGTTTCTAAGTGAAGGGGGCTGCTTTCTAACCTGGGGGGAAGGGGCTGCATTTACACAAATCTGTGCCCCTTCCCCCCAGCCTGTGGCTCACGAGCCATTATAGAGCGACCCAAGTGCCAATCTCCTTGAGTCACTTTACTCTGGGCTTCAAGCCCAGCTCTCCCTGATCTGATGATGTAGAGCCCAAGGACATGAGTATCCCCTTCCTGCACAGATGTGGCTTCTTAATTTTCCCTCACGTCATGTGGGTGGAACTTGGTTCTGCTTTTCAGTACAAGGAACAGCCAAGTACTACAGCCTTTTTTTTAAAATGTTGTTTAACCCCTGCCCTACTGATTGAGGCCTTCTTCAGTTGTGGCTGGGTGCCTCCCACTTGATCTGCATTCCTTCTGACTGCTGTTCCAGCCTGAGCCCTTGCTCCGGTGGTCCCGGTACTCCACTGGTGTGTTGCCATGCCATTTCAGCACTTCCAAAGATACAGTCCAGTCCTGTGGCTGCCAAGCTTGCTGTGTTCTGGTAGCCTTCCTGGATGCAAGGGAGATATGCATTGGTAAGCAGGAGACTGACAGATGCAGTCCAAACAATCAATGTCAGTTTTTTTTTTCAATCCACCACCAAGAGAGCATGTCACAGCATTGTTGGATGACAGCATGCCTGACGCACCCATGCCCACTTGTACTCCCCACCCAGACGTGCCTTGTTACCTGAGGTGCACCATCATTTGTGGTCAGCCCGGTGGTAGTATTGCAGTAGGAAGCAGAGCCCTCCCTTCCTAGAAGACAGGAGCATTCTCTGGAATACTCAGTCCATCTCTCCCGCCAGCATTCCGATGATCCAGGCTCGTTCTCGAGCCTTGGTTATCACTGTCATGAGTGAGAGTGTTACCACTGTGCCAGTAGACTGTCTGAATCTGATATGTTTTCCATGCTGGTTGTTGTCCATCTAGGACCTTCTGCCCAGTCCATGGGCTGTTCCTCTGGCCACCTCCAAGTTTCAATAACCTCAGATGCAGCCCACAGGGTACCAAATGGCGCTGGGCCAGATTGTGCCAGCAGCCATCTTCCTGACAGTCTGCAGGGTCCCACATGGCATGGGGCCAGAGAGTGCTGGCTGCCATGATCCTGACAACCCACATGGTCCCACATGGCATGGGGTCAGATTGTGCCAGCAGCTGTTATCCTGACAGCCCACAGGGTCCCACATGGCATGAGGCCAGAGATTGCTGGCAGCTATTATCCTGACAGCCTGCAGGGTCCCACATGGCACTGGGACACAGTGTGCCGGCAGCTGATATCCTGACAGCCTGCAGGGTCCCACATGACATGGGGCCAGAGAGAGAGCCAGCAGCTTCTTACCTGACAGCCTGCAGGGTCCCACATGGCACTGGGCCAGAGAGTGCCAGCAGCTGTTATCCTGACAGCCCACAGGGTCCCACATGGCATGGGGCCAGAGAGTGCTAGCAGCCATCCTCCTAACCGTCTGCAGGGTCCCACATGACATGGGGCCAGAGAGTGCTGGCAGACATCCTCCTGACTTCCTGCAGGGTCCCACATGGCATAGGGCCAGAGAGTGTTGGCAGCTATCATCCTGACTGCTGGCAGTCATCATCCTGACAGCTCACAGGGTCCCACATAGCATGGGGCAAGAGAGTGCTGGCAGCTGTTATTCTGACAGTCTGTAGGGTCCCATATGGCATGGGGCCAGAGAGTGCCAGCAGCTATTATCCTGACAGCCTGCAGGGTCCCACATGGCATGGTGCCAGCAGCCGTTATCCTGACAGCCTAAGGGTTCCACATGGCATGGGGCCAGATAGTGCCAGCAGCTGTTATCCTGACAGCCAAAGGGTCCCACATGGCATGGGGCCAGATAGTGCCAGCAGCTGTTATCCTGACAGTCCGCAGGGTCCCACATGGCATGGGGCAAGAGAGTGCCAGCAGTCATCATCCCAATGGCCCACAGGGTCCCACATGTCATGTGGTCAGAGTGTACTATCAGCCATCATCCTGAAAGCCCAAGTGTTTTCTGATTTTCCTTCCGAGGTTGTCCCTTGACCCTGTACTTAAATGCACAGCCAATGCTGGCCTTGCATGCATGCAGTGGGTTCTTTGTCGGGAGTGCAGGCTCTATGGCTGGACATCAGGGGTCGATTGTGTGGTGGAAGGTGCTGTCTCCCCCCAGCCCCGGCTGCCACAGGCAGAGCTGTTCCCATTGTCTCCTCGACTGCCGGCACCCATGACCATGCCTAAACCTAAGTCGACAACATCAGAAAATCCTTGAATTCAGTCTTTTAAAAAACACATGCATCAGCTCCAGAAATGTATCAGTTTCAGTAATGTATCTGCTCTGGTAACACATCGGCTCCAGTATTGTACCAGCTCCAGTAATGTATTACTTCTGGTAACGTATCAGCTTCTGTCTCCAGTAATGTATCAGCTCCGGTAATGTATCAGCTCTGGTAACGTATCAGTTCTGATAATATATCAGCTCCAATAATGTATCAATTCCAGTAACGTATCGGTTCCATTACAGTATCAACTCAATAATGTATCATCTCCAGTAACGTATCAGCTCCAGTAAGGTATTAGCTCCAGTAATGTATCAACTTGGTAATGTAACAGCTCCGGTAATGTATCAGCTCTGATAATGTAATGTATCAGCTCTGGTAACATACCAGTTCCAGTTATGTACCAGCTCTGGTAATGTCCTAGCTTTGGTGATCTATCAGGTCCAGTAATATATCAGGTCTGGTAATGTATCTGCTCTGGTCATGTATCAGTTCAAGTAATGTAGCAACTCTGGTAACGTAAGAGCTCCAGTAATGTATCAGCTCTGTTAATGTATCAGCTCCAGTAATGTATCAGCTCTGATAACGTATCAGCTCTGGTAGCATATCAGCTCTGGTAACATATCAGCTGTGGTAATGTAACAGATCTGGGGCTAGATTCACAAAAAATTGCAAGGTGCAGAGCAAAAGTTTGCGTTGCACTTTACAATTGGCCAGGTGATAGAAAAATTTTATTCACAGAAGGATAGTGTAGGGCACTATCCAACTGTGAATAGGGGTAGATAGAGGCAGTGGTAACCCCTACCTCTAATCCCAATAGCGCTGGCCTGACCTGCATTACCTGAAATGGCCCCGCAATGAATAGAGCCCGTGCATTTTTTTTGAAAGTCACAAAAGCAGCCACACAAACAAGCCCATTGGGCATGCAAGGCACTAGCTGGCCATTTGCATGCCCATTATGGGCTTATTTTCATGAGCTGCGGGTGTCCTAGCCCCTGTCCTAGCTTACAGTACACGCTCATTGAGAGCTCAGTCAGTGGCCAGCTGTGGAGGTGAGAGGAGGGCTGTGCTGGTTGTCAGCTGGGGATCATGTTTGGAGGGGGTCCACTAGACCACCAGAGAACTAGGATCTGTGTGATACAAGTGATTGGGATGTTTGGGGGGGGGACTACTGGACACCAATGGTAATGTGTTAAACATACTGGATGGGTCATCGGGCAGGGGAAGGAGCACTAGCCATCAGGGCTATGCCTTACTTTCTGATGGGCTGGCAATCAGAGGACACGGAAGCAGGGGGAACAATACCACCGGCAATGCCTCTTTCTCTGTCACATTACTTCTTTGGATGGAGATCGGTGAGGGGGGCATAACAGGACAGGACTTTACTTTGTTAAACCTACAGGACAGCAATCAGAGAATGGGGAGGGGCAGGGGCCACTAGACTACCAGAGAACGGGATTTGTATTATATGGGGACGGCGATCAGATTCCGGGAAGGGGGGAGGGACCACTACACTACATGAATGACAGTGTTGCTGGTGTGGGGGCCATTGCAATAACTCCAGCGGCCACTAGGGTTGTGTGGAATAGTGCCAGATCTTGGTTGGTGGTGTTTTTTCCACACAAGGAACTTCCGTAAAAGGCCCTTGCATGGAAAAAATGGTTTGTGAATGGCACAGCGCCATTATGCAGGTCCCCTCCCCCTAATTTGAATTGTGGCCCCCAAATCTCTTTGCCCCGGTGCAAGCCCATTCTGATGGTGCAAACTAGGCTTCTGTGAATAACACTATGGTGCAAAACCCAGTTTGCACTGCACAAATGGGGTTTGTGCTGGGGCAAAGCTTTGTGAACCTAGACCCTGGTAATGCATCAGCTCCAGTAATGTATCAGCTCTGGTAACATATCAACTCTGGTAATGTAACAGCTCTGGTAATGTATCAGCTGTGGTAATGTAACCACTCCGGTAATGTATTAGCTCCGGTAATGTAACAACCCCAGCTCCAGTAACGTATCAGCTCCAATAATGTAACAGCTCTGGTAACATATCAGCTATGGTAACGTATCAGCTCCGGTAATGTAACAGCTCTGGTAACATAACAGCTCTGGTAATGTAGCAACTCTGGTAATGTATCAGCTCTGGTAACATAACAGCTCTGGTAATGTAACAGCTCTGGTAATGTATCAGCTCCGGTAATATATCAGCTCTGGTAACGTAACAGCTCCAGTAATGTATATGCTCCGGTAATATATCAGCTCTGGTAATTTATCAGCTCTGGTAACGTATCAGCTCTGGTAATGTATCAGCTCTGGTAATATATCAGCTCTGGTAACGTAACAGCTCCAGTAATGTATATGCTCCGGTAATATATCAGCTCTGGTAATTTATCAACTCTGGTAACGTATTAGCTCTGGTAATGTATCAGCTCTGGTAATGTAACAGCTCTGGTAATTTATCGACTCCAGTAACGTATCAGCTCTGGTAACGTAACAGCTCTGGTAATGTAACAGCTCCTGTAACGTAACAGCTCCGGTAACGTATCAGCTCCGGTAATGTGTAAGTTCCGGTAATATATCAGCTCTGGTAATTTATCAGCTCTGGTAATGTAACAGCTTTGGTAATGTAACAGCTCTGGTAATGTATTGGCTCTGGTAACGTATCCGTGCTGGTAACGTAACAGCTCTGGTAATGTAACAGCTCCGGTAACGTATCAGCTCCGGTAATGTGTAAGTTCCGGTAATATATCAGCTCTGGTAATTTATCAGCTCTGGTAATGTATCAGCTCTGGTAATGTAACAGCTCTGGTAGTGTGTTGGCTCCGGTAACGTATCAGCTCTGGTAACGTAACAGGTCTGGTAATGTAACAGCTCCTGTAACGTATCAGCTCCGGTAATGTATCAGCTCTGGTAATGTAACAGCTCCGGTAATGTATTGGCTTCAGTAATGTAACAGCTCCAGTAATGTATCAGTTCTGGTAATGTATCAGCTCTGTTATAACAGCTCTGGTAATGTATCAGCTCTGGTAATGTAACAGCTCCAGTAATGTATCAGCTCCGATAATGTATCAGCTCTGGTAATGTAACAGCTCTGGTAATGTATCAGCTCTGGTAACGTGTCAGCTCTGGTAACGTATCAGCTCCGATAATGTATCAGCTCTGGTAATGTAACAGCTCTGGTAATGTATCAGCTCTGGTAACGTGTCAGCTCTGGTAACGTATCAGCTCCGGTAATGTATCAGCTCTGTTAATGTATCAGCTCTGGTATAGTATCAGCTCTGGTAATGTAACAGCTCTGGTAATGTAACAGCTCTGGTATAACAGCTCTGGTAATGTATCAACTCTGGTATAACAGCTCTGGTAATGAATCAGCTCTGGTATAACAGCTCTGGTAATGTATCAGCTCTGGTATAACAGCTCTGGTAATGTAACAGCTCTGGTAATGTATCAGCTCTGGTAATGTAACAGCTCTGGTAATGTATCAGCTCTGGTAATGTAACAGCTCTGGTATAACAGCTCTGGTAATGTATCAGCTCTGGTATAACAGCTCTGGTAATGTATCAGCTCTGGTATAACAGCTCCGGTAATGTAACAGCTCTGGTAATGTAACAGCTCTGGTATAACAGCTGTGGTAATGTATCAGCTCTGGTAATGTAACAGCTCTGGTATAAGAGCTCTGGTAATGTAACAGCTCTGGTAATGTATCAGCTCTGGTATAACAGCTCTGGTAATGTAACAGCTCTGGTAATGTATCAGCTCTGGTAATGTAACAGCTCTGGTATAACAGCTCTGGTAATGTAACAGCTCTGGTAATGTATCAGCTCTGGTATAACAGCTCTGGTAATGTATCAGCTCTGGTAATGTAACAGCTCTGGTATAACAGCTCTGGTAATGTAACAGCTCTGGTAATGTATCAGCTCTTGTAATGTAACAGCTCCGGTAACGTATCAGCTCCGGTAAGGTATCAGCTCTGGTAATGTATCAGTTCTGGTAATGTAACAGCTCTGGTAATGTAACAGCTCTGGTAATGTAACAGCTCTGGTAATGTATCAGCTCTGGTAATGTAACAGCTCTGGTATAACAGCTCTGGTAATGTATCAGCTCTGGTAATGTAACAGCTCTGGTAATGTAACAGCTCTGGTATAACAGCTCTGGTAATGTAACAGCTCTGGTATAACAGCTCTGGTAATGTAACAGCTCTGGTAATGTATCCGCTCTGGTATAACAGCTCTGGTAATGTATCAGCTCTGGTAATGTAACAGCTCTGGTATAACAGCTCTGGTAATGTAACAGCTCTGGTATAACAGCTCTGGTAATGTATTAGCTCTGGTAACATATCAGCTCTGGTAACGTATCAGCTCTGGTATAACAGCTCTGGTAATGTAACAGCTCTGGTAATGTATCAGCTCTGGTATAACAGCTCTGGTAATGTAACAGCTCTGGTAACGTATCAGCTCTGGTAAAGTATCAGCTCTGGTAATGTAACAGCTCTGGTATAACAGCTCTGGTAATGTAACAGCTCTGGTAATGTATCAGCTCTGGTATAACAGCTCTGGTAATGTATCAGCTCTGGTAATGTAACAGCTCTGGTAATGTAACAGCTCTGGTATTGTAACAGCTCTGGTAACATATCAGCTCTGGTAACGTATCAGCTCCAGTAACGTATCAACTCTGGTAATGTATCAGCTTTGGTAATGTAACAGCTCTGGTAACATATCAGCTCTGGTAATGTAACAGCTCTGACGATGTATCATTGAAATGTAGAAATATAGACAATGATGGTGGAAAAAGACCACTGATCCATCCAGTCTGCCCATAAACCCTAACAGCTCTGATAACGTATCAGCTCTGATAATGTATCAGCTCCGGTAACATGTCAGCTCCAGTAGTGTATCAGCTCTGGTAATGTATCAGCTCTGGTATAACAGCTCTGGTAATGTATCAGCTCTGGTAATGTAACAGCTCTGGTATAACAGCTCTGGTATTGTAACAGCTCTGGTAACATATCAGCTCTGGTAATGTAACAGCTCTGATGATGTATCATTGAAATGTAGAAGTATAGACAATAATGGTGGAAAAAGACCACTGATCCATCCAGTCTGCCCATAAACCCTAACAGCTCTGATAACGTATCAGCTCTGATAATGTATCAGCTCCGGTAACATGTCAGCTCCAGTAGTGTATCAGCTCTGGTAACATATCAGCTCTGGCAATGTAACAGCTCTGGTAATGTATCAGCTCTGGTAATGTAACAGCTCTGGTAATGTATCAGCTCTGGCAATGTAACAGCTCTGGTAACGTATCAGCTCTGGTAATGTATCAGCTCTGGTAATGTAACTGCTCTGATGCTGTATCATTGAAATGTAGACATATAGACAATGATGGTGGAAAAAGACCACTGACCCATCCAGTCTGCCCATAAACCCTAACAGCTCTGATAATGTACTAGCTCTGATAATATATTAGCTCCGGCAATGTATGAGATCCAGTAATGTATCAGCTTCGGCAATGTATCAGCTCCAGTAGTTAGGGTAATGGTTACTGACAAAATGAACCTATCACCCTAAATTGGCTCATTTTCACATTTTGTTAATATCACATTTGTTTCCGTTGCAGTACGTTAGTGTTTCCCATGCCACTGAATTAACTTCAAGCCCTGTCCATCCCTTTTTACCACAGACTGCAGTTTTAGGATGGAACCTGGGTACTATTGTGCATGATGGGACCAGGACTTCCAGATCTACAGGGATTCTTGTGTATTACAAAAAAAATGGATCAGTCTACAGGGATATTCTTACCACAGAATTGCAATGGTTATACAAGACAACAGCGCAATGTACAGGAAAAGCATCTTGGAGTTACTGGGAAAATGTCAAACTGATCTGGAAGCCCTGTCAGGAAAACATAACTGAAACAGTCTACAAGATGTTCTGTTCAGTACACACCTGAAGGTGAGGATACTGCACAGAGGGCATGGGTGTTGACAGGATGTACCAGAGCATTATTTTTTCAGGAAGGGCAGAGAAGTGTAAAGAAACAGAAACACAGAAGTTGTCGGCAGAGAAGGACCGCTTGGCCCACCTAGTCTGCCCTACCTTCCCTACCTACTGTGCCACCACAGACCCTGCTTGATTTCTGAAGAGAGAGCACAGAAGGAAGGAAGGAAGGGCACCGACTGCTTAATTTTAGCTCTGATGGACAGAAGCTGTGCCCTACAGGACTCTGCTAGTCTTTGTTGTTTTGTGTTTTATGGTGACTAATCGCCTCACCTCCAGGATTGTTTCAGTCCAGCATGGGTCAAATTTCCCATCTCAGTGCATGATTATGATGGGAAAGGCAGTCCTTTTAGAAGGAAAATCAAAACAGGCTCGCTCTCCCTTTAAGACTTGCAGCTGTTTTCTCTTCATCCTCTGGGCTGGGTAATTACGCCCTGAACCAATCATCTCCCACTACACAGTCCCCAGAAGAATCTTGGCCTGACCTCGGCTGTCAAAATAAATAATCAAAGGGGGCAGATTCCCGTAAGCGTAGCTGGGATGGTGTGAATTTTGGGAACTGTGACTCACCACTTTTTTTCTTTATTGTATCATGACCACCCCCCTCAACACCACTTTCAAATCCAGACAACACAGTCTGCTGAACACGAGTCAACACCCTGAGCATGTCAGTGCACACATCTGGACCCCGGCCCAGTCAGGCTTTGAAGTGGCAGCCTGGATTTGTCTGGGTTTTGGCTGCTGGTGTGAATCGATGGGAGCTTTGCTGTGCCCCTCCTCACCCTTTTCCAAAGAGGTCTGGTTATCTTAAATTTCTCCTCACTTTGTTTACAGGGAGAGAGAGCTGCTGCAGAGGGTGATGTCAATGGGTGGCTCAGTGGTTACATTCCTGTTGCCGAGTCAAAAGATTGAGGGTTCAAGGCTGATGCTTGTTCCTAACAAACACCGCAGTTCTGGGGGGTCCCTTTTTTCCCTAGCAACCTAGGGTTACCACCTTTTAAGAAATCCAAAGTGGGGCATTTCATGCTGAAATGTGGCTTTTTTTGCTGGACAATATAGAACCTTGACCAATTCAACTGATTTATTTTCCCTAAATAATCAAAACTAAGACTAACTGTTGTAGTTTTCTTAGTTGTTCATATTGTTTCATATCAATTTAAGGTATTTTACTTAAGATATCACAGTTTTCTGCAACGTGTAGAGGAAAGCAAGAAAATAGTTTTTCTACTATAAGAACAGGACATTTAGCATTTTTCATGTTTTTTGGCAGGACAGTTGCCAAAAAAAAGGACTGTCTTAACTAAATCAGGATAGATGGTAACCCTTTAGTGACCACAAAGGGGGGGGGCCTACACTGTCATTGGTCTTTTCTTTTTTCTTGGTAGCCTCTGGTTCAGTGGTTCCTCCATGGCCTGCCTTGTGGCACGGCCATCATGGAGGTGCTCGGTCTCCTATGTTGCGACTCTCAATAAGGTTTGGGGCAGCATTAGAGGCAGCACTGTCACTGGTCTGTTCTTTTTTCCTGCTGGACACCACACGACCACAGCTCCCTTACCTGATTCTGTGATGGCTCCGTGACTTGCCCTGTGGTTGGGCCTTCACTGAGGTGCTTCGCCTCCCATTCTGGGACTCTCAATAGGGTGTCGCACAGCAGGAACCACAGAATTCAAATGCGCTTGCACCCCCCCAATGCTGGCAGTTGCCACTCTTCCTCCTGGTTTGACTCTTGACTGGAATCCCTCTCACCACCTTAGCACCACGTATGGCCTGTTCCCAGCCATGCACGTGTACAACCTGTCCCAACAAGGAAGCTAGTTCCTTGGCCCTCCACAGGGGGATGGAGTCACTGGTGCTGTCCCTCTCCAGTTCTGAACACTGGGCCACAGACAGCCATCTCCTTAGTTGACAGCATGATCACCAGTGTACCGGGTCTTTTCCTGAACCCAGGTCCCCAGTATAGTAGTGCGACACGCCGTTGTTTAGCCAATGGGCGCCCCAATCATCGGTCCCTTTTTTTAATTCTGCTTTTTCTTGGCACCCCAGCTCAACCAATGGCACCCCTCTAACCCCATCACTGACCTTCTCATGGATTTACAAGTAATCCAGTACTTACCCAGGACAAAGATGGTGAGTGGCCTGTTACTGGTACCATTTGCCCATTTCTGTTATTCAGACAGAAGCAACAGAGCCCCTGGCACAACTTGAAAAAAGTAGGTGCTCTGAACCCCAGGGAAGGGGCAACTGATAAATAAATCATTACTTACTTGCTAACTGACCATGCAAATGAAACCAAATGATCTTGCTGTGGAACATTTTCTTGTGTTATCAAGACACCATGGCTTCTCATCCTACTGTACAATGGAAACCTCGCAAGAGTCACAGCTATAAGTGGCTGGCACCCTGAAGGGGGAGAGCAATCCATTTTTCACAGCATGCAGTGACCTTGCTGGTGATGATACGGATGTAGGGTCACCCAGCTGGGTCACACCCAGGGCAAACTAGTCCAAACCCACATCCCGCTGAGTCTCACCAGCTCAAGGCAGTTGCTCCAATAACAGAAAGTCAGCTTTTTATTTAATCAGCAATCTGAACATGCCCCCCTCGAGCCGCTTAACTAGTCCTTTTAAGTGACTGTCTAGCTTTGTTTTGATAATCAGTCAATATGTAAACACTGTTTTTTAATAAATGTTTTTAAGTATTATATTTAGAGCAATGTCCCGGCACTATCACTCACTAGCTTTGTCTTTTCAGCAACCAAGATGATGTGTGAGCACTGTAGATTCTGGCATACATTTCAGAATTAGAATTCTGTTTATTTTTCAATTTTTTGTCCTCGTTCAGTACAGGGTCTGCTGAGGACATCCTTTCCTAGATACACCTGTGAAAAGCACTACAGTTAAAGGGGACAGGAAGTGACTTTATTCTTTATTCTCCTCCTCCCACAGCTGCCTCCATCAGTACTGTCCCGGCAAACTCACAGCCCCATCCACACCTTCCCTGCCACTTACCCTGGTCCTTCGTTACCTCGTACTTCCCAATCCGAGGTGGGGTGATGGGAGCTGGCCAGGCTGCCCCCAGAGCAACTTGTTTGCTGGAAGTGGGCAGACAGTCGGCATGTCAGCGCCTGAGAGTCCCAGTGCACTTTCACTCTGGGTACTGGGACCAGTCCTTTTTAATGTCTTTATAAGTGACATTGCAGAGGAACTGGAAGGAAAAGTATGTCTCTTTGCAGACGACACAAAGATCTGCAACAGGGTTGATACACAAGGAGGCGTGGAAAGGATGAGAAGGGACTTGGCAAGGTTGGAGGAATGGTCAAATGTATGGCAGCTCAGATTCAATGCAAAGAAGTGAAAGGTAATGCACCTGGGAAACAAAAACCCAGCGGAAGAGTACACGGGGTGGGGGTGAGATACTGACAACAGCAAAAATGGAAAGGGACCTGGGGGTAATTATATCAGATGACCTAAAGGTGGGCAAGCAATGTGAGAAGGCAGCAAGGAAGGCTGTGGGATACTGGGATGCATAGGGAGAAGCATCAATAGTGGAAAACAGGAAGTAGTTATCCCTCTGTACAGACAGTTGGTGACACCCCACCTGGAGTACTGTGTGCAGTTCTGGAGACCCCATCTCCGCAAAAACATAGACAGAGTGGAGGCTGTCCAGAGGAGGGCAACCAAAATGGTGCAGGGTCTGCACCAGAAGACATACAAAGAAAGACTAAAAGAGCTTAATATGTATACCCTTGAGGAAAGAAGGGAGAGAGGGGACATGATAGAAACTTTCAAGTACCTCAAGGGAATCAACAAAGTCTAAGAGGCTAGCATCTTTCAGAAAAAGAGATGTGCAAGAACAAGGGGGCACAATTTGAAGATAGAGGGGGGACGGCTCAGAGGTAATGTGAGGAAGCATTTTTTCACGGAGAGGGTTGTGGATGCATGGAACAGCCTCCCTGAGGAGGTCGTGGAGTCAAGAACAGTGGGGGGAATTCAAGAATGCATGGGACAGATTTAAGGCAGTCCTAGTGGGGGGTAGGAGGAAGTAAGCTGTTGATTAACTAGGATCTGCAGCTTATCTGTTAGGTAGGAAAATGGGCAGACTAGGTGGGCCAAGCAGTCCTTATCTGCCATCAAATTCTATGCTTCTATGTTTCTCTGTAAGCTGTGGCCTTTTCCCTGTTCGACTTTCACTCCCACAGAGACACTGGGCCTGGCTCAGTGATGGGCATGTGCACGCAAGGTGTGGCAACATCCCATCGAGTCAAAAGGATCTCCTCCACCCTCTTCTACTCTCTGCCTGTGCCTCCACCGGGGTCAGTCAGGTGACAGTCACATAGTGGGAGAGGCAGTCCTCTCTTCCCCCGAGGAGGTGAGCTTTCCCGGAGGATGCTCAACGTTCTCCATTGGTGGGCCCTCCAACGACTCATGCTCATTCCCAAACCCGGGTTGCCGGCATCACAAGTGGTAGTGCTACCGCTGTGTTGACAGGCTGGCAAGAAGTGATTTCTAATTGGCAGCAGTTTGTAATATTTCTTACAGCAATGACGTTCTCCAGACGATCCATATTTACCTGTATCTGACTTAAAACCGATATGAAAAACTATGTTTTGTATTCTTTTCTTTTTTTTTCTATATGTGCTTTTTACTCTTTCCTTGGAGCAAGCAGGCAGCTCCAGCCCCTCCCTCAGAGGGGACTCATCTCTCCAGCTAAGTATCTCCTGCACCCATTCCGCCCATCCATCCCCAGTGGGCCGCCCCATGACAGGGCTGGTGGCAAGGGGTGCCGGCCTCCCCCCACCCCCTGTAAGCCAACATCTACATCACCAGGGGTCGGAGCGGGTGCAGCCGGCCATCATGGAGCCTGCCAGCTTAGTCTTTTCATCCAGGTTTTCTTCCTGAACCCGCGCACGTGGAATGGGCAGGGTGACTGTCTCTACCTCCACGGAGGCAGTCTTACGTCCTCTGTGTGGGTCCACCCCTGTTCTGAGCATCGTGCCTGTGCTGACACCCAGCTTCCACTGGGCATCAGTCTACAGTGTGATGCTGTGTCCCCCCAACCCCGAGGAAGGAGAGCTGTCAGCAGACGTTCAATCCTTCCACGCCCCAGCTGACCCCCGAGCGACCCGAGTCCGTTTCCGAACCCGGGTCACCGGCATGGCGTGAGGTGTGGCATCCAGCACCTCAACCCTCAGCGCCACTGGGCTGGCTGTATTCTTTTGTTTTTATGGACATTTGTGTGGAATTTTCTCAACAGAAGCAGGAATTTGGAGTATTCACTACATTGCAAGTTGTCTAAAGAATGCTACGCATTTAGAGAATTGCTAGAGGTTTTTTTTTGTTTATGACTTTTCTGCCTTGCTCCCATTTTTACCCTGTTTGCTCCAACAATCACGGGCCCATGATACCCACTTTCACCAGCCGGCAGGGAGAGCGAGCAGGTGTGTCAGCGCTGGTCTTCAGACTCAACATATGAGAGTGAGCCAGTAATTTGAGTGTTTGTTATCTTTGAGCACATCTCCTGTGACACCCTGCTCCTTCGAGCCCCCTTGGTGTCAGACAGCCTGCTGGATGAGCACACTGTCACAGTATGCGGACTATGCAGAGCAGCTTCCCTGACCAAAACCACACAAGCCACACTAAGTCACAGAAAGCAGCTGCCGAATTCCCCACAGCTTTCCAGAGCCCAGTGCTGATTCCATGGGAAAACTGACTCCAAAAGTGTGAACAGGCTTGTGACAAGGGGCCCAGCTGGGAGCAGCAGCTGCCTAACAGGGGCCTTCCAAGGTGTGCCGAGAGTAGGGGTGGGGAATAAACTGGTGCACTGAAGATTCTGCTGCCTCCTCAGTTCCTGACTGTTTCCTAATATGAAGAGAGGGGCTCTGTGCCAGGCAGCTGGCTTCAGTGTTTTTGTATATAAGCTGCCCACTGCATAAAGATCCAGGAAACAATTTATGCTTTTTTAAATCAAGGATTTACATTTTTTTTTTTAAATCGTTGTTTTCTTTTCAGCCTTAACTTTTTGGAGCTGCTGCCTTCACTGGTCATGCAGCATCTCCTTCTGCCTCGCTAGCCCCTTATCATCTGGGTAACCAATCCTGACCAACTGCCACCCCTGGTGTGACCCACACCCCTCTAGTGCTATGCAGCTCGCCCCCTGTGGTGTGGTCCAACCAGCAGTGGACAAACCAGCTGGGAGACTGAAACATTGAGGGGATTGATGTGGTGGGCCAGAAAACGTGAAGCTGGTGGACCAGCCCATTGAAACGTGGGGCGTGGTGAGGGCTTCATCTACCCACCTGGCGTCCCATCCATTGTCTCTCTTCCCACAGTACCATCATGTGACGGCAACACCATGTCACTCCTGAACTGCAGACGCCCAAATGGCATTCCTCCCCTTGCATCCCAGCACGCACTGATGATGCTAACCCCTTTGGGCCATCGGGGCAGTCACGCAGTGGAATCAACATCCCTCCCCATGAAAGACATGAACGGGAGATGCATCAGTGCCAGGCGGCCCACTCCCACTCTTCCCACAAGCTTAGCAATTTATCTCTGTGATGAGCCCGACTCCATGCTGACTCCAGAATGGGATTCTGGCCCTTACAAATGTAATCTGTTATATTCTCTGGACATCCCCTAGGGGGCTTAGGTGCTTTTTCCTCTCACTTCACACACACGCACGCACACACACTCACACTCACACTCACACTCTCTCATGCTGATGATGGCAAGCTATAGTGACTTGCTGTATAACTCGTAATCAGGACTGGTCAATGGTTTACACAACTAACAACGTTGACATTACCCTCGACCAATTCATTCTTCAGTTCAGAGCTATATGTGATAGGCACGCACCCCCATAAAAAGCATAAAATCAAAGGCCGCTGTAATCCCTGGTTTTCTCCGGACTTCCTTGAGCTTCTGAATGCCAAGGACCATCTATGGCACAGGTCTAGGTCCCTGTGTAACCAGGCCGACAACCAGAGGTACAAAGCAGCTAGAAACAGCTGCACAAGGGCTATTCGTGCAGCTAAAAATCAATATTATAAGGAAGTACTCGCTCGGACCGGGAATGATGTCAGAAAATTTAGGACTAGCCTTAAAGAGGTCACTGGGAGAGACCTCAGATCTGCCCCTACCATGCTTAACATTCATGGTGTACCCTCACTCGACCCCAAACTTATTGCTAACACTTTTAATAATGCCTTCATGGACCTGAGTGGTGTCCTGCCACCTGGCTACTTTTCTTACCCCCTCACAAGTGACTACTCTGGGAAAGAGACTATGCACCCATCTCATCCTCCTTTCTACTTCAAAACCCTCTCAGCCCATGAAGCCAGGAATTACCTACTTAGGGAAATCAAGATTTAGTAGTGACACCCCGGATCTTAAGTTTGTAGCCCTTACGCTGGATGAAATTCTGTCACCTCTAACACATATTATTAACATGTCACTTAGATACTCTCAATTTCCTCATAAATGGAAATCTGCCACTGTGACACCAGTTCATAAGTCTGGGGATTGCACAATTACTGGGAACTACAGGCCTATCTCTGTCCTGCCCCCACTCTTGAAAGCTCGTGAGCGTATAGTGGCTGACCAACTGGTTGAATACTTAGAAAAATATCAGCTACAATGCCCGCAACAACACGGGTTCAGAAATGGTCATAGTACCACTACCGCTCTTCTGGAGTTCACAGGCTTTATTCACCACTCCTTAGATCAAGGACACCTGGTCGGTGCTGCTTTCATGGATTTTAACCAAAGCTTTTGACACAGTGAATCATACCCTCCTGGTCGAACAGCTTACCACCATTGGCCTAGCTCATGACAGCGTAGCCTGGTTTGAAAGTTACCTGCACAACCGTACACAGCAGGTGAAGATTGGTAACACCCTTTCGGATAGCAGACCTGTCCCATCTGGAGTTCTTCAAGGGTCCATCTTGGGCCTTCTTTTATTTAGCATTTTGCTCAACAACCTTCCTTACACCTGTCAGGGTCACATCCTTTTATACGCTGACGATGCTGTCCTGTTTATCAGTGATCCAGACCCTAAGGTTCTTGAATCTAGGCTACAGAGTTATTTTGTAGTCGTAGAAAGATGGTTCCATAAGCACAAGTTAGTTATGAATTACAACAAGACTAAAACTATGCTGTTCTCCAGCTCCCAAAATAGGCACAGAACTTGCCCTCTTTCTATCACCAACGAAGAGTGCTCACCCCTGGAGCTAGTTCAGCTCTTTAAATATCTGGGGATTACTATTGACAGTACGATGACCTATGCCTATCACATTGACAACATTGCTAAGGCTGTTAACACCCGCATTGGGCTACTTTATAGGCATAAGCAATGTTTGACCTCAGAGGCTCTTAACCTGGCCATTCAAAGCTCTCTTGTCTCGCATATTGATTACAGCTTACCAATCTATGGATCAGCTACTGAAACAACTCTTCACCGCATCATAGTTGCACTCAACAAAGCATGCTGGCTCCTCACCGGCTCAGCCCGTCTGTCCCATACCTGTGACATGTACGCTCAGGCTAACTGGCTCCAATTCAAAGGTAGACTCATGTACCAAACATGTTTGCTGTCCAAAAAAGTAAGCTTAGGCAAAATGCCCCCAGGAGTGCAAAAGTTTATTACCCCCACTATCAACCATCATTGCACCAGAAGCTCTACTAGCCAGATTTTTAATATACCCCGCTGTCACACTTCTCTGGGACAAAGGTCCTTTGCCTACTGTATCCCGCTACGGATGAACTCACTGCATCATGACAACACTTCAACATCCACCTTGGGCTCCTTCGAGGTTAAACTTAAGCAACAGTTAGTTGCCGATGCCAGTTGTGACTGCTTCCAATAACCTTCCTTCTTGTGACCAGCACTTATTCTAACCTTATGCTATCCTGACCTTATGCATAACTGTTCTCAGCATGTAAATAACTGTTCTATGTTGCTAATCATTCTCCTTCACATTTCCTCTTGATCCCTTCTACTCTTTCCCCTCACCCCTCTATGGCTTTCCTCCATTCCCCCTCCCTCCTGTTATATCTCCTGAGCTCCCTTGCTCACTTTAAAATGCTTTGTCCCATACCTTCTCACCGCTGACGAGGCCCCTGTGCTGATGCCATCCCTTACCTTGTTGAGTATTGGATATTAGGCTGAGTCTGTTCTCATTTTTCTGTAAAGGGTCGTTTCTTAAGACCCCACCCCCTCTAATATGACCCTTTGAATTCCAGGTTTAATTAAATATGCACCATGGCATACATTGTACAATGCCACATGTATTGGAACTTCTCTAGTTACACACTCTTGTGATGTCTTGTATAATTCCTTGTTTTGTTTATTCTCCGTCTCATACTTTCCCAATATGTATTGTTCGTCTGAGTTAGACCTATGAAATGAGCTTGTTCTCAAAGGTGCTATCCGAAATTTCAATAAATAAATAAATAAAAACTCAGTTAATTTCATACGATCCATCATGAGCAATGTACCCGTCAGCCATTGAGAGTGGGTCCAGAGAGAGAGAGAGAGAGAGAGAAAGTGTAGGGTTGGAACACTCTCCAACCCCAGCCATTTTATTTATTTATTTATTTATGTTTTTGGTAACCAGGTAAGTGCACAGATCCAGAAGACCATTTTCAGTCACAACCTGGGCCACAGGGTGGCGATACAGTGAGAACGTCAGCAGACAACAAGTTACATTATGGTAATCAGTCAAGTGCAAACGGTTATGGACAATAGAAGAAAACAGACATAAATTACTTATTATATACAGGTGTGATAGATATAAAGAAAGAAACTACAGGCAGAGAGTACAGAGGAGAAAGTAGTTAAGCATTTGCATTTAGTATACAATATGGTACTCAGTAGATTAAGCATTTACACACAAATGTAGATTGGTAATTGGTCAGTTTACATAATGGTAATCAGTCAACTGCAAACAGTTTTTCAGGGGAAAAAAAACAGACATAGATCACATATAGTGTACAGGCATTGGCAGAATAAAAGATTCAAGGAAGATACAGGCAGAACTACAGAGGAGGAAAGTAGTAAACCATTTGCGCAAACTAGACCAGGGGAAGTTGAAGGAATAAGCAGATACATTGACAAGTTGTCTAGGGTAGACTTGCCTATGTCCTGGCATATTGTCAGAGCAGGTGAGTTGAGAAAAGCCTATCGGGTAGGTTGAGCGAGACAGAAAGAGGGTCGCATGTGGGGTGGTGTCCTGGACAGTAGAGGGCTTAGGCGGAGAGATGAAGGGGGGGGGGATAGCAGCTAATGACTGGGTAAGTTTAAGCCGGTTTTGGGGTTCCTGCGCATCCCAGTGAGCATTTGCAGGCGGACTCTTCCAGTAGCCAGGCCTTCAGGTTAGCTTTGAAAGACGCATGGGATGGAGATGCACGAATGGATGCAGGAAGATGGTTCCAGTGGGAGGTGGCAGATACAGAGAATGCCGTACTGCCCATCACTGTAGAGACACAAGGGACTTCCAGGGTGGAAATGGAGGAGGCCCTAAGAGGTCTGGTGGCAACTCTGTTTATGAGAAGGTGGGCATAGGGGGATAGTTCATTTCTTCTGAGTGCGCTGTCCACCAGGCGGCCAGTGGCATAGTCAAAGTGTGCCTGGAGAGGGAGCCATCCTAAAGACTGGTGGAGAGTACAGTGGTGGGTAGATGAGGGGGCTTTGAGAACAAAGCGACAGATAGCATTATATGTCGTGGACAGACGGGAGTGTTGCTTCGAGGACGTGACGGAGTAGATGGGTGAGCAGTAGTCAAGGAGAGGGAGAGGGAGAAGGTTGCCTTGAGCAGTGGCAAGGCGAGTTTCAGGTGAGAGCAGGTGGACTGCGTGGTATGCTGCTCCTAGCTTCTGGTTTATCTTTCTTACAGTCAGGTTGTGTGGTCATTGAAGGTGGAGGGAGGGGTTGAGAGTAACGCTGAGATATTTGAAGGAGGTGACCTGCTCGAATGGGGGGCCTGCGGTCGTGCATACGGTGAGGGAGGATTTGGATGTAGCCTTATTTAGGAAGGAATTTGATCCGAAGAGCATGGGCTTTGTCTTTTTCCCGTTGACTGGGAGTTTTCTGGATGCGAACCAGCTTTCTGCTGCAGCATAGTAGTCTGTGAGGGTGGAGGAAATGGCTTCCAAGGACTTATCGCTGTGGTACAGGACTAGGTCATCCGTGTAAAGGAGTGAATTACAGTTTAAACATTCAGCCGGTAGAGTATTGATAGACATGGAGAAGAGAAGGGGACTGAGAATAGTTCCCTGCGTGACTCTGGTATCAGTAGGAAGGGAAGCTGAGGCCACTTTGCCTATGAGCACGGATTGGGAGCTGTTCGTGAGGTAGCTTTGGAACTATGCTGCTGCTGGTCCAGGAACGCAGCCAAAATGTCGAAGTGTGGAGAGAAGGAGATGATGGTCTATGAGGTCAAACGCCTTTGACAAGTCAACAAAAACTGTTCCTGTGGCCTTACCCATGTCCATATTTTTCAGAACATGATTTGAAAAAACGGCCAGGGCAGAGGAGGTGCTGTGATGCTTACAGACACCATGCTGGAGGGGACATAGGAGGTTGTATGTGTTGAGGTGTTCGGATAGCTGGGAATGGACCACCTTCTGTAGTAGTTTACTAAGATGCGGGAGCAGGGAAATGGGTCTGTAGTTCTCTGGGGATAGGTGGTCTCCCACCTTGAAGATGGGTATCACATTAGCATGCTTCCAGGTGTCTGGTACTGAGGACGTAGTCAGCGCGAGGTTGAAAATGTGTATTGGTGGCCTGACAAGGGCAGGGGAGATGATTCTCAGGAAAGCAGGGTAGAGCCCATCACTTCTCATGCTACCACTGGAAGGGAGGGTTTTCAGGAGTTTTGTCATCGTCTTGGTACCAATAGCTCTGAAGGCTCCTGTACCCCCCCCACCTTTATCTCTCTATTAAGGCCCCTGTACCCCCACCTCTATGAGGTTGAACGCCTTTGACAAGTCAACAAAAACTGCTCCTGTGGCCTTACCTATGTCCACATTTTTGAGGACATGAGGCAGTGTGGTCTAGTGGTTAGCACACTGGCTTAGGAACTGGGATATTGCAGGTTCAAACCCCACCAAAGTCAAATACTCAGTGTGTGACCTTGTGCAAGTCACTTAACCTCCCAGTACTCCAGTCCAGTAGCTGTGGAAATAGGTAGAAGCAGGACCCTGCTGGAAACAAGATATTGCATTTCAGCTAGGCTATCCTGGGTAAATCATTAGAAGAAAAGGTTCTGTTTGACCCAGTATTATTTTCACAAGCATGTTGCTGAGGGGAGGTGCTTGGTTTTTGGAGGTCACTGGCAGCCCATCAGTCTCGCACCCAATGCCGACTGACACAGGCACAGTTTTGGCGTTGGCTGGGAAGGAATCTGGATGGAGGAATGCAGCAGCAGTGGCAGGTTTAATTGGGGGGGGGGGACAAAAATGGGGGAAAATGAAATTTAAAACCACAATTATTGGGCCCTGACTGCCTCGCTAGCAATCCTGGATTGGGAACAAACTCAGGACATGGCAGACAGCCTGGGGGAAGGGCTGGGGATGGTACTGCAGCACAGTAGCACCCAAGCTGTTAGGGCAGATGGTGGGTTCTACAGCAGGCAGCAACCTCAGTGGTGGGCCAGGGCACTTGCCTCTTCCACAGGGAGAAGCTGCATGCTTGTAAGGCCTGTCGGGGCATTCCCCCCACCCCAGCGCTGTGTGGGAAGGAACCAGGAGGTGGGCAGAGTCCCCAAAGAAGAAAACCCAGTGTATCTGGGCCACTCTGAATGAAGGTCATTGTAATCTTGGAAGCCTGCATTGGAGCCTGCAGGCTACAATGGTGGGAAGGAGCAGTAGACGGGACTGGGAGGCAGCTGGTAGGAAGACCCAGAAGAAGGAGCAGGTGACGGCTTTGTAGGTCAAACAGCTTGATGAAAAAAAAAAATTTTCTGGTCCAGCATAGCAGCAGGAGACTGGGGTTTGAGTGCGATCCCCATAATCCCACACTGGAGCCAGCAGGGGTAAGGCACATCATGGAGGGAACTGACTCCCTTGTAATCCCATGCTGGGGCCAGCAGGGGGAGAGACACATCATGGAAGGAACTGGCTGCCTTGTAATCCCATGCTGGGGCCAGCAGGGGGTAAGGCACATCATGGAGGGAACTGGCTCTCTTGTAATCCCCTGCTTGGGCCAGCAGTGGGAGAGGCACATCATGAAGGGAACTGACTCCCTTGTAATCCCGTGCTGGGGCCAGCAGGGGGAGAGACACATCATGGAAGGAACTGGCTCCCTTGTAATCCCATACTGGGGCCAACAGGGGTAAGGCACATCATGGAGGGAACTGGCTCTCTTGTAATCCCATGCTGGGGCCAGCAGGGGGTATGACACATCATGGAGGGAACTGACTCCCTTGTAATCCCATGCTGGGGCCAGCAGGGGGAGAGGCACATCATGAAGGGAACTGACTCCCTTTTAATCCCGTGCTGGGGCCAGCAGGGGGTAAGACACATCATGGAGGGAACTGGCTCCCTTGTAATCCCATACTGGGGCCAACAGGGGGTAAGGCACATCATGGAGGGAACTGGCTCCCTTGTAATCCCATGATGGGGCCAGCAAGGTGTGAGGTGCATCATGGAGGGGAGTATCTCCCTTTCATATTCCTGTGAAAAATGGAATACAGGATATCCTTCAGATTCAGAAGTTAGCAAATTTTGTACAATGTAGAGGCTACGTCCTCCCATCAAGACCACGATGTAAAGCAGCCTCACCAGCCTTCTGTGCTGGCTGTGCTATTTTGCCTCTCCACCTCCCCAGTATCAACCTCTCTGTCTGCCGGATGGTGATAGGGTGTGGTCTAGTTTCCTTTAGCCCAGGTTCACATTATTTGGGCACCTGCACAGGGCTGGAAACATGCACGCAAACACACAGGCATTTATACATTCTCCACAACCATACATCCTCATGGACTGCCCCACTGAATCATAAATACATCCCGGCGGTAACATCTTTAGCATCAGTGACAGCAGGGAATCACCAAGAACAAACACCGAAGAGGAGTATCCACATGATAGGAGGAGGTGGACTTCACATGGGGGAACCAGGTATGCCCCCAAACATAATTCGTTGTGTGGCAGGCATGCCCCCAAACATACCCTCCAAACCCTAGGCCCATGGGAGAGTGGGGTCACCCTGCCCTACACACTGCTTGTCTATCTAATCCCACCACAAAGCAACAGATAGGGAGGGTCAGGTTTGCCAGACTCAGGCTCCACATGTGATCCCCCATTGCCACAGGGGAAACACAGTAAAACCTCGCTTTTACACCCCCCCCCCCTTGTAGGACTGGAACAAAAGAAGGGTGTGTCGAGCAGGAGCTGTGGTTGAAGGAGGCCAGTCAGATCACAGTGACACTATTTTCGAGTGGAGCAGAGGAGTTGGAAAACAAAAACCCACAGCAGCTCCATCGTCAGATTTCTGCAGTAGATCGTGAGGGTATGGAAACGTATATGTACGTTCCAAGCTCTGCTCATGTGACCACAAGGATTCTGTGCTAGGTACAGAATCCTTCTTTAATTAATCACTTTGGAAACTGCTTTTTTTTTTTTTTGTGAACGTGTTTTTGCTTCAGTAGTCTGTGACCTTCCCCGTTTCCTGTTGAGTGAGAAGAATTACGAAACTAAAGGCTGAAAAGACGTAATAAATGAACTCAATGACACCTACTTCTGATCTTTTTTTTTTTTTTCTTTCCTGGGTTTTTTTTTTTTATCCCCTTTTCTGTGTCATCCTCACAGTCGAAAAGCTGGTGGTGGTAGTGGAAGGGGTTTGGACAGCTCTTATTTATTTAGTGTATTTGTAATCTGAGCTGATTTGATTTTAGAACTGATTTATCTTAGCTATTATACTGTTATAATTATTATTTTAATTATAATGTATGTTGTATGTGTTTGTTAATCTTTGTTTCCCTACTTGCTTTAATGTAAGGCATCCAGAGCCCCAGGGGTTGGGCGCCGTAGAAATAAACTTGCCTTTATTTGAAACATATTTTACCAGTTGAGCAAGGAGAGTGCACAGAGGGCTGGTTTCCAGCTGCAAAATGGGTGGATGGGTGGGTGGGGGAATACACTGGAGAAGCAGGGAGACTGATTCAGAATACTGTCACTTAAAAACATACACAGCCAGACATACACAGACAACAGTGATCTACAGTATAAATACAATCGGGTTCTACAGTGAGGACAATTTTACAGACTTCTGGAGTAGCAGGGAGAATAATTTACAGTACATAGAAACATAGATTTTGACGGCAGATAAGGACCGCTTGGCCCACCCAGTCTGCCCATTTCCCTACCTATTGGATAAGCTGCAGATCCTAGTTAACCAGCAGCCTACTTCTTCCTACCCCCACCCCCTAGAATTGCCTTATGACTGTCCCATGCATGCTTGAATTCCACCACTGTTTTTGACTCCACCAGTACGCACCATTTCAAAACTCGGGTAAATAGCCATCGATATAATCCAATAAACAGGAACCATGTAGCAATGCAAAGGCAGTAGCGAACACTTTGACCCAGTAGCATAACCAAAATGAAGGAGAGATGCCCATGATTATAGGAGGGATTGCCACCTTAAGGACGGTTATGGAATGTCCAGAGAGCAGTTGTGTGTAACAGTGAGCGGTGGAACCACTCTGTATACTATGAGATGATGCCGTGGAGCAGAAGGGGAGTTGTTTACATTAGACAGCTGCACATAAACTGTAATATCACACAAATAAGGTAACGAAAAGTATTTTAGAAACATAGACTTTGACAGCAGATAAGGACTGCTTGGCCCATCTAGTCTGCCCATTTCCCTACCTACAGGATAGGCCGCAGATCCTAGTTAACCAACAGCCTATTTCTTCCAACCCCCCTCAAGAATTGCCTTATGTCTGTCCCATGCATTCTTGAATTCTCCCACAGTTTTAGACTCCACAACCTCCTCAGGAAGGCTGTTCCATGCATCCACTACCCTCTCTGTGAAATAATACTTCCTCACATTGCCCCTGAACCGCACCCCCTTTATCTTTAAATTGTGTCCCCTTGTTCTTGCACGTCTCTTTTTCTGAAAGATGCTACCCTCTTGGACGTTGTTGATTCCACTGAGGTACTTAAAAGTTTCTATCATGTCCCCTCTCTCCCTTCTTTCCTCAAGGGTATACATATTAAGCTCCTTTAGCCTCTCCTGATATGGCTTCTCTTGAAGACCCTGCACCATTTTAGTTGCCCTCCTCTGGACTGCCGCTATCCTGTCTATGTCCTTGCGGAGATGGGGTCTCCAGAACTGGACACAGTACTCCAGATGGGGTCTCACCAACTGTCTGTACAGAGGGATAACAACTTCCTGTTTTCTGCTGCTGATGCCTCTCCCTATGCATCCCAGTATACCCCAGCCCTCCCTACTGCCTTCTCACATTGCTTGCTAACCTTAAGGTCATCTGATATGATTACCCCCAGGTCCCTTTCCTTTCCTTTTTTGTTGTTGTTACTACCTCCCCCATTGTGTATTCTTCCCCTGGGTTCTTGTTTCCCAGGTGCATTATTTTGCACTTCTTTGCATTGAATCCTAACTGCCATACTTCTGACCATTCCTCCAACCTTGCCAAGTCCCTTCTCATCCTTTCCACGCCTCCTTGTGTATCAACCCTGTTGCAGATCTTTGTGTCATCTGCAAAGAGGCATACTTTTCCTTCCAGACCCTCTGCAATGTCACTTATGAAGACATTAAAAGGACTGGACCCAATGAACCCTACGGTACCCACTAGTAACTCCTCTTTCTTCAGAGCGGACTCCATTTACAATTACCTTCTGTGTCCTGTTGTCCAGCCAATGTTTTACCTAGGCTACCACCCTGGGACCCACCCAGGCTGGTTAATTTGACTATTAATCTTTTGTGTGGGACTGTGTCAAATGCCTTGCTAAAGTCTAGGTAGGCCATGTCCACAGCCCCTCCCTGGTCTACTACTTTGGTCACCCAGTCAAAGAAATCTATTAGATTCGTCTGATATGACCTTCCCGCTGTGAACCCATGCTGCCTTGGGTCCTGTGCCCCACTGGCCTCTAGGTACTCAACTATTCTTTCCTTCAGATGTGACTCCATCACTTTCCCTACCACAGAGGCCTGCAAACCAGAACATGGACTGGGTGTGCATTCAGCCATGTCTGGCCCTTGTGGGGTTTGCACCCCAGAGGGACAAAGGTTTGCCTCCCCCTTGCTACCCTATCTCTCTCCCTGCAGGCCTGGAATCCAGTACACAGACTGGGTGTACACTCTGCTGTGTCTAGCCCTTGTGGGGTTTGCATCCCATAGGGACAACGGTTCGCCTCTCCTTCCTTACCTATTCCACCTCCCCCCCTTCCTGTCCCTCGCTGCGCTAGTTCGCTACTCTCCTCTTCTTTCCTCTTTCTGCCTCTGTTCTAAGGGACTTGCCTCCCATGCCCAGTTTTGGTATATTATTATTTATTTCACATGCGTTGGCCTTAAACACATGATTCCAATTGTATATATATATATGTTCACTGTCATTTTATATTGCTATATGAAGCTTATTTTATTGTATTTTTGTTATGTATAATCTATTGTATTTAGCCATTTCCCCTTCCCCCCAGGACGCATCTGGAAATGAGTCATTTTGGCTCAGTATGCCTTTCCTGGTGAAAATTTTTAAAATAAAATAAAAAAAAAATTTTGTGAACAGCTGAAATGGGCGCTCAGGCGTTGGGGAGGGGATGTTTTTTATTGATTTCAAAAGTTCTCCTTTACCGATTTCTGAACAGAATATGGCAGTCCTTGGAGTACTGTCATATCCCACAAACCCCTGCTCAGCGTGGTGCATAGGATGAACTCTGGCACCATTGGATTCTCGCTGTCAGGTCTCTCTCCACCCTGACACGCTCTCCTTTTAAGCAGGGATAGGACAGGTAGATATATGGTTTTTTTTTGGTAACTGGGTAAGGCCCACTAGGCCCAAGTCCCATTTTCTGGGATGACTCGGGAGCACTGGGGAGATTGTGATTTGCTCAGCATCACGCAGTATGCAAGCAGAGGTTGTGGGAATCAAGCTCAACTTTGCTGGATGTACCAAGCTCATTCACAGCTTGTCACTCTAACCTCTAGGCTATGCCGCCAGCATATGGGGTTAGTCAGAAAAGGAGCGAGGGCAGAAACAAAGGAGAGGGATGGCCACCAGGGCCAGTACAAAGTACGTAGAGAGGGTGGCCAGACTGGATGGGCTGAGGTGCCTTTTTCCGCTGTCATTGTCTGTATGTATCATCCCCTCCGTGTTGTTTTCCACGTGAGGGGCAGGGAGGCCAGGGGCTGTGGATCACCTTTGGCACATATCTGCTCCACCTTTGTAGATCAGACCCTAAAAAATGAGTTGGTCCAGAGACTCTAAAACAGCCTGTACAATGAGTCCCTCTGTATGGAAAGCTTTTCAATGTTTCCTAGTGTCTACCATAATTACAGACAGTGATGTCACAAACAGCATTTTTGATGTCAGTTTGGGGACAGTGATGCCCTTTGAAACACACAATGAAATCGTTACTACACTGTCACAAGGGTTTAGTAACCCGATAACCAGCGAAAGGAAAAAATGGCAAAACATACAACGCAACTGTTGTAGTTATTAGTTTTTTGTATTTTTTTTTACTTTGTGTTTTTCCCTCCGATCTCCTCTTGGTGCCCACTCCTTCCATCCTCTCATTTTCCACCACCCCACCTTCTTGGGATCTGCCCCTAGAGTGCCTCCTTCTCTTACCTCCTGCACAGTGGTGTCTGTCCCTTCTTGGTGGTCTTGGATGGAACCGGAGTGGCCTTCATCTAGGGCTGCCGAGAGGTGTTTTTCCTGTTTTTTTTCTCCCTTGTACTCCTTTACCCTCTGAGACGTCCGGTGCGTGGGACATACGTCCCGAGGGGTGGCGTGCTGAAGCACACCTTACCTCTCATGCGCTGTCCAATGTCTTCTCTCTCCGACTCTGCAGAGCAGAGCCGCCTCCATCCCTTACTACTGTCAGTGCTTCCACTGGCTAGAAGGGATGCAGAATGCTAGCGCGTTGTTGGTCTCCCACCCCTGAGGCAGGAGAGCATCCGCTGGGACGCTCGATCCTCCCTCTCCCCTGCCGACCCCAGGCCACCCGAGTCCGTTCCCGAACCTGGGTCGCCGGCGTAGCATGGGGTGTGGCATCCAGTGCCTCAACCCTCAGCGCCACTGGGCCGGCTGTAGTTATTAGTTTTAAACCTCATATTAGCTCTTCCAGGAAGCATTTTTTCACCCAGCGTAAAAGGGTTGTGGAACAGGCTACCAGTGGAGCATTCTGGGTTTCAAGTCTGGGCTCAGTAGTAGGGAAAGGACATCTCAGGTTATGTCTGTTTGGTGAACCTGTATGGTGAACGGGGTTACATGGCAGTGAACCTGTATGGTGAATGGGGTTATAGGGCAGTGAACCTGTATGGTGAAGAACGGGGTTACAGGGCAGTGAACCTGTATGGTGAATGGGGTTACGGGGCAGTGAACCTGTATGGTGAATGGGGTTACGGGGCAGTGAACCTGTATGGTGAATGGGGTTACAGGGCAGTGAACCTGTATGGTGAATGGGGTTATAGGGCAGTGAACCTGTATGGTGAATGGGGTTATAGGGCAGTGAACCTGTATGGTGAGGAATGGGGTTACAGGGCAGTGAACCTGTATGGCGAATGGGGTTATAGGGCAGTGAACCTGTATGGTGAATGGGGTTACGGGGCAGTGAACCTGTATGGTGAATGGGGTTATAGGGCAGTGAACCTGTATGGTGAAGAACGGGGTTACAGGGCAGTGAACCTGTATGGTGAATGGGGTTACAGGGCAGTGAACCTGTATGGTGAATGGGGTTACAGGGCAGTGAAACTGTATGGTGAATGGGGTTACGGGGCAGTGAACCTGTATGGTGAATGGGGTTACAGCGAAGTGAACTTGTTAGCTGCTGAATCTCTTGTCATCTCACTACATCTGTGTACCTATCTCTTCTCTATTTCACCTGGTTAGTGAAAGGCATGAATTTCCACCTCTCATCATCACACTCTGAAAGGCTCATTTTGAGCTGGATCTTGCAAAGAACCGGGATTGGGAGACAGAATTTGTTCAAATAGCAGGCGGCAAGTTTGGAGTGGAATTTTTCATGAATGGCATTGCTGGGTGAAGAGAAATCCAGGTTTCTACCTAGTCATACCCACCAAGGCTCTTAAAGTGGGTGACCTCTTCAAGGGGAGCACCATGAAGGGAGGCAGGGGAATCTCATGGTTGTTCTTCCTTCTCCAAAGGGAACTGAAGGATGATATAACTATGGGGTTGAAAGTAGTAAAAGGTTTTACAGGACTCGACCCGGGCCAGCCTGCCTAGCAGAAGGAGGGAACATGAGTACAAGCGGAGAGGGGAGAGCAGAGAGACATCAGCATTTTTTTCACCCAGAGAGTGACAGAGTTGTGGAACAGATTACCCGAGGCATTGCTAAGTGCAGACAGTGTCTGAGGTTTCAAGACTAGGCTCCACAGATGCCTAAAGGCCATCTTGGGTTACTGCTGTTAGGGTAGCAGGGAGGGTATCTGGGTGTTCTGCTTGCAACACATGGTCTTACACCTCCATACACACCTACAGTAAGCAGCCAAACAGTCATGCCTGAGCTTCTTGGACAAAGACCAGAGCGGGATGCTGCAGCTACTACAAGTTAAAGAAGAGGAGTTGGCTGTGTAATGCTCCCCTGTCTTCATCCATATTGGGGAGAGAGGTTGATGGAGAGTTAGAGCCCTAAGTCAGAGCCGTGCCGCCTCCCTGCCATTCTAACAACCCATGGCAGGCCAGCTGTACGAACGCCAACACCAGGGAGGTTCAGTAAAGACAAGGGGTTATCCAGGGGGCCAAAAGGACAGATGCTGAAGGGAATAAAAATGTAGTATTTCCTTCCAAAGATCGCAGGGTGGCTACCTGTGTTACAGTTCTGGCTGATACAATTTCAGACTACCCAAGGGCAACTGGCTAGTGTTTGTGCAATGTCAGAGCAGCTGCTGTGGTTACAAGTACTTTCAAAACTACTATTAATGAAAACTCATAAATAAATTTAATTTAAATTCTATATATAATTTGATTTTTTTAGCCTCTTTCACAAACCATTCATGTATTTCCACTCCCTTCCCTTCCCTGGTTTATTGCGAACCTGGATCACGAAACTGGGACATCCAGTTTGCGGAATGTTTTCTGCATGGAATCACTGACTGTAATCCACAAGACTTGAGAGCCAGTTCCTACTCCAGCTGGCCAATGCTGGCCTAATCTCCGCACCAGACGTGACAAGAAAATGTGCTTCAGCCACTGAACTATCTCCCTGGAGAAGGTGACTCCCCCCCCAATATAAATTTGTTGTTTAATTAAAAAAAAAAAGTATGAATTGTTTTCTATATATTTATTTTTCAGAAGTCAAGCTGGAGAACTACAGTGGTTAAAGAACTGAATTGTAAGAAGACTCCAGCCAATGGCTCACAGTGTGACCTTGAGCTAGCCCATGACCTCCCTGTGCTTCAGTCTCTCCCAGCTGTGGAACTGGTAGAAATAGGATCACAGTGTAAACAAGATGCCGTATCTCAACTGGCTCTATATGCTCTTAAATTCATCCCCAGCAACCTTCCATCCAAATTAGTCGCTACTCACACCGTCCTCCCACTGAGGGTTATCGCGATGCAGGACCCAGGAGTGACAGTGACCATCACATGAATGGCACTGTGGTTTTCTTTTCTTGTCTCTTGCTGACCCCTGACCCAACCCTGGCACTACGGAAACTCCTGACAGAGGCCTCAAGCTGACGCAGTGGAGTCAGCCTGCCGGAGCAGCAGTAGCCAATGACCCGGGTTCAGGAATGAGTCTGTTGCATCGGAGGATCAACTGGGTAGGTAGGATTGAGTGTCTGGAGGACTGCTCTCCTTCCTTGGGGTGGTGTGGATCTGGATCTCCCACTTGTTGACTGCTACTTGGTAGAGACCAGATGGGGGTGCAGTGGGAAGCAGTAGCGTACATGCACTCAAGCCACAGGGTACCTGTGCATGCAGAGGCACAGACACATACAAGTGGCGTTGCACTGGGTGGCAAAACAGTTTGGTGGTGGGCGCACTAGTGGGAGTGACCAGATAACTGGCAGCAGCAGACTGACCATACATCTGGGAGCAGTGGATCAACTTAAAGAATGGGAACAGCAGACTGACCAAACAACTGGTAGCAGTTGACCGACTGAATAACTGGGAGCAGCAGACTGACCAAACAACTGGTAGCAGTGGACTGACTGAATATCTGGGAATAGCGGACTGGCCAAATAACTGGTAGCAGTGGATCGACTGAATAACTGGGAACAGTAGACTGGCCAAATGACTGGTAGCAGTGGATCGATTGAATAACTGGGAACAGTGGACTGGCCAAGTGACTGGTAGCAGTGGATCGACTGAATAACTGGGAACATTATACTGACTAAATGACTGGAAGCAGCAAACTGACCAAACAACTGGGAGCAACAGACCAGCTGGACAACTGCAGATGGTGACATCACCAGGCAGCAGGGAGTGCAAAGAGCCAGGCAGCGGTGACAGGTTCGAGAACACCCTAGCAGCAGACATGGTTTCCCCCACTCTGGACATCAGGTACTGCATCTCATCTGAGGTGCTTAGGGGGTTATTTTTAAAGTACAGTAAACAGTTACAGCTTCTCCTGTTAAAAGCTATTTGAGCTGTGTTCTATTAGAACTGTTGGGGGCAGTGTGCAGGACTCTGGACTCTATCACCCAATGAAGATTCAATCATCTTAAAGAGACATTTCTGGGACTGTTGAGTGTAATCCATTCTGAACTGTTGCCTTTCGCATTGTGTACTGAACATTGTATAAAATGCTCTGCCTGTGGGGCGCCTATCAGTCAGCTCACAAGACTTTAACCCAGCTTTTGCCTTGCCTGTTTACTGTTCATTAATAAACTTGTATTTTATTTCTATATTACAAATGGGTGTGAGGTCGAGTTTATTATTTTGCTCTGTAACAGGCAGGGGGTGAGGTGTAGGAGCCATAACCACAGGGTGCAGCTGCAGGTTCCCCTTTGCCCGTTTAAATAAATCAATAAATATTTTTGTTGGCGTGTGTTTTATCTTTGCTGGATGCGTCAGCTTCTCCTTTCTTTAGAAGACACTATTGTGAAACACCACAGCTGCCTCCTGATTCCTCCTCTCATTGCCCAATCTGTCCACCCTGCTGTGGTGCAAGGCCTGCTGTGTCACTGTTGCCATGGCAGTGTCTGTTTCCTGTTTGTCTGGCTGTCCTTGGACTTTCCTTCCTCCTAACAATGAACTTCCTGACACATAGAAAGAAAGTGTGGGGCAGCAGGAATGCCACTCATTGATATGTTGCCGGCTACACAGGCATACAGCTATAGAGAACATAACAGAGAATGCTAAGACTGCAACTATCAGCATATAAAGTCGATAACTACTGTAACAGAGGGCTGCTCCAAGGAATAGCTTTTTTTTTATTTAATTTGCTTACCCCACCATCATGGGAGCTGCCTGCTTTTTCCTCTTGCTACCATCCAGCATCATTTGATTCCTTCTCTGTCACTCACTTGCCAGTCCTCCTAGGATCCACAAGCTGGCCCTGCCCCCTGGTGGATTCGACAGAGAACTGCCTCTCTGTGGGCTGTGAAAATGCAGGTGGCAACAGCCAGTCAGAGTGGCGGGGCCTGAGTGTGTGGTGAGTGACCATGCTGCAGCGCTCCAGGGTTTTTCCCTTTTGCTTACCCCATCCCCGGTATGCAGCTGGATGGGGGCTTCATTGTGTATATGTGTACACAACTGCATGGCTGCGTTCGGAAGCCAGGCTGTGTCCCACCTACCATGAGCTCCTCCATCTGCATGGCCACCTGTGGTCACCCATGTGGTGCTACTGCAGCGGAGAATGCTGCCCTCTGTCCCTTACGTAATGCACACCCTGATGTGTGTTATTGCTTACTTATTGCACACCATGCCATGTGTTATTGCTTACTTAATGCACACCCTGCCGGGTGTTATTGCTTACTTAATGAACACCCTGCCTGTGACAGCTGAATAAGACCCTGTCCCATTTGTTACACAGAAATAGTTAAATGCATGGATCTGTTCTAGCCTCTCCTTCCCTGTCTCTCTTTGTTGTACAGCCCACCATTTCAAGAAGGCGGACAAGCTTTCAGGTTCTGTCCCTGCCTATTCTTCTTCCATCACTGGTTCCAGCTGTACAGTGTCTGTTTGGACTTTTGTTTCTGCTTCTAGTTTGGCTGCCATTCTTCTGGTTATCACTTATGGACTTGCTGCTGCAGGATCCATACCTTTGTGCTACACTTCCCCAGTACCGGGTTTAGTACCCACGCACAAAACTCCTGGCTTAGAGTATGCGCAACATAAATCCCACTTAGTCTGACACTATCTGTGGTCGAGACATAGGTCAGGAAGCATATGAAAACCAGGAGCAGTTATAAAATTCACAAGTAGTGTTTTAGTATTATCAATAACAGTAAATAAAAAAAAAATGTTCATGATAGCTATTTACAAAGGCAGAACAAACAGAGAAAACAAAGTCATTCATCTGAGGGTATCTCTAATTCTAAATTTCAGCTTCTCTCTCTCTAACAAAAGATTGCTGCTATTTTTATGATAAGTTTTTGCCTGACAAGTAACTTCTGCAACTTCGTCACTTTAAGCAGCATCCTTGTTGCTCACAAAATGTATCAGAACTTTGTCAATTTCTTTGCAGGTGCAACAAAATAGAACATGGTGCCCCAGAACTAATTGCCTGTTGACAGCTCTGCAAAATAGTTCATGCTGCATCTCAAGGTTAACCCTCTAAGTTCCAAATAGCTTTTTGAAATCATTTCAACAATATAACTATATACATTTTCAAACCAAGGGATCCCAGTTTATAGCCGCAGATAAGCAAGGCGGAAGAAAAGACAGAACCAGCAAGTGAAGGCAGAGAGGTAGTGGGAGGCAGAGAATTGCGAGAACGTAACAATGATCAGTTCCTAGGTCTCACAAAAAAATGTGATTGTGCAATCAGACAGACAAAAGACAGAAAAGGCGAGGAGAGAACAGATCCTTGCATGTAACTCTTTCTGCATAACAAATGGGACTGGGCCTTATTCAACCTTGTCACACTGCTGTGTGTTATTGTTTACTTAATGCACACCCTGCCGTGTGTTACTGCTTATTTTAAGTACAGAGTTCTACAGCTAGACAAAGATTCATTGTGATAACAATGAAAGATCTTAACAAGGACGTGAACTACATCATATGATTCTAAAATGGTTCTTCCAGGCAGAATTTACTGAATGACAAATAACATTTGCAAAGTAACAGAATGGGAACCAGTATTTGAAACACAGGCTTACAGCTTAAATGTAGTTCTTCAATGTAATCATTTAGAACAGTGTGCATGTGTGTGTGTGTGGTGGACGGGGGGCGGAATTCTCAGGTGGGAAAGAGGGAGGCCAGTTAGAATGGTGAAGCCCCGGCCCCATTTCAAAGTTCAGAACAGTTCCCAAAGTGTTTCATTCATGTTTTCTATTTTCAAGGCCAAAACTCACCCTGCTCAGCCAACTTGTCCCTTTATTATTATTAGTAGTAGTAGATTTCCCACCAAGTTTCCATTTTTGTCTCTGCTCCTTCCTGCTCCCCAGACAGGAACCACTGCCTGTCATGCTCCATACAATCTGAACATCAGTTTTCATTTTTCCTCGGTTCGTGCTGGACACAGACGGCCTAGCCTCCCTGGACTGCAATCATATCTGACTGCTCATAGCGTGTCACGCTCCAGCACAGACAACTTTATAGTTTTCCCCTCAGTGAAGGCATAAACATCCTCATCCTAGCCCCCCTGGTTTCTGGTGGTGGGGTGAGGGAATGCAGTCTTTTTTTCCACTCATTAAAGGAGACCTGAGCCATATTTCAAATGAAAAAGCCTGAACTGGGATCTTCCCTTTCAGAACAGGAACAATCAATTCTGGCAGGTTTGCTGAAACTCTGCCAGATGTGAAAACAAACTGGGTCTGTGCAGCTCTGACATCTGAGATTGACTGACCCCCCCAACATCTGGCAAACAGTGCACTGCACATCTGGGTACAGGTCTATAATACATAGTTACCTCATTGTGCTAGTGGTTTTGAAAAGTCATTCTTAACACTTAATTGTTAAGAACAACTATTTTGACCCCAAATCTACTAAGTAATTGAAGTAATTAAGAATGACATATGACAGGCCGGCCCACTGGCGCAGGGGCAGGATGCCGACTGGTGACCCATGTTCAGGAACATACCCAGGATGTCGGAGGGCGGGCTGGGGAGAGAAGGATCAAGCATCCAATGACTGCTGTCATTCTCCAGGGGGGGAAGGTGGTAGAGTGTTCAGTGTTCTGTGGACACCTAGCGGAGGCTGGGTGTAATGCATATGCTGACACCAACACGTTCGGTGGTGGGACAGACACTGGCTGTCATTGCACATTCCCACCCCCGTACATCGGAGAGAAAACCACTGCTGGCTGGCTTAATGAAGCCCGCCCTCCACTCTGATTGCTCCCAGGCCGTCTCCCTGACCTAGCCCATCATTTGTGGCACTATGGGACCGGTGCTGTGACCCCGCCCTGGGGGGTAAGCCAGGGGGTATCAGGGAGCTGCCGCTAATGTGGGAGTGGGAGCAGAAGGGTCCGTGACAGAATGGAGGATTGGCAGCAAAAGGCAGCAATAAAGCATACTAAATAAAAGAATGACGTATGACATTTCCCATAAATATGTCAATCAAAACTCTCATTGCAGCAGGAGCACACACAGTTGCCACTGCAAAACCTCAGTGGAACGTTTATTACCTTGGTGGCTTTTCACCATGTGTTTCTCCTGTCTTAGAAGCAATATAAGCAATATCTGCACTTACTCCCCAATTCAGTTTGCAAAACGTGGTAACCCTTGTATTATACAAAACAAATAACCACCAAATTTTAAGAATGATAAGATTCTTAGTCACCTTGTTGGTTCTGTTACATCAGAAGGTCACATGATGTCACAGAACCCACTCGATGTTAAGAATCAGTCCATTCTTTACACTTGGGGCTTAATTTCTGTATCCATCACTCACACGGGCATAGCAGTCAAGGTCTGGACATCAAAATGAGTGAGATGAGGGGACAAGAGTGAGATGTTATTTATTTATTAAAGTTTGGTAACCGGGTAGGCCCTCTAAGCCCCGAAGATCCCTTTTTCAGGGGCGACCCGGGATAACAGTACAAATTATGGTACAGAACAAGACAAGATAGGGTTACAGATATAAAGTGTACAAGGTTAGGATGCAGGTTACAGTCTCGGTTACCAACACGTTACTGTACATGGAAGAGATTGGCAAGGATACGATACATGAGTTACAGATAAACAGTATACAGGTGATGTGCTTACTAGCAGAAAGGTGGCATGGCCGAAAGGGAGGGGATCCTGACAGGGTCCCTGGGAGAGAAAAAAGGGGGGGATCTTATGAGCCATGACAACGGCACGTATTAGTGTCAGTCATGTGGGACTTTAATCTGGAGTGGAAACTAGTGAGTGAGGAGGCTTCCTGCACAGGAGGAGGAAGCTGGTTCCACAGGTTGGGGGCTAGGTAGGAGAATGATCTGCCTCCAGCATTGGACCTGATTCTGGGAACTTCCAGCAGTGTATGCCCTGACGTCCATAGCCTCTGGGGAGTTTGTTTGGTGGCTATGGTTCCTACAATGCTAGGCAGAGCTGACGGTCTGAGCAGCATGTAAGTGAGATAGAGCAGAGGGTACTGTAGGCAAGCGGTCAGTGAGGGCCACCATAGCTGGGCCAGGGTATCGCAGTGGTGGCTTCACGGGTGGTCCTGGATGGCAAAACGGGCAACCTTGTTGTACAATGTTTGCATCCTAGTGACCTCTTGCTTAGCCATGCCTTGTATTATCGGAGCGGCATAGGTCAGGGTGGGAAGCAGGACACTCGTGCCAATAGAGAGCCTGGCCTCAGGGATAAGTTGGTCCTTAAGACAGTACAAGGTACCAAGTTTACAGTGTAAGGTCTTGATAACCTGGTCCACATGGTTCTTGAAAGTGAGGCATTGGTCAAGTGTAAGTCCTAGGTATTTTAAGGAGGGCACTACCTCAATGTTGCTACGAGAGAGTGTGAGGTGAGTTTCAAGGAGGAGGTCCTGTCAAGGCCGAGGGATCTGGGCCCAAATAGCATCGCCTTGGTTTTGCCAGCATTCAGGACCATTTTGTTTTCGTTCAACCAGACCTCTAGTGAGGTGAGGTCATCTTGGAGGAGGGGACCTAGGGCTGCCGCAACGCCCAAGGATCAATAGAGGATGGTGTCGTCCACATATTGTACAACTGAGCTACTACCACAGTGGGTATTTAGGACATTGGTAAACAAGGAGAAAAGGAGGGGGCCGAGGATTGAGCCCTACGGTACCCCCTCATTTAGGGGTAGAGGGCCAGATATGGCACCCTTCCAGATAACCCTCTGTGTCCAGTCAGTTAAGTAACTCCCAGACCACTTGAGGGCAAGGGGGTCTAGGCCAGTTTTGTCTAGCTTATGTAACAGGAGCTTGTGGTCAGCAAGGTCAAATGCCTTGAATAGGTCTATGAATATGGTATCTGTGGGTAACCCATTATCCATTGCTTTGAGTACGTTATTCGTGACGTTGATTAGTGCTGTGTCCGTCCCATGATTGGGTCTAAATCCATGTTGGGAAGGGGCTAGAAGCTGATGAGCCTCCAGGTAGTCGCAGAGTTGACTGTAGATTAATCTTTCTTGCAGCTTTGCAAGCATGCAGAGCAAGGAGATAGGCCTGTAATTATTTATGTTTTCCCTGGAGCCACCTTTGTGTATTGGGACCATGTTTGCCTATTTCCACTGTTCAGGAATGATTCCTTCTCATAGGGATCTATTTAGAAGCCAGGTCAAGGGTCTAGAGAGGGAGGGGGCTCCAGCCTTTAGTAGTCGAGGGTTTATTCCATCAGGCCCCCCCAGAGCCTGTGGCCTTCAGGGCCCTTAGGAGGGTTTGGACCTCTTTTATCTTCACCAGTCTTAGGTGGAAAGAGGGTCGTTCAAGGTTGGCTGGCTCGTCTAAGTTTGGGGCAGTAGACGTAGGAGACAGACGGACCTTGTAGGCATTGAGGTTTGTAAAGTGATTGTTAAGGGCGGATGCTATTTGAGGGAAGTCGCTAACTAGCTGACCATTTACCTCAGTGGGACCAGTATCAGACTTGTTCCCCTGATCAGTCCATTGACATGATGCCAGAATAGCTTAGAGTAGCCTAGGCTGTTTTTTTGTAGGTGAGTGACATACTCCCTTTTCGTGATTTTGATGGCTCTCTTGGTTTTGTTTCTTACGGCTTTGTAAGGCTCAAGGTCTACCGGGAGGGATAGATTTGTTTCCCTCATAGATTTTTCTCCAGCACAGTTGGCTGGTCAGCCCCGTCCCTGCCTCCCCCAACAGACAACTGCCTCCCCGTGGGACTTCCCTCACCTGAAGTTCCTTCTTGGAATGGCCCCATGGTGGGGCCAGGTGAGAGAGGACCACCCTCTCCCACTCGGAGACCATATCCAGAAGGGGTGGGCTCATCTTGGGGGGGATGCACGTCAGGGGCAGGCAGGGTTTCATGAAGCCCATCACACTTTTTCCATTTTCTTCTTGACTGCCTGCAGTGGTGCGGATGACAGAATGTGCTCTGTGAAGGCCCACACTTCCTGCATCAAACCTGCCGCATCCTGTCTACTTGCTCGCCAATGCTCACACTGCCACCAAGCCTCCACCTGGTGGCAGTCACGAGTGGGGTGGTGAACCAACCCTCCCATGTTCCCCCCCACCGATCCCCAGCAACCCGAATCTGCTTCTGAAACCAGGTTGCCGATATGACAGCTGGTGAGGCATCCGGCATTTCAGTCCTCTGCGCCACTGGGCCCCCCTAAAGAGTGAGATTTTTTTATTATTATTATTCTTTCTCTCCTGTCGTCCCTTTGTTCTGGCGGCATCCCCCCAGCCCGACCACTGCCCATCTTGTGGACTTGCAATTAACCACCACCTATACTCAGTCATGTTTGGTGGGTGACCTTCCATATTCAGTTGGGTGGGGCCTGAGGGGGGCATGTCGAGTGAGTCGGGGTGGTTTCTTTTCTTTTTCGCCCACTGGGTACTGCGCATGATGCAACCACTTGCATGCATTTGGGGGAACACACAGGTTGCACCATCACGCTCCCACCCACATCTGTGGGTCCTGCTGTCCTGCAGCTCAGCCTCTGCTGGGTGGTAGGCAAGTAGCAGATCTCTGTCCCCCCTTCCTGAGAGAAGAGAGCTGTCCTTGGGATGCTCAGTCTTCCATCCCCAGCTGCCCCCCCCGAGTGACCCTGGTCCATTCTCGAACCTAAGTCACTGGCATGGGTGGAGGCGAGGCATCCAGCGTTCCAGTCCTCCATGCCACTGGGTTGACAAGAGTGAGTTTTTTTACTGTTCCCTTTCAAATGCACTGTCAATTTTTTAAGAGTGAGACTTGGTTCTCAAAGACTGAGCCTCTCTCTGAAGGAGTGATCACTGACAGACAGCCTGGCACGTGTAGCGGAAGAAGACTATAGCTGGGTCAGTGCAGCCTGACCCCGCAAACTGGACTCCTCCCTTACAGCTTACAGCTGCATACAAGCAGACCAGCAAACCCAGGCAGGAGCAGAGGCCGAGGACAGCCTGGCTTTCCCTAGCGGTTAATGAGAAACCACAACCAGTGTTCTCTTATGCTTTATTTTGTTTTTGTATACATGTAATTTTTTGACCAGGAATGGCATGCAGAGCTGTGACGGCTCATTTCCAGGTGCATCCTGGGAGGTGGGTTATGTGAACTTCACCTCAGAGCACCACCCATTGATCTCAGGCCAGAGGCACCAGGCCCCCTGGGAACTAGAATGTCTGCGGTTGGCATCTGCCGTGGACATGATATAAAGTACAGTACAATGTGCACTGGTGTTATAAGCAATGAGACCAGCCCCAGCTGCCTCAGGTCCTTGTGTGTGCCATCACATTGAGCATATTACCTCCATGGGGATCAGGATTTCTTTTTCTCCAAATAGCTTTCCTGTCTAGTTGGTTATAGTCTGTCATTGAAGGGGAATATTCATGAACCGTGCCCATCATATTTGAAAGCCCATAAAAAGCTCTTTTAAATGAGTCATCGTGCTCATCTGTAGCTTTCAGTAGTCCAGAGATATCGATGATGAACTCTGCCCCATATTGATACAACACTGCCTCCATTTTTTGAACCCTGTGATGTCACTGATGATAAAGCTGTGTTTAACCACATTGCAATCAAGCATAACTTGATCATCAGTGACATCACAAGGTTCCATAAAAGGTGGCCAGTTGTATCAATATGGGGCTGACTGAATCATTAATATCTCTAGCTGCTGCCAGCTACAGAGGAACCCAATACCTCATTTAAAAGATCTCTTTTTATGGATTTTCAAACTGTGATAGACATTGTTCACAAATGTTCTCCTTTCATTTGTTGTGTTAGTTTAAATAACAGTTTGACATAATTTTCCACTGTTTTACTTAGTTTACTTCAAGCTAGGCAAGTACCCAGTTCCACTGCAGTGCCCATGCACTGCGTTGCCATGACCGGTATGCTGTATTTTTACCTTTCACTTAACATTGTCATTATTTTTAATAGTTCTTTGGTACCACTGCACTTCCTCGATAAGGACCTCTACTGGGCCTCATAACTTATGTTGAGAGTGTTGTGGGTCTATATTAAACATAACATAAAAACACAGAAGTTTTTGACAGATAAAGACCCCTTTGGTTCATCCAGTTTGCCCATTTTCCCTGTGTACTGTACACCGCAACCAACTGCAGGCCTTTCACAATTTCCAGTTGATCCCACCACTTGTATTCCTTCCAAGGTCCCCTTGTATCTGTCAAATGCATGCTTGAATCTTGCAACTGGTTTGGTACATACCACCTCCACTGGGAGGCTGTTCCAGGCTTCCACCACCCTCTCTGTGAATAAATATTTACTCACAGCCCCTCTGAGCCTCCCCTCCTCCAGCTCTGTAGCGTGACCCCTTGTCCTTGAGTCTGTCTTTCTGCAGAAAATGCTACCTTCCTGAACCTTATTAATACCTATTATGTATTTGAATGTTTCTATCATGTCCCCTTTCCCTTCTTTCCTCATGTGTGCTGCTGTTACAATGACACCAGCAGAGTGAAACCAACACAGCGACACAACCCATTCGACATCCACAGTGTTGAACGGTTTGTTGGAGTGCTGTACAGATACAGTGACTCTCGGTGTTGGCTGCACTCCCCTGTAATCTGCCCCCCCCCCAAAGAGTTTGGTAATCTATACATCCAGGGGGTGCAGGGGCAAAGCCCACTGCAAACAGTAAAGGAGCCCCGTACCATGGTGGTTAGTCAACACTTTGCTGGTTGATGTGATCGCTGTTAGCAAATTAGTGTTGATGTAAAGTCCATCAACAACACTCTTTCCTCCACACTGATACAGATGCTGATGTCCAACATTGTTCTGACTGCCAGGCAGTGGATAGGGGATGCAACAGAACAGAGTCTAAAAAGGGGCCATTTTAGGACTATCCATTAGTACTAAGGAGGATATGGTCGTGGTCTCGCTGTGGCCCACCAAGTACAGTGACCCTTTTACGTCTGTCTCCATGACATGTCCACATCATGGTGTGGCCTCAATGACGATAATGGTACTGACATCGGTGCTGATGTAAGGAATAAGACATGGCTGGGTGTTGGTAGTACTGAGATACCCACACACCCAGAGGCGTAGTGAGGCACAAGGCCCCAGGCCAAGTGCTTTCAGCCTCTGGGTGTGTGGGTATCTCAGTGCTACCAGCACCCAGCCATGTCTTATTGCTTCTATAAAATGGGCCCATAGGCAACTTTTAAAAAAAGATCATTCTAAATGTTTTCAGAGCCACAAAAAATACACTAAAATGTTGCTAAATAATGTAAAAAAGTCCCTCCATAGATGTTTTTCACCCGTCAGTCATCTGTCATTCTTCACACTCAATATACTGTGTGATTGTTTACTATGGAATAGAAGAATTCAAAGATCTGCATTATTCCAGTAGTAGAATGCCCCCCCCACACACACACAGACACACAGAATGGTAACACGGAATACATGAATTCAAAAGTCTTAATAGTTCCACTAGCATACACACAAATACACACACACAGGCCTTAAGTGGAGCCAGAACCTCAATTTTATCTGTTGCTAGGTAAGGAGCAGGGAGTTCTTTGGCAAACTGGTAGGGATAGGAGGGGGGGGGTTTCATGGTCATCAAAGAAACACCAGCAATGGAAACTCTGAACAGTACTTGATTCTTAAACTGTGTGTATGTGTGTAAGGAGGGGGGCTCATGAGTGTAAATAACATTAAATTATTTTCTTACTTTATTTAATTTAATGGACTTTTATTTTTAGGGCCTAGTTGAGGTTTTTATGTATGAGTAAAGGCTGTCACCATGTTTGTGATGGAAATTAGGAATTAAGTGGCTTACGAATTCTGTGAGTTGCCCTAGTTGGCAGGGACTTGTTTTTAGCCATTGGTGGTACTCTCTTATTGCCATGGCTAGAACCAAGTCTCAGCCAATCAGGAAACAGGGATTTCCTTGCCCATTTTATATAGCCCTACCTCGAAGCTGAGATGGTACCGATATTGGAGGCTTTAGAACTCCGATAACATAAGTACTGATTGTGGTACTGAGGTCGGTGCCAAGTGTGGTGCCCTCATCGGTACCGAGCCTGGTGCAGACATTGGTGGCAAGCAGCTTTCTTTGTGCCACAGCGGCACCTGAGCCAAGCGCTATTTTCAGACAGTTTTACACCATGCAACCTCACATTACTTTTACTCAGCTTCACATTATTTTCCCACAGTCTTGCTTTCATGCAAAGCATCTTATGCCATTTTCAGTCTTGCATTATTTTCACCAAAGTTTGCATACAAGTTTTGCACTATTTTCATGCACTTTTGCATGCGTTTCCTTAGCTTGGCACAGCATACATGTCACTCATTGCCAGCTTTCCAAAGTTCGGATATCCCTTCCTGAAACAGGATGGTTGGCACCTTCCACCAGCAGTGCAGAGCATCGCCAGGGCGAAGTACTGAAATATTTCTGGGCTAATGTATGCTGTCGCAAGTAGCTCCCTGTGTTATACATTTATAGGGTGAGCATTGCAGCCGTTATTGTTAGGGACCCTTCTAGACAGATTCCCTGTCCTGTGTGACAGAGCATGTCCTTTCAAGGACCTTCCTTCTGCATCTTGTATGGAACACTTTCCACTACAGACATCTTCCTCTGAAGGTAATGTTGTTGTTCTTCCCTTACCCAGACAATTTACTCTCATGTGTGAAGAGTAGACGTACCCAGTACTCTGAATACCTGGCCTTCTCCTCATCGAAACATAGAATCTGTCAGCAGATAAGGACTGCTTGTCCAGCCTAGTCTGCCTGTTTTTCCCTACCCACAGTATCACTGCAGATCCCATTTGATCTCATTGATCCTTTCCAATAAGTAGAAGTCTTTTGTTAGAGGCGCAGTTGGGTCCAAGTGTGGATCAGGTCTGGATACACTCCATCCAGTGCATGTTGAGTCTTGTGCCAGCTGCGCCTCATTTAAATGCTCTGGCGAGCTTTCACATGTGTGCCACACTGATTTTTTTCCCCCTCCAGCAATGTGCTTGGATGTGTTGCCTTGGTTCAACCGGCTGACTTCTGCAATACAAATGCATTCTGCATGGTCACCACCTGGCTAGGTTTTCTGACCCAGTGGCTTGAGCCAGTAAGTAACTGGGTAGAAGACGAGGTCACGAGGTACATTTTTGGGCTGTCGCAGATGACATCCGATTGGCAGTGCTCCCCTATGCCGAGCAGCAAGGTGGCATCTGTTTCACGTCAAAGCACTGCCTCACTAGCATGGGGACTGCGCTTGCTGACAGCCTAGGTCAGTGTAGGGAATTCACAGTAATGGTCCCGATAAGCAGGTGTTTTTCTCCTAGCACACCTGAGGACCATGACTGCCTAATCTCTACAAGCAGCTGCCGGTTGGGCTTGTTTCAATGGCACGTCTTTACAAAGTGCTTCCAGTTCACATGGCGCATCTCAGAGAACTAAGGATTCAAGTATTTCCTTCTCTGCACAACAGGCTAATACTAAACCAATGCAGTGGTGGAAGAGGCTTAGATAGTTTGCTTCTACTTGGAAACCATGGGTATACTTTTGAGTCCCTCAAGCCTTGGGTAGTCTCAGTTCACAGACTGCAATGCTGGAGAGTGCTGAACCTGGGGGCTATTTTCCAGCCCTGTTGTGGGACTTCACAAGAGGACCCCTGGAGGCTGCTTGGTGATAACTGTTCACAAGTGTCATAATTGCTAGATAAGGTGACAGTTAGTTGCTATTGTGATAGAAGCAGCAACTCTGCAGAGGTCTTCTCCATTCCTTTCCATGTCTTCTAATGCCAGTTACACTAGACTGTTCTTTCTGGGGTGAGAAGCCCACTGCCAGGGCTTTAGACCAAAGAGCCCCCCGAGAGCACAGTAGCCACACCAACTTATTGGTGATGTGAGCAGTGCTGTTCAGATTTCAGGTCCTACAGGGTGTAATCTGATCCTTGTTTGTTTGACTACAGCTGCACAGTGATGTTGAGGTCCACATTACTCTCATCCAGGAGAGCACAATGTGCTAGTCAAGAGCTTCAGCCACACAGCAGCAGATCATCACACGTGGCCTCTAGTGGATGACAATGCACAGTCCCTATTCAGCACTGTCCTAGATGGAAATAATAGTAAGAGTTTTATTTACGAGGAAGAGATACACCATTGAGTCAGTGACTCGTTTACAATGGTTTCCAGTAGCAGCCAAACACTGTTGCAGTAAAAGTTACAATATGTTTTCATAAAAGTCACAGTGAACGTTAGCTAGCATAGTGAAAGACAATTAGCAGCTTTACAGTTGGTGGCATCACCCCAGCAAGCCTTCAACAATGTTCAGCTCTGGTTCTATAATAACCAACTTTTTCTCAGTGCTTTAACGACTGCCTCAGTGACTCTTGGCACCAGGCAGGATCTGACTGGCATCCAGACGCCTCCTGTCTCCATGATCCTGGATGGCTCCCAACTGGATGCTGCCTTTGCTTTTAAGTATATGGGTGTTTGGCTTGACAGTCATTTTCTCGCTTCAGACTGACGCCACCCATGCCATGCTCCTCCTTAAGCCTGATGTGCTATACAGAAACAAAGCCTGCATCCCTCCCCCTGCCCGCTGGGAAATTAGTATAACAATGATCCTCCCTGCCTCTGACTTCTGGGATGTGGTTTGTAATGGCCGCCCTGAATCCACCCTAGTCCGACTTCAGCCCCATTCTAGTCCTCCTGTTGCCTTGCTCTGGAGCATCCTCCGCACATGCATTGTTGCTCCCTGTACCTTGCCCACTCTCTTCCTGCCCGTTAAGGCCAGTATCTCTCTCACTGTGCCTCCCTTATGTCTAAGTTTTGATCCAGTTCCCTCTCCTTCACTATCTCTCCTCCCTCCTGCCGTGCCCCGCCCCTCACTCTGCTGACCCTCAGTACTTTTCCATTCCATGGGCCAAAACCTCAACTCATTGGCCTGCGTTCTCTCATTGACTTCTCCTACTTGACCAGCTTGCCAGCACAGTGGCAGCACTACTGCTTGTGATGCTGACGACCCGGGTTTGGGAACGAGCCTGGTTCATCGGAGGGCCAGCGGGGGATGGTTGAGCATCCCAGGGACGTTCACCTCCTCTCGTGGTGGGCGGGAGAATGGTTGCTACTGCAACATTGCCACCTGGATGACCACAGGTGGAGGTGCAGGTAAGCCATGGATCGAGGGTGGGGATGTCGGTGGCATGATGCTTGCATCAGCAAGGCTTTTCCCACACCATGAGGTGGGACAGAAAAGAGAGAAACAACTCTCGACTGACATAGGATGCAATCTGCCATCCACTGCAGGCTCTGCACCGCCAACTGGGCTCGCCGTCTCACTCACCGAAGCTTCAACTCTGCCAGGGAGAGTTAGGGCCAGCCCCCGGCAGCACTTCCCATGGGGGATTATCCATGAGGGAACACGTGAAGTAAGAGGTAAATTCCAGAGATGGTGGATGACGGGGCTGGACGCGGCAGACGGACTGATGGTGGCCGGTCGAGGCCCTAGGGGAAAAGGTATAGTAAGTATAAACAAATAAAAAAAGGCTTCCCCTACTTTGGTCCAGCCTTCCTCACCCTATCCAGTCTGATGCATCTCCTCGCAGTACTCTTTGAAGACGCTGCTGCAGGACTCACAGCCCATGTCTGCTCATGCACCTAATACTCCCTGCTCCTCCTCCTCCTCCGTTTTGCACATCTCACCAGTAGTGTGCATCGCACAGCTTGCTTTGTTCCCACAGCTCTGTACAACAATCTCCCGATTCTCACTGTTCTTTGAATGTTGCTTTGTCAGTTTTGTTTACCCCTAGGCCTTTGTGCTTCCCCATGTGCCCTACCCCCTAGAGTGCCCCTGGAAACAAGCTGTTACAGCTCAGTGGCCTTTTCTAGTAAAACTCTTCCAATCAGTAAACAAAACAGACATGGTTACAATAAGAACACAGTGTAATCAGCGTCAGTACATTTCTACCATGAGTTCCCAACCAAGACACAACATTCATTGAGGAAACAGCAACTTCCAGACACAGCACAACCTCAATTTTTGTACAAGCAAAACTTGGTGGATAATTGAGGGTAGATCATTGAGGGGGATGGATAATAAGGGGCACTAGGACAGCAAACTTTGTGTACAAAGTTTGGTGGACACTTGAGAGTAGCGAATAACAGGGTGGTGGATAACTGAGGGTGCACTCACATACATCCTCATGCTGGTCAACGCAGATCTGATAACCACTGCTTCGGCAGAGTGCACCCCGGGGCCCAGTAGACCCTTCTTCCTGCAGCATTCTTGGCTGTCCTAGTTCCAGGACCAACTGTTGTACCCAAGCCTTCAGTCTCTGCATAAGCAGGCCAGGCTACTAATGATATACAAATCATCAGGTTCGGAACATCACGTTGTGTAATCCAGGCTTTATTAGCAAGGAACCCTTCCAGCAAAAACAGACAGGCTCAGTTCAAAACTGTTTCCTTTATGGCGAGCCGGCACATATTTTGACGTGTGCATTGCGGGTAAATAAATCCTGGCGAATCTGCAGGATTGGTCAGACTCTGGTCTGCAGTTCTCATTGATGAAGGTGCATCAGTCAGACTTTTTTGCTCAGTATAAGACATTCAGTAGAACTCCAAGAAACTTCTTCTCTTCATAAAAGTTCTCAGAGGAAGTCCCCACATCCAGCATTTGTTACCACGATGGTGCAGAATTGGGTTCTTAACCTGATTCATAGTAAGCTACAGGCCTTCCAGTTTAAACAGGCAGCCACATGTGAACTAAAGCTCCTCAGTGCAGAAAGTAGTTTTTCTGGTGCCTGTCACCTCAGCACTATGGGTGTCTGAGTTCCAAGCTTCGGTTAGGGACTCACTTTCTATAGTTTTCTACAAGGATATAGATAGATGGATAGATGGATGGATGGATAGATGGATAGATAGACACTGTCTGTAGATAGATAGAAATGTTTGTATTTTGACAGGAGTTAATCATTAGGACTGTGAGGCCCTATTTACAAGGTTGTCCTGTGTAGATTATGGTTTCAGGTTCAAAATCTTATCATAGTTCCATACATTGCAAAACAACAACAATATAACAAAACCTTAAAGCAATAATACAATAAAACAGTGAAACAGTGAGATGAACAACAAATAACATACCTAACAACAAACATATAACAAGTAATACAAATCTCATAAGACATTCCTAAGACCCTAAGCACAGACAATTCGGTTTCCACATTGATGTCAAACTTCTCCTAGACTGACCCAAGCTACCAGCATTTCTAACATCTAATCTCAATTCATTCCAGATCTTTGGTAAATAATACCTCCTTTGCATCATATGGTGGATATGGTGGTTCCTCATGCACACCCCAAGTGTCTGTCAGAGGTGATGTGGGAGGTTAATACTGAGCAATCCTTGTGTAAGCCCACCTTGAAAGAAGGGCTTATGCTCCCATTTTAGGCATCCTTCCCCCCCCCCCAGAGCTAGGGGATTTATTAGTGCTCGGGGGGTTAGTACCTGCTGGATGCCTCACAGTGGCAGCAGAGAGTAGGTTAAGGGAGGTATATAAGTCAGTAGATAAAAAGTTTTGAAGCCTTTTTCAGCCCGGGGGAGTAGGCCTGGGGCTGGAGGGTGAAGGCTGGAGGAGCAGAGCAGGCAGGATTCAGAAAGCTCAGCAGTCTGAGTGGGCCAGCAGGGGGGAGACCCGCCCCATAGATGGCAGATAGGGATGGTCTCTGCATCAATGTGGTGTCAAGGAGCCAGGAAGGAAGCTCCGAGGGGGAGGATGGTTAGCTAGGTCCTGTGTAATTGGGGGTAAGGGAAGTGCAAGAGGCAGTTAGGAGGCCAGGATAGGCAGGAGCCCTTAGAGATCCCCATCAGGTAGTTTGCCCAGGCTGCCAGGGCTGTGGCAGGGTCCTCACAGGGGGAAGTCCAGTGGCAATGGTCTTTCCCGTTCCCGGTGTGGCTGGGTGGCCTGAGGGCAGATGGAGCCAGGGAAGCCCTTCACCCACTAAGGGGACCTGCTTGGAGGGGTAGGCTCCTGGGTGCCAGTATTGTAGGGCTGGGCAGGTCACAGTGTCATAAGACAGACCTTGGAGGGTGGCCACTGGTTGGAGTTTACCACAAGCCCAGGAGTGATGTGAGAGGGATGTGGGCCTGGGCATGGATCCCCCCCCCAAAACAGTCAGCTGGGAGCAGAAGAGAGTATGGCGCTGCTCGCAAGGTTTGGGCTACTCGGAGAGGCCTGGGCAGTGGCAGGGCCCAAGGCTTCTCTCGTGGCAGGGCAACCTGAAGCAAGGGGCTCAGATACTGGACCAGGGCCGGGTTTAAGGGCCACACACCAGTGGGAGCCATGTAGATAAAAAGGCTCAGCAGCAAGGAGGGAATGGGTGCTGTGAGAGTGGAAGCACCTTATAGAGCAGGTTCCTTGTAGAGTGAAAGTGAGGGGTTGCAGGGCCTAGGTCACAGGAAAAAATCCTGGTATCCCTGGCATTTAGGCCGCGGTCCAGGGGCCAGGTGGGGGAAGCAGCACGCTTTCCCATGCCAGAGTTGGGGCAGAGACCAGTGCCAGAGTGTTGGGTGTAACCCAGTGATGAGTAAGAAAAAAGTCTTGGCTTACCAGCACCAGTGAGTCAGGAGCCTGGAGGGTTCTGAGACGGGAGGTTCCTTGGGTAAAGCATCCAAGCTGAGTAAAGTGAAGGAGCCCTGCTGCACTGCCCATATTCGATGTGCTGCTCTGAGTGTCCAGTCAGGATGAATTGTACAAAGTTTCGATAGCTCCATGGAGCTGCTTTATTCATTTATGAAGGATGTGACCCCTGCATTCCTGAAATCATTTGGGATGTTGGAGCTAAATAAAGAAGTTAGTTTGGGAAGAAAGTTGTAGTGGACATTGCCTTATTTAAACTGGAAGGGAGATAGAATGAAATAGGAACTCCCCCTCCTTGTGTCTAATTTGTCTCATAAGTTTTAATTCCAGGAGAGATGCTGTCACCCTGCATTCTGAATCAAGGGGCTCATGGGTGCAGAGAGTCAGGAGGTGGCAACTGGGAGATCCTGGTCTGGTGGTCGGTGTTCGGGGACAAAATCCAATTTGGAGGTGAGAGTGAGGGTGCACTAGTGTATTGAGACATCTGAAAGGTAGGACCACTATTTTCCTATCTGGTATAAGTGTGCACTGGCTCAGGTTAGCGCTTGATGTAGCCTTCTCTATGTGCCCTCTGGAATAGCTGCAATGAAGATTTATGCCCCTAGACGAGGGGGCCAAGGGGGTGGGTTACACTTAACTCTCATTTTTCCATAATTGTGAATCCTGTGCAGGTTCTACAGTGTTCAGCTGATGTAACACCAATCCTCCATTCTAAACCGATAAATTAAAGGAGCATAACCGGTCAGCTCAGCTATGATGTGTCTTATGATCCTATGATGAATGGAGACCTGTCTCCAAATGATGCCAGCCCCACTGGGCTGGCAGTATAACCTAGAGGTTGGAGTCGAGCTATAAATGAGCTTGGTACTTCCAGAAGACCTGGGTTTGATTCCCACAGCCTCCACTTGCATACTGTGTGACCGGGAACTGTCATCACTAAGAGCTCCACACCTAAGTGTGGGGTTCGTCCTAACTTACACTTTGTGGTTAAAACATACTACTGTTTACTGCAGTGTACTAGTTGGCATCACACTAATTCTGCTGACTTGCAAGCTGATATTTTCTATAACTACAAATACCAGAATCCTCTGCTGCTGACATCAGAGGAGGGCAGCAGCAGTGGGAGATTCAGTAGCCTGCAGTACATGTTAGAGTTTTATAAGCTCTGATCTTTTGTTTGCTGGTCCTGCTATCCTCCCTGGGCTAAGTACAGTCACAGATGACTGTGTTTAACCCTGGGAGAACAGCTGAAGCAGCACACATATGATCGGGGCTTATAAAAGCTCTAAAATACACTGCAGGCTATTGAATCCCTTACTGCTGCAGCCCTCCTCTGATGTCAGCTGCAGGGAATTCTGGGATTTGTAGTTACAGAAAATGTCAGCTTACAGGTCAACAGAATTAGTGTGATATAATCTACTATACTGCAGTAAACAGTAAGTAAACAAAATGTTTTTGCTCACAGAGTGCCAATTGGGACCAGCCCCATACTTGGGTGTGGGGCTCTTAGTGCTGACAGTTCCCCTTTAACCTCCTCAATGCTCCTGGGTTGTCCCTCAAAACAGGGCTTCTGCCTAATGGCCCTTACCTTATTACCAAAGAATTAAATCATAAACAAACAAAAAAAAACAGGGTTGTTGGCTTCATTCAGGATTATTGCTCACTCGCAGCAAAGCATCGTACACTCTTAGTAGGAGTCCATTCCATGCATGCAGTACTTACAGCCGTAGCTAGCCTCATTAATGTGGCTTCCATTGCAGATATCTGTAGAACCACGTCACAGAGTGGTGTCCATTGTACTATCCCATGGATGTCAATCCAGGGCACATGCAGGTTCCGGGTTGGCGGTGCTAGATTGTTAACACTTCTCATGAGTCTTGTTGTCTTACTGACACCCTTATATGGGGGATCTTTTCTGCTTTCCCCTCGACCAAAGAGAGGGTCTGTATGGAGGAGATTGATGCTTAGAAGACAGAAAATTACTTACATGTAACTCTTCATCTTCTCAGTATCTCCTCCAGAGAGCAATAAAAAAAACACCTATGTTTGTGTGCTTACGTGTGTGCACGTGCATGTGTGGGCGCACGTTAGTTGCATGTAAATATGTGTGAGTGCACATGAGCGTGTGCAAGTGTCTATTTTAGGCTGGTGAGAGGGCTCTGATTTACAGAGCTGCCTGTCCCTGGATTCCAGTACTGGCAACACTGTATCTTTGTTAGCTGAGGCAAACAAGGTGTGTCTTTACCTGCTGCTCTGCTTTGATCTACCTGCCTGTAAGGGCAGCTTCAAGTTTTTCACCGAGTGCCTATCTCTGATCTCATGCTCCAGACTGTTAAACCTCTGAAAGTGTTCTTGAGATGTTTTATTTAACCCAGGATATGCCAGCTGAGCTGCAACAACTCATTCACAGCGGGGTCCTGCTTCTACTTGGTTTCACAGCTGTGAGGGGCTGAAGCACAGGGAGGTCAAGGGAGCTGCACAGGGTCACACTACAAGACAGCGCCACTGTGGAATTTTAGCATGGGATCGTCTGGTTAACAGGCCTGCGCTCAAATGACTCAGCCACCCTGCTCTCCATGCATATCAGACTTTAACTGCCTGCACTTCCATAAATACAGATGTATTTTTGGACTGCACAGGACAGTGGAGAGTGGGTACCTTACATAACAGAGGGGATGTGTTCTCTCTCTCTCTCTCTCTCTCTCTGTCTCCAGCAGCCCCAGTGACTGGTTCACAAGCGAGCCTGGTGGCCAGTCTCAAGTCAGACCACTTGCCCAGTGTCCTGTGCAGTTGTCTATCTTTATTATTTAAACATTTACAATCAGACAGTTATATAAACAGATAACCCCAGGCATGTGCTCTATATAAACATATACATCTAAACAGTTTATATACACAAATACACCACCATAGTTGAAACAGACAGTAGCGGGCATGTGTCAACACACAAACATAAACATACACACAAACAGACACAAACAGACACTTAGCCACACATCTGCACACAAACAACATATGTATGAAACTGAAGAGCTTGGATCAACCTCAGACATGCTGTGAGCTGAAACATGGGAGAGGAGACACCAAAGCCCTCGAGCTGACTGAGAAAACAGACAGGCAGTCAGTAAACAAACAGTCATCAGTTTAGTTCAGTCCACCTCTCGGTGACAACACAGGTGTGAAGACAGAGCCGCTAAGAACGCCGCCTTTGTTTTCTGTCCCCTGGTTTTTAGGGCAGGACTATAATGTTCAAAGAGTTTTCATAATCACTCGAGGGGGTATGTAAGAAGAAAAAAAAAAAACAAAGCAACACAAAAAGCAATTTCTCTCTTAAACCACATCAGAAAGTCAAGGAAGCACTGAGTAACAATTGTTCCCACATCTTAAAAAGGTAACAAGGACACCCGTTTCAGTTCTCATCAAACGCTTTCTGCCCAGCCAAGTTCACCTACGACATAGCTGGATTGAGCATGTTGTACTGCTGGTGTATGGGGGCAGCACATGGGGTAATAGATAACAAAAGTAAGTGAATTTCACATCAGCATATGGGAAGAAAGAGGTGTGAGAACTCTGGTTTCCACAATTTTAAAGGTCAGGTATACTATTCCCTATTTGATTAGTATTCTCCTCCAACACTTTCGTAGACATAAATTACAAAATCAAAAAAGACTGGGAGTTACTTTAGGGGAGGGTGAAATGTCTGCGACACGATCAAAGGTATAAGATAAAGAAAGTTAAAAATAGCACATGTATCATAATATTGGCTGAGGTGCAACCAGACTTTACAAAAAATTTTAAATTTACTCCTAGAAATCCCGTATGTTGATATAAATGAATAAAGTAAGTGATTTATGCCTTTATGTATTGAAATGTTTCACCAGAAAGGCACGCTGAGCAACAAGCTGCTCGTCTCCCGGTGCGACCTGGGGGGTAGGGAACAATGGGAAAGAATACAGAGTAATGTTACAATGTTGGAATACAATTTGCTTACTTGCATACAATGAGAGCAGGAGGGATTACAGGTGGATCACATTGGCTAACAATGCAACAGTTAAGTATAGTAGATATGAAGACACATACAGCAAATTGGCAACAGTTGGTAACACAGGAACACATATAATAACTTGGCAACAGAATGTAGCACTAGATGGTAAGTGCACCACTAGTAATTGTAGCCATTAGTGTAACATAGATATTCAAGATTTACAGTGATTGGGGGCGGAAGGCTGTGGAGCCCAAGCTAAGCAGCAGCAGTTTTTGAGCTCTCGATAAAACATCTTTATTTTATTAAATACTGCATTTTGGCATTAAGTAACGCTCATTTTGGTGCCACCGATGAGTAGAGCATCCTCGAAATAGGAGAAATGGGTAATCCCAAAAAGGAAAAATCGCAACGTGGAGCAGACAGAAGTAAAGGACTAGGTGGGGCCTCACGATCTCACTCAGTACAGCAGGCCGAAGTAGACATCGAATCCCAAGAAACCATTGCTCCTTTGGGGCTCAAGCTTCAGAGCTTAATTGCATCGGTCTCCACTCTAAATCAAAAAGTAGATGATTTCAACACTTGAGCTTTGGTTGTTGAAAATGCGGTGGATGGCCTGAAAAGGGACTTTCAAGATGTCCGAAGGCAAACAGACATGAACACTCTACCAATGCCCTGATGGTGAAAGAGAACCAGCACATGCTTGCACGATTAGAGGCCTTGGAAAACCAAATTCGCTCAGGAACTATCCGAATTCTCGGTCTCCCAGAAGGTAGTGAGGGGGATCATCCTATTATGTATATTCAAGAATGGCTGACTGAAAAATTAGTACCAGAAGGAGACGATATCTCATGGGACATTCAAAAAGTTTACAGAATCAACCCCAGAGGCCAACAGCAGAACACGGAGGAACCCCGTACACTTATGGTTGTCACTTCAGGGTTTGGGGTTCGCGATCGTATCCTTAAATGCGCCAGAAGAGTGAGTCCTATTATGCAAGAGGAAAACCACATCTACTTCTTCCCAGATATTAGCTATTCCACCCGTCAGAGGCGAAAGCATTTTGATGGCATACGACAGACTTTGAGAGATGCTGGGATCATACATACCATGATATTTCCAGCAAGGCTCTGGATCATGCATCAGGGGAAAGTCTTCCTATTTTTGGATCCTGTTGAAGCAGGGAAATGGGCTACATGGATGGCTGCGGGGTCTAGAAGCCGCGGTGAAGTTGCTGACAGCGACGACTCAGATGGGGACACTTGAGCGGGAGGCTGTCTTAAAAGATCACAAGTACACCTTTTCTGGCTGACCAGCTAAGTGACTTTGAATTTTGAATGTTCTCTACTGTCTACCTGTTGGTTTATGGGCATTGCCTAAAGACTGGGAGTTTTAAGCCCACCGTATCGTTCCTTTACTGCTGAGGTTCATAATAATAACCTTACAATTTATTCCTGTTATTTTGTGCTCTGGGTATGCTGTAAGGGGTGGCCTATTTGGGGCTCAATATCAAACGGAGGAAATATGTTCAATTATTTAGATAGCTCTGTCAGGGGAAGGTTTAATTTTTGTATCTAAATGTTTAAAGTGTAGTAAATGGTGAATTCTGCTGCATTACATTTTATGGTTTAGTATTACTATCACATTTAGGTGATCACATGGCACCCTGAGTCCCTTAAGGGACTTGTTTCCTTTAATTAGGCTGGACAGTGATGGACAATCCTAGAATTTTAAGAGAGCCATGTCGCTCATGGGCTCACCTGCACAGCAAACTTGAGACTTTTGTTTAGTGTTATTAAAAGGTACTCCCAATTGATGTAGCTCTATATAGTGGATGCATAAGTATGAATATCCTGTATTTCAGGGGATTATTTCTGTATTCCCAATGGTATCAAATTTATGTATGGTCTGTTAACTATATGCGATATATATTGTAATGATATATGATAAATAATAAAAAATAAAGTTTAAAAAAAAGATTTACAGTGATTGGAGTAAAGAGAGGAAGAATGGAAGGAGGAAATGAAAATTTGTGGAGGGTAGAATGGAAGAAGGGAAAGGAAATTTACAGCGAGATGCAGACAGAGCACGATTTTCGAGGCAAACAGAGATGACAGGGTGAACTAAAGTGCATGTAAGTGGGGTATGGGGTAGGTTATAAGTGCTTAATTGAGTGTAGGGGTAGGCAAGTGTTAGGCTATGTTAACTGGGAGGGGAGGAGGAGAGGAGAGGTAGAGTATGGCAGGGTGAGAGGGGTATTGTAGGTGGGGGTATCCGGGGGGGAGCTGAAATTCAACAGTGTCCTGTTATCTCTATCTGGGCAGGGTGGTGGATAGCCCTACTGGTAGGACACCGGTTATAGGCGATAAGAGTTATTTGTATATAGTGATGCGAGAGAGGGGTGTTGGGGAGGGATTTTTGGAAGGGGGTAGCAGAGGTCAACTATAGTGGGGGGTAGTACCCCACCAGTGTTCTGGGTGACCCTGCCTGCAGAAGGCAGTGATCTAGCAGTGACTGAGGGGGTGCAGCAAAAGGGGAAAGGGGGTAAAGTTGTTGCTCACTGTACGTTATGGATCCTGACTGCACAAGGCAGTGATCGAGCTCGCAGGAGGGAGATAGAGTAAGGGTAGAGAAAGAAGGAAGAGGAACACTTTAGGAGGAGGGAGAGTAGGGGACAAGGAGTAACATGATCAGAGGAAAACAGGAGTGGTGGGGAGTAGGCATATGGTAATATAGGCTATGGGGAGATGGTGGGGAGATTAGGGAGGGTCATGGATGGCACAGGAAGGGGCAAGGAAGTTCTTGAGGGCAGAGTTAATGGAGTAGCAAGAGGATGAGTGGCGAATTTGGGGGTAGTGAATTCCAGATTTTTGGGAGGCGATAAGAATAACCCGATTGGCCAGTTAGGGTGGAGTGGTGTGGGACCACCAGGGTTCGTGAGTCGGTAGATCTTAGGGAGTGGGAAGGGGGGGGTGGCTGTAAAGGCAGGGGAGAGATAGGAGGGAAGTTCACCCAGCCAGTGCTTGGAGGTGAATTTTGCACAGTGAAAGAGACATTGGTTTGTCAGGGAAGGGAAGGATAGGGCATGGTAGAGACCACAATGATGAGTGCGGAGTGGGGCGTCAAGGGCAAAACGGCAAAAGGAGTTGAGGAGGGTATCTAGTCTGACCAGGAGGACTTAGGGGCAGCACCATATACTGTGTTACAATAGTCAAAGATAGGTAGGATCATCTTCTACACAATCTCACGCCTAGCCACGGGTGGGATGCAGGCACAGTTTCTGAATAAGGCACCGAGCTTGGGACGTAATTTTTTCTGAATGGCGTTGATATGACCAGAGAAGTTCAGGTGTTAGTTCAGCCAGACACCTAAATACCTGAAGGAGGATGTGTCCTTGAGTAAAGTCCCATTAGCCTTTTATTGGACCAGTGAGTAATTTTCAGTACACAAACTTTCCGGTACATGGAGCCAGTATTCAGGTGACAGCAGTTTCTATAAAAGTAATGTTTGTTTTTAAAAACTGCAGTGACTTGAGGGACAACTCTGTGTAGTCCTGAAAGGCTGTATGCCGACATGTACTTGTTGGTCTGATAGATATCAGATCACCTGCTTTGTTCACCATTTTGTACATTTTGTACAAGGACTAAAACAGCTACAGACATACTGTATGTTGATACATGAAAGCAGAAAGCAGTATTATTGACACAATATATCAATAGTAAAACGTGTGTATCAAAGAACAGATATGAGTGTGTATAGATATATATTTAGATTATATATCTATATATAGATATATGTAACAGATAAACCACTCTGAGATGTGCGGGCGCGCTCTGATATACGTACGAGGCCGCAGGCCGAGTGCGTCAACCGCCCAAGGCGTGCGTATATCAGAGCGTGACCACAAACCTCAGAGTGGTTTATCTATATTATAAAATGTCAAAATTGTTTTGGAGGGGGATAAAAGTGCAGGTGTGCAGTCGCGCTCTGATATACACACAGTCATGTGATGTGTTTTATACAATCAGAACACTGGATTTGGATTTGTTGCTCATTTTATAAATATATATATATATATACACACACACACACACACACATATGTTATTTATAAACTAGGATATGAAATCCTAGTGATCTGATTGGCTGAGAGCACAACCTGACTTGTTATCAGAGCATACCCGGACAGTTCAGAACAGTTTTTTTTGTATAAATTTGTCTGTTTATTTGACATTACTCCAACCAGGATAACTCCATGAGATGCGGCATCTTGTTTTCATGGGGGTCTAATGGAGGAAAGCAGCAGACTACAGGTAAACATAGTCCAGCAGGAACAGTTAACATGCAGATTTATTTATTTATTTCAAAAGGGTTTCACCAGGAAAGACATACTGAACTGATAACAGCTCGTTTCCAGATGCATCCTGGGGAGAGGGGGGATGAGGAGGGTAATGCACAACAATTATACACAAGTAATTACAAGGCAGGTAGATGTTCAGGTAACAGACATTAACTTACAATCATACTGTAATTAATTTATACAGTATTACTGAAAATATTTCATGGATGAGGCAGTCTCAGTCCAGAAGACAGCAAGGAGGTACAAATACAGCGCAGAGTGCAAAAAGAAGGAAAGGGGCTGAGAAAGCTAACTTTAGGTACGAGGTGCCAGGGGTGATGGGGGATACCAAAAGGGAGGCAAAGAGAGGCAGGAGGAGAAAGGGAGAGAGGAATGAGAGTAAAGACACAGGGACAACTATCTGGAGCAATTACAGATGTGGGTAGAGAAATCATGGAGTAGAGAGGCGAATGAGCACTGGGAAGTAGCAGGGTGGAGGTTTAGGGGGAAAGAATTCCACAGCTTGGGGAAATGGTAAGAGAAAGCAAACTGGCCAGCTGACAGTTTTCTTGAAGGGAGAGCAAGGGAGTGATAGCAAGAGTTACAAAGAGTGTAAGTGGAGAGTGTTGAGGTGTGTGGAGAGGAAAGAGGTAAGGTAGATGGGGAGGGAGCCTAGCCAGTATTTAAAGATAAAGATGATACTGTGAGCAAAGCATCTGGCTTCAAGGGAGAGGAGGTAGAAAGAGGAATAAAGGGAGCAATGGTGGGTGCGGAGTGGATAGTTCAAGGTAAAGTGGCAGAAGGAGTGAAGGGGGGGTCCAGTCTGGCTAGGGTGGTCTTAGGAGCAGTGTTATAGACAGTATTGTCAAAGTCAAAGATGGGAGAACCATTTTTTGGACAATAGCTCAGTAAGCAGGAAGAGGGATGCAACCTCTATTCCTGTATAACGCACCAGGTTTAGGGTGAAGTTTTTTGTGGATGGTATCCATGTGTCCAGAAAAGTTGAGGTCATAGTCAGACCAGACACCTAGGTACTTCAATGAGGGAACATCATCAGTCGAGGCTCCCTCCAAGGGGTGGAAGGAGGGAATGGCAGGAAGCTCAGTGAGCTTCAGTTTAGTGCCCAACTGTCATGGACGCCATCTTCTTTGCACTGAGTGACAGCTGATTGGACTGGAACCACTGCTGGATATTACTGAAGTCCGGTTGCAGCCTGGCCATCAGATCAGAGGGGGAGGAACCAGGGGTGACTAGTACCCTATCATTAGCATGCATGTGGATGGACACAGAGGAGCAGGCAGCAGGGAGGATATTTAGGAAGACTGAAAAGAGAATCGGTCCAAGGATGGACCCTTGGGGGACACCAGTTCGGATAGGGAGAATGGGGGGATAGGAAATCTCCAATTCTAACAGACTGAGTCCAACCCTCAAGGTAGGAATGGAACCAATTAGAAGTGGAGTCAGAGAGCCCTGCTGCCCTAAGCTTGCAAAGGAGAAGGGGATGGGATACAGTGTCAAAGGCTTTGGCCAGGTCGACAAAGAGAGCCGAGGTGATTAGGCCCTGATCCATGCCCGAGAGAATGGAGTCAGGGAGCCAAAGAAGGGAGAAGGTGGTGGAGTGGAATTTGTAAAAACCAAGCTGGAAGGAGGTGAAGAAGGAAGTGGAGTCATGGAAGGATGAGAGCTGAGCCAACACAAAGTGTCCTTGTAGCTTAGAAAAGGTAGGGAGCAGGGAGATGGGGCAGTAAGTGCCAGGATGGGAGGAGTCTCATCCTTTTGGGAAGAGCTGTGACAGTGGCTTGTTTCCAGGCACTGGGGACAGAGGCAAGGGAGAAAGCGAGATTAAGAAGAGAGGTGACAGGCAGAGGCAGAAAGATGGAGGAGTTTGGGATTGAGTCCATCAGGGCTCTTGCGCTTGGCAGGATTAAGAGCAAGGAGAGGCTTGAGGGCGTCGGCAGTGGTGACAGAAGTGAAGGAGTAGGAGGGAGCGAGGGAGGCAGAACAGGCACAGGAGGCGAAGAAATGAAGAAATCGTTGAACTCTGATGCAGCAGAGAGGGCTCAGAAACTGGGGTGTTATGCACCTTGAGTACCAGGGGGGAGGAGGAGGAGTGGGATGAGGGGGAGAAGAGGGCATGGATGACCTTCCAGAATTTGGAGGGGTGATTAAGGTTGTTCTGGGAGGTGGTGGCGAAGTACTCAGCCTTGGCAAGCCTAGTTGCTCTGGTACAGGCATTGTGAAGGGCATGGTACTTAAGTAAGTCCACAGGGGAGCCAGAGGACTTTTGAGACTTCCAGGCAAGACCGCGTGCACAGAGACAGGTCAGTAATTCCACAGAAATCCTTAAACCCCAGGCTTACTACATGAGGCAGGGCTGAAGGGGACAGGCCTCCCCCAAGAGACCCTGCCAAGTAGTGAGGGGGACAGTAGGCTGCACAAGGCCTGAATGTCTGAGGTCTCAATATGCAGGTCTGCGTGTTATTCCTTGTTACAGTGGAATCCGCTTAAATGCACACCCGTTTTGCATGGCGAAAATGTGCATTTAAGCAGAACATGCATTTAACCAAAGTTGCCTTTCTGTGCCTTAATTAAGTATCCAGTGATCGCATTTACCATAAAAATAACATTTATTGTTCCAAATGATAACATACTGTAAACTCATTCATACTGTATCACTTTAAAATCACAGCTCAGTGTTCACGGCAGTGTTCTCTTACTTGGTTAATCTCTTAAATAAATAAATAAAACTGCCTTTGTTTTATACTCTGTATTGCAAGCTGGGTCATGTAATGTTCGGACTCGCTGCTCTCTAGTGCGCACAAATAAACGTAATCTTTCAAGGCAACCACTTGTGCTGGATGTTACCTGCATAGATCTACAATGGAATTGCTACAGAATATAATTACTGTAACTTAAACACATTTCATTTAATAGCGCAGCCTTCAGTTTTACAGAACTTGCTGTCAAATTGTTTCAGTGAAATACAAAAACTCTCATATAGACCTATTTAAAAAAAACTAGAGTCTAAAGCTGACATGAATTGGTTGAATCATGAATGTCATAAAATGTACCTATCTGTGGAATATTACCTTACAATGCTGCTTTCTGCTGGCTGCTGACTGATGGAGAGAAGCATTAACAGCATTGAGGGGCCGTGTTAAATGCACCCGCAACACCTCATTAAGAACCATTAAAAACCAGTGTACTAATCCGGCGGTAGTTACACCTGATTAGATGTGTCAGTGATCAGGTGGTTGGTGTATTTAACCGAAAACTGCACTTATCCAATGTGCACTTATGCAGAATGTTTAACACTGTAGATATAGAAAAAAAACCGGAAATCAAAAAGCTGTGCTCTAAAACGGAATGTGCACTTAAGTGGAATCCACTGTATAACATGTTTTTTTTCAGTAAGAGAACTCATTGTTCAATAAGTGTCACCTGACAATTCATCAATCTGTCTTATACGCACAGTAGGCTGTGCGATGCCTGAATGTCTCAGGTCTCAGTATGCAGGTCAGCATGTTATTCCCTGATACTGACTCCCTCCTGAGGTGCCTGGACACAAGGGCTTCAGTGCACACATGCATACACAACTGGGTGCCACCGAGCAGAGCTGGCAGGCCACCCAACCTCCCTAGTCACTCCTCCCTTGCACTGCCCCTGTGGTCACCGAGGTGGCGGTGTATCTGCGGAAGCAGAAATCAGCCCTTCCCAGAAGAGAGCGTCCTCTGAGATGCTCAATCCTTCCCCTTCCCCACTGGCCCTCGGATGCCTCGGACTCATCTCCCAACCTGTGCTGCTAGCATTGTGAGCAACTGTCCAACTGCTGTGCCAAGGGGATGACTGGCACACCCTTTTCTACTTTTGTTACTTACTACAGCGTAATTAAATAGCCACGGGTGTACTAAGAGTATGGGCGAGAGAGAGAGTTGTCGGGATGGGGGGGGGGCAGTAGTGCCAAGAGGGGATTATGGAGCAGTTGGACTCCTGTAGGTAATGTGATGAAGGACGTGGAGGCTTGAGGGGGTAACAGACAAAGACAGATAAAACAGTTCGGCAGCCAGGTTCTATCTGCTGTGCATGCTAGGAGGATACTTGCATTCAGGATATATTACTCAGTGTAGGGAGGAGAGCAGTGGTTTCAAAAATATCTTTTTAGGAAGAACTTCGAAAAAAATCTGTGGTGATAGTGACTCAGATTCCAAGTTTGGTTAATAATAGCTTTCCTTTTTTTCTTTCAGAAATACAAAGGGCAAGTGGCGACAGTGCTGCTATGTCCCATAAACCAAACGTTAGGTCAGAAGGATCTCCCGGAGAAGGACCGACAGGGAACACCTTTTCCTACTGAGTTGGCAGCAGTTCTCCTGCAGAATCTCCTCTCTCAATAAAAGTGTTTATTTTAACTAGTTCCACTGTGGCTACTCATTCTACACACCGAAGTATCAAGTAATAGGTGCACATACAGCTGGCCCGCCAATGCAGTGGTAGCACAATCACTTCCAGCGCTGATGACCCAAGTTTTGGAAGGAGCTCGAGTCATCAGATGGTTGGCCGGGGAAGAGGATCGAGCATCCAAGGGACTGCTCTCCTCCAGGGAAGGAGTGGTGAGGCACTTGAAGTAGCACTGTCCACTAGCGGAGGCTGGGGGGACAAGTGTTCTGAGCAGCAGAGGAGTGACAGCCGTCCGGCGTGCCACACACGGGAGCATGTATGGCAATGACAGTGATGCCACTGCACACTGCTCCTCCATGCCACAAGAAGAGGAGGGGGAATGAGAAAACAGAGGAAAACATCTGGGATGGCAGGATGACTGTTGCCCCTCACAGGCCCCACTACCGGCAACTCAGGCATGGCTGCTGGATCCTTGCGCATTCCCCGCTACCCTGACACAGCATAAGCAACGGAAGTAAGGACCAGTAACTCCAGAGGGAAGCTGGGATGATGTGGCTGGGGGGGGGGCAGCATAATGGGAGCCATAGCAAAAGAGAGAAAAGGGACCACCTGAAAAATAAAGTTTCCTTAAAGGGAAACAGCACCAAGTGCCTTACTCCCAAGTGTGGGGCTGGCTCCAATTTGCAGATTGTACGTGAAAGCATTTTTTTTACTGTTTACTGCAGTATAGTAGGTTGTATTAGACTGATTCTGCTGACTTGCAAGCTGACATTTTGCTGTAACTGAAAATCTCCTGCACATGATGTCAGAGGAGGGTTGCAGCAATGGGAGAGTCAATAGTCAGCAATGCATATTAGAATGTTTATCAGCTCTGATCCTTTGTTTGCTGGATCCACTGTCTCTCTGGGCTAAGTACAGTCCCAGAGGATTGTACTTAGCCTTGGGAGAACAGTGGGACCAGCAAACATCTGATCGGAACTAATAAACGCTCTAACAAGCACTGCATAGTGGCTGTATTGTCTCTGCTGGGCAGTCGTCTGTCTTTGCCATGATGCTGTCGGCAGCACTGGCCCAGGTTTTGGTGTGACCAGAAGTTGAATGCCTTGATCTGCTTTTGCTCTCTGCTTGTAGCTTTACTGCTCAGGGAACAGCACAGCCCTTTTGGAGAACAACCGCAAGAGAAAACTCAGCCACACAGAGCAAAAGAAACACAGTAAAAGGGCCTCATGAATGATAGGGGTCAAATAAGCTAAACTACTAAGTGCTCCTTGAATGCTAGCCAGCCTGCCATGCAGGGGTGGTGCTACTGCATGTGGCATCAATGACCCCAGTTCGGGAATAAACTCAGGGAATCAGACGGTTGGCCAGGGTGAGGAGCATTAACCCTCCACTGGCCTGCTGTCTGCCTTCCCTGGGGTGTGTGGTGGTATGGAGCTTGGCATTTGCCTGGGTCCTACTGGTGGCTGGGGGGGCAGCAGGCCTAGACTGCAAGAGTTGGGCAGAGGAGGGGCAGATGCCCGGCATGCACTGCACAACAGCGTGCGTCAGACCGCCATTGGCGTCACTGCACACCACTCGTCAGGAGGGAGAGAACACAGGAAACAAGGTGCACCAGAGGCAGGATAACTCTCTGGCCACCCAGAGGCCCCACACCCGCTGACCCTGGCCACGCTGCCCATGTGTGATTGTAAGTCCTGGGGGAAGTCGGGCTGACAGGGCTGGGATAGGTGGCATGAAGGGGGCTGCTGGTGCACGAGGAAGAAAGTATAAACTGCAAAAAAAAAAAAGGGCTTCTTGAATACCAAAGTTTCATAAATTTAGACAGTTGCTGCCTCCGTCTAAATCATGAGTGGACAGAATCCCTGGGAAAACCTGTACTTCCTTTGCTAATATTCTGAACAATAACCCTAGGAATTTGACAGGAACTTTGACAGGAACTGATCTGCTGTATCTGGAACAGACAGTGCCAGTTTCTTCAGTCAGCCCGCCCCTCATTCACGAATGTGGGGTGAGAGAGTTATTTCCACCCCTGCACACAGTGTTTGTGTTTGACTCAAGTCAGAGGTATGACACTGCCCCCACAGGGCCTCGACCCTGGCCCGCTTCCAGACAGACCCAGACACAACAACACTCTGCAGCTCTGAAACTATAGAAACGGCAAACAGTGACATCCGGTGAATCACACAGAGCAGGGGAAGGCAAACAACGCAGTCATGGACACACTCACACTCACTGGAAGTCGGGCCCCCCTTGGGATCTCCCCACCCCCCAACCCCCATTTTTATTTACTGAAGACCACGGTGTGGTTCAGTCATTTGTCCCTGTGTCTCAGGTCTGGGCTATTTTAGTGTGGGGGGGGGGGGTAAGTGGTCCAGGCCAGGTCTTATCCTGAATCGCAAAGAACCTCATGCACAGATGTCCTTGTAAAAGTACCAGGTACACAAAGTGTAACTATTACACCCCATAAGTATGTCTTTCACTTGTGACTTTAGTGGGGACTGTATTCATAGTAATATACATAACATTAATAGTAAATGCAGCAATTTAAGGTACCTACTCTATTTGTATTATGACTGCCTCATCCATTGTTTGTCCCAAACACATTATGTATGTTTTTGTTTCTTCTGTATTACAGTACCATTGTAAACTCCCTACCCCCAGGGCGCATCTGGAATCGAGAGGGACTCTACTCAGCATGCCTTCCTGGTAAATCTCTTAAATAAATCTTTTAAATAAATAAATAAATATAAGGTCTCAAGGTTATCTAGGTCCATCAAGTACTCCCCCCCCCAACCCCCGACTTCCTAAGCAGGGACAAACAAGTAGGCTGTGCAGACAGGTACAGTACTCATTTATATTCACAGATCATTGAACACCGTCTGATGTGAGTTAATCAGTGTCCCTGCCAAAGGAATCAGGGTAACAGCCTTCTACCAAAGAGACACCAGGGTATTAGCCAATTTAGGTGCATCAAGGTAAAATACAATCACCAAGGGGACACAGTGGATAAAATCCAGTCATGAGAGGGGCACAGATTTACTATGAAAGACTGACAGGCAGTTGCCCAACAGTCATAATCCTGATGCCACAAGCCCAACACATTGCACATCCCCGCCTCCTCCGCACAAAAAGTGGAAGAAAAACCTGATCCTGCCTCCTCGATGATGCCCGTTCCAGCTGCAAATTGGCTCTCAGGCCAACTCCTGCCTTTTCCATGTTCACGGCGCCCTTGGGCCGGGGCCCCACCCTGGGGGGCATGCAAGGGGGTTCAAGGAGGACGGCTAATATGAGAAGCCACAGCCAGAGTCCATGACCGGGCAGATGGTCCGGCGGTCAGGGAGCAGGACCAAGAAATACAGAATTAAAAAAAAAAAAAACAACTGTGGCGCACAAGACCTTAGATACAGATCTATTATTTTTTTTTACTTAGTCCTGTTTTTCTCCATGCACTAGTGGCCCACTTCATGCTGGCCACCCGAACCCCATTACCTCAAGTTTCCCCAGGACGTACTGTCACACAGAGGCTGTGTGGCTTGGGTCATCAGGTATGGGGCTTGCGGGTGGCCTGAATCATCCTGCCACCAGTACACTCATTTTTCTGTGTTCTTCCTCCCATCACGAAGGGGCAGGCATGCAATGATGCAGTGGCAGTGTGATGCACGCTCCCATGTGCCGTGTGCTGAGTGTTTGCCCCTCCTCCACTCATCTCTTGCAGGTCTCAGCATGCTGTCCCCCCAGATGCTGGTAGGGGCCAGTCAAGCACCAAACTTCCAGCCACCCCCCCCCCACCCTGGAAGAAGAGAGCAGTTAAGCAGACACTCAGTCCTCCTCTCCCCTCACTCCGGCATCAACCCTCCACGTGTCCCCGAGCTTGTTCCCGAACTCGGGTCATCAGCACCCCAGGGGTAGCCCTACCGCTGCACTGGCAGGCCAAAATATAGACTTATTTTTTTAATCCTATTGCTGCATTGCGTTAACTGTGTTTTTTTTTTAATTACTGTTTTTCCTTCCCCAGCCAGGCACCCTCTCAGCCTTGGCCACCACTCAGCCCTGTCAGCTAACCCAGACCCCAGAGAGCTCTATTTACCTGCCCTGTGGGATGATCCTCCCATGGTAGGCTGGGGGGGGGGGGTCAGCTAATCCTCCTCCAACTGGAGTCCACGAATTTGTTGTCAGTGGGGCTCATCGTGCGTGGTGGGCAATGTGAGTCTCAAGTGTACCGACATCTTCCTGCAGTGCTGGGAGAGGGATGCTTCCCATTAATGTCCCTCTCAGTGATGATGGACCATGAACACATGGAGAGGCATGTAACAGGCATGCATGCTACAAGACCCCCACCAAGATTCCACTGTCTGGGTACCCCAGGTGATGCTAAAGCAGCTTGGAAGGCTCTGCCATCCACCCACAGGACAGCAACCTCTGGGATGCTCGGTCCCCCCACCCACACCTCTATTGTCTCCTGATGACCCAGACTCATTTCTAAACCCAGCTAGCATTGCAAGTGGTAGCAGCCATACCTGCTGCACCGGTGGTTCAGTGCTTTGTGTTACCACTGTAAAAATACAGCTACTTATTGGTGAGACACTGATTAACAATTTACCAGTTTAAAAGGCCGTCTCCCCAGCCATCTCAGGACAACACAATTTAAAATCCTACACCACTATTATTACACTCCATTTAAACGTAAAAATGTGGGATATTTATCACTGGGGAATGCTGGAGATGCTGGGACCCTAACGAAGACCTGTTATACATGTCGTGGAACTGCCCACACATAAAACACATTTGGAGAGAGGTCCACAGAATATGTGAAGAGGTTGTAAAACATAAAACACCCTCTTCACTTTTATTATTCATCATAAGGGTTTCTTCTATGTGTAGGAATTTAAGAAAAGAACAAGTTTACTGGATCCCTAACCCCTAAAAACTCCTTTTAACTAAATGGAAAACTTCCCAGATTCCATCTTTCAGAGAATGGTGCATCAATCAATCAATCAACATTTATTTTTAAAGCGCTTTTCAGCAAACCAAAGCGCATATACAATATAAAAACACCAAATCAAAAAAAAAATATATAGATATATATATATATAAAATAACAGGCAGCAATCTCAGAACTAAACATTATCCCCAAAAGCCTTTTCAAATAAATACGTTTTTAATGAGGATTTAAAAGTCTCGGTGGACAGGCGCACTCTAATCTGATGAGGTAGAGAGTTCCACAGGGTCGGAGCTACAAAACAAAAAGCCCTAGCACCTGATGTCTGCAGACGGATCCTGGGAACCTCCAGCAGTCCTGGGGCGGAGGGGGCATTAGGGCCAAAGGAGGTCTTGCAAGTAACCCGGTCCCTGTCCATGTAGGGTCTTATAGGTCAGCAATGCAACCTTGAAGGTGTTCCTCCATCGCACCGGCAGCTAGTGCCATTCGCGAAGCACAGGCATAATGCGGCTAGCTCTTGACAGCCCTGTCAACAATCTGGCCGCAGCGGTCTGCACCAGCTGTAGGCGACGGAGATCCACCCCCTGTAACCTTGGGTATAGAGCATTGCAGTAATCCAGACGAGCGGACACAAAGGCGGGAACCAATGTAGGAAGGAAGGAACAAGTTAAGTGTGATGGCAAACAACAAAGGAATCTCCTCTCTCCTGTCTGGAAATTCCAGCATATTTAATAAACATGGTCTTCATTCCTAAAGATGCAACTGGATTTATACAATTATTTTGATTAGCGTAGTAACCAGTACTAATAGCGGTAATACTAATGTGGAATGGACTGGGTTTTTTTTTTGTTTGTTTGTTTAGTCTTTGGTAACCGGGTAAGGCCCACTAGGCAAAGGTGCCTGTTTTCAGGGGCAACCTGGGAGCACTGGGTGGTTAAGTGACTTGCTCAGAGTCACACAGTATGCAAGTGACGGTTGTGAGACTCAAACCCAGGTCTGATCTGCAGGATGTACCAAGCTCATTCACAACTCGTTACTCTAATAGAACTGCTGTAATTGTTATTCTTGAATAAGTTCGGCCTTGTTCATGATTGTCTATGTACCGTCTTTGGCATGTAATCTGTAACATATGCCGTTGTTCAGTGTCACTCATTGCTGCTGTACTGTACTTGTTGTTGTTCACTGACCCTTGACCCCATGTAACCTCCTGGGTCATGCCTGAAAATAGGCATTTAACTGTTTAGTGCACTTACTTGGCCATCAAAACCTAAATAAATAAATACATACACATACATACGTGTATAAACAGATTAAATATAAAGTATGGTGCAGACTGATCATGAATAATTGTAAAATGTCAATATCTGATTGTTATATCTAAGTTCTAAAAATTCAATAACATTTTTATTGGTAAAAATTAAAAAGTCATCTCCCGCCAGTCTGCCAGCACAGCGGCAGGGCTAACGCTCACAACACCAGCGACCTGGGTTTAGGAGTGAGCCTGGGATGTTGGGAACCTTCCACAGGGGAGGACGATCGAGTGTCCCAGTGCATGTTCTCCTCTTCTGGGGAGGGAGGGAGGGCTGCATTGCCTTGCTCTGTCACCACCAGCTGTAGGGGTACATGCAATAGTGCAGCAGATGGGGCATAGGGAGAGGGAGAGGGAGATGTAGCGGAGCACGTGGCAGGGTGTGCACATGTGTACACTTCCACTGGGACAGCTGTCCTGGTGCTGACTTCCCCACAGGGAGGAAAACTGCAGTGGTGGGGGGGGAACTAAACGATAAATCCCCTCCGCATGGCTCCATGATGGACTACATGGCTGGGTGGTACATCTACCCTGCTGGGCAGAGAAGCAAAAACATACTTACAAAAAAAGTCATGTCTGTGACGTCTACTTATTCTGCTGTTGGGCACATCCTAGGTAAGGCTAATAGCAAGTAAGACTCCTGTCTTCTGTAGCTACCCGTTATGTCACTGACAAAAACTGAGGGGAACTGAAACACAGTGACAACACACTCAACATCATTTAAGCAATAATACATGACAAGATGTGTGTTACGGCAATATCAAACCCCAGGCGCCTTGTTTGCCTTCAGCCAGGGGCATAGGCGGGGGGCGTTTAGGGTGTTCAAACACCCCCTGAAATAACCTCCAAAATGTTTTATTTATCCAGATTCCAGTCACACGCACGAGGCACTGGGGGTAAAAAAATTCCACTGAAATTCGGGGTCTGGTACATGTAACAAAATTGTGGTTTTTTTTTCCTTCAAGAAAAGCCCCAAAACTCACCACAGAGCATGCAAACTCCCCAGAGATAAGGCCACAGCCTTTATATAGAAATCTTTCACAGATCACAGTATGTTACAAAAACTGCATATGGGGTCAGTGGTTGATTGCACTGTTGGATAGCCAGTTGTGCACAACCACTGGAGGTTCTGCAGACTGTAATGCCAGCCAGAGTCTCCCACAACCCTGATTCCATGTGGAAAAAAAAAATTCCCATGGAATTAGGGGTGGGGAACATGTTACAAAAACTGTATTTTTCTTCAAGAAAAGCCCCAAAACTCACCACAGAGCATGTACACCTCCCAGAGCTTCTGGGGGTGGACCCCTTTATCCCGACACCCTGACAGCGAAACACGGAAAATGACCACTACAGCAACAGTCGCTGTAATGGTCTGTTTCCTTTATGTGTCCAGACCCCTCCCCGGACCAACTCCAACCTGGAGTTGGAATCCTAAAGTCTGGGGGGTGCAGGGGCAGACACTGGCTGGACAACAGGACACAGCAGGTAATAGTAAATGGAGTCCACAGTGAAGAAAGGAGGGTTAATACTGGGATACCGCAGGGTTCAGTACTGGGACTGGTCCTTTTTAATGTCTTTATAAGTGACATTGCGGATGGACTGGAAGGGAAAGTATGTCTCTTTGCAGATGACACAAAGATCTGCAACAGGGTTGATACGCAAGGTGGGATGGAAAAGATGAGAAGGGACTTGGCAAGGTTGGAGGAATGGTCAGATGTATGACAGCTTGGATTCAATGCAAAGAAGTGCAAGGTAATGCACCTGGGAAACAAAAACCCAGGGCAAGAGTACACAATGGGGGGTGAGATACTGACAACAACAAAAAGAAAGGAACCTGGGGGTAGTCATATCAGACAACCTAAAGGTGGGCTAGCAATGTGAGAAGGCAGTAAGGAGGGCTGGGGGGATAATGGGATGCATAGGGAAAGGCATCACCTGTAGAAAACAGGAAGTTGTTGGCCCTCTGTACAGAAAGTTGGTGAGACCCCATCTGGAGTACTGTGTACAGTTCTGGAGACCCCATCTCCGCAAAGACATAGACAGGGTGGAGGCTGTCCAGAGGAGGGTGACCAAAATGGTGCAGGGTCTGCACCAGAAGACATATGAAGAAAGACTAAAGGAGCTTAAGATGTATAGCCTTGAGGAAAGGAGGGAGAGGGGAGACATGATAGAAACTTTCAAATACCTCAAGGGAATCAACAAAGTCCAAGAGGGTAGCATCTTTCAAAAAAGATGTGCAAGAACAAGGGGGCACAATTTGAAGATAGATGGGGATGGCTCAGAGGTAATGTGAGGAAGTATTTCTTCACAGAGAGGGTTGTAGATGCATGGAACAGCCTTCCTGAGGAGGTCATAGAGTCAAAAACAGTGGGGTAATTCAAAAATGCATGGGACAGACATAAGGCAATTCTAGTGGGGGCAGGAGGAAGTAGGCTGTTGGTTAACTAGGATCTGCAGCTTATCCATTAGCTAGGGGAAATGGGCAGACTAGGTGAACCAAGCGGTTCTTATCTGCCGTCAGATTCTATGTTAGGCTTGTGCCAAGTTTTCTTGAGGGCTGGGTTGGGAAGGTTACAGCACCATGCATTTCTAACAGCTGTTTGGAATGTAGTTAGTATACAGTAGGATTGAGAAGGCCTGATCAGGAGGTCACGGAAGTGTGCTGGGTACTGCCCAATGAGACCTCTGTATATTGCTTACCTGAGGTCACGTCTCCTCTTGGGTGACAGGAAGGGCCTCAGGTGATACTCTGGATGCGTCTTGGTTTTACAGTGAAAGGGTCAAAGGTCTCATTCCAGATGAGAACAAATATTGGCCACCTTATCAGAAAATAAGGTTTGATTCTTAGCAGGCACTTAAAATGAATAAAATTAATGCATTTTACAGGGAAATTTCGGTGAGCTGGGGGGGTGCCTGAAGCAAGTGGCACACACAGTGGTTTTTGACGAGAAGTTAGCTGTATACAGCTGGGAAGAGGAAAGGACACACCACATCTAGGCTTTTAACAATTGGCTGAAGGCATGGTGCATGGAGGAGGGTTTTGGCTACATTTGGGACTGGGGGCCAACCTGGCAAGATAAGAGACCCTATAGGGGAGATGTCCTGCATCCCTACGGGAAGGGGAGCACAGTCCTTAGTGGGAGGTTTAAATGCTACTTGGATGAGTATTTAAACTAGATGGATGGGAGGCTGTAGAACTAAGGGAGGCAGCAATTACCCCCCAAACAGGTAATGAAACAGCAGGGAGGGAGGGCCCATGGGGCAAACTACCCCAGGGCAGGGGTGTGAAGGCAGGGGGACAAGGCAGAGGACGAGAAGGGTATAAATCAGGAAAGCAGAAGAAAGATGCAAATGAAACAGGGAACAGAGAAGGACCAGAGGAAGAGGTGGGTGGGGGGAGCGTCAGGGAACAGCACAGGTGGGGGGAAGGAGGGAAGCAGGCAGGGAGGGAGTAAGGTATGGAGAGCCACATGCACCAATGGAAGGAGTGTGGGAAATAAAATTCCAGACCTGGAGACCATCATGGCAGAGGCTAGCCTGGATTTGGTGGCCATAACAGTGTTGTGATGTTCTGAAAGCCACGACTGGGACGTGGCCATACCAGGCTACTCTCTGTTCAGGGGAGACAGGAAAGGGAGGAGGGGTTGTACTGTATGTAAGGGAGGGAATTAAGGACACTGAAGTGCAGGGGCACCCGGAGGAGAAGGAAGGGTTGGAAGTTCTGTGGATCATCCTGGAGACGGGTATCCATACAGGGTTGGTATACAGACCTCCAGGACAAATAGAAGAGTTGGATAAGGCACGTAAGGAAGCCATCATCAGGATGGCAAGCAAGGGGGGAGGTGCTGCTAGTTGGTGACTTCAGTCTGCCAGATGTGGATTGCACCCTTCCCACTGCAGCTTCGGCAAGGGGCAGGGCCATCCGTGATACCCTACAAGGGGCTTTTCTCAAGCAACTAGTCAAGGATGTCACTAGGGATAGGGCAGTGCTGGACCTGGTGGTTACAAACAGGGACGGCATTGCAGACATCACAGGGGGGGTCATCCCCTAGGTACCAGTGATCTTCATGCTGTGTGGTTTAACATTAAGATGGGAACGCAGGCCAGCCACATAAGGACAAGGGTTCTGGACTTTGGGAGGGTGGATTTTAAAGGCATGGGAAACTGCCTCAGAAACTGCCTCATAGGGGGAATCACCAGGGAGGAGTAGAGGTACAGTGGGGAAAATTAAGGGAGGGCATAATTAAGGCAATCGGCTCTGCATGAAGGAAGCAAGTAAAAGCAGAAGGAAGAAGACTGTTATGTTTCTCTAGGGAAGTTGCTAAAGTGATGAAGGAAAAAAAAGGGTGTCATTCAGGAGGTACTGTATAAAGAAAACACAGAGTGAGGAAGATAGGGATGTGTACCGAGTAAAACAGAGGGAAGCAGGTGAGGCAGTGATGGGATCAAAAAAATACCACCAGCAGCTTAATCTGGTTCAATGTCAGTTGGCGTCCATCATACAGATTTCCCGCTCTCCCCGGGACAAGGCTCAAAATAGGTAGAATTGTCTAGTCCTTTCTTGGTCAACAAAAACGAAATAAAAAAAAGGCAGAGACAGGAAAGGATAGCGAAGGGAGGGGGTAGCTAAAGGGGATAAGACTTTCTTCAGGTACAGAAGTGAGAAAATGAAGGCAAGAGGAGGGATATTGGGGATAAGGAGGGTGGCAGAGGGGGTGGGACTGCACAGAAGAGGATCAAGAAAAAGCAGACATCCTGAACAGGTACTTCTGCTCAGTCTTGACAGTGGAGGGAGGGGGTACACACCATCAGGGAGCAGCAGGAACAAAGGGGGGGGGTGGGAGGAATGTGGGCATAATTTCATTTTTTCAAAGGAAAGAGTCCTGAAGGGACATTTCCTCAACAGAAGAGCGGAGAGGGCGACAGATACAACCCGCCCTCCTCCACAGCCAGTTGCCTTCTTGTGAATGTAAGTGCTCCCATGCTTCCGTTCACAAGAAGATGGCCAGCTGTTGAAAGGACGGGTTGTATCCGTCGCCTTCTCCGCTCCTCTGTTGTAGAAATTTGGGTGCGGGGGGTGAGAGTTGGGTGTTACCATGCTGCTGCCTGGATGGATGGGTGGATAGGAGGATGAGTTTTTTCTAAATAAAATGTGCTACAGGAGACGGCGGCCGGACATGGAGGTGGGTGGGTTGCACCGGTTGCCCATCATGGGACTTAATTTTTTAAACCATTAGATTGTGGGTGCTTTGGGGGGTAGTGGGATTGGGCCTGGTGCTTTACGCAACTGGGCTGGGGAGGAGGGTGGGGGGGCTGTTTTTTACTCACCCCCCCACAAGTAAACAAATAATTATTACAAATACTGAATTTCCAAATATTTGGGGTCCCAAATATGAATATTTGAAATAAGGTATTCACCCAACCCTACCCCTTGCCAGTTTCCACTCGTGCCCTCGGGCTCTTGACTTTGCAGTTCACCTTGTTTATTCCCTGCAGGAACTTAAAGGTCTCTGTCATATCCCTTCTCTCCTGGCTGGTGTCCAGTGAGTACACGGCCAGTGCCTTCGGAAAATCTTCATAAGATCTTCCCTGTTGGCCCTGAATCATCTTGGTCACCCTGTGTTGCACCGTCTCCAGCCCTTCCCTGTTTTTCCTTAGGTACCCTCAGTGCAGAACTTAGTGCAGTATTTCAGATGCGGCATCACCAGTGACCTATATAGACGTTAAGGTGCCATCTTTTTCCTGCTGTCAATACCCCTACCAATATCCCCCAGCATCCGCCTTGTTACACTGGCTTGCTTGTTTGAGGCAGTCACTAATGATGACACCCAGGTCCCTTTCCTATGCCTTAGTACTCAGTTTACCCCCTCCTATCCAATACTCTGTCCTGTTTTTTTTTCCTTCCCTAGGTGCATAAACTTGCATTTTTTTGGCACTGAATTTCAACTGCTAAACCTTAGACCACCTCTCTAGTCTTTGTTGGTCTCGCTGCATCTCTCTGATCTCTTTGTTGCTATCTACTCTACCTCTGAGCTTCATGTCATCTGCGAAGAGACACAGCTCACCCCGGATGCCCTCTCCAATGTCGCTGATGAACATACTTAAGAGGACAGGGCCCAGGACAGATCCCAGCAGCAGCCCACTCGTGACCTCCCTCTCTTCTGATTTGACCCTGTTTACCGCCACCCTCTGCTGTCTCTCCTTCAACCAGTTCCCTACCCATTAAACTCTGTCCCTAGCCATGCCCAGGTTCTCCAGCTTCTTAAGCAGTCTTCTGTGTGGCACTGAGTCAAAAGGCTTGCTGAAATCAAAGCAGAGTAAATCCGCAGCGTGGCCCTTATCTACTACCTTTCGTTACGCAGTCAAAGAAAACTATCAGGTTGCACGATGTTTGCTCTTGTTTGCAGTGAACCCACTTTGCTGGCTTGTTTTGATCACTGTTTAGATGTTCTTATCTTTAGAGCTTGTTCGTTTTTCCTGTATATTCTTTAGCCTGTATGTAACTATTCCTGCTGGACTTTGTCAGCCTGCTGACTGCTGCTATTCTCCCTGGGAACCCCATGAAAACGAGATGCTGCATCTCATGGGGTTATCCCTGTTGGAGTAATTTCAAATAAATAAATGAAAGATTTGTAGACTCCTGGAAGACACTGCCAGCGGAAGTGGTAGAGGGGAAAGCAGCAGGGGGCTCCAGGCATGCGTGGGATAGACAGGGGAATATTAGTAAATAGGCAGGGAGGAGAGAGGGTCACCAGAAATCAGTTCAGGTCTGCGGAGACAGACTAGGTAGGGACCCTCTAGGCAGACTGTGTGGGCCAAGCGGTCCTTTTCTGCTAACTAATTCTATGTTCTATGTAGGAGGCCGAGACTGCATAAAGCAAACAATGATGGCTTCTTTTGTAACTCGTGAACTTTGTCTCTGAGACCCAACGTATGCCGAATTCAGCATCATTTGTTTAGAAAAAATTTTTTTTTGGTGGTAGTGGTGGTGGTGGTGGTGTGGGGGGTTAAGGAATGTCACTTCCGTCAGGTACTGGGACCTTAAAGCAGCGGTACATGTTATAGAAAAATACTATGTCTGCATCTTCTTATTCTATTTTAGATCGGCCCTTCTCTATAGTCTTAGAAAATTCCCCTTTCTCTCTCATTTTGAGTTTGCTTTGGCATGAAGATTGGCAATAACTAAAGGAGCGCTTCTTTTACCATGGCTGCCCCAGGTTTTAATCCTCATTCTTAGTAGTTGTTAAAGATTAACTGTCCCATAAGATCAGGGAGCAGTGTCTGTTGCATTCTAATTCACTTTTGTCACAAGAAACTTGATATTAAACAATGGGTGTTCAACGAAAAGCTGGGAATACTAATGGAAACGTGAGGACAGGCATATTAAAAGAAGCACTTCTTTATTTTTTAATTCAGTTTTTCAGTCCGCAGTCACAGTCACGTGCTTGCTTCAGGTGAAGTACCAGTTCTTCCAATCCATCTGCCACTCCCCCTGCTGTCACGTTAGTGGGCATCCACGTAGGCTGGGATCTGAGGGTACCAGCACCATCAGTAATGGCAGCCGGTGCACATTTGTTTTTTTTCTTGGTTCTATACCTTTCTCTGCCCATTGCCTGCCCTGATGCCCGGCAATGTTTCTGCAGATCTCACAGGTATGTAATGTGCCTTTGTGGAGGAACAAGCCCCCCTGGCCTACCACAGGGGTCTCTAGTACAGAGGAACCTAGCTCCTGTCCATCCCCGTATTTGAGTGCTACTTTACTGCAGTGCCTCACTGGCCCATCCAGGTCACCTGGCTGGCTCCTGTATCTGTTCCCGAGTTCAGGTTGCCAGCGTGGGAGAGTGTGTTGTATTCCCCGCTAGCCCGTAAGACGGCCCCAAAGCAGCACTCCTTTAATTATTTAAAATCTATAAACATTGCTAAAGCAGACTCAAATTTCGGAAAAAGGACGACTTGCATGAGAGAGGAGAAAAAGATCAATCTAAAATAGAATAAAAAGGTACAGACACCGAAGGTTTGCTGTAACATGTGCGGTTGCTTTAAGAAACGTCATCCTGTAGTGCGGTGTTCTTGTTGAAGGGCTGTACTTTAGTATGTTATTAAATAAGCAGGGTGCCTTCCATCATGTTTACCTTGGTGTGAGTTGAAGAGCACTAAGTGCTAGTGCAGCCACTATAAAGAGAGAAAGGGAGGATGGAGCAGAGAGAGAGAGAGAGAGGTGTATGACTTCGCCACATAGCGTATCGCCCACTCAGCTTAAAATCCGTCATGCCCCTTGGTTTGCAAACAACTTCCTCCTCACCATCTGACTGTTTTGTGGTTTGCAGAATGGATGGTAGGAGCAGCAGGGAGTAGGACAACTCTTAGTTCCAAATTCCATCGGCAGTGGAAAGACTTGTGCAATCAAAGTGCCCTCCCACCCTCAAAGTACAGGGCCGGCCAAGACCATTAAATATTTTGAAGGTCTGGGGAAATGGACAAATATTATATCTGAAACATTTTGCAAATCAGTCGATTTTTTTGCTGTATTGTACTTACTTTGTGAAAGAGTTTTCGACATGATTGAAGAGAAAGGAAACTGAACACTAACTGTGCTACATGCTTTTGAAAGAGGGCTGCGAGATAAAGTGCTGAAGTATGTTTTTTGTAAATTTGCCTGGCAAACTGTTTTTAAGCTGTGATACTAGGGATTTGGTAGGTGAAGTGTGTAACCTCCTACAGCACGGCGCCCCTCACGCACTATGGCTGGGTGTTCGTATATGGAGTATGATGCCCCCGACAGCACAGCGCCCCCACGCATCATGCTGGGGTGTTGATGTATGGAGTATGGCAGCCCAACAACACACCATCCCTACATACCATATTGGGGTGTCTGTTGACGGAGTATGCCACCTTCAACAGCACACTGCCCCTGACACACCATGCTGGGGTGTTGGTAGTTGGAGTCTGTCACCTTCCAACAGCACAGCACCCCATAAACATGATGCCTGGGTGCCAGTTTGTGAATGTTGTCATCTTCAACAGCACAGCACCCCGTACACAGCAAAACGGGGGTGTCACTAGATGGAGTATGTCACATCCAACAGCACAGCACGCCGTACACAGCAAACTGAAGTGTCATTAGATGTAGTGTGTCACCCCAACAGCAAAGCATCCCTAACATACCACGTGGGGGTTTCAACACATGGAGTTTGTCATCCCTTACAGGACACAGCCCCCGACACACCATGCTAGGAGTGTCAGTAGATAGTGGTGCATCACCCGCAACAGTACAGCACGACTACAAACGGTACTGGTGTGTCAGAAATGGATTATGTCACCGCAAACAGCACAGCACCCATTACACACTATACTGGGGGCAGTAGATGGAGTGTATCCAGCACAACAATACAGCATCGCTACATACCATATTGGCAAGGCAAACTTTATTTATAAAGAAGAATCAGCATTTATATTGCACTTTTCATACATACTGAATCCCAAGGTGCTTTACAAGCAATGCTAGGCTGGTAGTGAAGTGACTGAATATGTAGTGGTAGCCATTTAACACATTAACACCCAAATACAGCCTTGGACAATTGCATGAATCAGTATTTTGTGGAACGGGGAATGTTGGCCAGGACACCCGGGAAGTTCCCTACTCTTGCAAAAAGTGCTTTGGGTTCTTTTACTTCCACCTGGACACCCACCAGGACAGCACCAGAGACAAGTAGAAAAGACCTTGGTTTAATGTCTCACCCGAGGGCCCTGAACCCCCTAAGTACTGCTTTATATAACGCACCCCTTTCTGAAGGCTCAGGACACTGTATATAACTTAAAACAATTCACAGTACATAAAAATGTAAATATAACAGTAATAAAATAAATAACAGTTAATAAAATTCTATAAAAACACTGATCAGCTATAACTAGCCTTCTGGGGGAAAGCCTGCTGAAATAGATATGATTCAGAAACCTCCACTGAGCTGGCAGAATGAATGCTCTCCAGAAGAGCTTATACTGGGGTGTGTCAGTAGATAGATTATGTCACTTCTAACAGTATAGCACCCCCTACACATAATGCTGGGGTGTCAGTAGATGGAGTGTGTCACCCCCCAGCAACACAACACCCTTACACCATGCTGGGGTGTCATTAGCTGTAGTATGTCACCTCGACAGCACAGCATTCCTACACACCACACTGGGGTTTCACTAGATGCAATGTGTCACCCTTAACAGGATAGAGCCCCTACGCACCATGCTGGGAGTGGCAGTAGATGGAGGGTGTTACCTACAAAAGTAAAGCACCCCTACAAACCATACTGGGGTGTCAGTAGATGGATTATGTCACTTTTAACAGCAGAGCACCCCAAAACATAATGCTGGGGTGTCAGTACATTGGACGTGTCACCCCAGCAAAACAGTAGCCCTACTGTACATACCGTACTGGACTGTCAGTAGATGGAGTCTGTCACCTTTAACAGCCCTACACCCCTGATACACCATGCTGGAATGTCTGCAGATGGAATGCATCACTACCAATAGCAAACTGCCTCTACACACCATGTTGGGATGTCAGTAGCTGGAGTATGTAACCCCCAACAGCACAATGCCCCCTACAAGCCATGCTGGAGTGTCAGTAACTGGAGTAAGTAAGTAACCTTAAATACCACACTGCCCCCTACACACCATGCTGGGGTGTCAGTAGATGGAGTATCTCACCTACCACAGCACCCCCTACACATCATGCTGGAGGTGTCGGTAGATGGAGTATGTCACCTACCACAGTGCTCCCTATACACCATGCTGGGGTATCAGTAGATGGAGTATGTCACCTACCACAGCACCCCCTACACATAATACTGGGGTGTCAGTAGATGGAGTATGTCATCTACCACAGTGCGCTCTATACACCATGCTGGGGTGCCAGTAGATGGAGTATGTCACCTACCACAGCACCCCTACACACCATGCTGGGGTATCAATAGATGGAGTATGTCACCTACCACTGCGCCCCCTTAACACCTCGCTGGGGTGTCAGTAGATGGAGTATGTCATCTACCACAGTGCGCTCTACACACCATGCTGTGGTATCAGTAGTTGGAGTATGTCACTTACCACAGCGCCCCCTTCACACCTCGGGGTGTCGGTAGATGGAGTATGTCACCTACCACAGTGCCTCCTACACACCATGCTGGGATGTCAGTAGATGGAGTATGTCACCTACCACAGCACCCCCTACACACCATGCTGGAGATGTCGGTAGATGGAGTATGTCACCTACCACAGTGCTCCCTACACACCATGCTGGTGTATCAGTAGATGGAGTATGTCACCTACCACAGCACCCCCTACACACCATGTTGGGGTGTCAGTAGATGGAGTATGTCACCTACCACAGCACCCCCTATACACCATGCTGGGGTGTCAGTTGATGGAGTATGTCACTTACCACAGCGTCCTGTACACACCATGCTGGGGTGTCAGCAGATGGAGTATGTCACCTACCACAGTGCCCCCTACACACCATGCTGCGAGTCAGTAGATTGAGTATGTCACTTACCACAGCGCGCCCCATTCCCTACACACCATGCTGGGGTATCAGTAGATGGAGTTTGTCACCTACCACAGTACCCCTATGCACCACACTGGGGTGTCGGTAAATGACATGTGTCACCTACCACAGTGCACCCTACACAGCACGTTGGGCTGTCAGTTGATGGGGTTAGTCACTTACCGCAGTGCTCCCGACAAACCTCGCTGGGGTGTCAGTAGATGGAGTATGTCATGTACCACAGTGCGCCCTACACACCATGCTGGGGTATCAGTAGATGGAGTATGTCACCTACCACAGCACCCACTACACACCATGCTGGGGTGTCGGTAGATGGAGTATGTCACCTACCACAGTGCGCCTACACACCATGCTGGGATGTCAGTAGATGGAGTATGTCATTTACCACAGTGCCCCCTATATGCCATGCAGGGGTGTCAGTAGATGGAGTATGTCACCTACCACAGCACCCCTACACACCATGCTGGAATGTCAGTAAATGGAGTATGTAACCTACCAGAGCGCCCCCTACACACCATGCTGGGATGTCAATAGATTGGATTATGTCACCTACAACAGTGCCCCTACACCATGCTGGGGTGTCAGTAAATGGAGTATGTCACCTACCACAGCACCCCTACACACCATGCTGGTGTGTCAGTAGATGGAGTATGTCACCTACCACAGCATCCCTTACATACCTTGCTGGGGTGTCGGTATATGGAGTATGTCACCTACCACAGTGTCCCTACACACCATGCTGGGATGTCAGTAGATGGAGTATGTCACCTACCACAGCACCCCCTACACACCATGCTGGGGTGTCAGTAGATGGAGTATGTCACTTATCACAGCACCCCCTACACACCGTGCTGGGGTGTTAGTAGTTGGAGTATGTCACATACCACAGCGCCCCCTACACAGTATGCTGGGGTGTCAGTAGATGGAGTATGTCACCTACCACAGCACCTTCTACACACCATGCTGAGATGTCAGTAGATGAATTATGTCACCTACCACAGCACCCCCTACACACCATGCTGGGATGTCAGTAGATGGAGAATGTTGCTTACCACAGTGCCCCCTACACACCATGCTGGGGTGTCAGTAGATGGAGTATGTCACTTACCACAGCGCCCCCTATACACCACGCTGGGGTGTCAGTAGATGGTGTATGACACCTACCACAGTGCCTCGTACACACCATGCTGGGATGTCAGGTAGATGGGATATGTCACTCACCACAGTGCCCCCTACACACCATGCTGGGGTGTCAGTAGATGGAGTATGTCACCTACCACAGCACCCCCTACACACCATGTTGGGATGTCAGTAGATGGAGTATGTCACCTACCACAGTGCCCCCTACATACCATGCTGGAGTGTCAGTAGATGGTGTATGACACCTACCACAGTGCCTCGTACACACCATGCTGGGATGTCAATAGATGGGATATGTCATTTACCACAGCGCCCCCTACACACCATGCTGGGATGTCAGTAGATGGAGTATGTCACCTGCCACAGCGCCCCCTACACACCATGCTGGGATGTTAGTAGATGGAGTATGTCACCTACCACAGCGCCTCTATCACACCATGCTGGGGTGTCGGTAGATGGAGTATGTCACCTACCACAGCACCCCCTACACACCATGTTGGGATGTCAGTAGATGATGGAATATGTCACCTACCACAGCGCCTCTATCACACCATGCTGGAGTGTCGGTAGATGGAGTATGTCACCTACCACAGCGCCCCCTACACACCATGCTGGGGTGTCGGTAGATGGATTATGTCACCTTTCACAGCACCCCTTACACACCATGCTGGGGTATCAATAGGTGGAGATGTCACCTACAACAGCGCCTCCTGCACACCATGCTGGGATGTCAGTAGATGGAGTATGTCACCTACCACAGCGCCTCCTACACACCATGATGCGATGTCAGTAGATGGAGTATGTAATTTGCCACAGCGCCCCTACACATCATGCTGGGGTATCACTATATGGAGTATGTCACCTACCACAGCGCCTACACCATGCTGGGATGTCAGTAGATGGTATGTCACCTTCCACAGTGCCCTACTGCCAATGCTGGGATGTCAGTAGATGGAGTATGGCACCTACCAGGCGCCCACTACTCCTGATGCTGGGATGTCAGTAGATGCCTATGTCACCTACCACAGCGCCCACTAGACACCATGCTGGGATGTCAGTAGATGTTGTCACCTACCACAGCGCGCCCTACACACCATGCTAGGATGTCAGTAGATGAAGTATGTCACCTAGCAGAGCACCCCCTACACACCATGCTGGGATGTCAGTAGATGGAGTATGTCACCTGCCACAGCGCCCCCTACACACCATGCTGGGATGTTAGTAGATGGAGTATGTCACCTACCACAGCGCCTCTATCACACCATGCTGGGGTGTCGGTAGATGGAGTATGTCACCTACCACAGCACCCCCTACACACCATGTTGGGATGTCAGTAGATGATGGAGTATGTCACCTACCACAGCGCCTCTATCACACCATGCTGGAGTGTCGGTAGATGGAGTATGTCACCTACCACAGCACCCCCTACACACCATGCTGGGGTGTCGGTAGATGGATTATGTCACCTTTCACAGCACCCCTTACACACCATGCTGGGGTATCAATAGGTGGAGATGTCACCTACCACAGCGCCTCCTACACACCATGCTGGGATGTCAGTAGATGGAGTATGTCACCTACCACAGCGCCTCCTACACACCATGATGCGATGTCAGTAGATGGAGTATGTAATTTGCCACAGCACCCCTATACATCATGCTGGGGTATCACTATATGGAGTATGTCACCTACCACAGCGCCCCTTCACACCATGCTGGGATGTCAGTAGATGTAGTATGTCACCTTCCACAGTGCCCCTACTGCCAATGCTGGGATGTCAGTAGATGGAGTATGGCACCTACCAGAGCGCCCACTACTCCTGATGCTGGGATGTCAGTAGATGCCTATGTCAACTACCACAGCGCCCACTAGACACCATGCTGGGATGTCAGTAGATGTTGTCACCTACCACAGTGCGCCCTACACACCATGCTAGGATGTCAGTAGATGAAGTATGTCACCTAGCAGAGCACCCCCTACACACCATGCTGGGATGTCAGTAGATGGAGTATGTCACCTAGCAGAGCACCCCCTACACACCATGCTAGGATGTCAGTAGATGGAAGATGTCACCTACCGCAGTGCCTCCTGCACACCGCACTGAGATGTCAGTTGATGGCTTGTGTTCCCCCCCCCCCAACAGCACAGCACCTCCTATATACGGTGCTCAGGTGTTAATTGATGGTGTATGTCAGTGTGCACTGACAGCTATTTGTTGACCTACATTTGTGGCCTTTCTGCAGCATTTTTAAATGTCTTACAATTTACAGCAGTTATAGCTGATTAAATCACTATCCCTGAGTTGCTGAAACTGTTCCTATTGGCGTTTAGTATTTTTTAACAGTTTTAAAATTAAAGGTGTGGTGGACTTTATTGGATATTTTAATAAAATCCATTGATATATTTTTTTCACTTCAGGAGCCTCCGGTATTGCAGGAAGCATAATTTTTTTTTCTGTTCGTCCACCTCTGGCTGGGCCCTTATCAGACCCGACCCTCTTAATCCCGTCACCCCTGTATATCATGGAATTACCGTCAGCTCCCTTTGTCCCCACAATTCCCCCCACCAATGGCAGGAGCCGCCCGAAATAAATAAAACAAAAATAAAGATGCAAAATGGATCCTCAGTCGGGGGTGGGCCGTGTAACTGGGTGCAGGATGAGGGATGTCGGTGCCACCAGCAGTAGTACTACCGCTGTGTCTCCAGGCCGGTTCAACATCATGTATATCACATTTACTGGTAACCCTTTGGGATACTAAACAGGAACTAATCAACTGTGATGAATACTTTGGTGATTTTTTTCAGATGTAATTTGAGGGGTTAACAACTTGCAAATGTGACAAGCATATGAGCATATAAAAGGCTGCATGTAGGTCACTAACTCCACTGCCTGAGGAAGACAAAAAGCATGCTGATATGTAGGAGAGGTAGAGGGGACCATTGATGCCTTGTAAGGTCCATTCACTGTAACACAATTCACAAATTTGTACATTTTATAGTGAATGTGTTAAATAAATGGAGTTTCTACTATACATGAAGCAAGCCACACGTGTGGCACTGTGCCTGATGGGTCTGCTTCTTTGCCTGGGGCCCGCACTGCCTCCTGCAAAGCAAGCTACAGGCATGGGGCCATGTCCAGTGGGTCTGCTGATTCACATGGGGCCTGCAGGGCCCTGCGCACAGCAGTCTACATATCTGCTACTTCAGATAGGGCCTGCAGGGCCCTGCGTGCAGCACTCTACATGTCTGCTGCTTCTCATAGGGTCTGCAAGACCTTGCACGTAACAGTCTACATGTCTGCTGCTTCACACTGGGCCTGCAGTCCCTTGCACACAGCAATCTACATGTCTGCTGCTTCACATAGGACCTGCTGGGCCCTGCACACAACAAGCTATGTATCTGCTGTTTCACATATGGCTTGCTGGACCCTGCAGGGAGCAACCTACATGTCTGCTGCTATACATAGGGTCTGCAGGCGCAAACCCCTGCATGCAGCAATCTGCATGTCTGCTACTTCACACAGGGCCTGCAAGGCCCTGCACGCAGCAATCTACATGGGTGCTGCTTCACACAAGGTCTACAGGGCCCCCCACACAGCAGTCTGCATGTCTGCTGCTTCATGTAGGGCAAGCTGGGCCCCGCAAGCAGCAATCTACCTGTCTGCTACTTCACACAGGGTGTAACAAGGCTCTGCACACAGCAATCTACATATCTGCTGGTTTACGCTGGGCCTAGCAGGGCCCTGCATGTAACACTGTACATGTTTGCTGCTTCACACAGGGCTTGCAGGGCCCTGCATGCAGCAGTGTGCATGTCTGCTGCTTCACAAAGGGCCTGCAGGGTCCTACTCAAAGTACTATACATGATTGCTGCTTCAAACAGGGCCTAGCAGGGCTCTGTGTATAACAATCTACATGTTTGCTGTTTCACATAGGGCCTGCAAGGCCCTACGTGCAGTACTCTACATGTCTGCTGCTTCACACAGGGTCTGCAGGGCCCTACGTGCAGCAATCTACATGTCTGCTGCTTCACATAGGATTTGCAAGGCCTTGCGCGCAGCGATCTACATGTCTGCTGCTTCACACAAAGCCTGCAGGGCTCTGTGCATAGCAATCTACATGTTTTCTGTTTTACATATGGCCTGCAAGGCCCTGCACTCAGCAACCTACATGTCTGCTACTTCACAGAGGGCCTGCAGGCCCCTATGCACAACAAGCTACATTTCTGCTGCTTCACATAAGGCCTGCTGGGCCCTGCATGGAGCAATCTACCTGTCTGCTACTTCACACAGGGCCTAGCAGGGCTGTGCACACAGCAATCTACATATCTGCTGGCTCACACAGGGCCTAGCAGGGCCCTGCATGCAGTACTCTACAAGTATGCTGCTTCACACAGGGCCTGCAAGGCCCTTCGCACAGCACTCTGCATGCCTGCTGCTTCAGCACTCTACACATCTGCTGCTTCACATAGGAACTGCAGGGTTCTGTGCGCAGCAATCTACATGTTTGTTGCTCACATAGGGCCTGCAAGGGCCTACACACAGCAATCGACATGTCTGAGGTTTCACATAGGACCTTCAGGGCCATGCGTGCAGCAATCTACACATCTATGGCTTCACATAGGGCCTGCAGGGTTCTGCATGAAGTAATCTACATGTCTGTGGCTTCACATAGGGCCTACAGGGCCCTGCACGCAGCAGTCTACATGTCTGTGGCTTCACATAGGGCCTACAGGGCCCTGCACGCAGCAATCTACATGTCTGACTCTACACATAGAACCCTGCTGTGTGAAGAAAGCTAAAAGTTTCAGTTTTTCTATATCTTTTTCAAAAAGTAAGAAAATAAAGTGCAAAAAAAAAGTACATTATCGATCAAGTGACAGTGCTAGTGTTATCTCAATATTGACACTGTCTTATCACAGTAAAATAGCGACACAGCAATGCTTGCATATAGGATGGTCATATTAGAGTAATGTCAACACAGCATCACATGATCATTTTAACCCCGAGGACCACCACACCACAGATTCTACAAGATTCCAAGTATTTGTTAGCCCTAATTTTCTAATTTCCCTACATTTTACACTCCGTGCTTGAACCCAAATAGATGCATTAATGTAATTTTCTGCTATATGTAGATATATATCCATATATGTTTTTTACCATGACATTTGACTGAAAGGCAGTGTCTAACGGTGCTGAAGCAGAGGGACCTGTTTGTGAGCTATCAAAACAGTCTGAAAGCTGAGAGTTAAACGAATGCTACAAGAAACTGTAGTACTGTGGCAGACCTCAGCTTTTCAGAATTATCTTCCTGTTCTACATATATCAAAGTAACATTAAAACGGCCGATAAAACCACAATTAAAAAACAGTTAGTGGTTGAGTTCCTGAGATACTCTTTGAAGGCAGTTAACCCATTTCTCCCACAGCCATGTCCCTCAAAGGATGCGACACCCTGAATGTTTGTCACAAGTCTTAAAGCAACAGTTCATAAGATACTTAAAAATGAACTGACTTACTCAGCAGTTAGCAGAAAAACCAAACATGATGGATGCCAGTTTTTCCTGCCACAGGATCTAATTACGAAGGCAAGATAAGTTATTTTAGTGTGGGGGGCACAGGCATAGCCTTTCCATCATTCAGAGGGTACTGGGGTTGTTCTCCCAGTATTTTTCTGTCCCTCCTACAACTCTTCACCCACACAGTGACACTGCCTGCCTTCAGAGTCTGGCTTCGGACACCATACCTTACCCTGGGGGAGGGCAAGCTCCCCAGTCTTCTGCAGGGCTCACCGTGATGTTAGTTATAGTGCCATCCCCTGCCTGCACTGAGAAGCGCCACTAGCACAGCACTATCTCCCAGCCTGGCAGCTCATTCGGCATGCCCTAGCTCTGCTTCTGAACCTGGGTTGCCAGATTCTGCCAGCGGCCAGCTTGACAGAGCCCTTCTAGCTGCTCCCTGATGTGCAGCAGCGTTCAGTACGTGCACCGCGCATACATGGGCCACAGCCATCCTGCACGTTGTATGCTGCACAGCCGTCTCCTCCATCTTATTGCTTGATTGACTGTTTGAGTGACTGACTGAGGCCCTGTCCACACTATGCCTCTGTAATGTTACAGAGTGCCCAAACAGTTACCACAATGGTTTGTGTTTACACCTGTAATGTTACAGAAAGCGTTTTCGTAACCATTGTTGAAACCACATAAGAGGTGGTTTCAACAATGGTTATGAAACCAGTCCTGCCTTGGTAACGTTACTGGCGGTAGTGTGGACGGGCGGTAACGGTCCCCTGCAGGGCTGAAGCACAGCGCGAGCTGCATTGTGGGATCAGGCGCCACCGTAACGGTCGCCCGTCTCCTGAAGTGTGGACCGGCGGTGCAAGTCCCATAACAGACACTGCCACAGTGTGGATGCACTGCACCGCTCCCCGGCCGTAACGGATTGCATCCGTTACCGGGCCGGAGCAGTGTAGTGTGGACAGGGCCAGACTGACTGACTGATTTATTCTTTCTAGGAACGTCTTTGAGCAGCAAGTGCCCGCTATCAAAGACATTCTCATTATATAAAACACACCACATACATGACAGAATGATAAATCACCAACACAAAAAATAACAGGAATGAAAACATATTACTAACCACAAAACAAAACAGAAGTTGTACTTGGGACCAGGTGCTATCAATAAGCACAGAACACTTAGAAATGACTAAAAGAGCAGGCAGTGGCACTCACCACCCAGAATACAAACGCTGAAGACAGAAAAGGCAAAGTGTGGCTTTAAACATTATTCTAGTGACACACAAAGGTGAAAATGACCCTACTGGTTGCAAGTCACCTGACGCATTTTGAGTCACATGAATCTTTTTCAGAAGGTTATTAACCCTAGTACAGAACACAAGTTGAGTAAAACAGCTGCACGAAGACAAGATGTTTGTTAGCGCTTTGCTTCAGATCATGCTTAAAACTAGAAACAGCACCCTGACACACTACAGTATATCCCTGGAAAGAGAGGTCCATGATTTAATCCCATGATACAAAAAAGATTGCTGACCCTGGGCAGATTTCCTAAATGGTACAATACAAACACATAGAAATATAGAAGTTGACGGCAGATAAGGATCGCAAGGCCCATCCAGTCTGCCCATTTCTTTTTCTACCTTATAAATGTGCCATCGGCCTTTGCTCTGTCAGTGGCCTATCTATTCATAGTCATTTGTATTGCTCCCTTATGGCTATCCCATGCCTGTTTGAAGCTCTGCACTGTATTCATAGCCACCACTTCTTGTGGTAAGCCATTCCATGCATCCACCACCCTTTCTGTGAAAAAGAATTTCCTCATTTCCCCTTAATCGGCCTCCTCTAATCTCATGCTGTGTCCTCTTGTCCTGCTATTTTTCTTATATTTAAACATGTTAGACTCTTTCACCTTGTTTATGCCCTTAAGGTGTTTGAATGCCTCGATCATATCACCTCTCTCCCTCCTTTGCTCAAGGGTATACATATTGAGCTCCATTAATCTGTCCTCATATGTCTTCTGATGCAGTCCCTGCACCGTTTTGGTTGCCCTTCTCTGGACTGCCTCAATTTGGTTAATGTCCTTGTGAAGGTGTGGCCTCCAATACTGCGCAGTACTCCAGATGGGGCCTAACCAGTGTCTTGTAAAGAGGGATTATTACCTCCCTCTTACGACTTGTGATACCCCTACTAATACACCCTAACACCCCCCTAGCCTTACCTACTGCTTTAGAGGTCTGCTTGGATGATTTTAGGTCATCAGTGATGATGATGCCCAAGTCTCTTTCTTCCGTTGTGACTGCTAGCAACTCCCCTCCCAGCCTATAGGTGGCTTCAGGGTTTCTCTTCCCTATGTGCATGATTTTGCACTTCTTTGCATTAAATCCCAGTTGCCACTCTTCTGACCATTCTGCTAGTTTATCCAGATCTCTTCTCATTCTGCCCACCCCATCTGGATCATCTACTCTGTTGCAGATCTTGGTGTCATCTGCAAACAGACAAGCCTTACCCTCTAGTCCATCTGCAAGGTCACTAATGAAGATGTTGAAGAGGACTGGCCCCAGAACTGATCCCTGAGGTACCCCACTTGTGACTTGCATCTCTTCTGCTGTATACCATTTACCACCACTCTCTGTTTCCACTGGCTCCAACAGCTCTTGTACAATACTCAGTTTTTACATTGTTTGCAGTTGTCCATCTGACAATCAGGTGGCATCCTCCGGGACAACTGACACCCAGAGGAGGCCTGTCATGCTAGAGGCTAACCACACTGGTTGGCGGCCAGGACAGGAGGATGACCTGTAGCGAGGCACGGTGACAAGAGGATGCAAAACTGCAGTGGGGAGAGAGAGAGAGCTCAAGAGCTCAATGAAGCTGCAGGACAGGTCTGGATTCCAGGATAAACTAATGAAAAATGAGAAGGGGAAAAGAAAGAAAAAGTTTTCTTTGATAATAGTTTTTCAATCAATAACAAGTGGCTTCCGACCGCACTGATGGCCCAGCAACAGTGCACTATGCTACCATGACGGTGACCCAGGTTTGGAGGCGGACTCGGGTCACCATGTCAGGAGGCAAGCCAGGCTTCAGGCAGCTCCTGAAGGGCAGCGCATGTCTGCTGGGGAGAGCTGGTGGCAGGTTCTGGCATGCAGTGTCCCCTACAGGTGGGCCAGGGATCTTACTCCTTGCACAGGATTCATGCCGTGTTACCAAAAGTGACAGGGCATGACCCACGTCAAGAGGAGGAGGGGGTGTCTGAGGGCGAAAAAAGGGGGAACTTAAAAATACCCCTGCTGTCAGAATGATGGCATAAATCCCTGAGCAAGATATATCCCTGAGGTGACAGTGGGGGGAGGGATAAAAACATATATATAAAAAAATAACAAGTGGCTTAATGTTTGTGAGAACCATGTGAGGCATCATGGTCTAGTGGTGAGAGCACTGGCATGGGGAAAAGGAGATCACAGGTTCAAATCCCAGCAGAACCACTTTCCTCACTGTGTGACACTTTCTAATTTCCATTAGTTTATTGTATTTTAAAAGATACAAGTCATTAAAGAATTAAATGTAAATATACATAAAAACATCATTATCAGAGGATGTCAATACATACAGATAGCAGTGCAATGAAGCATCCGAACCCCTGACCATCCAGTTCTTATTTAGGGAGGAAGAATATTCCAGGGTGAGAGCCTGAGTAAAAATAAACAATTGAGAGGTGGTCTGCAGTTAAACGATGCAACAGAATGGAAATTAAAAGCTTTTATAGATATTCAAAAAAGGGGTCCCGTAGCACTTTCAGAGAGCTCTGCCTTATTCGAAAGGGCAGAGCTGACTTTCTCATTGTTTGTTATTCTGCTCATCTAATGAGGCCAAACCTCTACAGCTGATAGCTTAGTGGATTTTTAATTGGCTTGTGTGCGTCTCTTAAACCCTAGTCCGGCTGCTAGTATACAGACTTGCTGAAATTTATCCAAACTTGCAGTGAGGTGGCACATCCAAGTGCAAACAGAGATGGAGACCGTGCAACCTTTGCATTCATAACTTGTTTTTTTAATTTAGTATATCCTTTGCTACCAGCAGGCCCTCCTCGTTCTGACCCTACCCCCGCTTGACTCTTCTCAGTCCTGCCTCTACCCCAGCCCACCCTCCTCGGTCTTGCCCCTACACCAGCTGGCCCTTCTTGATCTTTCCCCCACACCAGCTGGCCCTCTATGGTCCTGCCCCCACACCAGTGTGCCCTCCTTGGTCCTGCCCCAACACTAGCTGGCCTTCTTCAGTCCTGCCCCTACACCAACCAACCATCCTCGGTCCTGCCACCCACATCCACTGGCACACCTCGATCCTGCCTCTACACCCACCAACCCTCCTCGGTCCTAACCCTACACCCACCTGCCTTTATCAGTCCTGCCCCCAAACTTGCTGGCCCTCCCCCAACACCAGCCAGCCCTCACTGGTCCTGACCCAAAATCTGCCGGCCCTCTTTAGTCCTGCCCCTACACCAGTTGTCCCTCCTTGGTCCTGCCTCCACACCAGCTGGCCTTGCTTGGTCCTACTCTTATGCCAGCCGGTCCTCCTTGGTCTTGCCCCTACACCCGGTGACCATCCTCAGTCCTGCCACCACACCCACTGGACCTCATTGGTCCTGCCTCTACACCAGCTTGCCCTCCTCAGTCCTGCCCCCACACCCACCAGGCCTGTTCAGTCCTGCCCGTACACCAGCTGGCCCTCCTCAGTCCTGTCTGTACACTCGCCAGCCCCTCACAGTCCTGCCCTGACACCCGCTAGCCCTCCTTGGTCCTGCCACTACACCCAGCCCTATCACCTTCCTTCTCCAGGACATGCCTCCTGTTGCTCTCTGGCTCACCTCCTAGGGTGGGGCCACTGAGGTGGACTCTTACCCCAGCAGAGTTTAAACTTAGTCCATGGTGGACCATTCCCCTGGTGGAGTTGAAGTTCAGTCCACAGAGAGTGCCTCAGTTCGCAGTAAAGGGCATGCAACGTGGGATGGACGTCATGCAGCAATGCCAAAGTTTTTTTCCCATTTTTTAATTCCAGCCTGTTTTCCACTTTTTCATCTCCCCTTCAAGGCACTGCCTAGTATGCCAGAAATGCGTGTGCACACTCAGTTTGTGTCAGACACATCAGAGCATGTTGGCGTCCTCCTGCCCCACTAACAGCTCCAAAGGCAGCACCACCTGTGGTCACCCAGGTGTCAGTAGCGCAGCAGAGACTGCAAGCCTTCCCTCCCAGAGGAGGAGAACATCATATGGGGTGCTCCATCCTCTCCCCCTCCTGGGCATTCACAAGTTTAGAACATATTTCTTGCACTGTGTGGCACTGAACAAGTCACATAATCTCCCTGTGGGAATCTCTTGCTCTCTCACACTCTCTCATCTATCCCTGTACTGCTTGAATCTCCCTGTGTGCCTGAAATGGCCCCAACAGTCTGTCCCCTGTTTTTCCAGCATTGTAAAGGGTTTTGGGATACAGTTTGTAAGAAAGGTGCTTTATAAAACCCAACATTCTCTCTCCCCCTCCCCGGAATGTAAAGCACTTTGGGATACAGTGTGTATGAAAGGTGCTATATAAAACCCAACATTCTTTCCCCTCCCCCTCCTGGGTTGTAAAGTACTTTGGGATACAGTCTGTGTGTAAGGCACTATATAAAACCCAACCATCTCTCCACTCCCCCTCCTTGCCTGTAAAGCACTTTGGGATACAGTTTGTATGTAAGGTGCTATATAAAACCCAACCGTCTCTCCCCTCCCCCTCCTGGACTGTAAAGCACTTTGGGATACAGTTTGTATGTAAGGTGCTATATAAAACCCCAAATTCTCTCCCCCTCAGTCTCCTGCACTGTAAAGGGTTTTGGGGATACAGTTTGTATGAAAGGTGCTGTATAAAACCTAACATCCTCTCTTAGACTATAAAGCACTTTGGGATACAGGTTGCATGAAAGGTGCTCTATAAACCCCATTCCTTTTTCTTTGCGTGTGAACAACCAGTGTGCACTCCCTCAAATTATGTCACACATGTGCCCGCACACACCCACTTGCTCTCTCCAGCAAAAGTGAGTATGCCCAGAACAGTTCCTGCAGAGTCCAGGCTAAATGCCATTCACTGAAGTATAAAAAGTAACTTTCTGACAAATTATTAGAGAAAGTCAAAACAGCACTGGGCCGGGGGTGATTCAGATCCTCACAGACATGCTGGCCCAGGTGGGGTCAGTTTATAGGAACATGGGAACTGCCCAACTAGGAACCGAACTCATTTTCTAACAAACTGTCTCTATTTCATGTGGTTACCAGTCAGCTGGCGTGCATAATTTTTGTTGGTCAGGCAAACTGTTTGTACATTTTTGTGTCAATTTGAAGTGGCTGTGACTCAGGCAGACCTTAACCAACTCTGCATGTGCTATGAAAATTATTTTAGGGGGGGAGAGTGAAATTGCCACCAGGACTGGATCCAGCTGTGATACAGACATTCTGGCTGATGTGCACTCTGTAAACAGAAAGCAGGACGTGCCTAGACGCTCAAAGGCCTGACAGTCTAGGACTGCACTGAAATTGAGGCCCTGACTGGGACTGAGGGTGAAAAAAAGTAGGCAGGCTTGATTTTATGTATCCATATAAACAGAAAATGTTCACTCTAAATAGAGAAGATATACACACACCACTAGCACATATCAAAAAGCATGCTAACTGCTTCCTGAGAAAGACACCTTGGTCAAAGCACTGGGGCAGGAGGCGTGTTTTCTGTTACGCGCTAGTGGTGTTTCTGTACTTTTATACTGTCTGCAACAAAACTTTCCAGCTTATTTTAGCAGTTATACTGCAGATTTCTCTTCTCTCTGTAGAATGTGCCTTCTCTTTTTTATGTGTACGCTGGTTTAGGAGATAGCCTTCCCTCTTAGGTGCACCACCTGCTGCTGCACTGGGAGTGCAACACTGTTCTCATTTTATCAAACTTTTGATGGTTCTTCTGCATGGCCTCCCACTGTATTGGGTCTAAAGCACAGTAATTTAGCAGAGGCTTTAGTATATTGTCACAGAAACCGGCCGCTATTGTTAGAGGCTATGTAGTCTAGTGGTTAGAGAACTGGCTTGGTAACTAGGAGGTCATAGGTTCAAAACATACCACAGCCAATTTTTCACTGCGTGACCCTGAGCAAGTCACTTAGTCTCTCAGTGCTTTAGTCCACCCAGCTGGGGAAACAGGTAGTAGCTGGACCCCACTGGAAATGAGATGCTGCATCTCAGCTGCGAAATCCTAGGTAAATATGTTGTAAGTATTAGAATGCAGTAACTCAGCAGGCTGTAATATAATAACACAGAATTTAAGATCAGAAGAGACTTGAGGTCCATCAGGTCCCCCAACCTTCCTTGCTTCACAAGCAGGGATGAGTTAAAGATGCTGTGGAAACATGAATCAATTAATGGTACCTTCGCTTAATTACTATAAATCTGTGTACAGAAACATATTTTAAAAAAAACTACATACAAAAATGATAAAAACATATACTGTATACTGGGGTTTTTCGTTTATCTGATTGTTTCCAGTGTTCTGTTCCCTCTGTGTGTGGTACGTTTTTTGTTGTTTTTTTTTTAACTTTTTCCTGCCAGTTTTATGGCCCCCTGGGGTAACTGTGCATGCTTCTTTTATTGCCTTTGAGCTGTTGGAATTTTTCCAGAATGCCTCTGGGGATGATATGAAATAGACCTAAGTCCTTCAAAGGGGTATTGGCTTTATTATCACCCAGTGACAGCACTTTGCACAGAAGATTGCCCCACATCCAGAATAACAGCAGCTGCCGCTTAGAGAAATCTGACTTCAGCTGGGGAGGGAGGGCAAACACTCTTTCAAAGCAGTTAACTTTCACAAGCAGTTGCAGTTGTGTGTTCTGACTAGATTATAACTAGGATCATAGGCTCTTACTTCTATTTCTAGTACTAATTGACATAATTCCCAGAGCCACTCTGGGGAAATTCCAACAGATCAAAGCCAATAAAAGAAGCCTGCATGGCTACCCTCAGGGGCCAAAAGATGATAGGGAAAAGTTAAAAAAAAAAAAAAAAAAACACCTTGCCACAGACACAGGGAAAAGAACACCAGAAACAACCAGAGAAGCAAAAACCAAAAGCACGTATGTTTTTACCATTTTTGCATGTAGTTTTCCTTTAAAAGAGACCACTTACTATAAAGGACAGGCCCAGTGTGAAGCAGCATACATGCAGAGTGCTGCATGCAGGGCCCTGTAAAGCAGCAAACATGTAAAGTGCTGTGTGCAGGCCCTGCTAGGCCCAGTGTGAAACAGCAAATGTAGAATGGAAAACACAGGCTTCATTTTCAAAGCCCCACTGGAGTGAAACAAGATGCGCTGAACAGCCACTTGCGGAAAACTCTGGTGCATCAGATTTTGGTACAGGACGGGTCCTGGCGCCAAACCTCCCCTAGTTGCCACAAGCAGTCCCCAGCACCAAACTGAAGATGCACGGGGGAGGGGTTGGCAGAAGCTGCCATCAACCCCTGGCCCTGACCCATACCCTGTATGCCCGTCCCATACCTATGTGTGGCAGCCTACTGCTGTGCCCTCTGATTGCACCCAGGAGCCCAGCATGTCACAGCAATGCAATGTACCTGATAATACCTACCATGAAGGACACAGGTATAGAGAATCCCAGCCAACCCACACCACAGGATCATACAGGTGCCACAACACTGACAGCACAGAACTAGCCACCATGCGGAGGCCAGTCACCCTTACAGCAGCTCATGCACTAAATGTTAACCAGATTGCGACTGTTCTGGACTAGGCATTCCTTGCCCTACAGTGACGGTGTTAATAGGGGCAGAGGTGTAACTCCATGCTCTGGCACAGCTGTGGATCATGGTTACAGGGGCACAACATCTGTTCAGTGAGTGGCACACTGTCCTGTTCCACTGCTGCCGGTGTCCCCAGATGGTATGACACTCACTACCGCAGTACTGCCACTGCTAGACATGCAAGTCTACTCTGCAGTCTGCCAGTCAGGGCACACAGGCATGCTGGTTATCTGCCGTGGGGACCCTCTGATGCCACAGTAGCCGTCACACCAGCTCTGGGTGGTCTAAGCACAGGCGGGTCCTGCCTGTTTTGAAACTAGCAAACATGGGAATGCTGCATCACTTTCCTGACACAAACTTTGAAAATCCAGCCCCAGGTCTCCAAATGAGGGATGAAAGCTGGCCACTGCTAAAACACTGACATGGGACATGGTGTCATCATATGTCATTTCCAGTGGCGGCACCTGTTACTCAGAGTGTGATGAAATAAAGAATAAGAGGAGATTATTACAGAAAAATAAATAAAATATGAACAGAATTGTGTATTTTTAAAAATGTTCTTACACATAAATCTCTCTAAACCGTCTCATCCAAAAAAAACAAACGTCTTTTGATTCAGTTGTTTTGCTCTGGCTTCACACGGCAGCTTCTGCACCACACTTGTTTTGGAATGCAGCAAAACCTATCCGTCACTTAAACGGTTAAACTATTTCTTATTCATTTCACATAAAACCTCAGTCTTGATACTGGTGCAAAAAAACAAAAACTAAAATTAGTCCGATCATTTCTACTTTCATTAGGTTCTCTTATTTAGTCACAGGTAGACGAGTTAAGGTTGTCAGAGACCGTTGTGGTTTCTAACCCCCCCTTCCCCATTAATAACTCTCAGCTGGGCTCCCAAGTCACCCCTGAAAGGATGGGTATGAGTGATGCAGATGCTGAGACAGCAGCGTCGCTCAATAGAAGAAAAGTCACTTGACACGGGAAGTGTTGGGGGGGGTGGGCATCTCTACAACCACAGGTAAAAGAAAAATTTCCTTTCTGAGTTTCTAGAAGACGTGACTTTTGATTTGATTTTTTTTGCAAACACAGCTGAGGCCTATTATTATTATTATTATCATCCCCCCTCCCTCCCTGTTCTCCACTGTGACAGTGGGATCACCACGGATTCGCTCGTCCTTAGGCAGAAATAGTAGCTACCTTTCACAAAGGGGGGGGGAGGTAAAATTGTTTAACCAGGAAAGGCACACTAAGCCGCAGCTTGTTTCCAGGTGTGACCTGGAACACAAGAAAATTAAGTGACTTGCTGTGGGTCACACAGTATGCAAGTGGGAGCTGATGGGATTCAAACCCACATCTCCAGGTTTGCAGCTCAGTGCCCTTAACCACTATGCTATACTGCCTCCGACTAACGACAGTGCTGATCCATGACCATCTGTCAATGGGTGTGGGAATGCCAGGCAGCCCACCCACACGTTGCCTCTGTCCTGCCCTCTCCCTCCAGCCCACACCCTCTCTCCCGCCCTCTCCCTCCAGACCACACTTTGCCTGTCTCTCACCCTCTCCCTCCAGCCCACACCCTGCCTCTCTCCCGCCCTCTTCCTCCAGCCCACACCCTGCCTCTATCCCATCCTCACCCTCCAGCCCACACCCTGCCTGTCTCCCACTCTCTCCCTCCAGCCCACACCCTGCCTGTCTCCCACCCTCTCCCTCCAGCCCACACCTTGCCTCTCTCCTGCCCTCTCCCTCCAGCCCACACCCTGCCTCTCTCCCACCCTCTCCCTCCAGCTCACACCCTGCCTCTCTTCCGCCCTCTCCCTCTAGCCCACACCCTGCCTCTCTCCCGCTCTCTCCCTCCAGCTCACACCTTGCCTCTCTCCCGCTCTCTCCCTCCAGCCCACACCCTGCCTGTCCCCCTCCATGCCACACCCTGCCTCTCTCCCAACCTCTCCCTCCAGCCCAAACCTTGCCTGTCTCCCGCCCTTTCCCTCCAGCCCACCCGCACCTTGCCTCTCTCCCACCCTCCCCAGGACTCTCACCTCTCCTCCATGGCATGCCCAGTTCTCCCACTGGCTTCCAATGCAGGATTCTGTGGCTCGCATGCAGCCCCTGCCCCCCATCTGTCAAGTGGCACCTGTTATTTATTTATTTATTTGCACTCCTCTGCTTTTCCTCCTCCTGGTCACTGTGACGTCCCCCCCCCCCCACACACCAAGCCCGCTGCCTGCCTCCCATGCCTTCTCTGCCTCTTATCTGTCTCCTCTAACCCCAGATTTTCCACTCCAGGGCAGGGTCGGTGGGGAGCTGGCAGGACCCTCCCCCTGAATTACACAGTTCGGGAGAGAAAGGGCAGTTGGCACGTCTGGGTGTGTGCTGTCAGCTTCATTATGTGTGCCTGGCATTTAAATCAGTAATAGCTGATTCTCTGGCTAGAATGATATTTTACCAGCAACACTGCATTTCAAGTTCCAAAAATGGGTCTCAGCAATTTTTGTCTCCACAGAGTGGTTTCTCCCTTGGTTACAGTCACCAGGGATATCCCCTGTTCAGACCTGGTGCACCCCATCCCACCGTGGTTCCAGTAGCCACCCAGATGGCTCCCAGGGCTTCCTCTCCATCCACAGGGGTTCTGGCAGGGAGGTGTTCCCCCTACCCCATGTCAGCCTTCCAGATGGACTAGGATCTTGTGTCAGCAGCACTAGAACACATTGTAGGCCAGGATCCCTGGCCATTACATAGACACGATACACAGGATGTTAACCCCTGATTTTCTTCCTTATCCTCCCCCTCTGCTGGCATGGGCAGAGACTGCTGACGGCTATGGCTGCACGTAGTGATGTCCTGCAGAGGGAACGAGCTCACCTGCCCCACTGCAGGGATTGCTGTGGCACTGGGTGTCCAAAGCCATCCCTCCTGACTGCTGCGCACTGCTGAGCGGTAGATACTGCGGTCAGGCCTGCCTCTTGACACAGTGTCACGAGCTCATTCCCGAACGTGGGTCGCCTGCACTTCTCTTGCATATTTCGACTTCCTAAGTTAGTGACCTGGGCAGTATGGTAAGTTGACTTTGAAAATACTGGAATGAGCTGCCTCAGTGATGCAGAGGGTCGAGATGCTATATGCACGGAGAGAGAGAGAGAGAGAGAGAGATCAAGCAGCCACCTGGCAGCTGTCCTCTCTTAGAATGGGGTGGCTGGCCTCCCCGGCTCCTGTCTGCCATCAGGTGGAGATCTGATGGTAGTACAGATGCACGGTAGGTAAGACGGAAGCCTGGGGGAGGCTGAAGGAGCAGTGGTTATGGAACACATGCATGCCTCCACACACATGCATCATCCATGCCCCCGCAGCTCCAGGGAGGAAAAAGAAAGGAGGAAAAGTGAGCAGACCAGGGGTTTCATGAAGCCAGCCAAGACACCTTGACCCACCCTTCCACTCTGGCTGGCAGGCCTTCTGCATTTGAGTGTTCTGAGTAGGACTGCCCTGGCCCCAGCGCGCGGGGGATCAGCAGGGGACCTAGCCCCTCAGCATGGATGAAGGAAAGGGATGGTCAGGGTGCCCTGAGGAATGTGGTTCAGTAGCCGCCCCGATCTGGCTTGAGCAGGATAAACATTTATATGTGAGAAAAACAAACAAACACGGGAATGACTGCTAAATCTGGACCTATGGAATGTTCTGTTGTTTGTTTTACTTACAAATTTTGAGCCCCTCAGGTCTTGGGCTCCCATTCTCTCAGGGAGGCCCAATGGCACCGACAGGTCACCTTGCACCTACAACACTACCTGCCCCTCCACAGAACCTCAGTTTGTCCTCCCTCAGCAAGATCAGGGTGATGTATCCCTGAAAGTCCTTGTGGTCTCGTCAGATAGCAGACGTGATTGACACACAAAGGCCATTCTTTTTCTAGATTCTCCCCATTGGTTAACATGCAAGGGCTCAAGTGTACTCACAAACGCACCAAGGCATGCAGTATGCAATCCAGTGACAATCACTCTACCCTGCCTAGCTCTGCTGGGCTGCCAGTCCTGGCCATCTTTGTGGCAGCACTGCACCAGAGGCAGAAACCCTCCCTCCCCAGAGGAGGAGAACATCCTCTGGGATGCTTCACCCTCCCCCCAGCTGGTCCCCAAAAACCCAGGTTTGCTTCTGAACCTGGGATGCCGGCATCACGAGCGGTAGAGATAACACTGCTCCAACAGGTCAGTTCCTACAGAATTTTTTTTTCTTCGTTTGTTTCTCTGCCTGCGCCCCAGTCCTGGTGGCATCCCCCCAGCTGCATCACAGACCTGTCTCGTGGACCTGTGGGTTTATCACCACTTACACAGAGCCATATCGGTGGGTGGCCAGCCACGTAGGGTTGCGCAGCGCCCGCAGGAGGTGCTGAGCGAGCTGAGGCATTTTCCTCCATTTCTCTCTCGGGACATACCCTAGAGCAAAAGAGGGAGAGAGGTGATATGATCAAAACATTTAAACATCTTAAGGACATTAACAAGGTGAAAGAGTCTAGCATGTTTCAATATAAGAAAAATAGGAGGACAGGAGAACACATCATGAGATTAGAGGGAGGCTAATTAAGGGTTAATGTGAGAAAGTTCTTTTTCACAGAAAGGGTGGTGGATGCATGGAATGGCCTACCTCAGGAAGTGGTGGATATGAATACAGTGCAGGGTTTCAAACAGGCATGGGATAGGCATAAGGGAGCAATACAGATGAGTATGGATAGATAGGCCACTGACAGAGCAAAGGCCGATGGCACATTCATAAGGTAGAAAAAATGAGCAGACTGGATGGGCCTCGTGGTCCTTATCTGCCGTCAACTTCTATGTTTCTATGACATCTGCACGTGATGCATGCGTGCGAGTGTGTACTGATACACGTGTGCTGCGTCATCGCACGTCCTGCCACATCTGCTGGTCTTGCCGGTACTGCCATCCAGCCTCCACTAGGTGGCAGGCCAGCGGCGAGACTCAGAGACCCCCTCTGCGTGAAGACAGCTGTCTTGGGATGCTCAATCCTCCTCCACCCGGCCGGCCCCCAAGTGACCCTGCTTCATTCCCGAACCCAGGTTGCGGACGTGGCTGGAGGTTAGGCACCAGCGTCTCAGCCCTCCATGCCACTGGACCGGCTAGAATTTTTTAACTACATCCAAAAATAAAATTAACTAAACCCACGAAGAGGCCCAGAATGAATGGACTTCCTTTCTAGACAGGAATGTTATTAGTAAATGGGACATTTTTTTTTTTAAACTTAAAATGTTATTAAAGTTTTCAGTGGTACATATCATATACTAGTCATGTCACAAGCACATCACATGATTACAATTTCAGCTCAGTGTCAATGAATAATCACTGTGCATGTATAAAACTGACTGGAGTTCAGGATGAAGCAGGGAGAGGTATCATACGAAGAGTAGTTCGTACTGGGGGCTTCCGGTTATTTTAATATTATATATTTACAAATCAATAAAGAAGGTCTGACCGGACCAGGTTTAACCATCTCTGATTTTGTCTACGTCAGGGGACAATCTCAGGCCTGTGACTAGCTATACAGAGAAATTAAATGGTCCATTGGTTCATTATCACTGAAGCCCTGTCTTGTAATTTGACCATAATATGCTCTATTCGATAAATATCATAAATTATATCTTCCCACTGTGTGTTTTTGTTTGTAATATCGAACCAGCTTGAGTTGTGGTAACACAGGTTTCTTTCTGCTGCATAAGGCCATTTTGACAGTAAGGCAGCTTACTGCCCTCGCCTGGGTTGAGTCACAGGAAGTGGGCGGGGTTTCAGGACTAACCTGTCAGGTCTCAGGCCACACCCACAGGAAGTCCAGAAAATCTCTGCTTTTCACTGTAACTGCCTGGCCCTAGCTGACTTCAAACAGAAACCAGGTTGTCTGTGCTGTTGTGCACAAGACTGAGGTCCGGGCCAAGGCGACTACCGTGCAGAGGCTGCAAACACAACAGAGTCCAAACTGTGAGGGTGGGTGCCCAAGTAACGTGAATAATTTGACAGTTGCATTCATTTTTATGTATTTAGCTGTACTGTGCTTGATTTTTGTTTGAAAATTGTAATTTATTGAATTTTCAGTTGTACAAAACACAGTTACATCAGTAACATACACATCCCTACATGAGCACAAAACACGTGACCTTGCCAAGCCCTCCCCCTGTCTAGGAGTACAGATGGAAAGCTTCCTTTTCAGGGATGGGGGCTAATATCACTATTACCACTTACTTGACCTCCAGATTCAGATGACCTTCCAGGTGTTCCCCGCACAGACCCACTGAAACCGGCTACAAGGGGTTAGTAACCTTAAGCATCCACTCGAATGCAAAAACCAATGTCCACACTGGCAGGAATAGAGTCTGAATCGTGGATCCTTTTATTATATTAGAAATCGCTTATGTGATGTCAGCCAAGAAGTACATAGAGCCACTGCTTATCCTGCATACTGTGGACTGTCGTGCAGGAATGGAAGGAGTGGACCGTTCCACTTTACAGTCAGGGGATGGCAGCTCCATTTAACATTTCAAACTAACTCAAGTGATTTATAAAACTTTAAAAGTGCCTCCACGGGGTGTTTTGTATGGCATAAGAGACTCCTCTCATGAGTTTTTGGCAGCCAGAACCACTAAGCTGAGCTTCACAGACCTCTCACTCGAACCTCATGCTCTGAGTTGCTTATACCACAAGAGATAACCTGCGGAGTCTCTCTTAATGTATAATACAGCTCATCAACTTTGTTTAGCCTGCAGCCAGGATGCTGAATCCCATTACAACCAATTTATCTGATTTTCAATTCATACTTTGCTTCAGCTTCCACTGGGCACGCCTATGAACGGGATCAACAATACTTGCATTTTAAACACCCTCCAGAGGGGTTCTTATTTCATTTAAACAGTTAAATTCATCAGGCTATTTGTAACAACCCAATTGGTACAATGTCTGGGGGCTGGACACTTTTCAACCCTCAGCTTTATGTTCGCTGGTATTTCACATTGATCTTAGAATGCCCTGGCACAAGATTCATCCTACACAGGGGGCGTGGGGGGTTGGGGTGGAATCTGGAAGACCAACCACCTGCTGCTGACTATATGACAACCAGGATTTCCATGGCCTGACCGTGGTATATCCCTGTAGACAGGCATCCAGCCTGGACACAGAACATCTATGCAGAAAGAGATGGAGTAATCGTTTCACCTAGAAGACTGCTTCATTCACGTTGGAGCCTAATTTCCTAGGTGAAAGGGTGTGGGAAAGCCTGCTCTGCACCTTGGCAGTATATTAACAGAAGTCTTCAGCTGGCCCAGTGGCGTGGAGGGATGAGGCATCACTGCCTTACCTCCTGCCACGCCAGCGACCCGTGTTCATGGTGCAAGCGAGTCGCCGGGGGTCGGCTGGGGAGGGAGAGGACTGAGCATGCGGAGGACAGCTCTCCTCTCCCATGGAGGGGTGGGACTGTAGACCGGTGCATGCATGGCCCCTAGCGGTGGCTCGAGGCTGGCACACCAGCTCCATTGACAGGGGGCGGAGATGGAGCAGATGCCTGGCATGCCACATGTGGAAGTGTGCACAACTTGGCCACTGGCGTCATTGCAACCACCACTCCACACTTGGGGTCGGGGAGTAAATGGAGGCCGAAAAACACCACCGACTGGTGAGATGATGCCGCCCCCTCGCAGGTGCTGCATCTGACCAGCTGGCACCTCCAATGCCAAGAGGTAAGTTCCAGTGGACACCGTGGTGACGGGGTTGGGGGAGCAGTGGAAGGGGGCCTGTCTGTGGAAGGAGAGAAAGAAACCAACTAAAAAGAAACAAAAAACTGAAGCCTTTAGTTCCCCTATCATCATTACTGCCTCATTTACCCAACAAACGATTTAACCAGTGTTGTGCTGTGAGGAGAGCGCAGCACTGGGATCAGTAGATTTCAGACTCATATCCCACCACAGCCACTGAGTCATGACAAACTCTGAGTGTTTTGTCATCTAGGATTTGCCATGTTCCTGTGTTAGGGAAATCTGAGGAAGGTTAAATAGAAACAGAAAGAGAGAATGTTAGCACCGTCCCGTACTCGAGTAGCTCTGGTGGGAGTCAAACCAGTGTCTCCAGCTTCACAGCTCTGTAGTACAACTAGTAGGCTACAATGTCCACAGGCAGTCTCAGATGCACTCTTCCAACATTTTGTTTTCAGCAGACCTTCCACAAGAGGATTCAGATATGCACACACACACACACACACACACACACACGTCAGACAGACACACGTCACATAGACAGACAGAGACACACATACATACACACACACACACACATATACACACATATTCTCATTCTCTCGCTCGCTGTCTCACACACACCCCATGTCAGGAGCAGGGAAATGCAAATAGCTGAATACCACTGATTAAACAGCAATAAGAAGGGCAGGAGGACAGAGAATACCACAATTGACAGTTCCCAGAGGGAAAATAAGCTCCAGACGGCAGAGCCAAGCTCTTCTCGGCAGAAACAAACCCCGAGGGGATGTCTGATTCCCAGAATTTTCACAGACTAGGAGAACTGAGGTTTTTTTTTTTTTCAGGCATGTAATTTTTTACCAAAAATGTATGTCTGCTTTGAATGAGACAAGCCTGATTGCCAGGAAGACAGGGCTTTTACTATAATTAATTTCTCGGCCATAGAGCAAATCAGAAAATGTCAGCACTACTATGTCAGACTACTCTTTCTTTTTATTGGCTTTCTGCTTCATCTTTCTGTTCTCTCCCCTAGTCCCTTCCATCCTCCTGCAGTTCCTGCCCTCTGGTCCAGCACAGTCCCACGGCGCTCACCAACCACATTACAGTTAACCATATGCGACAGATCCCACAGGGAGCGTGACGAAATGTCAGTCGTGGTGAACAGAAGTGGCAGTTGTCGGTGCTGTTGTGTAGGATGCCTTCACTGGGGATGTGATGCAGCAATGGGTCGTGTACAGAGCTTCCGGCACCCATCAAATGGGGGCTCTCCTGATTTAAACGACTGAAATCAGGGGAATTTCCAAAGGGCCCTAATTTATGTGATTTTTTTTTTTTTATTTAAAAGCTTCAAAAGTACAGGATAAGTTCCATGAGAAGCAAGTCTCGTTTACAGAATGTCCCAAGTCATAATCATAGACACCAATAATAAACATTAAGTCTCAAAAGCAGGATAAAGCAAGTATGATGTGGAACAGGACAGGAGAATGTCAAAAAATGGGCAAATTAGGGGCACTCTCTGAAAATAGGGAGACTTGGAATGTAAGTGAACCCAATGCATGTCTGGGGCGTGTGTGGCGGTCACTTGCTGGCATGGCTTCCTGTGCCACCAGAGCACAGCCATGCAGCGTAAAATACTGTCAGCCACTCCAGGCGCACTGGCTGTGGGGACGTTCATAGCTAGTTTAGTCCCAAACTCTCCCAGTAGGGGTCACTGTAAGTAATGGTGTAGGTGGGCTGGGTGTGGGGCAGCTCAGAGTTACTCCAGTTCCACCTCTCCCAGTAGGAGTCAATGTAGGTAATGGTGTAGAAGGCTTGAAGCACTGACTGTGGGGGAGCTCACAGCTACTGCAGTCCCAGCCCCTCCAGCAGAGGCCACTGAAGGTAATGGTGTAGGAGCACTGGCTGTGAGGGAGCTCACAGTTACGCCAGTCTTAGCCTCTCCACAGGACTGACGGTAGGCAGTAGTGCAGGAGCTCTGGCTGTGGGGAGCTGACAGCTTCTTAACTCTCTCTCCCATAAGAAGGTGCAGGTAGCAGTAATGAAGAGTCTATTGAAGGAGTTAAAGGTAATCTGTCTTCCATTTTGTGCGCTTTAGCATATATATTCTGTACCATCTTCTTAAATCAGCAGTATCTTTCCTTTGCCTAAACCATTCAAAACAATTGTTTCAATCCTTGAGAGAAGGAAAATAACTAGAAAAACCACTTGCAAGCATTGAGGCAGTGTAGCCTAGTGGTTAGAGCAGAAAAAAAATGACTGTAAACTGGGAAAACCAGGTTTGAATCCCACCACAGTCACTGACTCATGCTATGTGACCTTGAGAAAGTCATTTGACTCCCCAACCCACGATTCAGTCCTTTGCAGCTGTAATATAAGATGGAAGCCCCCCCAAGAACAAGATATATCTAAGCTGGGCATACACTGGGTAACAAATCCTCAGTATGTAATTAGGGCCTCCTTTCCTGAGAATAAGGAATTCCTTGTAGTCATGTGATTTCAGCCAATCAACGCGCAGAACCACTGTACCACTTATCCTGTGACAGTGTGCGCTCATGCAGGAGCACTAGGAGGGATCGGGGAACAAACAAGGGGAGTAAAGGAGTATTTTAGTACCATTTTTGCATGGTTTACTCCCACTTTCTGAGTTTAGGAATTTGTTTCCAACCCTGAATACATTTACAGTGTGCTGATAAACACACACAGTGCCATGTGATGGTATCAGCAGTGACGACACGCACCAGCTAAGCGGAAGCTGTAGGTGTATTATCAACATCAATTCTGTATCATGGAGATGGTTTCAAGAGTTGCTCACTGGCTGACCTGAAGATGTGCTGTTAAAACATTGCAATGTGTTAAAAAAAAAGCAGGTCACAGTACTAAGTAGCACTGCGGAGGTCTCAGTCTCCAAGATTAGGCAAAGAATCTCAGTGGTTGCAGGCGCCCAGTGGGCTAGATACTTGCTTTAGAGGTGGTGGCAGTGGTGGTTGGGTCGGGGGGTGGGGGGGGGGTTGAGATGGTTCTGCAAATAGCATTACTACCATTAAGATGAAAATACTACCCGGCTGAAGAAGCTAACAATAAACACTTCCCAGTCCTAAAATTATCTGGACCATGGGGAGGATCCCTCCACTTCATATGCGGGGAGGACAGCACAGTAAAATAAAAAATAAAATTATAAATCACTCAAACAAAACTTGAGTGATTTATAACAAGTTAATATGATCTCCAAGGGATGTCTCCTATGATATGAGACTCTTCTCGTGAGGTTTGGGCAGACAGAATGACTCAGTTTCACTTCGTGGTCCTCTTGCCCAAAACCTCAAGAGTGGAACCTCTTATACCATAAGAGACATCACTCGGAGACCGTATTAACTTATGATCTCGTCAAAGCATCAAGTAGCCGCACCTGACAGCTTCTTCTGGGTCACATTTGTACCCCCCCCCCATCTGCAGGAAGAAGGGGCTATGAGCTGCAGGAGGGCCCGTCCACCAGCTGGTGTGGTCAGAGGGTAATCTGCAAATGTGTAGGAGGGGCAATTCTCTACATCTGCGAGAGGTACAACTGTCATTTCTAGGAGGAGGTGGTGCAACTCTCCTATTTCATGGGGAAAGGTGTAAGAGAAACAGGAATCCACATGCTATTTTATGGGGGTGGAATTGGGCTCCTGTGGGTTACTGCTGTGGTAATCCAGTCATCTCCAACACTGGCCTCCCAGGCTTCATATGCATTGTCAGTGGGGATTCAGCAGTTTTATGGTTAAAGACCCGGGGTGGGAAATTACTTTGCCAGACCAGATACAACTGTATGCAAAACTGCTGTGTCATTCGTGACCTTTTTCTTCATACTGTTAGTATTCAAATTTGTGTTCACATTATTGCACTGTTCTCCTGCTAGGGAGGTGAGCAATGATGTCAGAAAAATTCTGTTTTTTTTTGTTTTTATTTTCCCTTAAGATGTCTCTCCTCCTACGCCAGACACCTGACATCAGGTCTGGACAGCCGTATCCCAGCCCTGGCAATTGCACTCACCTTGTCAGGTAACCCAAGGGATCTGGCAGCAGTCCGGGCCAGAAGTACTGGTAACCTGCCTGCTTTTTGCTGCAGCTTCCACCCTCATTCTGCCATCCCTATAGCCATGTGTGGGCACCAGATGCAGCCCAGGGTGAGGACCTTGTGGGGTTGCAGTGTGCCCAGGTGGAGCAGCAACCACCACAGCCCACTGGAGGAGTCCCTGTGGCAGTGCACTGCGATGCCACCCACCCTGGGCTGGCACTGGCTGCTCGAGAACTGGCAAACTGGGTCCATGCCCGAATCCAGGGTGTCTAGGTGCTACTGGGATACACTGCCACTGAGCCGTTGGGCAGACCCATTTTTTTAATGAAGCTTTTTCTCGTCCCCCCCAGTCATCCTGCAGCACCCCCAGCCCTGGCACTAACCTTCTCATGGACTTACTAGTTATCCGCCGCTTACCCAGGACCCCTACAGTGGTTGGTGGCCTGCTATGTCAGTCATGCGTGGGTTTGGGGGGCACGGTGCTATGGCATGTGTGGGTCTGGGGGAGCGGCCCGGGCTATGGTGGACAAGGACATTTTCCTCCAGCTCCTGGTTTTCTCTCCATGGGTGCTGGCATGCAATGATGTGTATGCATGCCTGCCTGCTGTTCAGATGGGGATGCCCCTCCTCCCTGTCTAGGTGCCCCCACAGTACTGCCACTTGACCTCCAACAGGGGGTAGTCAAACAGTGGGATGCAGCGTTCCCCCTCCCCGAGGAAGGAGAGCTGTCCGTGGCATGCTCAATCCTTCTTCCCATGGCTGGCCTCCAAGCCACATGAGTTTGTGTTCGAACCCAGGTCTTTGGCATAGCAAGCTGGAGCATTACCTCTGTGATGTCGAGTTGTGGGCAGCCACTATTTGTTATGCTTTGCAAAAGAAAAAAAAATGACATTTTCTAACACGGTGGTAGACTAATACCATACAAGTAAAAATTAAATTACTTTCTAGAACAATGCTACCAGATTCAAGCAGCAGCACATGCTATTTTATTTATTTAGTTTGTTTGTTTATTGACCAGATGGGTGCACTGATCCCAGGGACCGTTTTCAGGCAAGACCTGGGCCAAAAAGATGGCACAAACATGGTAAAAGGAAAAAGAGGTACACAAGATACGAGGAACAGAGAGCAGTTACAATACCGGAACAAAACATAAAATGATAGGAAACAAAATGTTACTGAATTGTGCAAAACTGGGTATAAAGTGACCAAAGAAAGCTGACAAGTAACAGAAACCTCTTTCCCCTACCCTTATTCTACACTCTCCTTAAAAACTCTAAAAGCCCCCTGTTTTATCTGTGACACAGGTTTTTCTCCCTCTCTTCTCTCTACATCTTGGTTATTTACAAGTTATAAGGTACCATTGATCTTATAGTCGTATTTAGAGGATACATAAGAAAACTTGCTTTGGTGCAGTAACTGAAAAGGGCTCCAATGCACAACTGTCATATTTTGGAGATAGCAAAACCCTCATCTTATTGCATTGGGTACAGGAACTACCTGATGACTACAGTAGAATAAATATTAACGACAACGTGGACGAAGGACATTCATAGACATAGTCCCGCTCTGTAGTTTGTCTCTCTCACCATGGAAGTTAAGGTGATAGAATGTATATATATATATATATATATATATATATATATATATATATATATATAGATATATATATATATATATATATATATATATATATATATATATATAATGGGGAAACAGAGTGGCTCCAAATACCAACTTCTGATTGTATAAAACACATCACATGACCGTGCGTATATTAGAGCATGACTGCACACCTTCACTTTTACCCCCCTCAGAACAATTTTGCCATTTTATAAGATAGGTAAACCACTCTGAGGTGTGCGGTCGTGCTCTGATATACTAACATACTATGAAGCCAGCAGAATAGGCCCTATGGTCTGTCGAGTCTGCTCGATGGTCAGTTACTATGCTGGGCCCCGATTTTTAGCCCTCTCTCCCACCCACATAAGGAACCCTATTTCCCAGTGGAGCTCCTGGTTGTACTCTCCCCCCTGCACCTATTCCAGCCCTTCTTTTTTTTTTTTTTCAAATATATTCTTTATTGAAGATTTTATCATTTTACAGTCACATTGCACATCATTATAAATCACTGTTTATGCAGAGATACAGTTCATATGAGTTTATTATATCATACATTAATTGTGTGACATTGGTCATACCTGAGGAGTTCAACCCTCTTTCCAGGTCCATTCTGTCATTCCTAATCAATGCTCATTGTCTCTCTCCGGGAGCCCTCCACCTCAGGACTCCGCCTCTCGTCCCACTCTAACTCCATCACCCCTGATGTTGGTTTCATCTTCATATCCCCTACCCTCTAAATGTGAGTTGTGTACCGTACTATGGTAGTATCTTTATAGCTTGGAAATTGGGCCCTATGACTGGTATAATAGGCCTGACCCTACTAGTATATGGTAGGGGTTACTAGGGTATAAAGTGTGGGTCTTTGGCCATAATATGCATTATCCATCTTCTCCATTTTAGAGAACCAAGATCCGCTTTATCATTTAAGTTATATGTAATTCTCTCAGATCTGTATATAAGGTTGACTATCTCCCTCCAGTCTGAGAGTGTGGGTAACGATGGTGTTAGCCAACGCCTGGTGATGGCCTTCTTTGCTGCTAGGAGGAAGATTCCCAGTAGGTACTGGGAGTGGGGATCTCGTAACTTGTGAGGATAGACATGTAGGATGAAGAATTCCCTGGTGAGGGGAGGCCTGAGCCCAAAGAGTTCCTCAAATTCCTCAAACAGGCCCTGTAGAAAGGGTTGTAGCTTTGGACATGACCATAGGATATGGGAATGATGAGCATTAGCCTCTCCACAATGGTGCCAGCAGGCTGTAGAGCCTGTATCGCAGTAGTGTGAGGTCATTGCTGGGGTACGGAAAAATCTTAGTAACAGTTGCCACGAGAACTGTCTCCACGTGTGTGAATAGGTGATTCTCGATGTTGTGTGGCATATTGTGACCCACTGCTGTGTGTTATTTGGGTACCCAGTTCACTATTCCATTTCTCCCTTAGTGCCATTGTATTTCCGCCTGTTGTTTCCATCAGGGATTTATACAGGGTTGAGATGGGATGTGGTAACTTCTGGGTTTTTAATGTTTGTTGGAGCAGATGCACCATGTGTGGATGTTCCCCCGGGGTGTGGACAGTCAGGGGGAGAGCCTCAAAATAGTGTTGTAGTTGTAGATAGTGGAAAAAATCCGACTGGCGGAGATGGAATTCTCTCCTGATCTTCCCAAATTCATTAAAAAATGGTCCCATCTGGAGCTGTGAGAGTTTTGTGAGGTGAGTGTGTCTCCAGTAATGAAATGTGTGGTCAGTTACTGCTGGAGGGAAATTTTCTAATAAATCTATCGGGCAGAACAACACTAGGAAAGGGGTAATCCCCAGGGATTTACACGCTGGATACCCGGCCCAGATCTGGTGCATAATCCAGGGGTTTTGAGTCAGTTGGCTTAGGGAGGGTGGATTTTTGCAAATAATAAGCTTTTGATACTCCCGATGGAGTAGTACACTTTCCTCAATCTCTCTCCTTCGGGCCGGGGATGTTCCAACCAGACACTAGACTATGAAGGACAAATGTGAGGCCCAGTAATACAGTTTAAGATTTGGGAGTGCTAGTCCTCCCTGCATTTTGGGGAGAAAGAGAGTTTTCAGTTTAATTCTGGGGCACCTTCCTGCCCAGACAAACTTAGAAATGGCTTTATTCCAAACACGGAACAGGTTATTCGGTATGTTCAGTGGGACTTTCTGAAAAAGGTACAGGGGCCCTTGGGAGAATCACCATCCTCACCACTTCAACCCGCTATATCATATTTAGAGGGAGGACGTTCCATCTTCCGAGATCTTGCTTCATCTGTGACGTGAAGGAGAGATAATTGTTTTTTACGGCATCTTCTGCTCTGTGGGAGAGGTGTATTCCTAAGTATTTCATCTTGGAGAGCCCCCAACGGAATGGGTAATTCACCTTTAATGACTCCGGGGGTGTGTAGTGAAAAGTAAGAGCACCAGTCTTGATAGTGTTAAGTCTATAGCCGGAGTGTGTTCCAAATTCCTCTAGGACCTGGAAAACTGTAGGGATGGACTGTGGAGGTTTAGTGAGGAATAGCAAGACGTCATCCGCATAGAGGGCTATACGGTGTTCTGTTTCGTCTATGCTAATGCCCGAAATCCCAGGTGCTAGCCTAATTGCCTGGGCCAAGGGTTCTATAAAAATGGCAAAAAGACCAGGGGACAAGGGACAGCCCTGTCGTGTTCACCTAAAGAGGGGAAAATACTCAGAATGATGACCTGAGATTTTCACACAGGCCTGTGGGGAAGAGTATATTTTCTGGAGAATGGTCACAAATGGGGCCGGAAACCCCATTGCCAACATAGTGGCGAAAAGAAAGGGCCATGACACCCAGTTGAAGGCCTTCTCAGCATCTAGGCTGAGAAGGACTAATGGGACTTCCCGGGATTGCATTTCGTGCACCAAATGAAGGGCTCTGCAGGTGTTCTCCGAAGCTGATCTAGAGCTCACGAAGCCTGTTTGATCCAAACCTATCAAAGTAGGTAGGATCATATCCACCCTTCGGGCCAGGACAGATATAAAGTACTTATAGTCCATGTTAAGCGCCAAGATTGGTCTATATGAGCCACACTGTAAAAGGTCTTTGTCTGCTTTGGGGATGAGTGAAATTGTTGCATATGCCCAGCTGGGGGGGGCTTCCCCCAAGAGAACCTCGTTAAAGGCATCCAGGAGGAGTTTGTTAGTTAATTGTGTTGTGCCTTTGTAGAACTCTGCCCCGTATCCATCTGGGCCAGGGGCTTTTTGAGCTTTGGACCTTGAGATGGCCAGCATGAGCTCTTCCGGGGAAATTGGGACCGTTAGGCTGTTTTGCTGTTCGAGACTAAGTTTGGGTAAATCGAGGGTTGATAAAAAGGTGCTGGTGAGTGTGGGGTCTGCCCTGTGGTCTGTGATATAGAGGGCTCGAAAATATTGGGAGAAAGCTTGTGATATATTTTTAAGCTTGGTGTGGTGTATACCTGTATTAAGGTCCTTAATTGCTGTGATGGTGGACATTTTACGTTGTTGGCGTAGACGGTATGCCAGGAGGCAAGAGGCCCGGGGGCCAATCTCGCCATATCTCTGACGCAGATATGCCAGTGCCACTTCCGTTTGTTGGAGGCATAAAATATCTAGGTCCTTCTTAGTCTGCTTAATCTGAGCAAGGACCGAATGGTCTCCTTGCTGATGTGCTAGCTGTAGAAACTGTAGTGTCTGTTCAAGCTGTTTGTCTTTCTTTTTGTTTCTTCGCTAGTGTGGCAGTATATTTTATCAGATGACCCCTCAGGACTGCCTTCAGGGTGTCCCATTAAATGGTTGATGGAATTTCTTGGGAGGAGTTGTCCTGAATAATTTCTGTGATTTTCTCACTGAGAAAATCTCTGAATTGTTCACTTTTCATGTGGGTTGGGTTAAATCTCCACCTATTGTTACGCTTCTCTACACCCAGATTCCATATGGTGATTAATGGTTTATGGTCTGTGTGTGCTGTGGTGCCCATTGTAGCATCAACTAGTGAGCCCAGGCTTTCCTTCTGTGTGTAGCAGTGATCTATTCTTGTATAGGTCCCATTGACTGTCGAGTAGAAGGAATACCGTCTGTCCCTCCCCCATAAATTGTTTAAAGAATTTGTGCAAAGCCAGTTGCCTGCCAGCCTGGATCCTGGTGGTGTCTAAGGAGGGGTTTGGGGTGATGTTAAAATCCCCCGCCAGAATTAAAGTCCCCTTGGTCATCTCAATTACCTTGTCCAGCAAAAAGCAGATTGTGGGTGTGTTTGAGGCTGGTGGGAGGTAGATATTGGCCAAGGTCACTTCTTGCTCTTGCAAGGTCCCCTGGACCACTATTAACTGACCAGCGGGATCTGCCCATTCCCTCGTCTTCCGGAACAGAGTGTGTGCTGAGATTAGTATGGCGACCTCTCTTCTCCTGCCACCGGCTATTGCCGATAAAAAAACCTGTGTGTAGCCTCTTCCCAGGAGTTTCCTGTGCTCCTCAGAAGTCAAGTGGATTTCCTGCATATAAACAATTTCAGTGGAGGATTTTTTCACTGGCGAAATAATTCTAGACCTCTTTATCAGACTACTCAGACCATTCACATTCAGCGAGTATACTTTCAAGTGTTTGTCAGCCATTTGTCAAACAGATATATATCTGGTATATCGAGCCATTTAACATTAAGCAAATGCTCTGTAACCTCTGTCTGGTTTGTTAAAGCCTTGTGACTGTTTACTACCTGCCAAAAATACATCCTCTCACAGGGGGATTTAAAAGTTATTTCATCTAACCAATAGCCCATAACAAAAACCCGTGGGCTTAAACAACTAACTTTTCTATCAAAGATTATAACAGGCAATAACAGAATGGTTAGCTTTAGGGAATACATATCCCCTATGTCTCGGTGGCTCAAAGGGAACTTTTGGGCCAACTGGGATATCAACATTAGCCTAAGCCACCAAGAAACTGCGGAGCTTCGAACAAGCTGGGCAATTTCCGTGACCTAAAAAAGGCTCAAGGCCTACTTTCTGTATTCCCCGTAAGACCCGAGGGCCTATGACACTGTCAGTGTCTAAGAGGGATGGGAGGGGATGGGACGAGATGGGACAGGAAGGGGAAAATCAGGAAAGAGGAGAAGAAAAAAAAGGGGGGGAGGTTTGGGACGTCCGCAGCTACCACCTTCATCCTTCATATTTGAACAGACCTGTTTTTCGGAAAATGGGAGGGTGAAAGCAGAAATTAGAAAAAGGGGAGGGATAAAATTAGTATAAAGTAGAAATCACTTTACTTGGCTGTGTGTAGTTATCTGCCACCTAAATGGGTAGGGGGAACCCAGTGTCCGCATTGTTCCTCCTTCGGAAGGGAGAAGGGGGGCACGCATAACCCCATCTCAACCTTTCCCAACACAAGGGGAGGGGTAGGTGGAGGGGGAGGGCTGGGGGTACCCGCCAGTTCATATTAGTTTCTAGGACCCCGTCTGCAGCTGGTGTGTCTGATAAAGAAACATTTAGTCAACATTATCCCAGTTGAACCCTTTTCCCACCCCTCCACAACATTTACCCTCCAAGGGTTAGACGTTAGCAGAGTTAGTTGGGGGTGGGGGGAGAGAGAAGTCCCAGTCTGATAGGGAAAAAAGAAAAGTCTTAGATCCCATAACACCCAGGGCTTCGTTTTTTATTAACCCACTGGCCCTCTTCCTGCGCTGGGATCTTATAAGATTTAGAGCCATCTCCCTAAGGAGGGAGCAAGGGCGCTGAAATATGGAGGGGGGGGAGGTATCGTGGGTTAGTGACAGTCCAGGCATCAGGAAGAGACAGTGTTGTTAAAAGCATTTGAAAGTAAAGAATATTAATTTAGACTGGGACTTATCTGAATTAGCAGCATCATTCAGTCTCTCTCTGTAGGAGTCTTTGGCGTGGATGATCTGTGTAGAAGGAAGGAATTCCTTAGTGGTCGCTAACGTCTCCCTTCCAAAGGGGGCCAGGACCATCACGTAGCATATGTTCTCACTGACTCTTTGGGGGGGGGGGTACCCCATTTTGGAGATGTGAATCAGCGTGGATATCTGGGGTTAGTGTCCGTCAAGGGACGTTGTACAGGGCAAGGTTGCTGGTCTTTGGCTCTGAGGGAGTTTGTTATCTTCTGGATGGCGTCTTGACCTTGCTTTCTCCTCGAGTCCCGTTGGCCACTATTCCATAACTGCTGGACCAGCTTGTAGGAAATCGAAGGTTTTTGGGGTCTCTGCTCTAAAGGCACCTTGATGTGTTTTTTCAGCTTGCCAGTCACCTCCACTGCACTGTCAAAGGTCTGGGACCCTTCAGCAAAGAGGACCGTTAGCTTTGCGGGGTAGGGAGTCCTAAAACGGAGCCCTGCAGATTTCAAGGCCTTCATCACGGGGATATGCTGCCTGTGGCGAAGCATTACCTCTGGAGTGTAATCATTTTCAAAGAAAAGCCTGCTTGTGTGGTAAATAACTGTACCTTGCTTCCAGGCAGAGTGAAGTACAGACTCCTTTTCTTGAAATTTTAAAATCGAACGAGGATCGTTCGGGGGCGCGCTCCTGCACCTGGTCTTGGGCCTAAAGTATGGCGGGTCCTCTCTAACTCCAGTGTGAGGTTCTCTGGAACAGTAATTACTTCTCTCAGGAGCTGTCTGATGAATTACAGCATGTCTGTGCCCTCCGATCCCTCTGGGACTCCGGAGATACGTATATTATTGCGCCTGTTTCGGCTCTTGGTATCCTCTGCCCTTGCCTGCAGGCTCTGGATGTTCTGATGGAGGTGTGCTATTGCTTGTTCAGCACTGTTGACCCACCGATCCATGCTGGTTGCCTGCAGTTTGAGAGATTCCTGCTGTTTCTCTAATTTTGAGATATCTGTGCGTAGCACCGAAGTGGTGGATCTCATCTCTTTCCTAAATCCCTTAATTCGTTTAATACGAGGGTCATCTGTCTTTGGATGATGGATAATTATAGATACTGTGTCCGGGATCTACCTTGACGTGAGGAGGTCGAGGTCTGCGGGCCCTCACTGCCCAAGTCCCCCTCCGATAATCCCCCAACATCTCCTTCCATAGGCGGCTTTTGTGCAGGTTGGTCACCCTTACTTGGCATTATTGTAATCCTCAGTGTGTAGATTGGTAAATCGATCGGCTAAAATGTTTAAATTACGAGGATTTTTTAAGGGCTAGGTGGGAGCTCGTTATATTAAGTGGCCATTAGGCGCGTGACGTCACCGGAAGTCCCTATCCCAGCCCTTCTTGAACTCCTCCACCGTATTAGCAGCCATCAGCTCTCTGGGCAATGCATTCCAGGACTTCACCACTCTCTCAGTGAAGTAGCACCTCCTTGTTTCCCCCCTCAACCTCCCCACATCCAGCTTCATGGGGTGGCCCCTGGTTCCCTTAGCTGTAGGACCCCCTCAAGGCTTATCCTATTGACCGCCTTGAGATACTTGAAAACTTCTATCATATCCCCCCTGTCTCTTCTCTCCTCTCCTCCAATGAGTATAGGTTGAGCTCCCCCAGTCGCTCCTCATAGGGCATTTCCACTAGCTCCAGTGCTATCCTAGTCACTCTCCTCTGTACCCTCTCCAGTAACACAATGTCCTTCTTTAAGTAGGGACGCCAAAACTGCATGCAGTATTCAAGGTGTGGTCTAACCAGGCAATTGTACAGTGGGAGGAGTAACTCACTACTCCTTGAGGTTATCCCCCTGGCTATGCACCCCAGCATTTTATTTGCTGGTGCCGCCACCCTTCTACACTGCTCTGAGTTGTTCATTTTGGCATCCACCACCACCCCAAGGTCCCTCTCCCCCTTGAAACCTGCAATATCCCCCAAGGTATATGCATGAGTCGGGTTTTTGGCTCCCAGGTGAAGAACCCTGCATTTCAGAACAATAAACTTTAGTTTCCAGATTCTTGACTACCTCCCTAGAGTCTACGGGTCCTCCTGGAGGTCTAACTTTCCCTCTTCCTCCTCATCCACCACTACCCACAGTTTAGAGTCATCTGCAAAGAGACTCATCCTGCTCCTGATACCATTTCAGATGTCCATGACATAGACATTAAATAGGAGTGGACTCAGCACTGACCCCTGTGGTACCCCACTTGTGACTAGCCTTGAGGATGAGACCTCCCCCCCAACCCTCACCCTCTGTACCCACCGTGCCAGCCAGTTCCCTATCCATCTGCTCATCCTCCCCCCAACCCCATACTCTCCAGCTTCTTCAGTAGCCCATGATGTGGCACGGAGTCAAAAGCCCTGCTGAAGTCCAGATAGAAGACATCAACTGGCCTGCCCTGATCCAGCGCCCTTGTCACCCCTTCATAGAGCTCCACCAGATTTGTCTGGCATGATTTGCCATTAACAAAGCCGTGCTGGTGAATGTCTATATGACCCCGAGACCTCAGCACCCCCTCTGTCCTTTCCTTCTGGATGTCCCCCATCACTTTGCCCACTACCGACGTCAGGCTAGCCGACCTATAGTTACCCGGCTCCTCTTGTTGGCCTCCCTTGTGGATAGGCACAATATGGGCTATTCTCCAGTCCTGAGGTACCTACCCAGACTGCTGAGAGGAGTTAAAAAGATCTGCTGGGGGGGTGGCCAGAGTATCCGCCAGCTCCCTGAGCATCCTGGGGTGGATCCTATTGGGGCCGTTGCCTTGTCCCCTCTTAGGGCCTTGAGTGCATCCAACACCCTACCTCTAGGTATTTCCTCATCCTTTTCCCCCTCTTCAACCACCATATCCCCCGCCCCCTCTCCTACAGTGCTGTCCCCCCCCCCCCCGGTGAATACAGAGGCAAAAAAGTAATTTAGTATCTCCGCCTTCTCTCCCACCTCTTCCACCCACCCACCTCCCATCCTGAGCCGACTGATCTGCCTTTTCCTCTTTCTTCTTTCCCTGATATACTAAAGTCCCCCCCTTTTATCCCTGTGCCAATCTCGCTCCGCCCCCACCTGAACTGATCTCACCCACCCTGGTGACCCTCCTGGCTGCCATATCATACTCCTCCTTGGATAAAGCACCCCCCCCAAGAGCCTTTATAACAGCTATAGGCAGCCTTTTTCTCCCTCACTGCATCCTGGACCTCCTTCGTCCACCAACTCGGCTTCCTAGCTTGCCCCCTTACGTCTTTCCCTCGTGCAGGCCTTGGTAGCCTCCAGGAGCCCTATCTTTATTAATTCCCATCAGGCCTCCGTGCCCATGCTTGGCCTGATCCAATCTAGATTGCCCCTCAGGATCCACTCCATCCCCCCAAAGTCTGCCCCTCTGAAATCCATCACGGTTGTTCTAATGTGCTCTACCTTGCCCCCTAGTTCTAGGGAGAACCAAACTGTGGCATGGTCACAACCCGCCAGTGGGTCCCCAATAGCCAGGTCCCTGATGAGCTCCCTGTCCGACAGGACCACATCCAGGATGCGCCCCTCCCTTGTCGGCTCCGTCACCAGCTGGGTAAGGAACGCATCCTGGAAGACGTCCAACAGGCGCTGCTCCTTGCTCGATGAGGACGCCATGGTTCCCCAATCTGCTCCTGGCATATTCAGGTTCCCCATCACCACAGTGATGTCCTTTCCTCCACCACAGTAGTCCTTAAGGTTAGCCACCAGGCCATCCTCCTGTTCTTCCTCCTGCCCAGTGGTCTATATACCACCCCCATCTTCACCCGTTTTCCACCCTGAGCCTGCAGTTGGACCCAAAGAGCCTCTAGCTGATCCCCTGCTTCCTCCACCTTGCTTATCGCTGTGCTAGCTCTGATGATAAAAGCCACCCCCCTTCCCTTCCTTCCCCCCATCCCTTCTGCAAGTGGTGTACCCAAGTATGTTTAGGTCCCAGTCGTGTCTGGATGAGGCCCACGTCTCCGTGACTGCCACCACATCCACCTCCCCTCCACCATCAGCACCTGCAGCTCCAGCATCTTAGGCCACCACATCCACCTCCCCTCCACCATCAGCACCTGCAGCTCCAGCATCTTATGCCACCACATCCACCTCCCCTCCACCATCAGCACCTGCAGCTCCAGCATCTTATGCCACCACATCCACCTCCCCTCCACCACCAGCACCTGCAGCTCCAGCATCTTATTACCCATGCTCCTGGTGTTTATCAGGACCACCCTCAAACCTGTCCCCTTGCCTTCTTTTCCCCCACCCTGAGGCCACCTTGTCTTCTGCCTACCAGGGCCAACGCTTACACTATCTGTTGCTCCTGCCCTGTGATCCCTCCCCTCTGCCTGTGGAAGAAGGCCAGGGCCTTCGCTTCTCCCCCCCCCCCCACAAGTTTAAACCCCACCCGGAGTGGATGAACTCTGCCAGTCTCAGCTGCAGGACCTTTTTCCCCTCATTGCTAAGGTGGAGCCTGTCCTTAGTGAACAGATCCTTGTCCTCCCAGGTTGCTCCCCATTCCCCTACCCACCCACGTCCCCTGGTCTCGCACCATCTGCAGAGCTATGCATTTATATCCTGCATTTTCTGCTTGTTTTCTACACTGGCCCTGGGCATCAGAAGGATCTCAGAGAAGGAGACCAAGCACCCCACATCCTGACACTCTTACCAGCTCCTTAAACCTAGTTTGTATCTCCAACTCACTGTTCCCATGTCTATCATTAGTACCTAGGTGTATTAATATGTCATGGGTGCCACCACATTCCTGCGCTAGAGAACAGATGTGATGTTTTGCTTGATGCACCGTCGGGCCAGGTATACTCCTTGACTTAACACCACAGGAAGCCCCCCTCCTCTCCCCTTCTCCACCTGATCCCCCTAGTCATGGAGTCACCCAAAGCAGCACTCTCACTGCCTCCTTATCCCTGTTTCTGCGCCGCTATCTCTGTGTCCCCCCTCCCCTCCATTTTCCTGCTTGTCCCCTCCTTTCTTCCTCCTTCCTGAACCTTGTCCGTCCCCCCTGCTCCAATCCATATGTCTCTTTGACCTGACCCCCTTGGTTCCATTACATCCTGCTGGATCACTGTGGGCAGTGGCAGTTTGTCTCCCTGGAGCAAGGGACCCCCCCATCCCCAGATCTTCCTCATCACTGACCCGTCCCCCTCAGTCTCTTTTCTTTCACCAGTGATGCTCAGGACCAACCCAGTATCTCCCCCTGGAGGATAGACTCCCCTAGCCCCCTCCTTTCCCTCCCTCCCAACCCCCCGCTCTTTTCCTCCTTTAACTTGTGTCTCCTCCAGGTGTGTCCCCAAAAGGGCCTTCCTGTTTTGGGGCAATTTCCCAGCTCCCAAGAGAACTTCCCCCTTGTCTCCCAGCTGCCGTGCCTCTGAGCCCTCCTCTGGGGGACTGTCTCCTCTCCTCCTTGCTCCTCCTCCTCCTTCCTCCAGTGATTCCTTGCAGTCACTTCCTGCCCCTGTCAGTGTGATGAGGGTGCATAACTGTTTTAATGGTGAACCCATATGTTTGTCTTTCCCATGTTTGTTGCACCCCATTTGAAGTTGGGCCCACAATATCCGGTTTCCTCCTTCTTTTTTCTGAACCTACCATCTTTCACCCCTCCTGAGCCGTATTTGCCTCAATGCCTCCTGATCTCCTAGAAGTCTCCATCTCCCGTGTCACCTTTTCCTGCCTGGTTTGTACCTTCTCAGCTCTACCTGTTCCCTGTCTTAGCATTGATGATGTCTCATCATTTGCATCCTCATCCTCCCTGTTCTACCAACGGGTGTATCGGGTTTAAGCGAGTTTGTGCCCAGAGCCCGCCCAATGCCCCTCCTTCCCTACACCCCTCTTGGTTCCCTCTGGACACCCCCAGTCACCCTCCTACTGCTGTGGAAATGTCCTCCTTCCGTAGTTTCTCCCCTCCTGTTGGATGAAACTTGTCCCGGTCTTCCACCAACACTTCCCTCTTGTCCCTCATCCCCCCCCCCAATTATCCTTCATCGCCTGCCCCAACACCCCAGTTGCATCCTTAGCCAGTTTAACTCTTCCCTGATCTGCAAAAGCTGCCTTCAGAGTGGGCAACCTCCCACCTGCCAGGCCCAATTTAGTATTATCGACGCCCCACAGCCCGTGCAGCCTATACTCCTTCCAAATATGCCTGCCCTGATGGCTGGATGCCCGCCCAGTTGTCATTGTCCATAAAAATTCGGACTTCCCCCCCTTGGTCTCCTCCCCCTGGGGTAATATCCCTCACCCTTCTCCAAGTAGCCATACTGGGGTGGTCTACGATCAAAACTTATAGCCCCTTACAGTTGAACAGTTACAACACAGCCCTCGTAACTAGTTCCTGATCTAGGTAAAGACTTTAGCAACTAAACAGTTCTAATAAGTTCTAACAGTTTGCACAGCAATCATAAAGTATACTTAGCACTGTTTTACCCCTCAGTTACTATAATATTATTCTGTAGCAATCAAATAGTATATCTTAGCTCTGTTTCACCCCCAGCTGCCTGTAATATCACAGCCCCACTTGCATCTCCATGAATTTCCTTACTTACGCCAGAATGTTACAGTTTTATTAACGTAGAAGTCCTGATTTGTCCACCTCCAGAGAACCCCTCCTTACCGGCCCATTAAGGCTATTTAAAAGGGTGAGTGTGTGTGGGTGGGACGTGTGTGGGGTGGGAGGGAGGGAGAAAATATAGGTTCAGTTCCAGCCCCAATGAGCTCTCTCTCACTGCTCGATCCCTCTCTCACTCTCCGGCACTGCTGCAGGCCACCCGTTAAATAGGGCAGCAAGCCTGCAGCAGTTTGGCATCGAAAATAAAATTAAAAAGTTCAGTCCCAGTCCCAGAGCTCCGATGAGCAATGTGCCCTTGAAGTCACAGTCAGCAAAGATCAGTGTGTGTGTGTGTGTATGTGTGTGTGTGTGTTTTGTGTTTCTGCACATGCTGTGTAGATGTGTGTATGTGGCTGTGTGTTTTCATTGTGCAAGTGTTGTATGGGCAGATTGTGTGTTTTTTGTGTGTCCGTGTGTGGGTGCATATGTATGTGTTTGCGTGATGCTGTGTGTTGTGTACCTGTGATATGCTTGTTGTGTTTTGTGTGTGGGTTGTGCACAGTTTTTTTTTTTGCAGGCTGCTGTGCATTGGGTCTGTGTGTGTGTGTGTGTGTGTCTGTCTGTCTGTGTCTGCATGCGTTGTGTGTGTTCTGTGTGTAAGACTAATTTAAAATGTATCTTTTAAAGTTTCCAGGAAACTTATGCCCAGGCCCCCAGCCCCCGCCCCAAAGTAGTGCAGAACATATCTCTCCTGCTATGGCATTTGAGATACCATCCTGAAATCCCATTTCAGTGATCCAGTCAGTGTAGAGAATCCTACTCCACCCCCACCAGCTTCTCATGAATACCCAAGCTCCTCGTGTTCTGCACTAGTTCCAACACCACAAAAACAAACACATTATTTTTACAGCCCTTGTGCCAGTTGCTGGTTAACTGCAAGTGAGTGCAGTATGGAACTGTGACATGCATGTGATGTCACCTCAAAATCTTGTCCACTATTGCAGGGGAGGCGCAGTGTGCACTGATACCTCCCCCACAACCCCAGCCTGTGATCCTCCTCCAAACAAATTTCTAAGCCTTTTAGCCTCGAGCTGCACCAAGGTAACTGTTAAACCTCTACAACTTTAACACTGGCAACAGCATCTGGTGGCCACACTCCACCCTTATTTGCATCATTTTTCTACTTTTGTTTGTTTCACAATTTATTTACCCAGGATAGCCTAACAGATGCAGCATCTTGTTTACCAGGTGATTCTGTTTGTACCATCATTTTAGGAGACCGAGACCCTAAAGCACAGGGTGGCCAAGAGACCTGCTTGTGGCACACCATAAATCAGTGGCTGTGGTGGGATTTAAACCTGGGACCTCATGTTTTCCAGTTCAGTGTGCTAACCACCGTACCACACTGCCCTCCCTAAATCAGGAGGGGAACAGGGCTTACATAAAAGCACCTCACTGCCCCCTCAATGACACAATGACAGCAAGGCCACCTAGCTTCATGACCTGATTTGGGTCTCTGGCCTCGGGAGGCAGGCCAGGCAGCAGCAGTACCCTTTGGCCAGGGAGGTGCTGGTGGTGGGTACGGGCACCATAGTGATCCCTGCGGTCTGGCAAGGGAGCTTGCACTTCATGCAGGGGCACACTATTTATGTGCAAAGTCAACAAACGGCTGCTTCAGTGCCAAAATGAGGAGGGAGGACTCTGAGAAAATGTGGGATGTAAAATTCCAGTGCCACCAAGAAAGATGGCTGCCAGGACATCCGGGTCCAGCACCATGTAGCTCCACCGGCCACAAATGGACCCAGATCTGGGCCATGGGCAGGACAGCCCTCTCCCAGACTCCCGTTCCACAGAAGGCAGAACCATGGTAGACTGCAAACAGAGGTGGAGTTAGTGGACAGTGGGGCAGGGCAGTAGCTGGAAACAGCTGGAAGGCACAGAGAGGCTGGGGATCTATAGACTTCAGTTTAATAAGTACAAAAATAAACATATCAGCATGACTAAGGGACTTGGCCCCTGGAAGGGAATGTGGATAATGGACTTCGAGTGGAATCCCCAGACTAGCGGGCTACTGCCGGGGCTAGTGGGCTGGGTCCTGCAGCATTTCTTTGAAGCTCCTGTCTGCTAACAGCTTCACTGCCAGGAACTCTGTAAAGAAAGGCTGATGAGGTCAAACAAACCCTACTTCCAGAAAGCGATGTTAACTCTTTCTTGACCGCTGCAGTGGAAAAAAAACAAAAAACACACAATCAGTTGGTATGAGTCGAAGAAGCTGAGCCGAATTCTTGGAAGTCTGTTGTGTTTTTGGTGCTGAAAACAGTGACGGCTGCTAACCTCGAGCAGCATCCGCCCCCCTCCTGCAGTTCTCACTCTTGACTGAAGTGCCCTTTATTGAAAGTTGAGGCAGTGCTGTGGAAACTGACGTCTTATTTATGTGTGCATTTCCTGTAATTGAAAGTACTTTACCGGACCAAAACCTCAGTGCATTTCAACTGCCAGAGCACCGAATGCAGCACTCTGCCCTGTGTCAGCCGTTTCCTTCTCTCTCTGTCACCGAGACACATGCAGGAGTCTGACCTGCACGTCTGAGCTTTCATCGGTCCCAGGAGAGATAATAGCCTTTAAAACCAGTGATGCCCCCACACACCCCATGGTGTCACCAGCAAGTGGATCTTACTCTTGACGCTGTCAGGTCCAGTTTAAAAAAAATACCTTAGCCACCCCCTCCCCAACACACACACATATATATATCTCCCCCTCTATGGAAGCACCTGGGAGATACCTACATTCAGTAAGGACTGTATCAGATGGGCCTTTTCCATCACTACCAACCTCCCTCCAACAAACCCAGAGCTCCTTAGTGCCATCCATGGTTGGTCTCTCATCAAGCAGCCCAAAGGCTGGCCCACACGATCTGCCAAACTCTAATTTCTGGCAAATCACTACAGCAGAGGTCCTCAATGCACTTAAGGGCCTGAGCCCAAACAACAGTGCTGGTGCTAAGTCCCTTGACTCGAAGCTTCTCCACCTTGCGGTGCATCATATCTATGCCCCAGTTAACCTGTTGTTAAACTTCTCCCTTGCTTTTGGTCAGATGCCTACTGTCTGGAAATGTGCCAGAGTTGTGCCCTTCCACAAAGGAGGGGCTAAACAGGATCTGAATCAGTACAGACCCATTTTGAACCTTCCCGGCCCCTCTAAGGTTCTCGAAAAATTTTTTCACTCACAGCTGATGGCATCTCAGTCTGCACAATCTGCTCTCTGCCCTGCAGTCTGGCTTCTGGAAGGGGCATTCCACCATATTTGCATTGCTCACGGTCACCAATGGTCTTCATCAAGCTATGGTTAATGTTCTCCTCACCGGAGCCATCTTTGTGAACCTTGCCAAGGCCTTCAACTTGCTGGATCATACAAGACCCTAGGTCTCTGCCAACCAGTCATCTAATGGTTCAAAAACAATGTAACTGAACCCAGCTAGTGTCCATACAAAGCGCTATTTCATACCTTGCTGTGTTAAACCTTAGGCTTCCAGAAGGCTCAATCTTTGGCCCTCTGCTGTTCTCCAGTTTTGGGTAATGACCTCCCGAAGCACAGTGACAGTGTCCTCTACATATGTATGCAGATGACACCCTCTTCTGCTACAGCGCAATGACAATATCTGAAGTTTATTCAGTACCCCAAGCTGATCGCAACACAATCTCCTCCTGGTTCATCAAGAACTGCCTTGTCCTTAATGCAACCAGAACAACATCTATTGTCTTTGGATCCCAGAACTTACTAACTTGTTCAGCTGATTCATTGCAATCGTGACCTTAGATGGCAATGCTACTGAGCAAGCCAGTGTATTCGGATACCTAGGAATCTGGCTTGATATAGCATTTATTATACAGTAGGCACATCAATCACATCGTGACCAGCGTAGGGCCCCAAGCTGAACGTTCTCTAAAGGTCTATATTCTGTCTCACTGCTGACATGAGGAATCAGGTGCTCTCCCATGGCATGCTCCCTTCCACTGACTATGGAGACATCATATACCGCTGCACAAACAAAACTAGTCTGCTGCCCCTGGATCATCTGTGCAACAGGTGGTGTAGTTCCATGCTCTCTTGTGACTGATTGACCCATCACTGTCTGCTGTATGACCAGTTTAACTAGACAACTCCCTCAATCAGGCGTAACCGCCACTGGCTCTCTTTGTTGTACAAATGTACACCCTGATCAAGTGACTGCTTACCTTCTGAGGAAGGGTCATAAGACATATATGGCTCTGCCTAAGCCGAATCCCTTAGTTCAGTTAACACTGGAGGGGTGGGGAGCCCTGACCAGACGTACAGGGGTGGAACAAGGGGAGACTTTGCTTCTCCCAGTTGCAGGGAACCCATTTTTTATTCCAGGGCTGGCTGACCTGGGGTTTCGGGAATGGGAAAGGAAAGGAGTCATGTGCCTAAGAGACCTATATACTAGAGAGGGATTGGACTCTTTTGATCATATCAGGGACAAGACAGGGTTGGGTCACCAACATTTTTTCGATACTTGCAACTCCGAGCATATTGCAGTTCTCTTGGGAGAAAGCAAGGTTCGGATCCAGCATGGGAACAACTTGAACAACTGATACAGATGGGTAAATATAACCCTAGGGGCACTATACGCAGAGTAGCCAAGGTAGGTAGACAGCTGCTTCTGGACTTAATGCAGAAAACTAGACAACTTTGGGAGAGGGATATGGGAATACTCATTACGGAAGATACCTGGGAGGTGCTGACTCAGTTTCAGCAGGGCATTTTGATTTGTAGTAAGTATAAAGAGTCCTTTTACAAGTTTTGTCACAGATTACACTGTCCACCCCTGAGGGTTAACAAATGTAAGCCCTTGGTCTCCCTGGTATGCCCCCGCTGCAATGGGGGGTTGGCCTCCTATTATCATTATTTTTGGTCCTGCCCGACTCTACAGGAATTTTGGAGGGAGATGGGGACAGAGGCCCGGGCACTCGCCGGTAGGGGAATTCCACAATTGCCTATAGTAATGCTGTTTGGAATGGAGGAAGTGAACAAGGCTGAGTGGACCCCCTGCCTAGATGTCTTAGGGTTATGCTGGTGATGTCCAGGCATTCTATCTTGAATACATGGGTAACGGTAGTTAAGCCCATCATACAACAATGGAAAACATTAGTACTGCAAGCCCTCACTTTAGAAAGGCTTACTTATGTAATGCGGGATAGAGGAGAACAATTTTATAATACTTGGCAACCATACCTTAACGCTTTAACATCAGCAGAGAGTCTGATACTGGGAGAAGGGTGGATATAGTGGGGAGAGAGGGGAAAGGGTTAGGGGCTGGGGCTAGACTGAAAGGAACTGAAATAAACTAACCAAATGTAAGTTACCCTACTAATTGTATAAATTATGCTCCTTATCTATGGTGTGTTAACACTAATAAGATTTTTGTGACCGCTGGATCTTTAGTACATTGGTGAAACATTGTTTTTGTCTGTCTGTGTATGTTTGTATTGTTTTCTCCAGGGTTGCCTGGCATGTCTGTATGTTTATTGGAAAACCTGAATAAACACATGATGCAAAAACAACAACAAATGTGCACAAGAAAAATGCCACGGCTATCTCCTAGCCACCCAACGTAGTGAAGTGATGCCTACTCTCGCCATTCAACAGCAGCGTGTACCTGCTCAGTTCTCAGGATGAAGCGTGAATTTGATAGAAAGACCTTTGCATTTGCAGCACCAGACACCTGGAACAAACTCTGTCTCCCGCTCAGGAATGCTTCAAGCTTGCAAGTGTTCAAGTCCAGCCTTTCCAGCCCCCTTAGAACTCCCTGTATTTGTTTTGGTCCAGAATCCCCCTCTCCTCGACCATGATCACATTGCATAACAACGGTCACACTCTTTATTTGCTGCAATCCCACTTTATGAGCTGCTTCGATAAGTGTTTGCCTGTATTTACCTCTATAGTTGTTTTATGCCTTGTGCAATTTAGCCCTGCCTGTAACTATTCTTGCTGGACTACGTTAACCTGCTGACTGCTGCTATCCTCCCTGTGACCCCCATAAAAACAAGATGCGTCATTTCATGGGGTTATCCCAGTTGTAGTCATTTCAAATAAATAAAGAAATGAACCCTGTAACCTTACACTTTCTGACTTCTGTTGCTGGGGCAACTGAAACACCCTTGTAGCTGGTCAGGTTGCTCCATTCACTAACCTATCCAAGCTTCACCTACCCCACCAGGGAGATCCCCATAATCAGCCCCTGCACACCCTAGGCCTATTAGGTCCCAGAGAATTCGCTTGAAACAGTGATCAGTGATACCATCCAACTGTTGTGCCCCTCCCCCCGCCCACTGGTGAAAGTGACTGAGGAACACCTGCACCCACTATCAGAACAATCATGACTCTCCTCGGTACCCTTTTTATGCACGTGTTCACCATACTGACCTGGAACCATGTACTGTTCCACACTGTGTTGCAAAGGACCTTCCTGCAAATGAGATACTGCATTTCATGGGAATTTCCTGCCACCTGTATGGCGCTCCTTGGGAGATCACTTGTGGACCTTAGAATACGCCACCACTGTGTTACCCATCTGACACCTCGTTTCAAGAAGCTGCATCTATCTTGGAGGTCACTGCCTTGACATATGGCCCTACATTGTTAGCCAGAATATAAAAACCAGTAGCCACTGGAGTATGAGTGTGTGTGTGTGTGTGTGTGTGTGTGTGTGTGTGTGTGTGTGGGGGGGGGGCAAGTAGCTTTAATGCAGAATAACAGCACACTATCTCTAAGCCAGTTATCTGATGTCAGTAGTCATTCTGACTAATCAGCAGGTGGGCTGAGTGTTTCCTTGCACATAAGGTGCAGGCAACCAAGAGCAAGGGGAACTGGATGAATCAGGGTCAGATGGCAGTGTCAGAGCCATCAAAGTACTAAGTTGCATATGTTTTGGGAATGCAACCAGGTCAGTCGTCATAATCAGAAATTAAAAAAGACCTGCCTAGTCAGCCCCCCCCCCAAAGAAAATAGACAAAGTTTATTCCATGATCTCTAAGAAGGAGTTAGATTTTCCATCTGAAGAAGATGAATCCCTTTTAAGGCTGCTCTGGAAGAGTGAAGAGATTAGTAACACAGTAATTTGGGGTCAAAAGGGACTTTAGGGCTAGCAGGTCTGTCCCACACCTACGTCATAAGCAGGAATCAGTGGCACATGCAGGAGGGCATTCTGGAGTGGGGCCCGGGATGAAAAAAAAAAACCTTTATTGCCACCCCCCTCCCCAACTCAATTTCCCCCAATATGAAGTTTTCCAAAATTCAGGTTGAGGGAGGCTCGGCCATCTTCGCTCCTGCCCAGACTGCTTTGTCACTCCTAGAGCAGCCCAACCTCAGCTACAGGCCCTGTTGGTGGGGGGGTGATAGTGTTCAAATTCTTCGTCAACCTCAGGATCTTGCTGCACCTTTTATTGAAGGAGGGGCACTCCATTGCCCTGCCACTCATACGATCAAACTCTGACCTTACGTGGTGGGTTGATAAAGCTCAAAAACTCACATTAGATAGCCCTGCTGTCTCCAGTGAATGTTACTGTGTACCACGTAAAGGGACAGTGTCCCCTTTCCTGAATTGTGGAGAAACTTGATACTTTGTTGAAGACCATTATACTTCCCCCCCCCCCCCCAACATGGCCTGCTTAATCATTCTCTCTTATCAACTCTCAACTCTTGTTTTAAAATGAACTTGTTAACAGTTTACTGGAGACCTGCATGGTCCTGGAGGACTGGGTATGGGTGGACACAGTCCCACTTCACAAAAGTGGTAGCAAGGAGGAGGCGGGAAATTATAGGCCTGTCAGCCTGACTTCTGTAGTAGGGAAATTGTTGGAAACACTGTTAAAGGAAAGAATTACGGAACACCTGGAATCCAGTGGACTGCAGGACCAGAGGCAGCACAACTTACAGAGGGGAGGACATGCCAACCAAATCTGATAGATTTTTCTGACTGGGTAACCAAGGTGTTGGATCCGGGAGGGGCGGTGGCCATGGCCTACCTGAATATCAGCAAGACCTTTGGCACCATTCCGCATAGGAGGCTGGTAAACAAGTTGGGTAACAAGGTGATAACCTGGGTAAGAAACTGGTTAGGGGATAGGAGGCAGAGGGCGGTGATTAATGGAGGTCACTCTGGGAAGGGGAGAGTGACCAATGGGCCACCGCAGGGGTCAGTACTGGGACCAGTCCTCTTTAATGTCTTCATTAGCGAAGTAGCAGAGGAACTGGAAAGGAAGGTTTTCCTCTTTGTGGATGACCAAAAGATCTGTAACTGAGTGGACACTCCAGAGGGGTGCAAAGGATGGAAAGATATTTAAAATGACTGGAGGAATAGTCAAAAGTTTGGCAGCTAATGTTTAATGCAAAAAAGTGCAAAACAGAAACCCAGGGGTGCAGTACAAAATGGGAGGAGAGATACTTGCAGTGACCATGCAGGAAAGGGACCTGGAGGTAATCATGTCAGAGGACCGGAAGGTGTCCAGACAAAGCAATCAGGAAAGCTAGTGGAATGCTGGGATGTATAGGTAGAGGTATTACCAGCAGGAAGAGGGAAGTGATGTTGCCACTGTATATGTCTTTGATAAGACCCCACCTGGAGTACTGTGTCCAGTTTTTGGAATGACATGGACAGGGTGGAGGCTGTCCAAGGGAGGGCTACCAAGATGGTACAGGGTCTACATCAAAAGTCCTAGAAGAAGCTAAAGGAACTAAACAAGTACACCCTGGAGGAGAGAAGGGGATATGATCGAGACCTTTAAATACCCCTTGGGGTGAATAAGGAAGAAGTGGGAGGTATTTTTTAGAGGAAAGGGTGATCCAGAACAATGGGCCACAATATGAAACTGGGAGGGGGAGTAGGTTCAGGAGAGATGTGAGGAAATATTTCTTTACAGAAAGGGTGGTGGATACCTGGAACAATTTTCCAGCAGAGGTGGTGGGGGCAAAAACAGTGGTGGGATTAAAAAAATAGCCTAGGATAAGCACAAGGGAATCATAAAGGCTAGGTAATGGGGTGGCAGAGAAAGTGCCATAGACCTGGAAGGGTCTACAGCGTAAGCAACACAACAAAAATGGGCAGAGTGGATGAGCCATGCAGCCCTTATCTGCCATCAGTTTCTGTGTTTCTATGACTCATCCAGCCTGCCTGCTGGTGCAGCAGTAGCACCACCACTTGCGACGCTGACGACCTAGGTTCGGAATGAGCCTGGGTCATCGAAGCGCCAACCGGGGGAGGTTGGCTGAGCATCCCAAGGGAATGCTCTCTGGCTCAGGGAAGGGAGTGTGGGGTCTCCACCACAGTACTGCCACCTGGCTGACCACAGGTGGCAGAGCAGCAGTAGCCAAACACCATGAAGAATGGACGTCAGTGTGTGTAAGTGCATGTGTGTGAGCATGTGCACTGTGCGCACTACTGACATCATGGGGTCCTGGGGAGGAAACAGGAAAAAGACACCCCTGACCAACGCAGGATGATGCCCGCTTTGCATTGCAGGCTCCACACTGTTGATCGAGGTGCTCTCCTGACACTGTACTCTAACTCCGCCCTGCCCTGGGGAGTAAACCAGGGAGGAACACGGGAGAGGTAAGTCCCAGAGAAGGTGGATGATGGGGCTGGATGTGAGGCAGAGCCGATGGGGGCTGGTCAGGTCAGAAAGGGGGGGGGGGAGTACAGCAATTTAAAAAAGAAAGACCCATGTGGGTTGGTCCAGTGGTGTGGATGCAAAGTATAGCATTGCCACCTGGGAGAGTGGGTTTCACATGTGAGCTCCAGGATCCTGCACTGAGAGCAGCGGTGGGATGGGGTGGAGGGAAACACTGAATGCCTGACCAATGAACAGCACTGGCATTGGCATGAGTGGATCTGAACCAGCTATGCAGTGATGTAAGACCCACTATCTCTGTAGGCCAGCAAACAGAAGCTATTTTAGCCTTACAGGAGTTTTCAAAGGGCAGAGTTTTCGGGAGAACATGTACCCTTCCCCTTCACCAAATGGCTATCTCCTTGAACAGTTCAGGATCCACGCCTGGGCACGGTCTGCAAAGGCTGCCAGTCTCCCCCCATCCTAGCTGGTGGAAGGCTGCTGCCATGGTGATCCCATCTTTGGGATGGGGAAAAGGGCCAAAAATGGGAAGGGAATGGGCTCATCCATGGAAACTGTGGGCCCCACATTCCGATCTGCCCACATAAAGGGCACTCAAGATAGTAGGAATAGTGACAAGAAAGTCTTTCTACCCTTGTCACATACAGAGACGGCAGGCTTTTTCCTTGACCTCAGACTTCTCAGCCACTATTCATTAGACAGGGTGTCTCTTATTTTATCCCTTAGCACTGCTCTGTCCCACATGGAAAAGGCACTCTCACATTGTAGCATCAGACTTCAAAGGGGAGGGCAAGTATTGAAACATTCAAAATTCAGATCTGCTTACTCGCTGTAGTCTTTCTAAATACAGGTGTCCATTGTTTTTGGGTTTGTCTCTCTAGTCTTTAACACAAGCTCTGTATGTTGCTCCTCCCCCATTATGCCACTGTGGGTGATACAACCAATGACATCATCAGTTGCAATCAGTCCGCAGCTCCTGATGCTGATACCACTACTTGCATTATGGATTGTGGGAGTGTCACATGGCATTCCCGACTAATTACAGCACCTTTTTCAGTTGCGCACGAGACAATCTCCATTCCAGAAGACTGTCTCACTTGCTGTGTCGCAGTAACAGGCTTCTCACTGGCCACTCATGCCATCAACATTCTAAAGAAAAAAATGTTTTTTTGTTTTGTTTGTTTTTTAAGTTAGCCTGATCTATAACGTCTCTATGGGTCTAGTTGGAGGGCCTCCTGTGGATATGAGAGTGTCACCTCTTGCATCTTTGGGATATCAGAACTGCTTACCTTTTGTTCGCTGTGCTCATGCCCAAAGAACACACAAAGCAGCACTCATACAGTATCCATAAGAGGCCCTCCAACCAGACCCATAAACTTATTTGTGTAAGCATAGGTGCTGGAACCTGTGGGCGAGGGCAGCCCCCTCTCCAAACTTTTGTCCAACAGTATTTAAGTGCCCCTTTAATGCATGCAAGGCCAGAAAGGAAGCAATCATGGTCTCTTGTGTAATTACTACAGCCCTGCCCCCACCCCACTTTTCCGCATGTGCCAGCACCCATGTATAGAATGTATGTGAGTGTTAAACCTTACAGATGAATAATTTAATTTAGCTGCTGAAGCATTCTAAGTAAAAATGAATCATTTGTCCTCACTTTGGCCTTTTGTCCTCACTTTAGACAGGTCATAATGGAACCCTAAAGCAATGGGAGAACAGCTTGAACAAAGTCTGATGACATCATGACAGCCTCTGCTGCGCTCAAAAACAGAGCAGTGAAGTCAAACAGATATAGCTAACTCTGCATAGAACACTCTAATTTAAAAGTTTTATAGGCCGGCCCGGTGGCGCTGAGGGTTGAGGCGCTGGATGCCACACCTCGCACCACACCGACGACCCGGGTTCGGGAATGAGCTCAGGCTGCCGAGGGTTGGCTGGGAGGAGATAGGCTGGAGCGTCCGATGACAGCTCACCTTCTCCAGGGAAAGGAGGGTCTTTTAACCCGGCAAGTGGCGACCCCTGGCAGAGGCTGGGGGCACGACGGCAAGCTGGAGTCTCTGGGGTATGATTGGTCGCAGGCATAGGCCTGTGACCAATCAGCCTTGGGGACTGCTCCTTTGAGGAAGGAGGGGGAGGGATGTTGCTGATGTCGGCACACACACCATGACGTATGGGCCCGCAACGTCCCACAAGGAACATCGAAAAAAACACCCCAATGGAGCTGGGAAGATGGAGCGCTGAGCCGGGTCCCAATGTGCCAGTGCCTGCCTGCAGCTTCAGGACCCTGATGAGATTTACAAGATTTGGGGGGGCTTCCCCCACCCCGACCCTGCCCAGGGGGGTTCTGAGGCTAGATGGAGGGACTGGAGACTGTAAAGTAGGCACTGGTAGGGGCAGACTTAATGGGCGACTCCCGATGGTGCAGCTCTAGTGGGGTAGTATGTGGTAAAAGAAGAAATATATAAAAAAAAAAGTCTTAAAATGTAAAATACATTGTGTAAACTGGACACACAATGGCCGCACTCAGAATAAGCCATTTATTGCCACTTCCATGGGGGCAGGAGTTACACAACTCTCGAGTTCATGTCCTGCTCCCTCACATGTATAAATGCATGGCATAGCCTGACTCAGGCCATTGTATGTCTCATATATAAGTTGCTGTTTAGGTGAAATTTGAGCACACTTCTTAGCTGCTCTATTTTCCACCCATGTAGCAGCCCGTACAACTAGCAGCATCAGCGTTAGGGGTTATGGACTGATTGCAACCAGTGATGTCACTGGTAGAAGTACCTCGAATTGTGCAGTGCAGGGGATGCTCCATGCAGAGTTGGGTTTAAAGACGAAGGGTACAGAAGACAAGAAAGGAGACAATATATATATACTGTCAAAAGAGATTAGGTGGTACAGCGAATATGAATTGGCAAATGTGCAGTGTATCTGTCCTCCTTTACAGCAGACATTTCTAAGTCTCTGGGATGCTAAATCCAAATAAAATTTTGCACATAAAAGTATTTGTTTCCAATATGTTCAGAGCTTGAATCTTCATGTTTAAAGATATACTGTATCTCACATTTTTAGGGCCAGCGAGAATCTCATGTTTCAGTGACAAAGGGTTTTTAAAGAAGCGAGAGTAGTGGGACAGACCCCTCTTTGATCAGTGGCCCTGCTTCATCTTTTTTTTTATTCTTACCCTTTTTTTCTTGTCCCATTGGGTGACAGGCAGTAAGAAGAGTAAAACCGCACCATGACCGAGCACTTGGCGTTGCAATTTCAGAACTCTGATAAAGCATTCTGAAACCTGCCGTTTGACTCAGAACAGAAAACGTTAAAAAAAAAAAGAACAAGAGGCGTCCAGCAAAGAAGACCCTCTGTGAACGACCCCGATACTGCAGATGAATGCAGACCTTGGTTTCCTGCCACGAACATACTGAGCATGAGAGCAAGAGCAGCTGAAATATTTTTACCATTTATTTCCCCAGGACAACCCAGCTAAGATGCAATATCTAATTTTCTTTTATTCAATCTATTGTTTTTCCCCTCCCAGCTGTCCTTTCATGGATATACCCTGTGATCAGGGTTATATCATGCAATCAGGGATTTACCCTCTAATCTGGGATATACCATACAATCAGGGATTTACCCTCCAATCAGGGACATACCCCGCAATCAGGGATTTACCTTGCAATCAGGGTTATATCATTCAATCAAGGATTTTCCCTGGAATCAGGAAGATACCCTGTTCAGGCTCCATGAGCCTTCATGGAGATGTCTGGGAATGTTTTCTTCTCTGCTTTCCTCACCAGTCCCACCCTCCATCCCAGTGACATGGGCCATGATCCATCAGCCTCAATGTCACTGTGTCCCTTAGGCAAGAGGCAGGCTCCGTGGCTTAGCCATAGGGGTCACTGTGGTGATGGAACTTGCCGTCACCCCTCACTGGCTGAGGTGTACTGCCAAGAAGCCGCTACCTCAGCCGGCCCCATCCGCTGATGCAGCGACCCAACTCCACTCCCGAGCACAGTCACCTGGGGGGGGGGGGAGTCCTCCCCAGAAGCTGAGCGCCTCATCTCCGTGAGGCACCTGGCACCCACTCAGCCCCCAATGAGCTAGTCGAACATTTATGACGGTGATACTCAGGATCTGAGAATGATGTGGTGGATGAACATGGCAGGATGACGCTGAAAACCCAAAACACACAACACATTTTTCTTCTGTTTTGTCTTCTAACTGTCTTTGCTGCCACCCCTCTTTTTTTCTTTTACAATGTTCCTTTTTTGTGACTATCATAAATTGCATTGCATTTGTGACAAAGGCACGACCCAGATTATAAACTGAAAAGAGGCAGAGTGTAGGTTAATTCTTGTGTTTTGTACTCACAGGGAGTTATGATTTCACAAGTTTGCCCTACCAACTGTAAAGGGAGTAAAACTTTTATAGAGCATGATCACATTAAAGTATAGATTAAGGGAACACTCCCGACCAATCGGAGCACTCCTGACTGACAACAGCCCTTCTTTCTCCTGCGTGTGAGACATTCATATATTGCAGAGTGTTTAATGTGCAGGTGCCCTGGAAACGGGCATGCTGAGGGCAGTTTTATAAACTTTGCATTAGCCCCGACCAATAATGTATCCATCCCACCACTGAGACCACTCTTATGGTTGCGGGAGTGGCCTCTGTGATGTCTGCAGTGCTGTTCCTGTTTGTAAGTACCAGGTCCAGCACTGCCCCGGGCCTAGTGCATTCACTGACTAGCTACTGCAGAAAAGCCCCTCGTAGGGAGTCACGGATGGCCCTGCTCCTTGCCGAAGCTGGAGTTGGAAGGCTCCAATCCACATCTGGCACGCTGAAGTCACCAACTAGCAGCACCTCCCCCTTACTTGCCATCCTGATGAGGGCTTCCTTACGCGCCTTATATAACTCCTGTCCCTGCACTGAAGGGCCATATACCACCCCGTATGGAAAGCAGCCCCAGCACCTGTCTCTAGGATGACCCAGAACACCTCCAGCCCTTGCTTTTCCTTCAGGTGCCCCTGCACTTCTGTGGCCTTGATTCCCTCCCTTATGTATAGTACAACCTCTCCTCCCTTCCCTGTGTCTCCTGAACAGAGTAGCCCGGTATGACCATGTCCCAGTCGTGGCTGTCAGTGTGTACCACAACACCATTCTGGTCACCAAATCCAGGCTAGCCTCTGCCATGATGGCCTCCAGGTCCGGAACTTTATTTCCCAAACTCCTTCCATTGGCTCACCTGGCTCTCCATACCTTACTCCCTCCTTGCCTGCTTCCCTGCTAACCCCCTTTCTGCCTGTTCTGTTCCTTGATACTCCCCCAACCCTCTTACCTTGCTCCTCCTCCGTTACCGGTCTCCTTCACTCCTTTCTTCTTGTTTCTCTGATTTATACCTCCCTTGTCCTCTGCCTTGTCCCTACCCCTGTCTTCTTGCTCCCCTGCCCTGGGGGAGTCTACTCCCCTCTGGACCGCCCTCCCTGCTATTTCATCATCTGGGGGACAGTTGTTGTCTCCCTTAGTTCTACAGCCTCCCCTCCATCTAGTTTGAATACTCATCCAAGTAGCATTTTAAGCCCCCCCACTAAGGACTGTGGTCCCCTTCCTATAAGTATGCAGGACATCTCTCCTATAGAGGCTCATATCTTGCCAGGTTGGGCCCCAGTCCCCAGTGTAACCAAAACCCTCCTCCATGCACTATGCCTTCAAACAACTGTTAAAAGCCCTGGTGTGGAGTGTCCTTTCCTCTCTCTGGCCATATGCAGGCAACAGCTCAGCAAAAGCCACTGTGTGGGCCACCTACTTGAGGTCCCTTCCGAGCTCCCTGAAATTTCCCTGCACTACCTCTACCCTGTCTCTTGCCAGGTCATTTGTCCCCAGGTGGACAATAACATCAGCTCCCTCCCATCTCCTACTGCCCTAGTGATCTTCTAGAACCGCTCACCATCCCTCCAAGCTCAAGCATCTCTCAGGCACTTCACCTCCCTCTTCCTTTCTTCCCCTGCTCCCAAGTCTATCCCCTAATGATAGAGTCCCTCACCAGCAGCTATTTTCTCCTCAGCTGGGGGCCACTTCCTCCCTGCTTAAGGCCTCCCCTTCTGAGGACCTCCACTTCTTCCCTTCCCACTGCTACAGGTGCCTCCTCCCGGCTGCCCCGTCCCACCAGTACAGTGAAAGAATTCTGCAGTGGTACAGACTAAGAAGTGTATAACCTTCTTACCACCTCCACCCTCCCACAGCTCACCATGGTCCAACCGCTCTGCTTCTGCCTTGGCATCCTCTGAGGTGGTGGCAGCGGACTTGGGGCCCCTGACTGGGGCAGAAGGTTCTCCATGCCCTTGCCAGTTCGGCCTGGAGTCCAGCAACCTCTGCCCTTAATCCAGAGAGGTGAGTACAAATGGTCTCAGCTACAGGAGCTACCTTTGACAGAGTTAAGACTCGACTGCTGGAGCTGCCTTAGACAGGGAGTGTTAGAGCTCAGCAAAATGTCCTGGGTCATCCACATGGGGAGGAGGCATCTGAAAACACAGCCTTGGATTGGTGGGGGTCAGAGTAGAGCAGACCTCAGATGAAAGACACGAGGGGCGGGTATAGGTGACAGCTTTACAACCACTGCCCAGTCCAGTAAGGCACATAGGAAAGCCAGCAGGATGCTGCGGTGTACAGGCAGGGCCTTCTCTAGCAGAAAAAAAAAGACACGATTTTGCCCCCTACAGGGGACTGTTAAGGACACATTTGGAGTATGGTGCGCAGTTCTGAGACCCTCACCTTAAAAAGGAAAAGGATCACTTAGAATCAGTCCAGAGGAAGGTGATTGAAATGATACGGGGCAATAGGGGAAGTCCTATGAGGAGAAACTAGCTGATCTCAACATGTGCTCCCTGGAGGCCAGAAGGGAAAGGGGGGGCAAGACAGAGGCATTCAAGTACTTGAAGGGTTGACTACCAGCAACTATTCAGACAATGCAAGGGGTCTACAACAGGAGGGAACACCTATAAATCACTGTGTGTGTGTGTGTGTGTGTGTGTGTGTGTGTGTGTGGTGTGTGCACGTGGGGGATTCAGGAGCAACGTGAAGAAGTACTCCTTCACTGAGAGGGTAGTGGATAGGTGGAACCATCTACTAGGAGATGTAGTTAACCTGGAGACAATTACAGACTTCAAAAAAGGGTGGAATATAGTGATTGATGTTAAGAGGGTAGACTTACAATCAGTCTTTGCACCCCTGACACCTTACCTGGCATATTCCCTTGACAAGGCCCCCTGGCTGCACTGTCTCCCACCCTCGCCCACCTCCCCCCCGTATCTCCACTCCTGCCCCTGCCCTCTCACCTCCCGTGCTCCCCTTACCCCCTGCACTCCTACCCCTCAGATCTCCCCCCTCCACTTCTCCCCCATCGCCCCCTCCCTTATCTTGCTCATAGCTCAAGTCTTTGTACTGGTTATTACACGTCTGTAAGTCAGTGACGTTATGTTTGTAACTAAAAATGATAATTGTTGCACACGCTGACGTGGAACCTTTGTAAAAGAGCCTCGGCTCAAAGGTATTGTAATCCTAGATTGAAATAAATAAATAAATAAATAAGAGGTTGAGAGGGGTTCATATCTTGTGCATGGCAGAGCTACCAGCAGGGGGCACTACCAAGGCAGAGGGACTATGGTAGGGACCCGGGAGACTTAATAGGCCACAGGTCTTTTGCTGCCTGTAAATTTCTACCTTTCTGTGATACCCACCGCCCAGTAATGTAAGAGCACCTCTAAGGATAACACCCTTGGTTTGCACTGGCACACAGTTCCCAGCAACAGCCCTGAAGACACCTCACTGGCAGTGGGCTGAGCTACAGCTCCAGTGCTATCAATGACCTGTATGTATGGTCCTCTGATCCTTCTGCTGGTGTCTCACCTTGTCTGGTGGTTCTCTGATCCTTCTGCTTGTGTCTCACCTTGTCTGGTGGTTCTCTGTTTCTCCTGCTGGTGTCTCACCTCATCTGGTGGTTCTCTGATCTTCCTGCTGGTGTCTCACCTCATCTGGTGGTTCTCTGATCCTCCTGCTGGTGTCTCGCCTCATCTGGTGGTTCTCTGATCCTCCTGCTGGTGTCTCGCCTCATCTGGTGGCTCTCTGATCTTCCTGCTGGTGTCTCACCTCGTCTGGTGGTTCTCTGATCCTCCTACTGGTGTCTCACTTCGTCTGGTGGTTCTCTGATCCTCCTGCTGGTGTCTTATCTTGTCTGGTGGTTCTCTGATCCTCCTGCTGGTGTCTCACCTCGTCTGGTGGTTCTCTGATCCTCCTGTTGGTATCTCACCTCGTCTGGTGGTTCTCTGATCCTTCTGATGGTGTCTCACCTCGTCTGGTGGTTCTCTGATCCTCCTGCTGGTGTCTCACCTCGTCTGGTGGTTCTCTGATCCTCCTGTTGGTATCTCACCTCGCTTGGTGGTTCTCTGATCCTCCTGCTGGTGTCTCACCTTGTCTGGTGGTCCTCTGATCCTTCTGCTGGTGTCTCACCTTGTCTGGTGGTTCTCTGATCCTTCTGCTTGTGTTTCACCTTGTCTGGTGGTTCTCTGTTTCTCCTGCTGGTGTCTCACCTCATCTGGTGGTTCTCTGATCCTCCTGCTGGTGTCTCGCCTCATCTGGTGGTTCTCTGATCCTCCTGCTGGTGTCTCGCCTCATCTGGTGGCTCTCTGATCTTCCTGCTGGTGTCTCACCTCGTCTGGTGGTTCTCTGATCCTCCTACTGGTGTCTCACTTCGTCTGGTGGTTCTCTGATCCTCCTGCTGGTGTCTTATCTTGTCTGGTGGTTCTCTGATCCTCCTGATCCTCCTGCTGGTGTCTCACCTCGTCTGGTGGTTCTCTGATCCTCCTGTTGGTATCTCACCTCGTCTGGTGGTTCTCTGATCCTTCTGATGGTGTCTCACCTCGTCTGGTGGTTCTCTGATCCTCCTGCTGGTGTCTCACCTCGTCTGGTGGTTCTCTGATCCTCCTGTTGGTATCTCACCTCGTCTGGTGGTTCTCTGATCCTCCTGCTGGTGTCTCACCTTGTCTGGTGGTTCTCTGATCCTCCTGCTGGTGTCTCACCTCGTCTGGTGGTTCTCTGATCCTTCTGATGGTGTCTCACCTCGTCTGGTGGTTCTCTGATCCTCCTGCTGGTGTCTCACCTCGTCTGGTGGTTCTCTGATCCTCCTGTTGGTATCTCACCGCGTCTGGTGGTTCTCTGATCCTCCTGCTGGTGTCTCACCTCATCTGGTGGTTCTTTGATCCTCCTGCTGATGTCTCACCTTGTCTGGTGGTTCTTTGATCCTTCTGCTGGTGTCTCACCTTGTCTGGTGGTTCTCTGATCCTTCTGCTGGTGTCTCGCCTCATCTGGTGGTTCTGTGATCCTCCTGGTGGTGTCTCACCTTGTCTGGTGGTTCTCTGATCCTCCTGCTGGTGTCTCACCTTGTCTGGTGGTTCTCTGATCCTCCTCCTGGTGTCTCACCTTGTCTGGTTTATTGAAATCCAGATGCCCACCCTATTGACCCAATGTGGGTGACAGTAAGTTGGTGCCGGTGCGTGCTCAGCAAAACTTCAGCATCACTAATTACACATACATGACTATGCATACACACATACATGCACACACACACACACACACACACACACAAAGAGAGTTTTACTCCTAACTATGTCCCACATTTCATTATCATTGCTTTGCACTACTGGATATCTTGCCTGGTTAAGGACTTGCATGCCCATGCTGGTCACACTTTAAGTGTCAGTTTCAGTGTAACTGTGGGGTAGGTAATCATTAATTACATGAAGTGGAGTAATTACACTGTAGTTACATGTTTGTTGCATGTAACTGCATTGCAATTGCAATGCAGTTACAGTGCAGTTACACTGTAACTACAGTGTAGTTAAGGAAACAAAATAAAGTGCTACCCACACGTTGACTACCATACAGTGGGGCGCTGCCAGCAGCAGCCCATAGTGGCATAACCTGGCTCAGTAGGGCACTTTCACTAAACCTTTCTACCAGGCCATCCTTTCCTCAAAAGTGACCACTTCATAGAAGGACCTTGCTTGACGCAGCGTGCTGCTGCTGTGGTCATGACAGCTCATCTGTGCACTCCAGCATTACTGAACGAAACTTTGAAAACCTTCTGAGCATTCACAAAGCACGACTGGTTCTGCCGCTTATGAACCCCAAGAGCAGAAAAACCTGTCAACAGCTGCATGATACAGAGGTGACCTTTCGTGGTGACAGCGTGCGATGCGAAAACTTGTCTCCCTGGTGCAAGGCTTGTGATTACCACTGTTCTGTGTGTGACAGGCTTTTCGGGCACAGGTCCTTCCCACAAAGCACTCTCCTTTTCTGTCAGCCCCTGAGCAGGAGCTGGTGGTGGTAAAGTTGCACTCAACCACAGGACAGGGAGTGTATGACAAGTTCTCTCAGAAGAAAGCAAAATGGTGGATTTTTTTTTTACTCAGAATTAATTAACCCATTGTTGGAAAAACAACAAGAGTGAGAGAGAGATCTGTCATGTGAGGACACAGTGCATTCCCAACATGGGACATTAAAGAGCACTCGGTACTTCCACGTGTGATGTCACAACCCTGATGTTTCGGCTATAGAAAATACTTTGGTCTCATTTTCAGTTTCTCTTGCCAGGGTATATAACACATCTTGGCAGCCTGTCTAAAAGGTCTGCATAACAGCATTTTACTGTCCCCAGTTGTCTGCAAAGTGTCTTTATTGACATCATCATAGTGCTCACCATGATAACAGACAGTGATGCCACAAACGCAGACATTGTGAGGTCAGTTGGGGACAGACAGATGTTTTTTTGTTTGCCACCATGCTGACACTAGCTTGCCTCTTCAGCTGATGGCTACCCAACCCCATCACACGCCATCTCTGGGACTTACCTCTGGCCTGGTTCATTACCCCACAGCTTTTCTCCCTGTGACAGGGCCATCGAGGGTGCCCCAATCCCCCTCCAGTAGCCACACTTGGTCGAACCTGCGCCGAGCCCAGTAGGCATTGTGAGGCTTGTGGGAAGCCATCTGCTTCATCCCACTGCGTCCGTTGGGTCTTTTGCATCTTCTTTCCATTTTCCCTCATCCCTTGGATGTTCTGCAGAGTCAACAGCATGATGCAGCATGCACAGCGTCCCAATGTCTTCCATCGGATTCTGTCCCCACCCTTAGCTGCTTCACTTGCACCAACTTCAACCTCAGTGGCAATGTTATGCTGGAGCTTACTGTCCTCCCTCCTTCCCTGGAAGAGAACATTCACTGGGTTGCTCAATCATTCTCCCCTTCCCCCTGGCTGGCCCTCGATCTCCCCCCCCGCTGGCCCCCAGTGACTTAGGCTCACTTCTGAACCTGGATCACCAACATCATGATGGCCAACAGGCTGACAGGCCAGCCATGCAGGTGCTTTCTGAAAGACTCAGGGAAACATACTGCATTTTTCTGAAAACCATTTAGCAGACTAATAAGGGGATTTAGTAACAAAACAAAGAGAAAACACAAGCGTTAAACTGAACTGTTGTAAATATATAATTGTAAATTTTTCATCTTAGTAGCTACCTGCCACCACATACAGAGGGCAGTAGTCAAACAACAACAATCAGACAGCCCTTGGCTAACAAAGTACTTTTTGACCCACCTGAATGTCAGCGACGCAATCCTGAGTGTATTACATCATGATGCTCCCAGTACTGAATGCTCTGCCAGGGGCTGCAGCCTATCTTTACTGGATCAGTCCTCGGTAACAAAGTGAAGCTGCTGGTTAGGTCCCAAGCACAGTGAAACGGAGGCAGCGCAGTCACCAGCTGGGCCTTGTTCTGCATTTTATTTTAGTGAATCAGTGGATTTTTTTTTGTGCTTGTGAAAGGTACCGGATTAGGGTCTGAAACCCTCTGTTTAGCCACATGACAGGTTCAGTACAGACAGCCAGAAGTGACTCCAGGGAGGGCATGGGGGTTAAAATTACAATTTTTCATTGAATTATCCTATTTTCATGGACCAATAATGACATTTTTATGAGATGAGCCCTCTGCTCTTTAGGTCGAGAGTCTCCCCTGTGGGCAGCACAGCTGCAGTGAAAGATTCTTCACACAACGCCGCCAATGTGCCCAATCACTGTGATGAAAAGACCATCACATAGGTGAGACGGCATTTCAGATTCCATGATCATACAGTCCTTGAGCCCCTAATGTAAGACTCTCAAGAAAAGTGCCAATTTGAAATGACTTTTTAAAGCAACAGTGTGTGCCAGCCTAGTGGCATGGAGATAGTGCTGCCGCCTGCCATACTGGCAACCTCGGCTCAAGAGTGGGCTCAGGCTGCTGGGGTCTGCAGGTGGGGGGGGAGGGGGAGATTCAAGTCTCTAGAGGACTGCTGTCCTCTCCTGGAGAGGGAGGGTTGCACCTACCGTACAGCGCCTGACACCTAGTGAAGGCTAGATGTCATGACAGTTGGGAGGCCCAGACGGCTGGGGGATGTTGGCAAGATGTGCTGCCTCATTGCACGTCAATATCCTCAAGGGGAGAAAATGGGAGGAAACCATTCCAGCCGAGCAAGATAAAGGACAGCTCTTCCGCAAGTTTGGCACCATTGGCTGGGCACAACACCAGATCCTGCTTCAGCAGGGGCAAGTTCTCCCTCCCCCCACCCTGCCATGAGGGACAGGTCCCAGAGACATTGGATGACTAGCCTGGGGAGGGTTGTCCAGAGGGGGGCAAGCAGGGAGTAAGGGTCAAATACAATTTAAAAATAAAAGCACCCAGTCTGCTGATGCACCGGTTGGATTTCCGCTTGCAACGCTGACAACCTGGGTTCGGGAACAGACCTGGGAGTCGGAGGGCCATCCAGGGAGAAGGCTTAAGCATCTCATGACTGTTCGCCTTCTCCAGGGAGTGAGAGGGGGGTTTGAGCCTTGGCGTTTACTGGTCCCTGGTGGAGGCCAGAGGCACAGCACTATGTCAGGCTCCACTGTAAAGAGAGCGTGACGGATGTCAGCTACGGCCTTGACGTCGGGTGGCATGTCACACTCTCGGGGAGAAAATGGGAAAATGGCCCCAGCCTGGCCAGATGACAGCCACTCCTACTCCCACCACACTGGTCCCCAGAGCACACCTCTTCTGTGTGGACCCCCCCTAGGGGCTCCATATCCCTGCATTCTCCTCCCTTCCCCCAGTGAGGGGCCCTTCTGGTAGGGTTGGTGCTGGACCCCCCCCCCCGGCTGCAGGGACTCACAGGACTCTGACCGGCGGAGGGGAGGCAGCGGAGGTGAGACGACATGTACAAGGAGCTATGTGGCCTGAAGGAATGGCAAGGCTGGGAGCTGGGGCGCAAAAAAAAAAAAAAAAAAGCAGTAGTGCATGTTGCAGCAACATTTCTGAGCAATACATTTAATTCTATTTTAGACTGTCCCTTAACTCCTGACTTATATAATACCCTTCCCCGTAATTTTGAGTCTACTTCAGCACTTTTTTGCACATTTGAAATAATAAAAGGAGCATTCTTTTTCTTTTCATTTTCATATTATTTTTTTTTAAAAGCTGGGTGGTCCGTGAGAAGAGATCTGGGTCACCGTGATAACAAGGGGGGGCAAGAGAGTAAAAATAGGAGTGGTGTATAGACCCCCTGTCCTGGCGGAGGAGCTGGAGAAGAGCCTGGTGGCAGATGTTGGGAGACACTGCAGACTGGGCAGAGGAACGGTGGTGGTGTTGGGAGACTTAAACATGCCAGGAACAGACTGGGAGACTATGACATCCTCTGTGACCAGGGAACAGAGGTTGTTGGATGTCTTTCAAGACGCGTTCCTAACTCAGCAGGTGGGGGAACCGACCAGGGAGGTACGGGTACTGGATGTGGTCCTGGCAGACAGTGACCAGATTGGGGCCTGGAGGTAAGGGACCCATTGGCGGGAGTGACCATGCCACAGTCTGGTTCTGCCTGGACCTAGGAGGGCTAGAAGGCTGCACAAAGACGGAGGTAACTGACTTCAGGGGGACGGATTTTAAGGAAATGGGAAGGATACTTAAGGAGCATTTGGATGTGATTGGGTCAGACATGGATGCTGATAGTAGGTGGGAAATCATCAGGAGAGGAGTGCAGGATGCTACCAGCACCTGTGCAAGAGTAAGACGTAAATGTGGTAGGGCCCGAAAACCCTGCTGGTGGACCAGGGAGGTCCAGGAGGTGGTGCAGGGAAAGAAGGCAGCCTATAGGCAATTCAAGTGCTCAAGGAGTGAAAGGGATCGAGGGGAGTATGAGCTGATGGCTAGAAGGGCCACTAGGGTAGTGAGGGCGGCTAAGGCAAGGAAGGAGCAGAACCTGGCCAGGGAAATTAGGAGAGGGAACAAGGGGTTCTTCAGATACATTGGGGAAAAACGAAGGGTGAAGGGGCAGATTAGCAGGATTAAATCAGGGGAGAGATGGGCACAAGACCCGGGGGAGCAGGCTGAGGTACTAAATGAGTACTTCACCTCAGTTTTCACCAAGGAAAATGGGGGTGCTGCATCATACATGGGAGGAGACAGAGATACTGAGGAGGAGGACCCTACCGATAAGGGCGGGTCTGGGGAGAGGGGAGGCATCATGGCAGGAGGGGAGGGCTAAGCAGGGAGAAGAGGTACCAGAAGTGGAAATCACAGCAGAGAGAGTGAGGAAGCCCTCAGCTCCCTTAAGATGGAGAAAGCACGGGGCTGGATAAATTACATCCCAGAGTGCTGAAGGAACTTGCTGGATGTCCTGGCAAAGCCCTGGCGGAGTTTTCACCATCTCTCTGAGGACAGGTGGTGCCCTAGGACTGGAAGGTGGCATATAGTGCCCATCCACAAGGGGGGGATCAAGGAGGTGGCAGGAACTAGGCTTGTCAACTTGACATCGGTGGTGGGCAAGGTGATGGAGGGCATTGTCAAGGAGAGGCTAGGGGGACCTGGAAAAGTCAGGGTGCCTGGACGATAGACAGCATGGATTCGTCCCGGGGAAATCGTGTCAGACAAACCTTGTGGAGTTCTATGACTGGGTGACAAGTGCCTTGGACCTGGGTAGACCAGTGGACGTCCTCTTTCTAGACTTCAGCAAGGCATTTGACTCTGTTCCTCATGTGGGCCTGTTGGATAAGCTGGGAGAAATGGGGGTGGGGAACCAGATGATCAGATGGATAGGCAATTGGCGCCAGGACCGGACCCAGAGGGTCGTAGTTGGTGGGATAGTCTCATCCCCAAGGAGGGTCATTAGTGGAGTCCCACAGGGATCAGTCCTTGGGGCCCTCCTGTTCAATGCCTACGTCTCTGACATAAGGACAGGAATCAGGAGTGGAGATGAGTCTCTTTGCAGATGACTCAAAACTGGGGGCGTGGTGGATGGTTAGATGGGGAGGTAGCCTACAGGGGACCTGGAGGCTCTGGAAAGATGGTCTAGAAAGTGGAAGCTGAGGTTCAAAGCAGGAAATGCAAGGTACTCCACCTGGGGCCAGAAACCCGGCCAAGTGTACACCCTGGGGAATGCTACAAGTCTCGATGGCTGAGAGGGACCTGGGGTGGTGGTGGATGTCAAGATGAACAACTCAGAGACTTGTAGGAGGGCAGCAGCCAAGGCCAACAGGATGCTGGGATGCATCGCTAGGGGATCACCTCAGAAGGAAGGAAGTGATACCCCTCTGTGTAACTGCTTGGTGAGGCCGCACCTTGAGTACTGCATGCAGTTTTGGAGGCCACACTTAAAGAGGGACATTAATCTCCTGGAGAGGGTCCAGAGGAGGGCAACCAAAATGATTTGGGGCTTGAGGAACAGGACCTATGAAGAGAGGCTCGAAGAGCTAAATATGTACACATTGGAAGAGAGAAGGGACTGGGGGGACATGATAGAGGTCTTCAGGTACATGAAGAGGGTAAATAGGGGAGGAACAGTCAGGGTGCTTCGCAGGAAGGATGAGGGGGCCACTAGAGGGCATGGGTGGAAGCTGGAGGGGGGAAGATTCAGGGAGAAAGGAGGAGGTGCTACTTCACTGAGAGGGTGGTGGAGCCATGGAATGCGCTGCCTAGGGGGCTGGTGGAAGCAGAGACAGTGGAGGGTTCAAGAGGGGTGGGACAGGTACAGGGGAAGGGTTCTGGAAGCAAAATTCAATGCAGCAAGAATATCCGGAACTGGGAAGGGAGAAGCCAGAGAAGGCGAGGGGGACAGCAAGGTCAGCACCCAGGGTGGGGGCTGACCAAATGAGCAGACACGAAAGACCGTTAGGCCTATTCTGCTGGCATTTTAGTATGTTAGTATCTGCCAGTTTTTGTAGACGGCCGAGGACAGAAAGTAAACAGTAGACAAGACATTGACGATGGTCCTTAGCTGCCAGGGAAGACTTTAAACTGTTTTTCAGTTAACAGTAAGTTGAGAAATTCAGATTTGACACAGCTAGCCCCAGGTTTCCATCAGCATGCTCAGCCGTTTTTGTATCCTATTCAACCATACGGTCAGGGAGCAGGGTCTGCTGCATGCTAGTTCATTTTAGTCACAAGAACAGTGATGTTAAACAGCGGGCATTCAAAAACAACAGGGAATACTGACGAAAACCTGAACCAAGCCACATTAAAAGTAGCACTAATTTTATTATTTCACTAGTAAACAAAAAGTGCAAAAGTATTCAAAATGGGGAAAGGGTACCATATAAGACAGGAGATAAGGGGCGATCTAAATCAGAATAAAAACGTATAGGCGACATTTTCACCCCTACGATGAATTGCTGCTATAAATAAAGCAGCAATGTTTGCTATTTGGAAAAAAAAAAACTTCTCATATATTTTTGTTATTAATATATTTCTGGCAAAATGTCACTAAAAATACCACCGGATCTGTGCCATAGGTGCTAGGACCCTGTGGAAGCCAGAATGTTTCTGGTGGAGGCCGGCAACACAGATGGCACTGTACATGCATCATCGCATGTGCCCGCTGGTATACAGCGGCACCAGCCCCCAACTGTCTCAGTACCTTTTTTGCTGAGCAGGTGAGCACCATGAACCTAACAAGTAACCTGCACACTTAACCTGAGGGCCCTGGTGACCTGTGTAAGAAGGGTCACCAAATCTAGTAACACAGTGTCTTCACAGCCCAGCCATGTAGAAAGGGGCAAAGAGCACAGCTCAACAGTACTGGAGTGAGTCCAGGGGATGGTGGGCGGGTGTGGTAAACCACGGTGAAGATATTCTGGAAGAACAAGAATTACAGTAAGTACGTAATTTTAATATCTTCCAAGAATCAGTTGTCACCCATAATTCCCACTTGTGGATCAGAGCGCCAAGCTCAGAGAAAGTCCCCCAGACTAGGGAGGCTGGAGCTCAGGGCTCACTCAGGAAAGTAATCTATTCAGAATTGTCCTGCCAAAGGTGGCATGTTGCCAGGCATGGACATCAAGAGCACAGTGCCTGGTAAAGGTGTGCACTGTGCTCTAAGACGCAGCTCTGCAAATATCACCAATAGGCACAGAGCATGTTTCTGCCAGGGAAGTAGCAACTGCTCTGGTGGAGTTGGCACATACCTTGCCCTCCAGTTTAACCTGAGCCATAGCATAGCAGTGGCAAAGGCAATTTATGATCCAGGCAGAAATGCACTTGACTATAACAGGCTGTCACTTATGATTGGGGTCAAAAGAGACAAAGAGCTGTTTCGACTGCCTGAAGTCCTTAGTCCTGTCCAGGTAAAACCTAAAGAACCTCAATGTCCAGTGAGTGGAGAGTCCTTTCTCCTTCATTCTGGAAGTTGGCAAATTAGGTAGGCAGGTTTACAGCCTGATTAAGATGGAACTCTGACACTACCTCTGGTAGAAATTTGAGGTGAGTGCAGAGAACTACATTATCTGCTCTGTATTCAACAGCATAGTTGTATGTAGATAATGCAGAAAGCCACCTATGGCCAGTGGCATCCAACTTAGCTGAAGTCTGCACATAGGTCAAAGGATTATTGTCAGTTTTTACTAGTATCTTAGCCCCATACAAGTACTCATGGAACTGGTCAACAATAGCCCACTTCAAAGGTAGGAACTCTAACTTATGTACAGGATAGTTCTTTTCAGATGGGGTTAGACTTCTACTGGCAAAGGCCACTGGTCTCAGGCCATTCTCGTGCTCTTGGTACAATACGGCCCCCAAGCCTTGCAGGCTAGCATCAGTGTGGATCTGCATAGGCAAGGACAGGAGTGTGGGTAAGTTGATATATAATCTCATGAAAAGCAGCTTCACACTCAGGTGTCCATCTGGCTCCAGATACTTCATTGGGACGGAAATACACTCTCAGGCTCAGAAGAAACCGACCTCTTATATTTTTTTGTGGGTAGGAGGGTAACCTTGAGGATTAAGTAAAGGATGGATCACTCTTGAATAGTCCTTGATGAAACGGCGATAGTAGCCACAGAATCCCAGGAATCTTTGTAGTTCTTTTAGATTGTGGGGCTGTGGCCAGGTGGTCAAGGCCTCAACTTTACTTGGGTCGGTCTCTATTCCTTCGGTGGAGACTATGTGTCCCACATACTTTACAGATGTTTGGAAGAACTGACATTTATCGATGGACAGTTTTAGGCCAAAGTCTTCCAGTCTGTCCAACACCTTGAACAGTCTGCTCTCGTGTTCCTCTAGTGAGCTGCCAAACACAATAACATTATCCAGGTACACCAGGCACTCTAATAAGTTCATGTCCCCCACTGCATGCTCCATCAGTCATTGAAAAGTGGCTGGGGCACCTGAAATCCCTTGAGGCATCCTCATGAATTCATAGAAGTCAAGCGGACAGATAAAGGCTGTCTTCTCACAGTCTTATGGGGCCATCGGGATCTGGTAGTACCCACTGCGAAGATCCAGCACGGAGAACCACTTGCTACCATTCAGGCAGTCTAAAGCATCCTGGATGCGGGGCATTGTATACTGATCAGGGATAGTCCGCCAGTTCAAGATGCGATAATCCATGCACATCCTTACTGTCCCATTCTTTTTTCTCACTACCACACTAGGTGAAGCATATGGGCTTCTGGATTCTTGTATTACACCTGCAGCTAGCATCTCTTGCAGATGCCATCTCACTTCATCTATGTCAGCAGGTGCCAGGCATCGAGACCTCTCATGAAATGGCCTTTCATCATGCAGCCAGATGTGGTGCTCAGCTCCTTGCACACATCCTCATCCCATTCTTTGAAAGAAAACACCTGGTCTCTCTGGGCAACCTTTCTACTGATTCTCATCTTCCATTCGGCCGGCAACAGGGAGTCACCAAAATCAAACAAGTCGGGCATCACTCTGACATTCTCCCCCGAACACTTGTTACTAGGCAACACTGCAGTATCCGCACAATGCACATTAGCCAGGGTGCAGTCTCTATTTACTCGAATCTTTGTATCAAACACATTATGAACTTGGACCATTACCCGTCTGGCATAAGCATGGGCTCTGGCAGGCAAAATACTTGGCTTGACCAGCAGTCCCTCTGGCAGTTTCCCATCGCCTGGAACATCCAGCATGAGGATTTTATTCTTGACATCCTTTCTGATATGGACCTCTCCCTGTAAGGTACACTGGGCATTTGGCGCCAGGATCAGAGACTCAGGATCCTTTTTCCAGACAACTCCAACTGGTTCTTCTGGTTCCACTTCGTCAGCATCTCTCTGGGCATCATAGGCCTTCTTGATCAATGCCAGAATTCTTAAAGATCTACCAGTCTGTGACCCCTGTTTCTCATAACACAACTGCGCCAACCGTCCAAACATATGTGCATTCGTCCCAATTAGTAGCGGAACCCCATCATAGGAGTCCAGCAGGGGGACACACTAAGGCCAGGGTCTCTACTTGCTCTGCCACTCCAGCCACGGAGGTGGGGAAAGACAGTCAAATTTGGATATACCCGGAGTAGGGGTAGGCCTTCTCACTTAACCCCCATACATGCAGTCCTTCCAATGGTTGTAAGGGTACGTGTGACAAATGCTACTGATACTAATCCTGGAACATAATTGTCACTTGGGAGCCACTGTCTGACACAGCTCTTGTAGACACTCCATTCACCTTTACAGTGGTCTCCATGGAGGGACCCACTATTCTGGACCAGTCTGGAGAGGCGGTAGCGGGGGCCTGGGCAACTGACCTTGCCACAAAGGGACGTGAGTTAGCATTTTTGGGACCATCACTGGGATCATTTTGTGCACCTCTTAACCACTGATTTGTTCTCTGAAGCTCTCCTTGTAGCCTATATACAACTTTGTCTGAGTCTTTTGGGGCCCAGCATTCTCTCTTCATGTGCCCATCCTTCCCACAATTATAGCAAAACATACTTTCTGGCGTTTGAGTTGGCCGAGGCATCACACTGGGAGCCAGGATGGGGATACTACTAACTGGACACCTTGGTGCCATCTCTGTCTGTGGCGTGATAAGCATTTGGAGGCATCTCATCAATTTCCCCACTTCCATGGTCAAGACTTCGAGCTTTGAGCTGTTGTCAGTAGGAGATGCCTGGGTAGGGACCCCCACCCCCCATAGCAGATGCAGTCGGATATAGGTCGGGGCCTGTACCTGCAGGTGCGGCCTTCATAAAGAGACTGTTTTTGAATTCCCTGATCTCTCTCTTAGCAGTTCACCCCATGGTGTCACAACCTCATTAGTCCCCACTTCAGAAGAACCTTCCGATGCTGTGATCACCTGGGCTGCGCTCACCCCAGAATTAGAATCCCCCTCCTCATCTTCAACCTCCCGAAGTTCTTTTATTAAGTCACAGTAGTCCGATGGGTTACCCGTTCTGTCTGGGAGCCTTAATTGAAGGAGCGCAATTTAGAATGCTTTGCATGCTGTAGTAGGTGCTCCAACCTCACACGGTTTAAGTAACTGGCGGCTACTCCACCTTTTCGGTAAGCCTTCTGCAGAGCTCTTTCCAGACAAGTAACATATGCAGAAAAACTGGCATAGTGAGGGATCAGTGGTGAGGAACCCTCTGGCTCAGGTGGGGAGAAGGGAAAGCCCTGGAGAAGGTTGTCCTCCACTGACCACCATATCAGGAACCTCACCAGGGGTTTGGTCACCTGAATGGGATAGTTTTGAGGGTGTGACACCTCTGACCATTGTGCACTAAGCATCCACTGGGGTGTCCTCATGTGCAGTCATCCCAGAGGCCACATGAACACTGAGGAGGCTATGAAGTCCAGCATGCATTGCATGGAGTGGGCTTTCACAGTCTTGGGTTCCATGATGTATCGTGCTATCTGCAAGATTGCTCACAGCCTGCTGTCTGGGAGGAAGGCCCGAGCCCAGCTCATGTCCAGAACAGCTCCTATGAACAGTAAATTCTGGGAGGATTCCAGCTGAGACTTCAGGGGTTCAGCAGGACTCCCATGGACATTAGGAACTGAGCGGCAGTGGCCACTGCTTGCTTTGTCTCCTGTTTGGATGGGCTTGAGATTAGCCAGTAGTCCAGATACAGGAAGCCTTGGAGTCCTAGCTTTTTGAGGTGAGCTGCGAGTACTGCAAAGCACTTTGTAAAAAACTTGCGGTGCCAAGGAAGGGCCAAAGAGTAGCACTCTGAATTGGTAGTGCTGCCCCCTGCACATAAAACGGAAGGTACTTGTGGTGGCTGGGGTGTACCAGTATGTGTTAGCATGCATCCTGCATACCCAGAGAGGCTAGCCAATTCTGTTGCTTCATTTAGGGTAGCAAACAGCCCAGAGAAGTCACCTTGAAGCTTTCTTTATCCACATATTTGTTTAGATTTCTGAGTTGAAGACGAGGGCGCATGCCATGGTTTCTTTGGTACTATGAAACAGTGGGAGTAGAACCCTGTGTTCTGTTCTGAATCTTGCACTATTTCCACTACCCTATTTCTCAGAAGGCCTGCAATCTCCTGTGCTTGAAGCTTTGATATGTGAGATGCGGGGAGTTGCTTTCTGGGAGGGTAGTCCGTTGGGTTTTATTATCATTCCAGGGAGTACCGCTCTCATATAATCCTGAGGACCTATTTGTCCATTGAGATGGATTCCCACTGATGGGAAAAATGGGTCAGGTGCCCCCCACTACTGGGGCTGCCTCAGGCAGCTGAAGCAGAACCAGGGCCAGAGCTTCAGATGGTGGCACTGAGCGCTTTTGGCACCTGTGACTTCGGCTCTGCCTTCTTTTGGGGCTGGGGAGGCCGGGTGTTATTGTTTTGGGCACCTCTGCCCCTGTCATGAAAGGGCTGCTTGTTATTAAAAGAGCCACATCCCCTACCCCTCTGCAGCTTAAAGGGGGCTGATCTGGAAGCCTTGTTTTTTAAATATTCTTTCTGCTGTCTTTGCCTGCAAGGTTGATGCATGTACTGCCTTTCTGCTCTCACTTGGTTGGGGTCAGCATGCTGCTGCAGCCTTAGAGTTACTCCTTTGTTTCGCTTTGTCCCCCCACCAAGGACATATGTCCAGGCTGGTGGCGTGCTGGACGCACGTCACAGCCTAGCACCTTATGGCATCCTCCCCCTCCTCACACGGCTAACCCTGCATTGCCACCGATGCATCCACAGGTGGCAGTGTTGGAGTGGTGTGACAGCCCACCCTCCCTGGAGGGGGAGAGCGTCCCCTGGCATGCTCAGTCCTTCTCCCCTGGCCGGCTGTCACTGACCCAGACTCGTTCCCAGGTCACTGATGTTGTGAGCAGTAGTGCTACTGCTGCGTCGACGGGCTGGTTGTAGGCCTGGTGGTCTTAAGAGTCATTCTGGTATCATTAGACTCTTTAAGAAACTGCTCCACCTGCTGTCCAAACAGATAAGTGCCATCGAGGGGCACATTCATGATCTGTTGCTGGACATCTGGGGCCCGATTTCAAAAGGCGTTACGCCTGGCACAAGGCATTTACGCCGATCCCGATGGCGCAAATCGCACCTTACGCCAGGCATAACGCCAGTTACAATTCCAAAAGGTGCCTTGAGCCATGCCGTATGCGGGTTGCGCCACATGTGGGTTCTGCCACCCACTATGCCTGCAACCTGCAGCAGCATGGAGCAAGGGTGGGTTACGGCAGCAACAGTGCCTTAGTCCAAAAGGCTGCCGTAACCCACTTACACCATTCCAGAACAGGGAATGGCATAGTGGGGTTAGACCAGCTATGAGGTGGTCTAAAGGGCATCCGACCTTGCACAGTGATGGATGCCCCACCTGTAGTGCTGCAGAAAGTACACTGCTGTGCTTCCCATGCCACCCCACCCTATCATGCCCGCCACCCCACCCCAAACTTTGGGGACCTCTGGGGTCCAGTTCTGTCACTGCCCCCACAGTGCATGTGCTAACCGCCAGTCCCCCATGGTCCCAGGCGCGTGCTGTTGTGTTCCGGGGCGGGGGGGCTGGGGGAAGCAGTAGAATGCGTGCCTCAACTTGTGGTACCCAGGTCCGGTGCACCATGCCTTTGGCGCTAGCCTGCAGCTGCCGCAAGTCATGAGCGTAGGTGCCAGGGACCCTGCTTGTCCTGGAATATGGTGCAGGATCCCCGGTGTAGTGCCGCATGGCACAACTCACATACGCCCGCAAGTTGCGCCATGCGTTTCAGAATTGGGCCCCTGGCGTCAACCCAGCAGTCTGCAGTCAGAAGTGCTGCCTGACACAAATACTTGAGACTACGGAGCAAGCTGCCGCATCAAAGGCATTCAATGAGGCATTAAGCTGGTGGCTGTCAGATTCAGTACCTTATTTAACAGCTAACAGCACCTCTTGTTATGCCTGTGTGTCTGGCAGAGCCTGCTAAAGACTTAAGCCTGCTCCAGAAAGCATACTGATACTTAGAGAAATTATCCTGGCAGCTAGCTGTTCTCATGCCAAGGGTAGCTGAAGCATATAGCCGCTTACCAAAAGTGTCTACTTTGTGCAACTCTTTTTTAGTGGGTGCGCTGTCACCTCCTTGGGTACTATGGCTTTGTCATTCTCAGCCAGAATAACAATGGCATCTGCTATTGGCTGAGTAAAATACACAGGTATGCATATTTCATGTCTGCCAGTTTGGGAACAGCTGCCACAGTAGTAGGCCTCCTCCATGCCGCCTCTGAGAGTATGTAAAAACTCCAGTTAGAGGCGCCTACCTTGGTCTATGGCTGCTGGCTCGAAACTCAATGTGGAATGCATATTTCTGAACAGGGCCTGGAAGGAGAGGTCTTCCTGAGGTAAAGCCACAGGAACTGGTTCCGAGTTGTCTGGACAATAGTAGGAGTCATCCTCCCCACCATCAGAAATGATGAGGCTATGGTCTGACTCGTCTCCCTCTACACCCTTCTCACTTAGAGAGTAGTAGATAGGAGGGGGTCAAAGAGCTGACAGCACAGCGTGCAGTTGTGGCAACACTGGTAACACCAGACCTGGCCCCATGCGCCTGGGAAACAATGCCGGCAGCAGTGCCACAGATGACAACGCAGGCAGTGCCACAAGCATCTCTGAGGGAAATGTTCCCAATGCTGCAGGCTCATATAGCACCAGGGCAGGCTCCAAGGGATCTGACGCAGTGCCATCTATGGTGTTGACAACCCAGCTGGCACTGAGATGACTGACGGCAGAATCGTGGCTACTCCCATCCCCGGAAGGGACAGAGTGACACCACAAGTGGGCAGACGGCGGATCTGCCCGCAGCACCAGCCCAGAGGCTGATGCCATAGACACCCGTGCATGTAAGTCAAGCAGAACCACATCTGGTGTCACCCCAGCTGATCCTGACCCTGACCCCCAAAGGGTTAGGGGCCATCACCAGAAACAGCACCTCATGACTTACATACTGAACTCACTGCTCCACAAGGGCAGCCCTGTGGCTGGGCTCCCCACTGGGGTCCTCCCTAAGAGACAAAGAGAGGCTCCAGGATGGAGACACCAAGCTTACAGGCCCTGGTGACCCCAGTGTCGTCAGCTTTATTGGTGGGGAACCCAGGCCTGTTGAAGCCGGGTGTCTCACAACAGAATGGCCAGAGAACCTTGACTGGTGCCATGTCTTCCTCTTCTTATGAGTAGAGGAAGAAACGGTGGTTAATTTTTTTTTATGTCTTTGGTAACCTGGTAGGTGCAGTGATCCCGAGGACCGTTTTCAGACACTTCCCGGACCACTATAGTGGCAGAGAAACAGCACGTATACAAATAGTTCATACAATAGGTAGTACAACAATGCTCACTCCAATTGGGGGGTGGCAGAAACACAGGTATACAGGGTTTAGGACAGTATAAACAAGTGATGAGCACACAATAAGGTAGTTTATACAGATTGCACATATAAACAGTATATAAGATGTAGTGGTACCAGTACCTTACAGTTTGTGCAGCTGTACAGGTAAGCACTTGAGAAATGTATCTAAATTACAGGCGCTCCTGAAAATGTGGCGACTGTAACAATCCACAGTAGCAACAGACAGTATGACACCTGCATGGAGACATTAGTTGTAGAAGGGGGGTAGATCAGGGCTGGTCAAAAGTGGGTTGGGATAGGGAGGACAGGAAGGACGATGCTAAGGTGGCTTCAGGTAGATCAGCATATTTATTTCGCAAAAGAGATTGGGGGTCTGGTTATGATGTTGAAAAGGAGAGGGGGTTGGGGACAAGGGGTAAGGGGGAGTCTTTGGGCTGAGAGGGAAAGAGGACATGGTGAAGAGGAGTGGAACAGGCATATTGAAAGGAGGAAAGTGCTATATGGTAGTAAGGGCAATAGCTGGAAGTAGTTTTTAACACCCCTGCATGGAGCAGGGACAGGTTGCAGCCATGAGGAGCCAGTCCTTCAGGTTTTGTTTAATAGCATGGTGGGTGGCAGATGAGCGAGTGGACAGTGGGAGCTTGTTCCATGGGGAGGGGGCTGCAATCAAGAAAGCTCGAGTTCCCATGGTAGTGGTGACGTGGGGTACTTCAAGTGGGGGGACAAATGAGACCCTGAGATTCCTAAAGACCACTCTATCTGTCAGCAGGGGTGAATAGGGGGACAGATGCTGGTTGCGGAGAGAGCTGCCCACCAGACAGCCTATGGCATAGTCAAATCGGCCCTGTAAGGGGAGCCATCCTAGGGTCTGGTAGAGGGAGCAGTGATGGGAGCGGTAAGGAGCAAGGAGGACAAAATGACACATGGAATTGTAGGTTGTGTACAGCTGAGAGAGCAGGGTAGAGGATAGGTGTGAGTAGACTGGGGAGCAGTAGTCGAGGAGGGGCAGAAAGTTTCCACAAGTGATGGCAAGTTGTGATTCCTCAGAGAGGTCGCGTTTATGTCGATAGGCCGTACCCAGCTTTTGGTGGATCCTTCGTGTGGTTAGGTTGACATGCTCGGAGAAGGAGAGTGAGAGGTCAAGGGTGACTCCTAAGTATTTAAAGGAGGTGACATTTTCAAGGGGAGGACCGGTTGGGGTGAGCACTCGGAGGAAGGATTTGGCTTTGGCAGTCTTGGTGAGGAAGGGTTTAGATCTGAAAATCATAGATTTTGTCTTCTTTTCATTTACTAGTAGTTTGTTGGAGAGGAATCAGTTGTGGGCAGAGCAGTAGTCATGTGTGAGGGCAGAGGAGATAGAGTCAACTGATTTATCGCTGTGATATATGACTAGATTGTCAGCACAGAGAAGAGCATTAGAGCTAAGGTTGTCCTTGGGGAGCATGTTAATAAACATGGAGAAAAGCAGTTGCCCAAGTATGGAGCCCCGGGGGACCCCAGTGGTAACGGGGGGGGGGGGCAGAGGATGCTTTCACGATGATGACCGACTGAGTTCTGTTAGATAGGTAGCTGCAGAACCATGCAGTAGGTCCTTAGGAGCAGCCAAATTGTAGCAGGGTTGAGCGGAGGAGGTGGTGGTCGACCAAGTCAAATGCTTTTGACAGATCAACAAAAACTGTACCCATGGGTTTGCCTGGTTCATGTTCCTCAGAACATGGTTTGTGAAGATGGCTAGAGCAGATGAGGTGCTATGTTGCTCGCGGAAGCCATGTTGGAGGGGGCAGAGGAGGTTGTGTTTATCCAGATGTTCCGACAGCTGAGCCTGCACGATTTTTTCGAGTAGCTTGCTCAGGTGGGGAGGAGGGAGATGGGCCTGTAGTTATCTGGACAGAGTGAGTCACCAGCTTTAAAGACAGGCACCACATTGGCATGCTTCCATGAGTTGGGTACCGAAGCTGTGGTGAGGGCAAGATTAAAGATGTATGCAAGGGGTTTAATGATCGCAGGCGGAACAAGTCTTAAGAAGGCAGGATATAGCCCATCACTGACTTCCTTTCATTTGTAGGGACTTTAGCAACTTGATGGTGTCAGTGTGGTTGATGGCACTGAAGTGGAAAGAAGGGGGCTTGGTGCAGGCAGAGGAGGAGGAGGAGGAGGAGGGGGTAGTTTGGCTGAGGGTTATGGGCAGTGGAGGCATGGGAGGGTAACTTGCTAAGGTAGGGGAAGAGGTCTGTGAATTTTACGTTGAATGTGGTAGCGATATTGGTAGGGTCTGAGATGAGACCAGAGGGGGGTGTAAGCTGAGTGATCTGCCTACTGTTTTTGGGGTTTAGAAGGGACCCGATGGCAGACCAGAAAGTGCGTGGGTTGCCAAGGTTGTTGTTTTGCTGAGTAAGATAAAATTGGCGCATAAGTGTCTTGGTGGTCTGTTTACAGGTGTTTCTCAGCTGCCTGTAGGCATTCCAGAGAAGGGGGAAGGGACACTTTATAAGCCTTCCATTTGCTATCCCGGGCTTTCATTTGAGCCAGGAGTTCCTTGGGTATCCAACGTGCAGCTCCGCCTCTTAACCCTCTGATTGTGAGGGTGAAGTATGTGTCTTGTATGCACGAGAGGGTGGAGGTAAAGAAGGCGACTGCATCACTGATATTACTATGGTGGTAGAGGGCAGACCAGTTTATCACCCTGGCGTCTCTGAGGACCGGCTGGGGATCCTGGCGGTCAAACCTTCGGAAGAACAGAAGTTTGGGGGGGAGGGGTGGATTGCCTTGGTGGACAGGATGGCATAGGTAGGGGTATAGTTGCTGATTGAATTAGACATTGTACCTGCTTGGAGGATTAAGTCTGCACAATTTGTGGCGACCCAATCAATGAGGGAGTGGTTTAGTGTGCCAGCATTGTGTCTTGTGGGGGTGGTGATAAGTTGTTCTAACTTTTGTTCCTTCAGCAGGTTTGCGTGGGTTAGTACAATGGCATCCAGCCAGTTGAGGTTGAAGTCTTCAACCGCAACCAGGTCTCTTGCAGGTGCTAGATGCCTGACACCATCCAGGAAATTGGATAGTCCTGGGATGCCTCCTGACAAGGGGTTAAAGCAGCAGCCTATATGGATTTTTTTGGACTCGCCCAGGGTTAGTTCGCTGAGGAATATCTCACTTGGCGAGGTGGGGGTGGAACAGCTAACAGTGGTGGTACTGGTATGCTCTTGTACATATAGTGCTACATCACCACCCCCCCTCTTTCTGCCTGGTCTGTCCTGGCACTGGAGTGAGTAGCCCTGTAGCTGAAAATGGGAGTCTAGGTGGCAGGGTTTGAGCCAGGTCTCAGAGATGCCTAGCACCTGAGGCTTGTACTGGGCTACCCACACCTCCAGTTTGGGGAACTTTGCTGGGAGGCTGCAAATATTCATATGAGCAATTGTTAGACTGGAGAGCTTTGCCCAGATGGTGTCAGTGTGGTCAGTGAGGGTGTTTGTGGAACCGGGGTTTGGTTCAGTGTCCCCGGAGAGGAGGAGAAGAGTAAAGAGAGGACAGGTGGGCAGGTGCCAGTGAGGGTGTTGCAGGGCGAGGGAGTGTACAAACAGGCCAAGTAGTCGGCGTTCACAGTTAGACATCAGTATCAGGAGAATTTCACACGTAAGGGTGATTTCATACCTGTGCACATGGATTGGGGTATCCGAGTTGCCAGCCATGGTGGGTGAGGGGAATAGCTTTTGTTGATCTACCACTAGGATGGCTGCACAAATATCAGTTGCTACCAGTAGGGAGGTTAGGGAAAGCCACACAGTTATAAATGAGCTGGCGTACATGTTAAGTCAGGAGGTGACTGGCCAACAGGTTGTTACCAGGGTCAGTTAAATGGTGCAGACACCCCGATGCCGAGCATATGCGGGATCTGGAACGTTTCTTTTGCGTCTCTGGGTGGACTGCCCCTCCTGTCAGGCACCAGACTGTCTGTTGTCAGAGTGCCCGCCCAGAGAGAAGTGTTGACCAGACACAGCCCCACTGCTGAAGCAACTTGCCTTTTCAGGCTAATTACCTTCTTCCATGGTCGTCGACCATAAACAAGAGGGAAGGCTGAGGGAAAGCTGTTAAAATGTATTAAACTAAACTGGCACAAACATATTGTATAACAGAACATCTTCACTGTCTTTGATCTTCGCTTTTTTTCAGTGGTGTCATATTAGCCTTAGCCCTTAAATAAAAAGACTGTGAATATTGGGTCAGTCACTACAGAATAGCAGCACTAGTGTTCCACCAGTGAAAATCAGATGGCGTGGACATGTCGTGTGTTCTCGGAGCGCTAAATATAATGAGTGTCAATTTAAGCTGTTATTACTCTAGCAATTGAAACACTAAGCCGAAGAACTGAACGTGGTCATCATATAGACGATGAAGTTCTGGTCCCCAGTGAGGAGAGCAGCAATGCAACTGATGCGCACGTGATGAAAAAAAAGAAACTGAGGTGGTTGGAGGCTGGTGCCGGGGTATATCAGCGGGTGTGTACAGTGACGCGTGTGCGGTGCCTACCGAATCGCTGGCCCCTACCAGAAACGTTCTGGCTCCCGCGGGGTCCCAGCGCCTCCGGCACAGACCCGCAAGTGGGAATCAATGGTGAAGATTGATTGGAAGAGCTACTACTGTAGTGGCAGCCATATTTGTTGACTTGCGTCTTTAATTACAAAACTAGTAATAAAGAAACCATTTTTAAAATATCCGAGGAAACTAAAAATGCGACGTTGATACATCTAAGTGTAACCCCCCCCTAGAAATGGGGGTCCCCAAAGTCTTCCTTGGGTGTGCCTAAATGCCCACTGCCAGGCTGGCATTCTGTGTCCTTACAGGTTTAAAAGTGTCAGCATGTGAGTGCACTGTTAGCCTCTGTGCCTGTCTCTTTAAGAGACACCTATCTTGTAGTGAATAATTAATCTGGGTAGGGGCCGAGTAGTTTCAGGCTCGAGTCCCGCCCGGACTTCAGTAATATTGCTCCATTCTGCCATCGCTAATTGCGCAGAGGGAGCCCTGCTAGAACCTGTGATTGTTTGCTGATTATCTGTTCTAATAATAACGATAATGTAGTTTGTCCAACCTGCCTTCCTTTGCAGCATGGACATTTCTATTTTGCACCACCATCTTGGTTCCGGACTGCCAGTTTGCATCATTCAGTGCCTTTGGGGGCTCTAAAATGGAGCCTGCCCCCAAGGGTCTTATGGGAGTGAATTTCTGTAGGAATTGGAGTTTTTGCATTTTGGCGCCTAAATGGACTTGGAGGGGGAGCCCTTGCTGTGACAGACAGATGGATCAACGAACCAAATCTTTTGGATCACTAGGAAGTCCCGGTGCTGCCTGCAGCAGGGTGTCAGTCTGGAGTAGGAGTTGAAAGCGAGAGGAGCTCGAGTATTTCGAGCAGCTGCTCCAGCGTAGTGCGCAGGGGAAATCGGTGGGAAGGCTGTGTTTGGCCTGCCTGCTACCGTCTTCCCAAGTGAAGAGAATTTGATACCTGAATCAGACTTTATCCGAACTTGCAACTTTTTTCTGATTTATGACAAATTTTGCCTGAAGAAGACCGAAGACTTGCTTTTGTGTGATCGGCCTGTCAGGACTTCCACCACGAATGCAGAGCATACAGTTTGCGCAGAAAATCTTGTGTATTGCAACTGGACTGTCATCTGATCTGTGGTATTTCTTTGCCTTTGCTATAAGTGTGCTGAATGCGAATAGTGGATCACGATTTGGTTCCCCACTGCTTGAATGTGTCACGCTTGCTGGAAGCAGTATCCAGTAACACTGACCGGACTGAATCCGTTTCCTTCAACCTGTCTGGGCCTCAACACCACGGCGCTGATTGCCACTCACACTGCAGAGTTTCAGTTGATGAGAGACCCGACCAGGGGTTCGGCTCCCTGCTCAACACCATCGAACAGGAACGATACCAGGGTGAATCGTGTGGGCCCTGCTTCTCCTGGCAAACCAGCACTTCATCCTGAGGTCTCCATTTCGTCCATCCTGCAACCTGGTCTGGGTATCGTGAGTAAATCACAGGGTAGCTCCCTGCAACAAAAAACAAATCAAAGTGTGTCATCTGATTTAGTTGTTTTGATTGATTGTTACGAACTGAGCCCTCCGGCTCCAAAATACAAATTGTGGGTTAAAGTGCATGTTGCGTTTTCTTTCCTTAGGGCCCCAACAACAGCTGCAATGCTGGCCTACCCCGGGCAACGCTTCAGGCTAGCCTGTAAATCCAACTGGGTACCCAGAGTGTGTGTGACTATGATAATAGAGGAACACTTAGAGGCATGCATGCTTAACCTGATTTAATCAGAACTAGAATCAAGCACCACATTAGCGCCTCCGTCCTTGTTCCTGCCCCTAAATAAATCAGATCTGAATCTTTTTGCACTTAAACTGATTGTGGTGTATCTCTGTACAGACAGCATTGTAATACTGTTGGTGGTTGAGCTAAACCTTATTTTACAGGGGGTCTCCAGGGCCGAGCCAGCTGAACCAGCCCTGGTGGTAAGTGCAGCAAGTGTGAGGTTAAAGCTGTATTCAGGTGTTAATTGCAACTGTGCATTCAGTGAACAGTCTAGGCCACTAGAGGGAAAAGAGGGAGGTAACAGTGTCCTGGAGGGCTGTATCCATGGCAGCTACGCTACCATTGACCCTGTCCTTCTGGTGGAGGCACCCATTTCTGGAACTCAGGCCCCTCAACCTGGACTCAGTTACGCTGGCACTGGTAGTATCCCTTGGGGTAGCACCACCCAAGGGTTACATAAGGATGTCAGAAATACATTATGACTAAAAAAACTATATGCTGAATTTTTTTGCCAACTTACAAATACTACCACTTTAAGAGATAATCTCCAGTAATACAGAATCTTAGGTGGAGGGACTCTCATACAGGGCAGACTGGATGACCCTACTGCTCCTTTTCTGCCAACACATGTGATGTTTCTATGCCTGTTCCTTATTGTTAGCCTTATAATGCTGATTTTGGCCACCAGATATTCTGCATTTGGGAGGCAGTACAGAGGTTAGAGCATAAAATGTGCGAGACACTGGGTTCAAATCCCACCACTGTCATCAGCTTACTGTGCAACCTTGAGCAAGTCAGTTGACCTCCCAGTGCTTCTAGAATTGACTTCTGAAAGTGCAACGAGGGAAAAAAGCTTTGCAATCAACTTAATACACAGGGCACTGAGATAGATCTCCATGGACACAACTGCAACCTGAACTGGGCCTGTCTAAACTAAGCATGTCTGAACTATCATGTCCAAAGCTCAGCATGTCTGAACTGGGTATGTCTGATCTGAGCATATGCGAGTCTGGTTTCATTTGTCTCACGTTTAGAAAAACCTCCCGAAAGAGGTAATGTTATCTCTCCCTCAATCTCACACTCAGGCACGCTGACATGCAAGCTTTCTGGCTGACTCATCATATAATGCCTTGACTCAGCCAGAAGGGCCTGCTATACTGGGGGACAAGGGAGAACAGAGCGAGCAGGGGGTCTGAGTCATTGCAGGGGGCCTCTCATTCTGTTTTCCACCAGCACTAAGAGAAAGATGAAAAGGGCCCTCCCCTGATGCAGAAAGAGACGTTTCACTGGACTGTTTCCAGTTCTGAAAGAAACTACAAACTAAAAATAAAATACTCTTTCATCAGGTTGGTCAGCTCTGATCATGAAGAGCAGGGTCTCCCTGGACAAACTTGATAGAGCATTCTGGGACTTTCCTGGGGACGGAATTTTTTTTTCTTTTCTTTTTTTTCATATAGCTTTATCTGCCTGGCCCTGCTGTAGCCCAGGAAGAAACCCTCTATTTAGGGATTTACCCTGTTTGTACATTTCTGCTGTCATTCAGGAAGTGGAGGGGTTTGTTTCCCTAGTTTTCAGCCTTGAACCCTCGCTCCTACCCATGGTGTGGGTGAGCGTCTATCAGTCCCACATGCACACAGCATGCCTGCAACAAGAGCAAGCTCCCTAGCCCAGTCACAGGGGTCGCTGTGGTACTGGGGTCCACTCCCCACCCTTCCTGATTGAGGCATGCTGCTACGCAGTACCTGCCTCGCTCTGGCCTGCCTCCTGCTGTGGCGACCTGAGCTCGCCCACATCTCTGGGCTTTACCTCCTGGCAGGATCCAGTGTGGGTGCCATGTTGGTGGTGCCTGATCTGTAGAAGGGCCATCTTCATCCTGCGCGGCAGGAGTGATTTTACTCCGCTCCCCCATCAGCATGCAGTGACACGCTGCGCTTTGTCAGTATTCTGTCTACACCCCTGTTACCTTCCCATAGCAACATCGTAAAAGTTTTGTTAATTTTCTGACACTAGCTCTCCTCTATCTGTAAAGTTTGATTGCTAAGCAAATAAAACAATTTTGATGATAGAATCCTTTTGACCAAATTTACCCCCCCCCCCCAAGTGTGCAGTTCAATTTCTATGGCAAGGTAAACCTCTCAGCCTCAATCTAAGTAAATGAAGGTGTCACTGGAGCACTGGAGATTCTGGTCTCCCAGACTTCTGAAAATACTATTGGTCTTTCCAAATAAAACACGTTTTAAGTTGGTTCACGGAAGGTTCAGCCAATACTCCACAGTGGGCTCACTACAAACTGGAACTCTGTCAGCCCCACCGGGTGTAGAGAAAAGATTCAGTACTGTACACACTCTAACTGCTGTCCCCCCCCCAGGTTATCTGTGAACATGTGTTATCTGTGGATGTGTGTTATCTGCGGACGTGTGTTGTGTATGGATGTAAGACTTTGATAGTTGGCAAGTGTCTCACTCGACTGATCTCCAATGAGATTTTATTTTTTCTATCCATGTCCTAAATAACAGGGATGCAAACATATGAAACTACTCGGTGCCCTAGAGTAAATCAAACACTCCGGGTTAGAATAACCATGGTTAGGAAAAAACATAAGGTTTGGGCAGGTACTGTAACTAAACTGTACACAACTGTGTACGGTGCTGAGTGAGTACGCTTCCTTACACCCTTGGTCCCCAAAGACTCCCTATTCATGTCCTCCCCAACCTCAAACCTCACCCATGTTATGTCCTCATCAATCACAATTTGTGCAACGTAGATGAAGAACTCAAATGGGATGGTTCCACCCCGCTCCTGACCTTACCCCATTTGGTTAATTCCTGATATAACATTCTGAAGGCTCCCTTTGCTCCTCGCCCTTCTTTGATATAATCCAAACATGACATTTAAAGGGAAACGCTTGAGATAAAAATGTACAGGACACTAATACAAGCTGTATATATACCAATTTCTGAAACTTTAGAGCAAATTTCAAATTAGGAATATATACTTTGTGGTCTAGTTAATGGAACATGCACAGATATGCAACAATAGATGTTCAAAGCAGATTTATGAAGTTTAAAATTTGACACCAGTGGTACCAAACTCCTGTTGGGTAGGGCAGAACTCAGTTTCGTTAGTGACAGCTCCTGTTAAAGATGTTCTGAGAAATACTCAAACCTTAGCGATATTATCTGGCCTTGCCCTAGGATAAAACCCATATGAGATAGTGATCAGTTTAACCTCGTCAGTTCTTAAAACCAAGCTTGCCTTTGATCCAAAATTATTCCTTATGGACTGGTTTGGGAGACTGTCTATCCCTATTCTCTCTGAACAGACCTCAACAATATAACAGCATAACAGGTGACTTTAGCCTGCCTGGAGTGGAATGGAGCACCCTGGCTACCACTGTGCCAAGGAGCAGGTCCTTCTGGAAGCTTTCCAGGATTGCTTTCTGGTGCAGGGAGTCACACAGCCAACTAGGGAAGGAGCCATACTGGACTTGTTGCTGTCAAATGGGGAGCAGGTCCAGGAGGTAGCAGTGGAGGACCCCCTTGTGGGCAATGACCACCACACAGTGTGGTTTTACCTCAATATGTGTAAAGTCAACCAAGACCAAGGCGAGGGTGGTGGACTTCAAGAGGGCAGATTTTAGAGGTATGGGGGACATTCTGGTAGGGCACATGGTGAAAATCAAGCCTGAAATGGATGCAGAACAGGAATGGTCCATCATTAAAGAGATTCACCAATTAAACTGAAGGTAGATGTGCACCCCACAGTTCAGTGCCTTACCTCCACGAACTGCCTCTGAGCCACAGTTTCCCCCAAAATAGTAAATTATTTATCAGAAAATCTCCTCGTAAAATTCTGAATACAGGGACACAGGCACTTCCCGGTTGTAAGATACGCCCGTACGCTGCTCCACGCTTTGCTAAGTTTATGACGTGATCACAGGGAGAGCGTGGGGACGCGCTACATTGTAGTCTATCGGGGGTAACTTTAGTAGCAATTTTTTGTACTAAGTTGATCATGTGGTGATTAAACAAGGGCACCAGGTGACTAACAATGCCCTCGTTAAACGCCCGGTGCCCTCGTTTAATCGCCACATGATCAACTTAGTACATAAAATTGCTAATAAAGTTACCCCCATAGACTACAATGTAGCGCATCCTCGTGCTCTCTCTGTGATCACATCATAAATTTAGCAGAGCACGGAGCGGCGCATGGGCAGATCTTCCAACCGGGAAGTGCCTGTGTCCCTGTATTCAGAATTTTACGAGGAGATTTTCTGATAAATGATTTGCTGTTTTGGGGGAAACTATGGCTGAGATGCAGTCCTTGGAGGTAAGGCACCGAACTGTTGGGTGCACAGGGCTACATTGGTATATCTCTTTAACTTAGGTCTGAACGATCCACAAACTCCCGCACAAAGACCCAGAGTAAAAGGTCCAGAATTCCAGAACCGAGAAACCAAGCTGGTTCAACAAGGAAGTGGCAGCAATGGTGAGGGAGAAGACGGCAGCCTATCAGAGGCACATGCGCACGAGAAGGGAGGAGGGCAGGGAAATCCAGGGAGGCAGGGAGCGTGGTCCGGGCAGCTAAAGTTGCAAAGGAACTAAGATATGTGAAGGGGATCAGGGAGGGGGGAAATGACTTCTTTAGCTGTGTCGAGGAGAGAAGAAGCAGTAAGGAGGGGACTGTTAGAATTAAGAAGATGGGGGGATGGGTGGAAAACAGTGAAGAGCACGCAGAGGCGTTGAATGAGTATTTCAGCTCTGTCTTCACTAGAGAAAAGGACAGACCAATGCCGCAGGGGAAGATTGGGGTAAACATGATGGGAGATGAGACAGACAAGGTAATCAATGAGGACAGGGTCTTAGAAGGTCTCAGGACCCTTAGGGTGGACAAGGCACCTGGCCCGGATGGCGTATATCTGAGAGTCATAAGGGAATTGGCAGAGGTTCTGGAGGCCCTCCCTAGTGGACCTGTTTATTTTATTTTTTTTTACCCAAATTGTTTAACCAGATGAAACACACTAAGCTGAAAGCTTGTTTACAGGTGCAATCTGGGAGCACAGGGAAGTTAAGTGACTTGCTCAGGGTCCCACAGTATGCAAGTGTGGACTGTGGGACTCAGACACCTCACTGGTGACAGGGTGCATGTCTCGGGACTGGAGAATGGCACATGTGGTGCCACTCCACAAGAGTGGGCCCAGATATGAACCTGAGAACTACAGGCCAGTCAGCCTAACCTCCATCATAGGCAAATTAATGGAGAACATTCTAAAAGAAAGGCTGGTGAACTTTCTGGAGGTTAATGGTCTCCAAGACATTAGGCAGCATGGGTTTGTCTCAGGGAGATCCTGTCAGACGAACATGATAGACTTCTTCGACTGGGTCACTAGGGCAGTGGACAGAGGTCAGGCGGAGGATATCCTATACCTGGACTTCAGTAAAGCCTTCGACTCCATGCCGCATGGAAGGCTGCTCACCAAGCTGGGTAACCTGGGAGTTGGAGACAAGCTGCAGGGGTGGGTAAGAAGCTGGTTGCAAGATAGAAACCAGGTGGTGATGGCAGCGGGGAAATTATCCAGGCTTAGGCATGTGACCAGCAGTGTCCCACTGGGCTCGGTACTTGGACCTGTGCTATTCAACATCTTTACTGGGGACACAGTGGAGGGCGTCAGTAGCAAAATCTGCCTGTTTGCAGATGATACTAAGCTCTGTGGGAGGGTGGACATGGAGAAGGGGAGACAGGAGCTCCGGGAGGACCTGGCCAGGCTAGAGAACTGGTCTGCCATCTGGCAGTTGGGGTTCAATGCCAAGAAATGCAAGGTCATGCACCTGGGAGCTAGGAACCCGAGGGCCAGCTACTATCTGAAGGGGGAGCAGGTGTCCAGCACAGAGGATGGAAGGGATCTGGGGGTGATAGTCAGGCGTGACATGAAGCACTCAGTGCATGCCAGAAGGCAGCAGCCAAAGCAGACAAAATGCTGGGATGCATCACCAGAGGAATCACCTCCAGGAAAGAAGTCATTCTGCCCTTGTACAGGTCATTGGTGAGGCCACACCTGGAGTACTGTGTGCAGTACTGGCACCCTTATATGAAGAAGGACTTCAAGCTGCTGGAGGGGGGTCCAGCAAAGGGCAACCAAAATGATCCAGTGCATGGGGACAAACCATATGAAGAGAGGTTGAGAGAGCTCAATATGTACTTCCTGAAGGACAGATGGGAGAGGGGGGATATGCTAGAAATCTTCAAGTACCATAAAGGTATCAAGAAGGTTGGAGTGAAGGGCATCTTCAATTTAAAAGGGAGGGGAATACAAGGGGGCACAGTCTGAAACTTGTCAGGGGATAGACTGAAAAGGGAAATGAGGAGGCACTTTTTCATGGAGAGGGTGGTGTCAAAATGGATTGAGCTACCAGAGGAGGTGATATCCTTGAACATGCTGGGAAGTTTTAAAAGGGTGGGACAGGGTGAAAAAGAGGGTTGCAATGGGAGGGAGGATGGGTGGGGAGGAGAGAAGGGGGGAAGATAATGAGGGGAGGCAAGGGGATGGGGGGGGCAGCTCCAGTACAATAGATTAGGCTGCACACTTGAACAGACTAGATAGATCATTGTGGATGCTTCTGCTGACAAATTTTTATATGTTCATACAGTAACAACAGTGACTCTTGGCTGCCTTTGTGGGAAGGAAAAGCGTCATCCTGTCTAAACTTAAGAAATCCCTCTGCCCCTAGTACTGAGGAAAGGCTCCTTTGCATCATTAAGCTGGCTTTGAATGAAAAGGTCAGTCATGTAGTATGATACAAACCAGACCTTTTTAACTCCTGTCCTTACAATCAGGTAAATGATTCAAACCAGTTTTATTCCTGTCCCTCAAACTCGAACTAGCACCCTTGGTCCATCAGAGGTGATCACTCTGTGTTACATTTCATATTTATTCAGTAAACAGGCTGTATTACTAGGTGACTGGTTATGGATTTTCTTTTGTTATGCTTTTTTAATTTTTTTTATCTTTTTTCACAGTTTTTGGCCTGGAAAGACGATACTAAGCCAAAGCTTGTTTCCAGGTGCATACTGGGAGCACCACAAAGTTCAGTGACTTGCTCATGGTCACACAGTATGCAAGTGGTGGCTGTGGGATTCAGACCCAGGTCTCCAGGTTTGCAGCTCAGTGCTCTTAACCAGTCTGCTCTAGTGCCTTATGCTCCCACAGGCTCACAGCGTCCCACACCTGTTGGCTCCCTGATGTCCCCAGTCTGCCTGCTGGGTTCACATCCTGCATTTGGGCACCCACCTCCAGACTCCCCAGTGTAGTCTGCCTTTCCCTATGTTTCCAGCTAATACCTGTCTGGCCCCTGCCTCTGATGCCGGGCTGACAGCACTGGGAGGGAGGGGGGAAGCACCTATGGATGTCAAGTGACAGCTGGGGGGAGGCTGTTGGAGCCAGAGCAGGGGCCTGGTGGTGTGAGTGGGAACTGGAGTAACTATCATCCTGCGAGTTGGGTCGACCAATCTTCCCTATTCTCTCACACCTTCCCATGTCCCATGCATGCTCACGCTACAGCATCCCATGGAGAAGGAACTCATAACGTATGGTCACCCATGTCCAATGTGCCTCAACAAGCTACCACTGGAGTCGCTCTAAGAGCTGTGTTGCACGAAACCCTCCTCTGGGAGGAGTGCAGCCGCACAGATGCTTCACTGCCCTCTCTAACGGCCTCTACTCCTGACATCCCAGGCTCGGGCTGGGAACCCAAGTCACCAGTAAAGCAGTCCCCCACTGTTCAACACCACAGAGCCAGCTAAGGGGTTTCCTCATGTAGTACATGTCCGCAGGATTATTTGCTTGTCACAAGCTTATTACATTTTTTGATTTGTTCTACTTCTGTTGTAACTGCTTTGATAAATCTGGTGTCTTTTGAAAACTTTTCAATAAAACTTAAAAATTAAATAAAAATACAAGGAGTGATAAATATGATATCTCTGTGGGCTCCTTCATGCATCACCGGTGCACAGCTACTGATGATAGCAAGCTGTGACCCCACTGTGGGCTCCCTTAGGTGTCCCTATTGCACAGTAACACCCACTGGTAGTAGCGGGCTGTGACCCCATTGTGGGTTCCCTCACATGCCCCTATTGCATAGTAACACCCACTGGTGATAGCAGGCTATAACCCCACTGTGGGCTCCCTCTACCGTCTCTGGTGCAGAGTGACACCTACTGGTGATAGCAGGCTGTAACCCCAGTGTGGGCTCCCTCAGGTGTCCCTACTGCACAGTAACACCCACTGGTGGCAGCTGGCTGTGACACCACTGTGCTCTCCCTCACTCATCAGTGGTGCCCAGTGATATTCACTGGTGACAGCAAGCTATGACCCCACCCATACTGGTGCTCTGATGTCAGGAGGGTTTCTGACCAGCTTTGTCCCCTCCCTCCACCCACATAATGGAGCTAATCTCATGCCATGCCCACTGGGGATATGTACCTTGCTGCAGCATTTCAGAACGGGGAACTTTCGAAGGGCACTGAATGGTCAGCTGCGATGCTTCCATAATGCTCCTTCAGCTATGTCAGCCCAGGGTGGGGGAGCTGGGCTCAGACACGGACCTGGATCTTTCACATTGCAATGCACTGTGCTCTTTCAGTGCTACTGGGATGAGAGCCATTGCATCTTCTGACTCCAGGCCCTGCACTAATGTGCCAGAACAGCAAGCTGACCTTGGCCGATGCACGTTTGTGATCTGGGGATTACTCCTCACCCTGGAGCAGGAACTGAAACAAAAGTACAACAGCCCCCCACCCCCACCCTGCACTGTTCTGTGGGTTATATTATTGGCTCAGATGCCAGTTTGTACAGAATGAAACTCTCATATGGAGGTGGGTTTTGAGTCAGCTAGCACTGCCAGCTTCTCTGTGCTTTAAAGGGCCAGAGTGGTCCCCAGAGAGTCTCAGAAAGGGAAGTCAGGTCTTCACTGAAAGCACTTTCCTGCCTATCTGCCAGAAACTAGTACAGTTTGGGGGCTACCCAGAGCCCAACCCTCCCCAGAGTATAACAGTGCAAACCCCGTGCCTCTCAACTGTCCCACATTATGAAGGAACGATCCCATTTTACAAGGGCACCTGAACAAGAGTCCTGCGAGGCCTCATAGCATGTGTACTGAAAATTGTTTGGTTCAACAAAAGGTATCGAGTTACTTACTTTGTCCAGCTGGACACGGTCTAATACAACTGCATACATTTCTGTGTCACGTTACAAAAGGGATATCCCTCATTTTACCCCTCAGAATTGCACCGCCACACATGGAACAGGTGCAGCACCACACAGCGAGGATGCTGTCTCATATGCAAATTCAAAATTTAAAGGAGAAATTCATAATTTCCATTCTTTGGATGAGACGTTAAACAAAGGTCTTGCCTGTGGGTTCTGGAACTCATTCAGGGAGACATTAAAGATTCCATGGCACTTCTTGAAAAAAGTAGCAGTGAATTTCCCCAGTATTCTGGAACTATTTCCCCCGCCACTAAAAATACTACCAACAGCTTAATTGGGTTCAATTTCAGTTGGTTTCCATGTGTAAGGCACTCCACACAGTGTAGGAGAATGGCATCTAAGGCGAACCAGATGTTAGGGAGCACTGCTAGGGGGATCCACAGAAGGCAAAAGGAGGTCATTCTGTCCTTGTATAGGTCACCGGTGAGGCCTCATATGGAGTACGGAGTACAATTCTGGTGCCCTTGCCTTAAAAATGACATTATCTTGCTGGAGAAGGTACAGAGGAGGGCATGGAAGATGACTGCAGGTCAACAAGGGAAGACCTATGAGGACAGGTTGAGAAACCTAAACATGTACTCACTGGAGGAGAGGAGGGAGAGAGGGGACATGATAGAGACGTTCACATTTATTTATTTACATAGAAACATAGACTTTGACGGCAGATAAGGACCGCTTGGCCCATCTAGTCTGCCCATTTCCCTACCTACAGGATAGGCCGCATATCCTAGTTAACCAACAGCCTATTTCTTCCTACCCCCCACGAGAATTGCCTTATGTCTGTCCCATGCTTTCTTGAATTCTCCCAGTTTTAGACCCCACAACCTCCTCAGGAAGGCTGTTCCATGCATCCACTACCCTCTCTGTGAAATAATACTTCCTCACATTGCCCCTGAACCGCCGCCCCCCCCCCATCTTTAAATTGTGTTTTTGTTAACTAGGTTAGGTGCGCTAGCCAGAGTTGACTATTTTCAGGCATGACCTGGGAGAATACAATGAGATGAGATTATACAATACATAGTATATAGTACAGGTACATAGTATATAGTACAGGTAGATTAGAATAGAGATCAAGTCAGACAGTACTCGAGATAATACATATAGCTATTCAGAGATGACAGAAGTGACATTAGTACATGCAAATAACTGAAACTGGGTTAAGTGGCAGCTATAAAGACATTTTATAGCAAATACTTAAAATATTAATACAAATACTTAAAAGGAATAAATAGGGTAGATAAGAAGGCTCTCGTTAGGCTAAGTGGAAACTATGATACAAGGGGACATTGTCTTAAATTGGAAGGTGGGATGTTTAGAAGAGAATTTAGAAGGCAATTTTTCACTGAGAGGGTTGTGGACGGTTGAAATGCACTGCTGGAAGAAGTGGTTTCATTGAAAATGGTGAGCAGCTTCAAAAGAGGTGAGATATAAGGGGAAAGTAAAAGTTATGACAGTGTTGGGTGAAAAGGTTGGGAGGATTGGAGGGGGCAGGGTGCATAACTCAAGCTGTGGACCCTGCAATTACGAGCAGATTTGATAGACCAAATGGCCTTTTTCTGCTGGCTAATGTGTATGTATGTATGTATGTATGTGTATCTCCCTCCCGTGATAAGGCTGAAAATTGTCAGAATTGCCTAGCCCTCCTTTCCCAGTCAACCCCCCCAAAATAAATAATAATCTGCAATGCTGAAATAAATTCACCGTGAATGAAAATACCAGCTCCACAGTGTTCTGAGCATGCATCCCTAGGTTTTATGACGTGTCCCATACTTTAAGGGCCACCGTTCTATATTTCTCCAAATTTTGAGTGCCCGTGTCCCACTTTTTAGTGACAAAAGACTGAAAGGTATGCATTAGGAAACGTTTCCCTAATTCAATTTGTAACTTCCCATACAAATGGGGGTACCCAAAAGTCTTCCTTGGGTGTGCCTAAATGCCCACTGCCAGGCTGGTGTTCTGTGTCTTTGCCGATTTAACAAGTGTTAGCATGTGAGTGCACTGTTAGCCTCCATGTCTGTCTCTTTAAGGGCTGTTTATCTCACAGAAATAATCAATCTGGGTAGGGGCCGAGTAGCTTCAGGCTTGAGTCCCACCGGGGCTGCAGGTTTATCGCTGCCTTCTGCCATCGCTATTTGCACAGAGGAAGCTCTGATAGGAGATGTAACCATTTGCTTATTATCTGCATTGGAAATAATGATATTGTAGTTTGTCTAACCTGCTTTTCTTTGCAGCATGGACATTTCTATGATGTACCACCATCTTCGTTCTGGACTGCCAATCTGCACCAATCAGTACCTCTGGGGGCTCTAAAATGGAGCATGCCCCCAGGGGTCTTGTTGGAGTTAATTTCTGTAGGAATTGTAGTTTTCACCATTTTGCACCTAAATGGACCAGGAGGGGGAGCTCAAGCTGTGACAAACAGATGGATCGACGAACTGAATCTTTTGGATCACTGAGAAGCCCCGGTGCTGCCTACAGCAGAAGTCAGTGTAGAGTAAGAGTTGAGAGAGTGAGGAGCTCGAACAATTCGAGCAGCTGCTTCTGTGTAGTGTGCCAGGAAAATTGGAAAGGCTGTGCCTGGCCTGCTTGCTACCATCTTCCTAAAGTGAAGAGGCTTAATCCGGCTATCAGACTTTATCCGAATTTGTGACCTTCTTTCTGAATTGTGACTAATTTCACCTGAAGAGGACCGAAGACTTGCTTTTGTGCGATCGGCCTATCAGGACTTTCACCACGACCGCAGACCATACGGTTTGCACAGGGACACTGTGAATTGCAACCGGACTTTCATCTGAACTGCGGCATTTGTCTGCCTTTACTATAAGTGTGCTGAATGTAGACAGTGGGTCACGATTTGGTTCCCCACTTTGCTGAATGTGTCACACTTGCTGGAAGCTGCACCCAGCAACCTTACTGGACTGTATCTGAACTGCTCTCTCCCAGTCTGGGCACTGCCATCCTAGCCCAGACACCCGCTTGCGCAGCAGAGAAAGATTCGCCGAGAGACCCACCCGGAGATTCGGCTCCCTGATCAACAGCACCGAACAGGATCGAGCGCCACATCACATCGTGTGGACCCTGCTTCTCCTGGCCTTCCAGCTCTTCGTCTTGAAGTCTCCATTTTGTCCATCCTGCATCCAATTTTGGATAGTGTGAGTAAAACCAGGGTAGCTCCCTGCAACCCAGCTAACAATCACAGTGTGTCATCTGATTTAATTGTTGTTAAGCTTTTGTGGACTGAGCCATCCGGCTCCAGAATACAAATTGTGGGTTACAGTGCACGCATGTTTCTTTCCATCGACAGGGCCCCAACCAACTGCAGTGCCAGCCTACCCCAGGCAACACTTCAGGCTAGCCTGTAGTTCCAACTGGGTACCCAGAGTGTGTGTGATTGTGTTCCAGGGACCTTCAAGTGCATGCCTTATAGCCTGAATCAATCAGATCTAAAATCAACCACCAAATTACTGCCCATCCCTTGTTCCATCCCCCAATAAACAGATCTGAATCTTTTTGCAGTTAAACAGGGTGTGTTGTACCTCTGTGTAAAAAGTACTGCATCAACATTGTTTCATTGTTACAGGTCTTATTTTCCAGGGGGTCTCCAGGGTGTTCCAGCTGATCATAGCCCTGGTGGTAAGTGGTTACAAGGAAGGATTCACTGTGTGTTGCAAAATTGTGTTGGTGTGGGGTAACTGCAAGCTTAGCCAAGCCACTAGGGGTAAAAGAGGGGGGTATCAGTGTCCCGGAGGGCTGTATCCAGGGCAGTCATGTTGCCAACAACCCTGTCCTCCGGGTGGAGGCACCCGTTTTGAGAGCCCTGGCCCCTCAACCTGCAGGCTACTGTGCAGGCAGGGGTAGTAACCCTCAGGGTAGCACCACCTAGGGGTTACAAATTCTTCACTGAAGACAGTTGCTGTTGCACCATTATCTTTTGGTAAGGGTCTAGAGAGATACTGCCAGTGCCCACTAATTTAACCACCCTTTCTGCTTCGGTAGGGCATGGCATTTCTTTACACACACTGAAAGTGCAGCCTCACAGCGCTGGAAGTCAGGTAAAATAATTCCTCACAGGAAGTAAACGTAAAAATACCAAAGTCATCTCTAGCAGCCTGATAGTTTCACAAGAGATTCGTGTGCTTTATCAAGGGCCTTTGATAAAGCATATGGAGTCTGCATGAAACGTCAGGCTGGTAGGAATGACTGCTCTTGTCGCATTTGTCATTTTACACAAACAAAATTTGGTATTTTTAGTGTTACTACCTATAAAGAGTTATTTTACCTGACTTCCAGCACCATGAGGCTGCACTTTTACTGTGTGTTGTGACTGTGCTACGTGACAGTGCTAGTGGTCTCTGTGACAGGGTTGAATAGGACCCTGTCCCAGTTGTTATGGAAAGTGCGTAGATGCAAGGATCTGTTCTGTTCTTTCCTTTCCTGTCTCTTGTCTGGCTGGTTGCGCAACCAGATTTTCCTGTGAGACCTAGGATCTGATCACCCCGATAGTCTCGCAGTTCTTTGCCTGTCCTGTCTCTCAGTCTTCCCTTGCTGTTCTGTCTTTTTCCTCCCTTGCATATCTGCTGGTATAAAAATATATGCAAATCATTATGTGGAAATGTAACTGATATTGGGATCCCTTTGTTTAGAAATCATATAGTGTTACTGTTGAAATGTATGTAATTTATAGTTTGAGATGATTTCAAAAAGCTATTGGGAACTCAGTGGGTTAACATGAGACCAGTTTTTAAGCCTTTTGCAGAAGCTGTGGAGAAGGGGCCTCAGTTCTGGGACATTGTGTTCTTGCAGCAACTGCCTGAAATATACAAGAACATTTTAGAAAAAAATAGGATGCTTGTTAAGAAAGGGGTTGCAAGGACTTATTATAGAAACATAGCTGCAATGTTTTGGGAGACACAGAGATTGACAGAAAACTCAGATGGATCTTCTCTGTTTATTCTGCCTTTGTAAAAAGTTTTTCTGAACAATTTTATTTTTTTTTATTTTATTGTTATTCATAATAAAACTCTTGTGAATTTTACAGCTGCTCCTGGTTCTTCCTATGCTTCCTGACCTGTGCCTTGACAACAGATGGTGTCAGCCTAAGTGGGATTTACGCCATGCATACTCTAAGCCAGGAGTTTTGTGTGTGGGTACTACACCTAGTACCAGGGAAGCATAGAGAAAGGTATGGATTCTGCAGCAGCAAGTCCAGGAGTGGTTACCAGGAGAATGGCAGCCAAACTAGCAGAGACAGAAGTCCAGGCTGAGACTGTACAGCCAGCACAAGTTATGGAAAAAGAACAGGCAGTGACAGAACCTGAAAGCCTGATGGACTTTTTCAAATGGTGGACTATACAACAAAAATTGATGGAGAAGCAGAGAGAAAAAGAGATTCAGTGTTTAGAAGCACAGAGGAGAGGAGAGATGCAGCGTCAGGAGCAGCAGAGGAGAGGAGAGATGCAGCAGAGGAAAGAAGAGGTGCAGCAAAGGATGGATGCCTTGCAAGCTATCAAAGGCAGGGGATATGGCACAGATCCAGACGAGCAACAAAACACAAGCAACTTAAAAGCCATCAAACTTACAAATTTGTGTCCCTCGGATGATATCGAGGCATACCTGACAACTTTTGAAAGAGTTGCCACAGCCTGCCAATGGCCAAAGCAGCAATAGACAATCAGACTGGTACCCTACCTGACAGGGAAAGCCCAACTTGCCTACAGCAGTATGGACACTGCACAGTTGGAAAACTATGATCGGGTGAAAAGTGAAATGCTGAAAAGATACGACATCTCAGGAGAGACCTACAGGCAGAGATTTTGACCTCTGAAGTACAGCTCAGTCGCTAATCCTCGAGAAGCCTTCACTCAACTCAGAGAACTCCTGATAAAATGTCTCCAACCAGAAGGCAAAACAGTCCCACAGAACATCGACACATTTGTACTGGAGCAATTCATCAACATCTGCCAACACATGTGCAGCTGGTGGTAAAGGAACACAGACCAGAAAGTGGGGGAAAGGCTGTTTCTTTGGCCGAAGACTACCAAATGGCCAGACAAACACAACAGCAGTGAGGTAACAGCCAAGTACTGGTAAGACACTATTTTTACCATTTAAACTCCAAGTCTGGTAAGAATTCTGGTGCGGTTAACAAATCTGTGCCCAAAGACATTATTTGCTATAACTGCAATAAGCCAGGTCCTATTGCAAGAAATTGCTGTAAGAAGAGTGACACTGGAGCAGATTTGTCCTTGGCAAATTGGGGCAAATATTTAATAGATGTGAAGGTGGGGGATAAGACTGTAAAGGGACTCATTGATTCAGCAAGCAGACAGACCCTAGTGCTTGTTGAAGTGCTGGGAAAATGCCGTGCTAAAGGACCAGGTACTGGTGTCGTCTGCATTCACAGGGACACTCGATACTATCCCACCACCCAAGTGACTCTGACCATACAGGGTGTGTCACACCAAACGAAAGTGGGGGTAGTACCTAAGTTACCTGTACCCGTGATTATTGGAAATGACTTTCTAGGATTTACTGAGTTAATCTCAGAGGAACTGAATCCTGCAGTTTCAGCAGTAGTGGTAACAAGAGCTCAGGCAAAGAAAATCTCAAATGGTGGGGATACTTTTCCTTTCAGTGACTTTGATTCGGACTTGTCTGTGCACAGCTCCACGATACGGAAATCCAAGGAAGAAAGATGATGCCTGAAGAAACTGTGGCAACAAATGACTGATGGGCATAAGGGGTTAACATATGAAAATGCTGAAACTAAACCGATAACTGATTGTGATTTTCTTTCAGAGCAAGCTAACGATGTTTCTCTCCAGGGCTATTTTAAGCAGCTGAGGGTGAAATCAAAACAGGGTGAACCAATGTTTAAAAAACATAATGGGTTGCTGTACAGAGTTTGGGTTAAACCTCAGACACAGGAAAAGACAGAACAATTGGTTATACCACGGAAGTATATGTAACCCCCAGGTGGCGCTATCCCAAGGGCTACTACCCCTGCCTGCTTGACTACTGACAGGTTGAGGGGCCTAGATTCTATGGCGGGAGCCTCCACCCAGAGGTCAGGGTTTGTAATGGTTGGTCTAGTTTGGTCACAGCCCTCGGGACATTGAGACCCCTTCTAATCCTCTAATGGCCCACACGATGCACAGGAGTTACAGTACCAATGCCCCACATGTACACACTGTTCTTTCATAAGGTACAACTTACCCTCAAGACTGGTTCGCAGGTTCGTCTCTGAGGACCCCCTGAAAAATAAGGTTAAGCAGCATACACAAACCAATACAGTGCTTGGCATGAAGGTACTGACACTTCAGACAGTTTAAACTTTAACAACAACAACAAATCTGATTTATTTAGGGAACAGTAACACGGGAGGAGGAAATCAGGTTAATTAGTGGCATTAAATCACAGTACTGTGCACACATACAGGGTCTGAAAAGTCACACTCTGGGTACCCAGGTTGGGGAGGGGCTAGCCATGTCCATTGCCTGGGGTTGGCCAGCAGGTGCAGATGGATAGGGCCCTGTAGAAGAAAACATATGCACAACACCCAATTGTAATATGGAGCCGGAGGGCTCAGTCCATGAAACAGTGAAACGACAAGAATTAGGTGACACACTTGTGATTGAAAACAAGGGGATTTGAAATAGCGATTCCCCACAAGCACCACGCACATTTATATGTAAAAGGAAAGTACTGCTCCTCGATCCCGATCGCAATTACTGCAAAATACCCGGGAGCACACACACCAGCTTCAGTTCCTGACAGACCGAGTGCGATTCAGCAATTTCTCCAGTCTTCTACAGGATGAGCCTGGTTTCCACACTTCTAGTGCTTCTTTCTCCTCACAACTCGGATTCAGTCCAAACTGGCACTCACAAAGGCTGCAGACCGAAACTCAGGGCCTCACACGTGCTTCCCGCACGAAACTATACACCGCAGGAGCACACAGCTCCTTCTCTCTTCACTGCCACAACTGATCTGATCTTTCCAGTCACAGAGCAGGGCATTTCCTTTAGCTCCACACTATTCTGTTGGCTGATTCAGCTGTCACTCACAATAAGACTCCCTCTGTTGGTAGAAAAAGGTGCCAAGGTTAAAACTACATTTCCTAGAGTCAGTGCCCATACAATCCCCTTGTGGCTGGCTCAAAATTGAGAGTCCAAGTTCCGATTCGTCCACAGGCTCCATTTTAGGGAACCCTTAACCCAATTGGCCCATCACAGCAGTTTAGGTCCAAAATGGAGAGGTAACACACACAGAGTCCCAGCTGCAAAAAAGGCAGGTTAGACAAACTGCATTTTACTTAACACTCTAACTGGTTTCAGGCAAACTGTTACATCTTTCATTTAGGCTCCCTCTGCGCTCTTAGCAACTGCAGAAATGGAGCAATTTCTCCGCAGCTCGGGCAGGATTCGAGCATTAAATACACAGTCCCCCCATACAAACTAATTAAGTCTGCAAGCAGACAGCTCTTAAAGAGACAGTACGTGGAGGCTCAAATAGCACTCACTTGGAACCACATTTGAACAGCTGAGACGCCGAACACCGGCCAGACATGGAGCATTCAGGCAAGCTCCTGGAAGACTTTTGGGAACCCCCATTTGCAGGGGGGTTACATATAGAACAGAGTTGTTACAGATAGCACATGATAGTCCTATGGCTGGTCACTCAGGGAGGGATTGCACCCTTGCCAGACTGCTGTGTAGATTTTACTGGCCTGGAATTCATGAAGATGTTGCTACCTATTGTAATTCCTGTGCTGAGTGTCAGAAAGTAGCCCCAGTCACTAGAAAAGACAAGGTGCCCCTGGTGCCCCTACCCTTGATAAATGTACCTTTTGAGAGAACTGCAATGGATGTGGTTGGTCCTTTAGACAAAAGTAAAAAGGGTAATAGAGTTATCCTGGTAGTACATGACTATGCTACTTGATGCCCAGAAGCAGTTCCAGTGCGTACTGTTACAGCCCCAAAAGTTACAGCAGAGCTTGCAAAAATTTTCAGCAGAGTGGGCATACCTAAAGAAATGATTACTGATCAGGGTAGTAATTTTGGTGCTGCTTTACTTAAGGAGCCGTACAGACTACTAGGTATCACTGCTATAGATAAACCTCCCCCCATCACCCTCAGACAGATGGTCGTGTCGAGCATTTTAACCAAACCCTAAAACGCATGTTAAAAAGGTTTGTAAAAGGGGAAGGGGAAGGGAAAGACTGGGACCAATACTTGCCTTACCTACTTATTGCTTACAGAGAAGTGCCACAGGCATCAACAGGGTTTTCACCATTTGAAATGCTGTATGGTAGGCAGCCAAGAGGGCCACTGGATGTGATAAAAGAAATGTGGGAAGATAACCCCACTCAGAAACAATCTATAACATCGTATATGTGTGCCCTAATAAAGAAGCTGGCAAAATATGTTGAAATTGACCATAGTAATCAGGAAGAGGCCCAAAACCAGCAGAAGCCATATTATGACCATGGGGTTAAAGAAAATTTTTGAGCCAGGTGAAAAGGTTTTGCTACTGTTACCCACAACAGAAAATAAATTGTTAATGAAGTGGCAAGGGCCTTATAGAGTGTTTAGATGTACTGGCACCATTACCTACCTTGAGACCCCTGACAAGAAAACATCCTACTAAGATATACCATCCTAACCTCCTCAAGAAATGGGTTGAAGAAACACCAAAAGCTGCTTTTCTGGTTTTACCAGAAACTGATAAAGAAGATATTGATGTAGCTTATAAATAGACATGGAACAAACTGTAACTGCTGATGCTGTAAAGGTGAATGTTTCCTTAACCCCCGAACAAACCATAGAAATTCATAACTTGCTAAAGACATTTAACAGTACTTTTACCACAGTACCAGTCCGAGCAAACAGGGTCGAGCACGTAATAGTGCCAAGGAAAGCTCATCCTATTAGGCAAAAGACATACAGGTTACCAGAGAGGTTAAGCGCTGATGTGGTTAAGGAAATAAAAAAAATGAAAGAACTGGGTATCATAGAGGAGTCAAGGAGTGCTTGGACATCTCCAATGGTAATTGTAAACAAAAAAGAAGGGGGGGTGTTAGAATCTGCCTTGATTTTAGGAAACTTAATCAAGTGTCAGAATTTGACAGTTATCCTATGCCCAGAATAGATTATTTGGTGGACAGCCTGAGGAGTGCAAAGTATATCAGTACCCTTGATCTCACCAAGGGTCACTGACAAATCCCTTTAGTTAAAGAATCCAGAGACAAAACTGCATTTGCCACTCCTGTTGGATTCTATCAGTTCACCACCATGCCATTTGGTTTACATGGTGCACCAGCTACATTCCAGTGGTACATGGATGTAATTTTATCACCTCACACTGGTTATTGTGCTGCATACCTGGATGATGTTATGGTGTTCAGTCCAGACTGGAGACGCCACCTGGAACACCTACAAGCAGTTATCCAGTTGACCAAAAAGGCAGGTCTGACAATTAATCCTACCAAATGTGCGTTGGGCATGCAGGAAACCAGATATTTGGGCTATGTGTTGGGAAATGGAGACGTTAAACCAGAAATTTCTAAAACAGAAGCTGTAGCTAACAGACCTGTCCCTAAAACAAAGAAACATGTCAGGTAATTTTTAAGGCTGGCTGGTTATTATCGGAGATTTGTTCCCAACTTTGCAGAGTTAGCTACTCCCCTCACTGAACTCACAAAAAAAACAGTACCCAAATAATGTGAAATGGTCCACAGAGTGTGATGAAGCTTTTCAAGCTATTAAGGCTGCATTATTTTCGGCCCCTGTTTTAAGCAGCCCAGACTCTGATAAACCATTTTTGTTACAAACAGATGCATCAGAGGTAGGCATTGGTGCAGTACTGAGTCAAAATATAGATGGGAAGGAACATCCTATTCTATACATAAGTATGAAGTTGCATAACAGAGAGAAGAGGTACTCCACCATTGAAAAGGAATGTTTAACAGCAAAGTGGGCAATGGAGTCCCCTAAGTTTTATTTGCTAGGAACTGACTTTGTTCTTGTAACTGATCACAATCCTCTCTGTTGGCTTAACCAAATGAAAGCTAACAATTCCAGAATCACAAGGTGGTACCTGGCACTACAGCCATTTAAATTCAAGGTTATTCACAAATCTGGTAAAGAGAATAGCAATGCTGATTTTCTGTCAAGATATGGATCAGGAATTGAGGGTTCTGAAGGTTTAAAACAAATGTATGAGTTTAAACTTCACTGTTTGCTGTAGTGTTATAGAAAACACTGATAATGCACATGTGCTTAATATCTGAAAGAAGCCAATGCTAGTACAGAATTAATAGAAAGTTCTGAAAACCTGTTTAATAAAACAGGCTCCCTCTTAAGGAGGGGGTGTACGTGGCAGGGTTGAATAGGATCCTGTCTCAGTTGTTATGGGAAGTGTTTAAATGCAAGGATCTGTTCTGTTCTTTCCTTTCCTGTCTCTTGTCTGTCTGGTTGCGCAACCCAATTTTCCTGTGAGACCTAGGATTTGATCACTCCGACAGTCTCGCAATTCTTTGCCTCTCACTGTCTCTCAGTCTTCCCTTGCTGTTCTGTCTTTTTCCTCCCTTGCATATCTGCTGGTATAAAAATATGTGCAAATGTGGAAATGTAACTGATATTGGGATCCCTTTGTTTAGAAATTATATAGTGTTACTGTTGAAATATATATAATTATAGTTTGAGATGATTTCAGAAGCTATTGGCAACTCAAGGGGTTAACCTGAGACCAGTTTTTAAGCCTTTTGCAGAAGCTGTGGAGAAGGGGCATCAGTTCTGGGACATTATGTTCTTGCAGCAACTGCCTGAAATATACAAGAACATTTTAGAAAAAAAAAACAGGATGCTTGTAAAGAAGGGGGTTGCATGGACTTATAAAAACAAAGCTGCAATGTTTTGGGAGACACAGAAGGAAAACTCAGTTTATTCTGTCTCCGTTTATTTTGCCTTTATGAATAGTTATTCTGAACAAATGTTATTTTTTTATTTTATTGTTATTCATAACAAAACTCTTGTTGCGAATTTTACAACTGCTCCTGGTTTTTCCTATGCTTCCTGACCTGTGCCTTGACAACAGTCTCTCCTGAACCATCTCTTTGGATGGTGTGCATGACATTTCTTTCTTTTTTCACTCATTTGGCTGACATCTCAGTGGACTTAGTAAGTTTGCCATCAGGGAGTTACATTTCATCTTGACTATGGGGACATCACTTATGGGAGATCTGCAGCCGTCCAACTTGGCAGACTAGACATTATGATCAATTATAAGGAAAGACCTGTGATAAATGCCCCCTTATAATACCCATAGGTGTGTGTTGTACAACAAGCTAGGATGGGCATCTCTTGAAGTAAGAAGCACACATGTACTCAAGTTTCTGTGCCACTGTATAAGACATTCTGGGCCAGTCAGAAGGATGCGTGGGCATTAAGGGGTGCTTGCCCGTGCTAACCAGGTTTTGTGCCCAGTTTGTGGGTGTGGTCTAAATTCAGAGACCCCTGTAACGTTAGCAGAATCAGTCAGTGCCCAAGTCAATTTACTAACATAACACTGCACCCGTGCAGCGGCAATTTCAGAGGTTTGTGTCAGCGGTAAATGGTATCCAAAGGGGCACTACTTGACACCTTTGCAAACCAAGTCTTAACTGGGCACTGAGCCCTGGTGGCAGGACGGCTGTACTGCAGCCATCCACCCCTCCCCTCCAAACCCCTGTCCCAGCAAAACAATGGATGCCCTGGTGTCAAGTGGCACCACGCCACCCTCCAACCCGCTGTCCCATGGACAACAGCTATCATTTGTGACTAGCAGCACGTACCGCCACCAAAACAACAGTCCCGATGCTGAGAATATAGTTACTGTCTGAAATATTGGAAAAGGCTCTGTGGGGAAAAAAGTGTGGTGACTGCCCAGCCCCGGACTCTAGAGCTCAGGAGTGAAAAGGTTTGCAAAATGCGTTTGGGGCATTCCCTTCCCATAGAGAGTTTACTTAGATACAAGCTCTTCCTTCACTCACAGAATTGCTCACCCCAACTACATTTTGTTTTTGCTCTCGGAGCCCCCACAGCCCCTTCTTTTCAGCCTACAAGCATCCATGCTACCCCCCTCAAACTCCCCTCTGGCCACTGGACATCCACCTCAGTGTTCTCCAGGGAACATCATCTACCTCCTAGGTGTCCAGCATAACCCTGCCACTGCGGCGCACCCTCCCCGTTCTCAGCCGAATGCACCGGGAAGGAAAAGCTTTGTGTATTTATCAGGGAAGATTTCCTTGGGGTGGACCCACCACATAGATGGGCCTGGTGGCAATGGAAAGACTGGAGGAGGAGGAGGCCATCATCTGGTACACTGTGTGTGCCAATTTTCCTTGTTTGACATGTCTGCCTGCCTCCCTGCGGGTGCTCTGCCATGACTTCCTGATGAGGAAGCATTCCTGATGTGTGCTCACCCACGTCTTGAGTGCAACCATAAGCCTGCAGCTAGGAGTTGCTCTTACAGTGCATAGCACTCAACCCTCCCCTGGGAGTAGAGCCTCCTTTAGTCCTCTCTGCTGGACTCCACTCATGCCGTATTGAGTTCTGGGTTTGAACCTGGGTCACCAGTGGGCCAAGCGAATGCCACAATGCTTGTCACCATCGAGCCGGTACACCATTGCATTTTAAAGCCACAGTCATTATTAAGGGCAGCTCCTGTATGTGCTGCTGTTTTATTTATAAAATATGCCCAGGGATATTAACAGAGGTATGATATATGGAATAATACATGGGGGGAAGTGTATAATGAGAATTTAATGCACACCGGAGATGTAGGATGCTACATAAACCCCAAGGGCGAAGCCCGAAGGGTTTTTTAAAGCATCCCATACTGAGGGTGTGCATTAAATTTAAGTTTTGCACTCCCCTCCCCATGTGCTGTTTTATGTAATTGCTGGGAGATATTTTTTCTCCAACCAGATTTAATGAAATAAATACTGCTTTTCACTGAAGTTTTGTGTCTGCTGTTTATTTGTTTAGAATATGTTACAGTGCACTTAAGAAACTCAATAAACAGTGGCATACTTTTGAAGACAGTGTATTTCACTGCTTTCGCAACTTTTTTTAACTTGACAAAAAACAGGCTGCTTCAGCTTACAGTCTTTGAGAACGGTAATGGCACCATTTGTGCACTGCAAACAGCAGGTACTGAAAGTTGGAGAAAATGGATAACTCTAATCATGTTAGATGATCAAATATCAGAAGAAAAAGCATAAAAACATGGCTGAGAAGTTATTTAGTCCAGATTCTCAAAATTTTGTTCAGGTCCGGTTCTCACTGTCACAGAGATATGCAAATGATGTGCAAAGTTCCGTGCTCAGAGTTGTAACTCTGTAACTCATTTGCATATTGCCGTAGCAACGCTGGACCAGACCTGAACAAAATCTTGGGAATATGTAGTAAACACACTTCTCAGTAATGTTTTGATACTTGATTTTCCGATATTTGATCATCTCCAGGATATGAAGTACTGTATTTATGATTGCCAATTTAAGACAGTTGTTGTGAGAGCCGCACGGGTGACTGAGCGCAAGCAGGGCTGAGCAGAAGCTGGCACGTGTTTGTGTTACAACCTGCGAGTTACAACAGCGAATTATAACCAGTTTCAGCTATGAGGAAAAAAGTCCCCCAGTTATTACAGTTCTTTTCTAACTCGAAGGTTGGTCCTGTACTCCTTTTTTTAAACAGCATACATGGGCAGAACAAGAAATCAACTTTAATTGTAGAAGCATCAAGTTTTTCTTGGTTTCTCTCATCCCTTACTGCTACCCTCTGACCTCCCTGCTATCCTCTGACCTCCCTGCTATCCTCCAACCTCCATGCTATCCTCCAACGTCCATGCTATCCCCTAATCGTCCTGTTACACCCTAACCTCTCTGCCATTCTCTGACTTCCATAATACCTTCAGACCATGCTATTCTCTGTCCTCTATACTACCTTCTGACATTCCTGCTACCCTCTGACCTCCCTGCTACCCTCTCCCCTCCATGCTACCCTCTGACCTCCCTGCTACTCTCTGACCTCCCTATTCTGAGTGCCCTGCTATCCTCTAATCTTCCTGTTACACCCTAACCTCCCTGCCATCCTCTGACTTCTCTGTCTTCTGACATCGCTACAATCCTTTGATGGCTCTGCTATCCTCTGACCTCCCTGCTGCCCTCTGACCTCCCAGCTACCCTCTGACTTCCATAATACCTTCAGACCATGCTATTCTCTGTCCTCTATACTACCTTCTGACATTCCTGCTACCCTCTGACCCACTGCCATTTTGTTGCAGGTCTCCCATGAGACAGTAACTCGAGCAGGGATTTGTAAGCAGAGGCCTTACCTTTTTCCCCAGGAAAATAAAGATGATTTCTGCCCCCTCGCAGGATGTAAAGGGAGTAAATTTGTTTTGTTTTGTGCTCCTTGTTGCCGTGACCTCTCATTTTGTCAGGCTGGCCTAATCCCCATGACCCTTCTGACTCCCTCCAGCAGCCCCCAGAGTTCCACCACCAGAAGTGTATTATCAGTCCCAACCTGGGTGTTTGTGTGGGGGTCACAGAAGACTGAACCTGATGGTGGGGGGCTCAGAGAATCAGACTTCCCATGCCTGCTCACTTGCCCGTATGGTTTCACTTTGCTGTTTTTCCTTTGAAATGACATGAGAAAAAAAAAATTCCTCTGTTTTAGCAAAGCAGAAAAAAAAAGTTATACAATAAGGGAGACAAAACAGCAGAAATCCCCTTCAGTTCCAGACTGGAATTCCCATAAAAGGCCAGACTCGAGCTGGCAGGGTGACACCAGATAACAGCTCACAATTTAAGCCACTCAGCACTGTGACTGGAGTCAGTTGATTTACTCTCAGGCTGATATCTGACTTGGGGGAAGGAGAGGGGGTTGTAATTTCTCACCCTCTACAGTAACAGGCATGGCTGAACAGGGACTCAGAGTAGCTACAGAATCATTAGCCAATGTCACCGGAGTCGTTGGGGGGCAAGCTAGTGAACTTTTTATATTCTGGTTTTCTCCTCCACCCGCTGCTGCAGTCAGACTTTCTTTTTTCTTTTCATTCTGTTTATGCCCCCTTAATTTCTGGCATCTAACTCCCCCCATATTGCCACTTACCTGTGGACATCCCTGGATGCCACGTAACCACTGTTTTACACCCCAGTTGGGGGTCAGAGGGTTACAGGAACCTGTCCAACAGGATATGTGTTTCAGGCCCTGTGGAATGTCTAGGTCAAGGTTGGGGAAGGGATGTACAAGGGCTGCTGCCCCCCAATGCCAGGACCCTGTCTTTCCATTTTACACACTGCTGGGATGCCTCTGTCTCAGGTTCCAGTGTGTGCATGCACATGGTCGTGTATGACCACACACGGCAGCCAGGCAGCGTCCCTCCTCCTATGTCATCCGCCCACTGCATCTTCACCTGTGGTCACCCCGGTGGCAGCAGGATAGCAGAGAATGCAACTCTTCATCCCTCCCTCCCCAGTGGAGGAGAGCATGCTCTAGGATGCTGCATCCTCTTCCTCCTCTCCCCGCTGACCCTCCCGATGACCTCTGCTCGTGGCACAAACCTGGATCACTGGCGTCGCCAGCAGTTGCTCTACCGCTGCACTGGCAGCCAGCAGTTACCCATCTTAGGGCTCACTGGTGGCCCCCCAACCTGGACACCACTACATAGCTATATTGTGTAGCACAGCAGGGCCAAGACGGTACAGAGGGGTTTCTTCCCTGTTTTCTCCCTACTTCCCCCTACTCTCTGCCCACCAGGCAGCACCCCTGCACAGTGCTCTCACTGCATGGGGATGCTGGAGAAGTGGAACTGCCTCCCACGGCTCACCCCCAGGCCACCCGGCCTCAAATACCCAGGGGAATGTCCTTCTGTTTCTTCTACTGAGGAAAGTAGTTTTCAAATAAAATAACTAAAACACAGCAATGACCTCACATTGTTTACAAGCCAGCAGTGAGGTTTTGTGGGAACCCACAGAAACGGCAGCTTGCTGTTTCTCTTCCATGAACTTTTACATGAACTTATGTTTTTCTTGTACTGTTTATCAGTTAGCCCTCTGTTTTTCTTCCCGGATCCCCCCCCCCGCATGACATCATAGTCTGAGGCTAAGGACCAGCGGAGTGGGATTTTATTCTGCGTGATATTAAAGGGGCCCCCACAACCAAAAAGGATACCTTGAACAACGAACACAGCATACAGTTCCATTCCCCATATCTGATGGACGATAGTGACATGACTGAGACAGTACAGAGGAGTGAGACCAAGATGGCTGGCAGTATAGAAAACATAAGGGCCACAAGGTTCGATTGGCAGAACTGGGACCATTCTCTAAGGAAAAAGGAGAGACTCGGGGTGTGAGGGCACATGATTACAATATTCGGGTATCTGAAGGAGGGGAGCACCTTCAGACCAAGTGCACTTCAAGATATACAAGGACAAGGGGACACTGCATGCCACTGAAGGGAAGAAGATTCATGGGAAAAGATGACAGCGGGCCAGCAGGGTAAGGCATAAGAGGAGAGGTTGAGGGTACTGAACATGTACTCCCTGGAGGATAGGAGAGGGAGAGGGGACACATGATTGGGACCTTCAAGTACTTGAAAGGGATAAATAAGGTGGATAAGGAGAGTCTCTTTAAGCTGAGTGGCAACCATAACATGAGGGGGCACAGTCTTAAGCTAGAGTGTGGGAGGTTTAGGAGGGAGGTCAGGAAGCACTTCTTTACAGAGAGGGTGGTGAACACTTGGAATGTGCTGCCCGGAAGAAGTGATCTTGTTGAAGACAGTGGGCAGCTTCAAGAGAGGTGGGGACTGGCATGGGGGAAGGTAAAGCTCATGGGTAGGGAGGATGGGAGGAGTGGGGAGGGGGGTGCTGGGACATTGGCTCAAGCTCTGGACCCTGCAGTATGAGCAGACTGGATAGACCAAATGGCCTTCTTCTGCTGGCTTTTTCGTATGTTCATATGAAACATCAGGAAAAACTACTTCACTGAATGGGCAGTAAGCACCTGGACTAGGCTTCCAGAAGAGCAGGCCGTGTCAGCTGATTCTGTAATGACCATCAAGTTCAGAGTAGACAACTACATTAAGGAAAATAGGGAGAGCTGGTATTCCCACTGAGCTGAAGGGGGGGGGGGGACTCGTAGACCATGGGTCTTCTTTTCTACCTAATGTTGTGATCTTACTTCGAGAGGGCTCTTGCAGTAGGTATTCACATATAGGACTGACCCGCCAGGCGTCAGGACCCCACGGAAAAATTTCTAGCTAGCAGTCTCTGGCGGCTTGTGAAAGTTCCTCGTGGTACAGTTCAGTGCTTGTCAGTTGTCCATAAGTCTAGTTTTTGGACTTCAGCACTTTTTTTTCTTTTATAGACTATCTGTTCGATTCGCTGTGTATGTCGTCCCCGACGCCCCTCTGAATCACATAAACGTAAGTCCGAATCGTGTGGCTCTCAGCTGCCACATAAGGATGGCTGTTCCTTGTGCCTCTTCTGTCTGGGCCCAGACCATCCCGTGGAGAAGTGCCAGCACTGCCAACAATTTAACTCTGCTACCCGAAAAACAAGGCAGCAGTCCCTGGAAGCCCATACTCAAAAGAAAAAAATGGCATCCATGGAGAAGAAGCTAAAGAAGTTGAGGCAGTCGTCCACGTCCCCCGAAGGACATAAGAAGAAATGGGATAAGGAGACACATCGGGAGTGGGATTCGGCTTCCACGGCCACCGCAACTCCGGCCAGAGTCGTGGTATTAAAGGTAACGCCCCTCCCGCCTGGCCCGCACTCAGGCTTTTTGGGAGCCTCCAGGGCAAAGGAGGTCTCTGCTTCTACCACGCGGCCCTTGGGTTCAAGCGGGTCCACTAGGTCAGACACCAGTGCCATCAGCGTTCACCCAGACAAGACTGCTAAGTCGCTTGCTGCTTCAGGAGGGCACACAGTCAAACTTTCACCTGACAAGGCCGCATCCCCAGTGCAACCTTCCTTGGGCAAGGGATCTGATAAGTCAGATGTCTGCTCCTCCGACACCCGCCCGGATCCGGCTGATAAGCCGGATGTCGGTCCTACTGATGCCCGCCCATCCAAAGAAGCTTGCGCCAGACTCTCTTGATTGATCCAATGCTCCAGGTTCCCCGTAGCAGGTGGCATTGCCCTCTGAGGTCCCTATGTCTCCTCTGATGACCCCTGGGGACTCTAATCCTCCCTTCCTGGTCGTCACACAGGATCTTGACAGGCTGCCATCAGGGCCTCCTCCTTCGGGACCAGACGCCCCAACACTGGCCCTGACGCCAGCTTACTCCAACACCGGCCGACGTCCCCTTACCAGACAGTGGTCCCACGCCGCACCCAATGTCCACAGGGCTAGCCTTCCTTTATCTGGCCCGCCAGCTGGACCTCTGCCAGGTCCCTCTGCTTCACCAGAGCCCTGGCCACTGGATATCTGACACCTCATTACCTGGTGCCGTCACACCTGTCTTCACAGTATCTGGCGCCGCAGTACCCGACACCACATTATCCAATGCCACAGTACCCAGCGCCTCAGTACCCGACACCGGGCTTCCCCCCCCCGTTGGGTTATAGATACTCTCTCTACAGATATCCTCAGTATCCGTATGGCCCTCTTCCTCCTCCTCCGACACCCACGAACCAGCCTCTGGCGGATTTGAAGGAGACTTTGGCCTCCTGGTGTGCTGAAGCCAAGACTCAACTCACCACAGAAGTAGAGAGTCATCTACCGACACCGGACCCTTTGCAGGATCCCCTACGTCGGAGATGGGAGACTCCTTTCCCCATAACCGACACTAGGGGTGTGCCCTCTGGCGCCAGTGGTGGGGAGGATACATGCCCCAGGGAATTCCCCAAAGGAGCTGTCCCTCCACCGCGTATGGAGAATTCTTCCTCATCTTCATCGGAGACTTCTGACTCGGATTCAGAGGGACGCTCTGATCCAGATAATGAGCCACGTACTCCAGACCATCCCAGGCCAAGGACCCGTCCGAAGACTCCTCCGGAGGACACCTCTTTTCTGGAGTTACTGAGGAAAATCCAGGAACTCCATCAGTGGCAATCACTGCAGCCAGATCCACAGCGTAAAAATTTCGCTGCCCACTTGGATCTGCCCGAGACCACTCCTACGTTGATTCCACCCTGGATAGAGCCTCACGCGGACCTTATTTCCACTATTTGGAAACAACCTTCCGTGTTAGCCCCCCTTCCGAGGAAGGCAGTCCAGCTACATCAGGCTCCTGAGGCAGTAGATTTCTTGAACCTACACTCCAAGGTGGATTCGGTCATTATTAGTATCGCCACGGCCGCCTCCGCGAAACTGGAAACCTCAGCTTGTCTCTACCTGATAAGGAATCCCAGCTTCTGGACCAACATGGGAAGAAGATCTATTCCTCTTCTACCCTGGGTATTAGGGCCCTAAAGTATGTGGCACATATGAGGGATTACCAGAAGACCATCCTTAGTAAGGTGGAATCAAAATTAGACTCCCTTCCTGAGTCCCAGACTAAACAGGAAGTGGCGGATCTTGTCCATTCTGCTCGTTCAGCCAGTCAACACATGCTTCGTGCCACTTGTGATACAGAATGCTCTCCTTGCAGAGCCTTCTACCACTTCTTCAACAGGGACAGTGGCTGTGAGCTTTGGACATGCAGGATGCCTACCTGCATATCCCCATATGCCCTTTCCACCACAAATTCCTTTGTTTTTGCTTTCAGGGGGACCGCTACCAATTCAGGGCCCTCCCATTTGGTCTTTCCTCAGCCCCCCAAGTATTTACCAAATGCCTGTCTGTGGTAGCAGCCCACCTGCATACCCAGGGAGTTCAGGGATTCCAATACTTGGATGATTGGCTCCTGGCAGCCCTGTCCAGAGAGGAACTCTTACACTTTTTGTCCCTTACCCTGCAGGTTTTCACCAGCCTGGGTATCACCATCCACCAGGCAAAGTCCCATTTGGTCCTTTGCCAACGTCTCCAGTTTCTAGGGGCGATTCTGGACACGACTATCGGTAAAGCCTTTTTTCCTCCGGACAGGGTGCACACCCTTCAAACTCAAGCCCGTCTCTTGTCCAGTCGCTGAGGGGTTGGAGCCAGGTCAGTCCTTCACCTCCTTGGGCTAATGGCGGCTGCCATTCCGACAGTTTCGCTTGACTCCATATGAGGATTTCTCAATGGATGCTTTGGTCTCAATGGGACCAAACCCTGGACAATCTAGACCAAGAGGTGCTAGTTTCTGATCCCATGATCAGGGACTTGCAATGGTGGATGGTGCAAGAGAACCTATGCTGAGGAGTTCACTTCAACATCGAACCCCCCTCCCAGACTTTGATGACTGATGCATCAGGTGAAGGCTGGGGAGCCCATCTCGGGTCTCAGAGAACTCAGGGCAGATGGTCCCGGTTCGAACAAAATGTGCACGTAAATGTGCTTGAACTGAGAGCAGTCCTTTATGCCCTTCAGGCCCTGAACTCCTTCATCCTTCCCGGACATCTCCTCAGACAGACAGACAGACAACATGTGCATAGTCTGGTATCTCAACAAGCAGGGAGGAATGTGTTCCTACCCTTTGTGCAGGGAGGCAATGAGAGTTTGGATCTGGGCAACCCAGCACCACCTTCACTTCACTGCCATTTACATTCTGGGAGTGGAAAACCACCTCAGCCAGTCCTCCGCCAGGGCCCATGAATGGGAACTGGATCAAGAGGTCGTAGATGACATCTTTCTGAAATGGGGAACACCGCAGATAGACCTCTTCGTGTCTCCCCAAAATGCACCAAAACTTCACGCCTTCTGCTCGCTTGCTCCAGGGCGAGACATTTTTTGGCGGGACGCTCTGTCTCTTGCTTGGAGGGACAGATTCGCCTATGCCTTCACTCCTATTCCCTTAATTCCGAGGGTCCTGAACAAGCTCAGATCAGAGGGGGCATGAATGATCCTCATCGCTCCCTTCTGGCCCAGCCAAGTTTGGTTCTCTCTTCTGCAACAATTTTCAGAGGAACCTCCACTTCCTCTTCCTCTGTCGCAACAATTGTTGACCCAGGATCAGGAGACCCTTGTTCATCCAGGTCTCAGATCCCTTCATTTACATGCATGGCTCCTGCAGACGTAGCAAAAGCCCACTTCGGAGTTTCTCCACTCGTAGTGGACAGCTTGGTAGAGGCCAGAAAGCCTTCCACCAGGTCCACCTATGCCATGAAGTGGAAATGGTTTTCCATTTGGGCCACGTCAAAGAACTTCAAACCTTTCTCTTGCCCAGCCAACAGAGTCCTGGACTACATGTGCCTTCTGTCTGATCTGAGTCTCAGCCATTCCTCATTAGAGGTCCACATGGCAGCGATTTCAGCCTACCATATTCCCTTCGGGGACAGGACTTTTGCTCAATTGGATGTCTCCAAGACCTTCCTCAGAGGGATTCTCCATTTGAGACCCTCCATACGCATTCCTGCCCCCCCCCCCGGGACTTGAATTTCATTCTGGAGAAGCTTATCTGCCTCCTTTCGAGCCAGCAGCCACAGCAGATTTAAAGTTCCTTTCTTGGAAGACACTCTTCCTAGTGGCCATTACTTTTGCTCAGCACATTTCCGAGCTTCAAGCCTTGATGTGCAAAGTCACGTACTTGATTTTTCACAAGGAACGTGTGGCTCTACGCACCAACCCTAAGTTTCTTCCTAAAGTGGTGGCTGAATCTACACTGAATCAATCCATTGAGCTACCCGCTTTCTTTATGCAACACTCCAATCAAGGGGAGTACCTCTTGCATACTTTGGATGTTCATAGAATACTGAGATACTACACCACTCAGACTAAAGATCTCAGGAAATCTGATCAGCTTTTTGTCTCTTTTGCCTACAAAAGAGAAGGCAATGCTGTTTCTAGGCAATGCCTCTCAAAATGGTTGGCTCATTGTATCACTTTCTGTTATGACAAGTACAAGACCCTGCTGGGTCAAGTCAGAGGTCACTCCACCAGAGGAGTAGCTGCCTCTGCAGCTTGTTTCAAGAATGTTTCAGCGGCAGATATCTGTGCAGCCGCAACTTGGACTTCTGTCCATACCTTTACGAAACACTACAGTTTGGACATTGCCTCTCACCATAGAGCAGGCTTCGGGTTGGCTGTGCTTTAAGGTCTTCTTTCTTGAGACCTGTTCTGCCGGAGATTCCATGCTATGGATAGTTATACTCCTCCTGAGTGCTTTTCCTTGTTCCAGACTGCTTGGGACTCAGTTCTATATGTGAATACCTACTGCAAGAGCCCTCTTGAAGTAAAATAGTACAGTTACGTAAGAACTTACCGTAGCAGTAGATCTTTGAGAGAGGCTCTTGCAGTAGGTATTGCCTTCCTGCCCTCCATTTCCCTAAGCTTCTTTGGCTCCATTTCCATGTGGGGAAATATCATCTTCTCTCTCATCTTGCCTCTTTTGGCCCTTGGTGGGAAAGAACTGGAAGGCAGGCATGGGGAACTGCCCCTTTATACTAACGTTGCATGACGTCGGTCACCTGACATGGGGGCGGTCCACTGCCATAGACTGCTAGCTAGAAATTTTTCCATGGGGTCCTGACGCCTGGCGGGTCAGTTCTATATGTGAATACCTATTGCAACAGCCTTTCTCGAAGATCTACTGTTACGGTAAGTTCTTACGTAACTGTACTTTTCCTGCATCACACTGGTTGGGGAATGTCCCCATTCTGTCTGAAGCTTCATATTCCTACTGACTACCTTCCTGCTGTGTCAAGAGGGGCTGCTGTGTCTGCTGTGTGGCTGCTGGAGCCCCACAACCTCCCTGAGGCAGATGGCGTCTGAGACACGTACTCAACGCCAATTCTAACACCCAATGGGGGACTGATAACCCAGACTCGGAAAGGCAAACTCAGGTAATCTGCAGCATGATATGCTGCAAGCCTTCCTATTAGACCATTTGGGTGGCCAAGAAGATTGTTTTCAGCAAAACCAGTGTAACCCCTAGGTAGCGCTGTCCCAAGGGCTACTACCCCTGCCTGCATGACTAGGCACAGGCTGAGGGGCCTGAGTTCAGTGAACAGGTGCCTCCACCTGGAGGAATGGTTCTGGGGTGCTTAACTGCTGTTGGTATAGCCCTCTGGGATGCTATAACCCCCCACTAACCCCTCTAGTGGTCTAAACAGTACAGCAGCAAATAAACAATCACATGTACCATATGATAACACTTTTAAACCCACACTCTGTACACTTACCACAAGGGCTGGACCAGCTGCCAAGGCCCTGGAGACCCCCTGTAAAATAAGATCCATTATACAACAATTCAATGGCAGTACAATACTCCCACCATGAAGGCACACAGCCAGGTTAAATGCAAAAGCACACATTCTGATTTATTCAGGGGCCTTGACAGGGGTGGGGCAATAATTTAGCAAGTGATTATTAATTCTGATTGATTTAGATTGAGCACGCATGCACTAAGAGTCCCTCTATCACAGTCACACACTCTGGGTACCCAGTTGTTAATGTAGGCTAGCTTGACGTGTTGCCCGGGGTAGGCAGGCATTGCAGCTGTTGTTGGGGCCCTTAGGAAAGAAAACAATTACATGCACATCAACCCAGAATTTGTAATCCGGAGCCGGGTGGCTCAGTTCGTGATAATAAACTGAAACAGGTAAATCAGATGACACACAGTGATTGCAGCTTTGTTACAGGGAGCTACCCTGTTTAGTATTCATGCTACCCAGACCAGGAGGCAGGACTTATGAGATGAAGACCTCTGGATGGTGTTCTGGTTTGCCAGGGGAAGCAGGGCCAACACGATTCACCGAGGTGGTCGCTACCTGTTCGATGGTGTTGAGCAGGGAGCCAAATCCCTGAGGGGGTATTTCGTCGGAAATGTCTCTGAGATGGGAGTGGCAGTCTAGGCTGAGATGGCAGGACCCAGACCAGAGCAGGCAGTTTGGATTTAGTCCATGCGAGTGCTGGAGCAGCTTCCAGCTAGCATCACACACTTGAAGGTGGGGAACCAAATCGCGACCCACACAACACATTCAGCACACTTATAAGCAAGTCTGGTTGCAATTTAGCAGACGTTCTGTGCAAACCTCTCAATCTGTGACTCACCTCTGTACCTGGCAGGCCAATCGCTTCTGGAGCAAGTCTTCGGTCCCAAATTCAGGCAACGATCACTCTCTTTCTCTTCAGGCTTCAGATCTCAAAGAAAGGAATTAGATTTAAGTCCAATGTTCATATTCACAGGATTTCTCACTGGAAGATGTGACAGGCAGGCCAACGCAGCCTTCCCGACGATTCTCCCATGCTCCTATGCAGAAGCAGCTGCTTGATGGCTCAAGCTGTTCACTCTCCAAACTCCGGCTCACAACTGACTCTGCTGCAGGCAGTGCTGGGGATTTCCTCTGAGATCCGAAAGATTTGGTTGGCTGAGGGAACTGTCGGTCACAGCAAGGGCTCCTTCTCCAGGTCCATTTAGGCGCCAAACCTTAAAAACTACAGTTCCTACAGATTTCAATCCCACAAGACCTCTGGGGACAGTTTCCATTTTAGGTCCCCTGAGGTTCGATTGGTCCCACTCTGTCAGTCCGGAACCAAAAAGGTGGCTCTTATGCAAAAGGTCCAAGCTGCAAGAGAAGGCAGGTTAAACAAACTTCTATACTATTGTTAATAAGGCAGATAAACAGTAAATGAACACAGTTCCTAACAGAGCTCCTTCTGCGCATATAGCGACTGCAGAATGGAGCAGAAATACCACTCGCCTGGCCAGTCACGAGCCATAAACTAGTCGGACCCAGCCCAGAATAATTTCTAACACAGCATAATGACTTTCTTAAAGAGACAGGCACAGAGGCTTTCTATAGCACTCTCATGCAGACACATACAGCTACTGCAGACACAGGACACTATCCTAACAGTGGGCATTAGGCAGCTCAGGAAGACATCTTAGTAAACCTCAATTTGTAGGGGGGTTACACCAGGAAATGAAACCATCAAGCACATGAGACTCTCACATTGCTAGATCAAGAATGCTGAACAGAAGGCAAAAAAGATGGAGTGTCTTAGTGGCTAGCAAACAGAATTGCAAAACAGGACATCAGGTTCAAATCCCACTACAACCACTAAATCAATAGCTATTCCCCACAAAAAATTACATTTGTCCTTCTTTAGTGTTTTTTACTTCCTGTTATATTTGAAAAATCAATGGTTCAGTGCTTTTTTTTTAAATTTTCAGATGTTCAGTTGCAGAGTTATGGCACACAGAGGTCAGGAAAATGGGGTCATTTATCAGATCACAGATCCACCGAAGTACACGTGCAGAAACCCACCCATAACACGAATCACAGGGCAGTGGTGGTGTTTTTTAACTTTTATGGTCCTCTCCAGGTTGAGCCCTATCTGCCTTTTCTTTGGGCAACTTTGCACTCTCAGCATAGCCTTACCTGGAGTCTGTCGCTACAGACACCCCACCCTGACCCAGAGAGGCCTTTGAAAGTATCATTTTGTCTTTCTCTGGAGACCCAATCTGCTGTTTTCCCAGCTGGCTGCATGGAGCCCTTGAGAACCTTGGGTGCCAGTCTCTCAGATTGGTGTTTGAATGTTTGGACTAATTCCCCCCCCCCCCCCAGCAGGACACTGATGGCAGGCACACCAGGGCACACATACACAGTGTGTGGTGACCTGAGCTATTCAGTACCCCCTCTCCTGGGCCACTCCACCTGCACTGCCCCGTGGTCACTCAGGTGTCAGTCACAAACGTCACACAGTGGACTTGGTCATCCTTCCTTCCTGGAGAAGTGTATCCTCTGGAAGACTCAGTGCCCTTCCCACTGGCTCACTGACCAATCACAGACTTGTTTTATTTCATAGTTGGAATTCTGCCCCATACCCCCATGCACCAACCTTCATCGCCTCTCTGCAGCCGCCAGTCTCCAGAGCTCTGTCATCACAGATAGTACAAAATGTGTGCAGATGGCAGACTAAGTCCCTCAGTGACCAGGAGCAAGTCCCTCACTTAACTTCCCTCTGCTTTACACCTAGGTAGGCCAAACCATCTCCCCTTCCCCATTTAAAGGGGTTGTGCACGGTACCTGATATGATTACAGTATTAAAAGCCATTGGCCGGTATCCAGGAAAATGTTGTTTTGTCTGCATTTGTGTTTTTCCCCCCTTTTACACCACAGCGGCCCCCATCTGTTTGGGCATCCTTCCAGCCTCACCCATGCCTCATCTGCTACTTATCTCAGCTCCACCTTGCCCTGGCCTTCCCTTCTGGGATGGGGTCTGTGGGGAGTGGCTACATACTACCTACCAAAATGAGTCAATATCTGTGAGGCAGAGCACTTTGGGCATGTCAGGGCCCAGAGAGTGCTCTACATCATCCTACATGCCTGTAGGTTCTTCCTGTGTTCTTCCTGACAGCAGGGACACCGACATCTAGTGCTCAGTGACATGCTTGCATACTTATGCATGTTAGCATGAGTAGAAGCCAGTAACCCCCCTTTCTATAACTAAAGCTGCACTACCCCCCATGGTCTCCCAAGTGATGGTAGAACAATGGTGTCTGGAACCCATCTGCCCCGAGGAGGATGAAGCAACTTTCTCCTATAGGTTGCCTCCAATCTGGAATCACTCCCCCTCCTCCGACCATACCTGCCCTGATTTATTATGTGCCACACTGATGAATTAACAGCAGCAGTAACAAACAGTGTATGCTGGCTACGATGTTAGAACGTTTATGTTTGATGTTCTCTGTAGCTTCCTTCCTTCCTTCTTCCATTCTTCCTTTCCTGCCTAGCTGAGCCCATGAATGAACAGGGCTATGCTGTCTTTCCTGTCCACTCTTTGGGATACGCTCTGAAATATCATATTATTCCACTGTAAACAGATAGGTACAGTACCTGAGGTCTTTATAATGTACTACATTTTATGTTTAAAATGTGCTTGTACTAGCTGAATATGAATATGTATCCCACTCTGTCATTCAGACAGTTGTCACTAATAAAAGGAAACATCTTAAAAAAAAGAATATTGAGAAAAAAAATGTCAAATCTGGGCTGAAGGGCTTGCCTTGCTTTCCCTGTTCCTGCCCTCAGTGGCGTATGCTTGCTTTTGCCATGTGGTATTTTCACGTCTTCACTGCGTTAAACTGCTGTCATTCATAGTTATTACTCTGTTACCTATGGACTTCTCTTGCCACTGACTGCTGTGTTGTGAATCATGTGTCTTGTCATTTCAGACTTTGTGTAAGTATTTCACTTTTAACAGTATTCGCTACTGTGTAACTGTCCTTCTCCACCTTCTGTGTGTATATGTACCCCGGGAACAGATGGAAACGAGATTGGTACTGTTTATCTCTGCCTGCCTGGATTAAATAAATTTCAATAGATAAATACTGAGCACATTTGCATGAAAACAGGATATTTGCCACCACCCCACTTCATCTCACCCTGCTGCTTTCATCCCATGAAAGTCGTAAAATCCTCTCCTGGTTGCGACGTCAGTCAGTTGCTGTGGAAATGGCTATGGTTTATTTTTATTCAGTTTCCATTGATCGCCATGGGAAAGGAGGGCAAGGTTTCGGGGGTGCGGGGGGGGGGGAGATACAGATGCAAACCAGCTGAGAATTGAAGCACATTAACCTACTGGTGAAGTGAAACAATGGGGAGCGGGGAAATTGGCCAGGACACCAGCAGAAATTCCCCTGCTCTTTTCAAGAAGTACCTTGGGATCTTTTTTTTAACTTTTTTAAAGTTTCAGTTTATGCCTGCTTTCTGTCTCCAGCACTGTTGTGCTCTCCGGTGCTCACGTGGCACACCCGGCCACCCATACCCCCTACCCGATGTTGCCATCCTCCACGGTGCCTTAGTGTCCCCCCACATGATGATGGGATAGGGAGGATTTACCCTGAGTCTCTATGTCTCTTCCAGAGGTGCTGTGGTGGCGGTGCCGGGCCAGGATATACAGTGGGTGATCGGTTCATTTTTCCTGATTTTCCTCTCACCCCATTAGGACGTCGGTATGCTATGGGTGCAGTGTGGGGGGCACACACGATGACACGCAAGACACACACTGGCCGACATCTGCCTTCTGCCATGCTTCCAGTTGTGGTCACCCAGGCAACAGCACTGTAGAAGCATGAGTGATCCTCCCTCTCTGGAGGAGACTATCCTGTGGGATGTTTGTTCCATCTCCACCAGCCATCCCTCAGATGTACAAGAGCTCGTTCCCAAACTCCGGTCACTGGTGTTACAAGCAGTAGCCCTACTGCTGCACCAACGTCCTGCCTCATGCATACGGATCTTTAACATCCACACGAACAACTATCAGAACAGGCAGAGAGGGAAACATAGACACACAGAATTTGTCGGCAGATAAGGATCACTTGGCTCACTTGGCCCGCCTAGTCTGCTCATCTTTCCCTGTCTATATTGTCACCATAGACCTTAACTGATCTGCTGCTTCCCCCAACCGCTTTCCTACCAAGATTCTTTTGTGTTTATCCCATGCATGCTTGAAGCCCACTACTGTTTTCGACCCCACCACCTCAGCTTGAAGACTGTTCCAGGCATCCACCACTCTAAATCCCCTCCCTTCCAGCTGTGATTTAACATCTTATCTGAAAGATGGCACTTCCAATAGCACACAGTCCCCCAAACACCATGCAGGGGTATCGGTATGGTTATTTTCAACCTAGGGGAGAGCACCCCCTGCAGAGCTACCAACACTCCCTGCTGCAACTGGTGTTCATTGGAGGTCTCCCATCCTACTACTGACCAGGCCTGACCCTGCTTAGCTTCTGAAATTGCTGAGGCTCCAAGGTGGCAAGGCTGAAGGCCTCCAGAATCTCACCAGCAGTGGGCTCCTCCCATGTCACTGGGGAAAGGGTATTTTTCTACATTTTACTAGAAGACACGTGTTCCATCTAACAATAGCAGCCAGTTACTGGATCATGCCTGTAACTTTTTAAAACAAGTGATTCGAGAATGACACATATGCCCTGTAAAGGAGGTCCACAGCAGAGCTGTCAGAAGCGTCTGTGGCTTTAATAATCTAGCAGGCGTTAGGGGTGTGGTGGGGTAGAGATCAGTGCGTTTTCCTGCGAGATAGTGCAAAAAGGTTTCTGCAGAGTGGCAGTGCTGTCTTTCTTGTGCAGCAGGAAGTGCTGCCTGCCTGAGCCCTGGTTATTCTGCTGCGACTACCAGTGCCACTGCCTTCTCGATATGAATCAGAACAAAGCCACCAACAGACCCACAACCAAAGAGGGAGATGCTTCTCACCACAAGAAGAAAAAAAATGACTAGACAATTATGCTTTTTACAATAACGAAAAGAGTGAAGGTCAGCTGACTGGGGCGAAACATGACTGCACACGTTGGGACAGTGCTGGCCTTTCGTCTGCAGAGTAATTGTTTTTTCCCCTCATATTTCCCCTCATAACATTTATTTTATATCTGTTTTGCAACTCGATGTTTTCAGCTATTTCTTTTATCCTCTCCTGTCTTGTCTAGCCCCCTTCACACTGACCCCTCCCCCCCCCCGTCACCCGGCTTCTCTCTGATTACCTCGGCCAGTACCCTATGGGTTGTCACACCCCGTGGGGTGGCAGAGAATCCTCCTCAAGTTGCCGGTTAAGGATCCAGTTTGCTGGTGCCTCGCTCACCAGTGCGGGGCCCGTGAGGGGGCTGCTGTTCAACCTGGCAGCCAGGATGAGTTCCAGTTTTCTCTCCGAGCAGCATGTGTGTGCAGTGATGGTTCCACATGCCTCTGCATGCAGCACACCCAACGTCTCCCACTCCTACACCCACTGATTGCAGCTCCAGCATCCTGCCCCCCCAGCCCGCGTTGGGGCCAGGAAAACACCAGGTGTCGTACCTCTTCTCCCCAGAGGAGAGCAGTCCTCTGGGCACTCAATCCTCTTCCCCCCCCCCAGCTGACCCTCTAACACTCCGGGTCATCTGCATCACACACAGTAGTGCTACCGCTGAGTTGGTGGGCTGGCCATACAAAATAATGTTTTCATACAAAGCGAAAAACTACAGAAGGGATCACTGTGGTCATACACAGTCGGGGGAGGAGGTGTTAGGCAACAGGGGAGAAATATCCATTCCCTCCCCAACTTTCAGGCTCCTTTTTTCTGTTCATAGATATTTAGTCTTATTCAGAGTGCATGCAACTTTTTTTTTAACTCTATTTCTAGCTCCCGCTTGACCCCCGGGAGAACTCTCTCGGGCATCCACTTACCTCCAGTTCTACCTCCGGGCCTGATACTCACCAGCTTCCTGGCACCAGCCTGGCTATCCCCTCGGCTCTGAGCCCTCCCGAGATGGGGCCGCTCTATCCTCCCAGGGCGCTCTATGTACAAATTCAGGCCGGGCTGGGCTCGGCCCAGGTGCTGGATGAGTTCGGCCAGTGGAGTGTGGCCTTAGGGTGGTGCCTTCGCCTATCTCCGGGAGCAGGGGTATTTCCACCACATTTTGTTATGCCCTCCCTCTCCCTCCCCCAATGGAGCCCCGACGTGCAGTGACGCCAAGGAATGTCTTGCCGTGGCTCTGCAACCCTCTTCTTGAGCCCTAAAGCTTTGCAGTACCTCTGGTCTCCACCAGAGGTCGCTGCGGCGCCGGGCATCATCCCTGGACCCCCACGAGGAAGGAGAGCAGTCTTCCAGATGCTTAATCCTTTCCCTCCCCCCCCGCTGACCCCCGGCGATCCAGGCTCATTCCCGAACCCGGGTCGCTGGCATGGCGCAAGGCATGGTGTCCAGCGCCTCAACCCTCAGCGCCACTGGGCCGGCAGAGTGCATACAACTTGCTTGGGTCTGTTTACTTTTGCTGGTATTCCCCCCAAAATGTCCCTTGTTCCCCACCTTGATGTTGACGATTACCACTGTTGTGCCTTCTGCCCATTTCTGCTGGCTGTACAGGTGGAAGTTAGGCATCCTGTGACGATTCTTAAAAAAAGATGGGCAATTATCGCATGTCCATTCACACCCTCAATAACACAGGTTTGAATGCAATATGGCTGTGTGTGTGTGTATGTGTGTGTGTGTGTGTTATTCGCATGCCAAATGGCTGCTGCACTGGACTGTACACAGTCCCTTCACCAACTGTATCTAATTCATTACTTTGTAAAGTATTTTGGGATAGTGTGTATAAAATTGAATTCTGTTCTAGTCCTCCCTGGTACGGCTGTTACAGTATTACCAAAGAGGGGGCATGAGTGGCCTGCCAGCTTTTCTGTGAGGAGCTCTGTAGAGATGATGAGTGTTGCTGCGCACCAGTGTCAGCAGACTGCTACAGATGGAGGAGGAGGAGGAGGGATCAAAAGGGGAACTGGCGTGTATTTGTCATGAAAACAGTGCCTTCGAAGAGGAAGCTCTACTTCTCATGTGATTATTTCTGCTACACTCCAGCTCTTTGTGAAGACAATCCACTGTCTCCGCTGGCAGGCTCTTCTATAGGTTCATCACCCTCTGGGACAAGGAGTGCTTCCTAATATTGCCCTTGTATTTGTCACCTCTGAGTTTATGGGTGTGTCCCCACATCCTGCTGCAGGACAGCAGACCACACATCTGTGACTGTTCAACCTTGTTGATATCTGGAGTAGGCGGAAGATTGGGATCATGTCCCTTCTCGTCTCCTTTCTCCAGGGTGAACAGATTAAGGGCCTGCAGCTTCTCCTCCTCCTCACTTCTGTGCTCTGTACCCCTGGTCATTTCAGTGGCCCTGAGCTGCAAGCTCTCTCTACAGTTTCCATTTCTTTTGTATTGTGGAGCTTAAAGCTGCACGCAGTTCTCCAGGTGGGGCCTGACAGGGCCTAGTAAAGTTACAGGATTACATCCCTCACTCTGCTGCTTACCCCCCACCAACCCCCTTAGTGTGCCCCAGTATTCTGCTGGCCCTCTTGGCAGTGGCTGCGCATTGCTTGTCCTGTTGCTCTTCCTCCTTGACCGCAGCAAGAATAGCCCCCACCCCCCACCCACCACACAGTGTGTGTAGGTTCTCCTGTGGTTCTTCCTCCCCAAGTGAAGCCATCTGCATTTGGGCCACACTGAATCTGAGACTCCAGGATTCTGACCAATCATCCGGCTTGTTCAGGTCCTGTTGATGTTTATTTTTAATTTTTTTCAGTCTTGGAATTAATACCTTTGAACCAAAGGCTCTTTTACATAGGCTCCAGGTCATATCAAAGAACAGAAACATGCAGTATAGTGAGAAAATACATAGTGATCCTAGGAGTGAAGGTAACAATAAAATAAGCATGTGGATTTTAAGTTACAAAAACAGGTATTTTGCAGCCATACAGTGACCAGGAGTAAGCTTAACTAGCAAGGAAGGGCATTAGGGTTGGGATCCGGCTACAGGAGGAAAAACATGCAGCCAAGTGGCATTGTCAGAGACAAATTAAGGGAAAGACAACTAGGGACATGGTCCTACAGGATAGACAGAAGCTAAGGGCTAGGCCCTAACACTGTTCTGCGATGCCAAGAGTGGAATATCAGCAGACAAACATGGTCTGTGTCATTCAGTCTAAGAGTGCACTCCAGTGGGGCAGTCAGTGCAGGAAATGATGATGCCCTCTATGGAGCAGCAAGCGTAGTTTGATGCTGGGATTGGTTAATGGGACCTCAGGAAGGCAGGTAAGTTATAGGGTAGTAGCAAGGGTAGGATGGTAGAGTGGAGGAAGGGTGGGGTAGGGTGTGGGCGAAGGAGAGGAAACAGGTCCAAGTTGTTTTATGTGCTGCAGTCACAAGAGGCATTGGCGACTAGTGCTTGGCACAGTTTGTTTTTGAAAGAGCCCAGTGTTTGGTCTGTGGTAACATCACAGTGGAGTGAATTATACCACAGTGGTGCTCCGTATGCGCATAAGTGTTGCCCTTGGGTGGTACGGCAGCAAGGCAGTATGAACCTGTGGTTCAAGGTGCATCTAGTATGCTGGGTGTGGTTTGGTGACCTAAACATTGACTGCACATCAGGAGGCAAGAGACTGAGGGAGGCCTTTTTCACTATAAGGCATGATCGATAGGATAGTCTGCCTTTGAGCTGAAGCCAGTTTGCTTGCTCATATAAGTCGCGTGTGTGTTAGGCAGGTGGCCCCAGTCAGGAGACGACAGGCCTTGTTAAGGGCAGTTGTGACAAGGCGCAGGGCAGTGTTGGAGGTGGATCCATAGATTGCAAGCCCATAATCGATTACTGAGACTATTGAACTATGTATAGCAAGCTTGAGGGTTTCTGGGGTAAGGCAGTGTCTGTGTTTGTATAGTAGCCCAATACGGGTATTCACTGTTTTGGAACCATTGTCAGTATGGCTGGAGAATGACAGAGTACTGTCAATTGTCACACCTAAATACTTGAAAAGTTGAGTCTGTTCTAGGATAATGCCTGAGCTACTTCTGATTTCCAGCTGGTGGGAGCAGAACCTGCTTTGTGCACTGTGAAACAACATCGTTTTTTGTTTCTGTGTAGTTGAGGACTAGCCTCTGCAAGTGGAACCAGGCCTCAGTGTTGGTAAAGCTAGTCTGCAATTGATTAGCCAGGAGTGTGGGATCAGTGTTACTTCAGTAAAGAACTGCATCATCTGCATAGAGTAGGATCTGACCATGACAGGAGGCTGGGAGCTGACTCAGGAATATGGTGAAAAGTCGTGGGCCCAGGATACACCCTTGTGGGACACCTGAACAAACCAGTTGTTTTGCGGGGAGTGTATCACCAATCCTGACTTGTTGAGTGTGTCCACTGAGGTAGCTGTTGAACCAATTGGCAGTGTCTGTAGATAAACCTAGATCAGAAAATTGTTTGATAAGTGGAGGGTGATTTACAGTATCAAACGCCTTGGAACGGTCAATGAACGTTGCTCCAACTAATTGACCTTGATCCAAGGCACGATGTATATAGTTTGAAAATTCGAGCAGGGTAGTAGTACTGCTGCGCTCTTTGTGAAACCCGTGTGCTGACATCAGTGAAGATTATACTTCTCCATGTAGTCCACCAATTGATCAGACATGATTTGCTCTAACACTTTGGAAAGTGTCGGGAGGACTGATATGGGCCTGTAGTTCCCGTGCAATGCCCTGTCCTCAGACTTGTGTACTGACGTAACTAAGGCAGCTTTCCATTTTTGTGGGAAGTGGGACAGCACGAGGGAGCGGTTAGGGATCTTTGTCAAGGGGGACAGTGCCTCATCAGTGGTGAGGGCGATGAGCTTTAGGTCAAGTGAATCCCCACTTAGCCTAGTTTTCCCTAGCACTTTGAGAATGTATTTTTTTGCTTCTTCTTTGCTCACCACTTTAAAGTGGAATGGTGGGTGTGACCTTGTATTTTCTGCTGACTGCGAATTGCAGGAAGAGGGGGTGGGGTCGAAGAAGGTAGGAGGTAGGACATGACTGAGATCTGAAAAAGACTCATTGGAAGTGTCAGCTATGGTTTGAGGATCAACGGTTGTAGTGCCATTTATGTTGAGCATGGACGGGGTCTCTTTGGGGACCTTCCCTGTCACCTCAGAGATGCTGCTTCAAAATTTGCATCCATCTTTCCAGGAATTGGTTAAGGCTTTCCTTATAGTATTTTGCTTTTTTGGCCCGAATTGCTCTTGTGCAGGCATTCCTTGCTGTTTTGTATGCCTGTGTATCCCCTTGGTTGCCAGTGGACCTGGCTCAGTACCAGAGGTGATCGCGGGATTTCATTTGCTCGAGTAGGTCATGTAATCCAGGGATTGCTGTAACCCTTGATCTTTCTTGTTTTATGAGGGGTATGGAGATCGCACGCTGTGTTGAAGTGCAGTAATAACGAATCCAAGGCCGACGATACATTCAAATATCGCCGACGGCGACCAGTCCACCCACCGGAGCTGTGTCTTTAGAGGTTCTAGGTGCCCTCTGATGAGCACCTTGCTGTTAATGGTCTGAGCTGGAGGTCTGATGTACTTGTTAGACCAGGTACATAGGATGGGCGAGTGACTGCTAATTGAATTTGATAAGATTTCAGTACGGGTAATATGACCTGGTCTGTTGGTGACTACCCAGTCCAGCAGAGTACTGGTCCCAGATTCGTAGTTCACCCTACTGGCTGACTGTACCAGCTGTGCGAAATTAGTGGTTGTTACAGCATCCTTATAACGGCTTGCACTGTTAGAGAACCAGCTGATGTTGAAATCACCGAGTAGAATGGTTTCTAACCTGTGACCTAGGTCTCTGATATCGTCAAAGAGGGGGATTAGGTCCACAGTTGCTAAATTTGGTGGGGTATAACAGGAAATATTCACTGTCATTTTATTTTCACTATATTCACTGGCTCCATATTAGAGTGAAAATAAAACGACAGTGAATATTCGGTAGATCACTATATATATATATATAGCAGCACTAGTGTTCCACCAGTGAAAATAGGAGGAAGTGAATATGTGGGGGTGTGCTTGGTGCGCTAAATATAAAGGGCGTGAATATAAACTGCTATACAGTAAATTGATGCCACCGTTAATATTTTGTTGTGTGTGCCAGGCATTATTCTGGTGGCAAGGATCTGTGCATCAACCCTGGGCTCGGGGAGTGTTAGGACTTGACCCATGAGAGGCTGTTTGATATATAGGGCACATCCACCTTCTCTTTTGGAGATACTGTCCTTCCTAAAAACAGTATGGCCCTGCATTGTGATGGCAGTGTCAGGGGTATCAGGTTTCAACCAGGTGTTTCTCCCCAGCCTTAGGTGAGTCCACAGTCCCGGCCACTTTAGAGCCTGCTTAAACTTAAACAGCCTGCTGGGGACCCCAGCTTCCAGATCTTTGATGCAGTGGTCCCAACACTGATGTGTGTGTGTGTGTACACACACACGTGCGCTTGGTGCTTGTCTGTGTGTGTGTAGCTGTGTGTGCGTCTATGTCTCTCTCTCGCTCTCTCTGTCTGTGTGTGTAGCTGTGTGCATATATGTGTCTGTCTGTGTGTGTGTGTGTCTGTGTATGTGTTTGTCCGTGTATGTAACTATATATGTATATATTTGTGTGTAAGTGTGTGTGTGTAGCTATATGTGGGTGTGTGTGTGTATACACACACACACACACGTGCGCTTGGTGCTTGTCCGTGTTTGTGTATAGCTGTGTGTGTGTGTGTGTCTCTCTCTCTCCTCTGTGTAGCTGTGTGCATATGTATGTGTCTGTTTATGTGTGTGTCTGTGTATGTGTTTGTCCGTGTATGTAACTGTATATGTGTATATTTGTGTGTAAGTGTGTGTGTGTGTGTGTGTAGCTATATGTGTGTGTGATATCAGCGGCATGAGCATTTACCAAAAATGGGCCTGTGACCCAAAGGCTGGACTGGCTTAAACAGAGATCCCCCTCGTGGGTCAGGTTTGTCATCTGTCACCCTGTAAATTTTTTTAACAATTCCTCTATATACAGGCCCAAAAATAGCCATGGGAGGGCAAACACTGGTGTCAGCAGTGTCTCTAAAGGAGGGGTTCAGGGCTGAATTCTGGGTCCTCTGTTTCCTTTCGACACCATTTTAATGACACTTCTCCACACTGGTTAAATCAGTAGACGGTCACCCTGGTCAGCTTTGCAGGCTAAAAAGTTGTTTGTCTGTTTACTCCCTTCTCCTCTCATTAGTGGGCTACAGGCTTCCAGTATGTGCCACTGCTAATGTCACTGACTTGCAAAGAGTCAAAATTCTATACAGTTCAATATACAGATTTCCTGCCTCCAGCCCCAGATTTTGTCATCACTGCACTCGTTACAAACACCTTGGCTGGCCTTCTTGGCTCCCTCATCACTTATTTTACTCTCATTAGTTTTAGATGTTTCCCAAAAAGCCTGATTAGTTTTCTAATTACAGCTGATGCTAGCCCCAACACTGGTTTCCTGAGTACTAGAGCTGTTCATACTCATTTGATAAGACCCCCCACTCTTCTGTTCCTCCTTGAGCCTACGTAATTTTATTTATACAGCCATTGAACTCCTGGAGATGGTCCAGAGGAGGGCAACCAAAATGATTTGGGGTTTGGGGGATAGGACCTATGGGGAGAGGCTCAAGAGCTAAATATGTACACATTGGAAGAGAGAAGGACCGGGTGACATGATAGAGGTCTTCAGGTACATGATGGGGTAAATAGGGAAGGAGCAGTCAGGGTGCTCTGAAGGAAGGGGGACAACTAGAGGGCATGGGTGGAAGCTGAGGGGGAGATTCAGAGGAGAAAGAAGGAGGTGCTACTTCACTGAGAGGGTGGTGGAGCCATGGAATGCGCTGCCCAGGGGCTGGTGAGGCAGAAACGGTGGAGGGGGTTCAAGGGGAGTGGGACAGGTACAGGGGAAGGGTTCTGGAAGCAAAAACCAGAGCAGCGAGAATAGCTGGGACTGGGAAGGGAGAAGCCAGAGAGGGGGGGGGCAGCAAGGTCAGCTCCCAGGATGGGGGCTGACCAAACGAGCAGACACGGAAGACCATTAGGCCTATTCTGCTGGCATTTTAGTATGTTAGTATTATATCCTGGAATAATTTCCTCGCTTCATCACACTCTATCAATTCACAGAGTAACATTTAAAATGGTGTTGAAAACAAAATATTGCTGGCCCGGTGGCGCTAAGTGTTGAGGCGCTGGACGCCATACCTCGCTCCACGCCGGCAACCCGGGTTCAGAAATGGACTGGGGCCGCCGGAGGGTCGGCAGGGGGGAGAAGGATTGAGCATCCGATGGCTTGCTCTCCTTCTCCGGGGTGGGATGGGATGCTTTCCACGCCGCTTTATCACCACCTACTAGAGCACTCAGGGGATGTCGGTGCAGTAGGAGGACGCCACCACCCAGGGTTGACACCAGCAGAGGACTGGAGCGGACACATGTCTCAGCGTGCACATGACTCCTTGTTCCTCATTGCACGTTGGCGTTGGGGACCAGAACACGGAATATAACCCTCTGCACCTCCTAGGTGAAGACCTCTTGTGCAGCACACGCCACCCACCAACAGAATCAGGGCAGACTCCACTGTGCAGGCCCACTCCTTGGAATACATTGAAGGAGGTAAAGGGGATATCTCCTCACCCCGCCTGGGGGTTATCCAGGCCATCAAGGGACAGAAGGACGTGAGCTGAGCACTCTAGGGGCAGACCTTGTATGTCCGGAGGGTTGGAGTGGGGGGCATTGTAGGGATCCAATTGAGTGGAGAGTGGGGGGCAGTAGAGGAGAAGATAAATAATAAGTAAAAAAAAAAAAAAATACTGGTTGGACTTGTCTATGTGCAATGTCCCCCCCGATTACTGTGTGGATGAACGTATTGCAGATTTAGTCAGTATTCTCGCCGTTGTTTACATCTCCGGACCCCACTTGAAAATGAGCATCTAATGTTCTTTGGTCCTACCCAGTTAACACGTTACACATCAATTAAATAATATAATGTATGGGGAGTGTTTATTATGCACTGCCTGCTGTCTTTTTTTTATCTTGTAATCTCATCGTTCTGACGTCAAAGCTGTAAACCTTGCTTGCCTACGTCAGATCGGTGAGATTACAAGATAGAACTAAACTCACCTGACAGCATTCTTTTCTCAGAATGGATCACGCGTTAGCATGTGCTCGATTTAAAAACTCACCCTGCGGTGGAGTAGCAATCCATGCTCACCTGACCAGTGTCACATTTGGAAGGATGGCTGCCACAAAAAATGAGGGCTTACTCCGTACACTATAAAAGACAATGCCTGATGTTTGGCTGTTAACCAATGAATATGCAGAGACAACCTTTCATAAAGTATTAAATAGCAACACCATATTGTGGTGATGAAAAGGGTTTAAGCTCCTTCTTGTCTCTCCCTTCTGCTGCACGGCAGTAACTATACCCAATTTGACAATGGAAACACCTCGCTAGTTTATCAACCGGAATGCTTCCCAAAATCATGCTGACGTGTAACCCTCAATTCCATTCTCCCTAAGGTATCTGTCTAGTCCTATTCTGAAACCCTGAACAGCGCCAACTGCCAAAGTCTCACCGAGTAGGCTGTGCCACATGTTAACCACCCTCTATCTGAAGTAATGCTTTCCAAAGTTCCCCTTATTCTGCCCCCAATAGCCCCCCCACTGTGCTATTTGAGTTCATGTCCTCTAGTCCTGCCCTGTGTTTGTCTTTGTGCATATGATTCTGCAAACTGTTATTATCACGGGGTCACCTGTGGCCATCAAAGGATGCTTCAAGTCTTCAAATGAGCAGTGAGGCAACATTTGTCTAGCTTACTTTTGCAACTGGTGTTCAATGCCATGCTTACAAGTGTAACACAAATATTCCTTCTAGGAAACTTGTAAAATTGAAAAAAAAAACACACACACACAGATAAAGAACAAGGTTAAATATACTGTCAAAAACCCCTGAAATACTAGATGGGGAGAGGAGGTACAAATATGGGAGCATATTACATAAAAAAGAAGGAACTACAGAAGTGATCACTCAGCCTGGACTGTTTCCTCTTACTCACTGCCCAAGTTGTTTTCCACCCCCACCCTCCATCCATCCCAGACATACACATGCACACGCACACACACAGTGAGCCCCCTCCCATTATCGTACATTGCTCAGCAGCAGGGCTTTTGTTTATTTCCCGAAGGTCACACACAAGCTACCTTCTCTGCAGACCACAAAAAATATTTTTCCGCCAATTAACCAGCAACCCACCAACCCCCGTCACTTATCAGTTTCACACTGTTTGCCAAAAGAAAATTCAGAAGATTAAGATGGGAGCCTAAACAGTTTGTGTTTTTAAGTGTTTTTTTTATTCTAAAGGTCAATGGCTTGGGAATCATGCTTTATTGCAACCAAAACAAATTGTTAATGGCATGAGTAAATACATGGAGCTGCCTTTTTTAGGGTGAACCGGACTGGGTGGTACAGGATAAGTAAGTATCTGGCATTGCTATGCAGTGTGATTTGGCAGTGCTATGCAGCATGATTTGGCAGTGCTATGCAGTGTGATTTGGCAGTGCTATGCAGTGTGGTTTGGCAGTGCAATATAGTGTGATTTGGCAGTGCTATGCAGTGTGATTTGGCAGTGCAATATAGTGTGATTTGGCAGTGCTATGCAGTGTGATTTGGCAGTACAATGCAGTGTGATTTGGCAGTGCTATGCAGTGCGATTTGGCAGTGCAATGTAGTGTGATTTGGCAGTGCTATGCAGTGTGATTTAGCAGTTCTATGCAATGCCAGATTGATGAGGAATAAGACCGCTATTATTTTTGATATCTGAGTCTCTGGTTCCTCGGTTGTTCTGGCTTATATCATGGAGACCAACCGTGGCGATGACGCAGGTCCAGTGCTGGAAGCAGCCATTCCAGTCAGATTCTCCATGGTTCACTGGCACTGCCCAAGGAAGGAGTGTGGGGGGAAGGGCACCTGTTTCAGATCTGAGTTTAACCTGGTGGTGCACCCAGTGGGAGCTGCCTCATTGTTTGAATGCATGACCGTATGTGGGGGTCCAGGTGCAGGTTGTAGGATCCTCCTCATTTAGTGACCTCCAGTTTGGGAGGGGTAATTCCTTCAGGAAATCACAGACTTCATCACCAACAGGGTATTGATGTTGCCCACATGGTTAATTCTGGGTAATTTCAATGCCTGGGTCGACAGTGAACTCTCGCACTTTGCACAAGATTTCCTCCAAGTCATGAAGTCACTGGGCCTCAAACAAGTGATGACTTCTGCAACAAACCATTACAGCTACACCTTAGACTTGGTCTTTTCACTGGGGCTCGAGGCTGAGGGCCTCGAGATTAATTTAGTCAGTAGGTCGGATCACTGCACTGTCAAGTTCTCCTTCACGGTCCTCACCTGTAGCCCACCCCCAGTGGAGATGGTTCAGTACTGCTCTTTAAGAGGGCTTTAGCCAGGAGGACTGATGGTGGTATTGGATATCTTGGGTGTGATGGCAGCATCTGGCACGGGATCAGAAGGGGTAGTAGCAGCCTAAAACACGGCTGCAGCCTTCAATACTATGGCACCAGCCCATGAACATCCCCTGATCTCACACCGTGGCTCGCCATAGTTTGATGGTGAGCTCAAGGAGTTGAAGGCCAGGAGGCAGAGGTTACACCATGGTTGGAGGAGATCCAGGGCCCAGGAGGACAGACTGGCTTTGAGTTTTTATTACGATAAATACCAAAGGGCAATCACCCAGAAAAAGGCAGGTTTTCTGTCTAGGGAGATTACTGCCAGAAGAAATTGACCAGCTCAGCTTTTTTAGAGTGTAGACAGGCTACTCCATCCAGCTTGTCTGGATTCTGTGAGAGCATTTTCACCCACCAAATGCAAAACATTTGCTTGATTTTTCTTGGACAGGGTGCCTTCTATTTCAACCGGGATCTCCCCAAGTGGACTTTAGCAACCCAACAGGGTGAGGCAGACATGTCTGAGATGCGTTCAGCTATCTTGGGCTAAACCAGTGGTGGTGGTGGATGAGGGGAGTGAGATGATTTCAGAGCTGGGCACAAAATTTTATGAACTGGGCCCAGGCCCAGCTTGACTACTAGTGAGCTGTGTTGGGCAACTGAGGCCAGTGTTCGCTGGAATTGTGTGGTGCTCCTTATTGGAGGAGGTCTTTCTGGCAACACTGAAAGATGCACTGATGAAGCCCCTTCTGAAAAAGCTATTCTTGGACCTAGACATTCTGGCAAATTATAGTCTTGACTCTAAACTCCCCTTTTTGGGGAAGTTAGCAAGAAGATGGTTGGATTGCAGCTTAGAAGCATACCTCATAGCCTTTGACATCATGAGTCTCTCCAGTCTGGTTTTAGGTCTGAGCATAGCATGAAGACTGCACTGGTCGGGATGCATAATGACCTCCTCAGTGCGAGGGATAGAGAACAGTCCGTTTTCCTGCTCCTTGATCTCTCCTCAGCCTTTGACACTGCGGAGCATGGGTTGTTGTTTTCACCGACTTAGGGAGTACATAGGACTCACTGCAAGACATCTGCTGGTTTCAGCAATTTCTCAGGGACAGGATGCAGAAGGTTTTGTTGGGGAATTTCTCCTCACACCCAATGCCACTGTCCAGTGAAGTGCCCCAGGGGTCGGTCCTCTCACTCATGTTGTTCACGGTGTATCAGCTGCGCCCTTGGGGGAGGGTCATAAGACAGTATAGATTGGGGTTTCACTGTTATGCAGGTGATACCCAACAGTACCTGCCATTTGCACCTAGAACACCTGGTGCAGAGGATGTTCTGAATAAATGCTTGGCGGAGCTCCAGGCCTGGATATCATCATGCTGGCTGAGACTCAACCCAGACAAGACTGAGTCCTGGGGGTTGATCCGGATCACAAGGGGAGAGCGGTTGCTGCCAAGAGGGAAACAACGCTCTGGCTCGGCTCCTCTAAGCTTTTGTCATCCACCTAGGTGAGATATGTGGGGGTCATTCTTGATGAGGGGCTGACACGTAAGGCTCAGGTGTCGGCATTAGTCTGGAGTGACTTTTACCATCTTAGGAACATCAGTTAAATTAGATTGCTTGGCCCCCCTGAGGATTTGGTGAATCGTGCATGCATTTATGATGTCTTGGCTTGATCACTGCAATGCGCTATACCTCGTCAGTGGAGGTACGCTATGGCACCTGCAGTTGGTGCAGAATACAGCGGGCAGGATGTAAACAGGCCTTCCCAGGATGTGCCATGTCTCCGTCGTACTGCATGCACTGCACTGGCTGCTAGTAAAGTGGCACATCTCCTTTGAAATAAGTTTGCTGACTTATAAGGCCCTAGGTTATAGTTATATATTTTTTATATTCTTTGGTGACTGGGTATGGCCCACTGGGCACAAGGCTTGTTTACAGGGGCAATCTGGGAGCACAGAGAGGTTAAGTGACTTGCTCAGGTTCACACAATATCAGAAGTGGAGGTCGTAGGAATCAAACCCAGGTCTACTGGACATACCAAGCTAGTTCACAGCTCCGTACTCTAATCTCTAGGCTGTACTGACAGCCAGTATTATAAGTGGTTAGAGCACTGGCTTAGGAACTAGGCAGTTGCAGGTTCAAACCTCACAGAACCAAATACAGTGTGACCTCGAGCAAGTCACTTAAACGTCTAATACTCCAGTTCACCCATCTCTAGAAATAGGGTAGAAGCAGAACCACTTTGAAAACAAAATATTGCATTTCAAGTGGTCTATCTTAGGCAAATATACAGTATTTTGTTAGGAGGAAGAAGTAGAATCAATTTAGGTACCGCAGATAAATTTTAAATTGAAAGTTTTCTTCGGGTTTTTTTTTTTTTTGTCATCTGCCTTACTGAATTCTTGTAGCTTGGTAGAACTGAGGCTTCTGGAGTTTGACAGTAAAGGCTGGACTCGCTCATGTCCATCTACTCCCAGTACACTTAGCTGTGTCTACATCAGAATTCCATGCCGACCACAGGGTGGCCATGGCTCCTCCTGCCAGGATCAGCAGTTCACAAACAAAAACAGTTCTGTTTTTACTGAGGATGTTTTCATTCAAAAAAGGCCTTTGGAAGCAGAAGTAAGGATTCATAACAGGCTAGTTCTATAAAACATGTGTGTTTTTTCCCCAGAAACGAACACCACTGCATCTACATTACAGAAGTGATGGAATCGGAGACTGTCAGCTGTTCCATTAACAAAATGATTTACCACCATCCTTAACTGCCAAAACAGTAGTGACTACTCCCAGGCGGGCCCCTCTTAGACCTGTGTAGTTTCCAGACCAACTCCCTCTCACAAAGACAATTATCAACCAATCACCAACTGTATAGCCCGTCAGCTGACTCACTTGGAACAGAAACTCCACGTTTCCGCTCTGAGTGTACGACAATGGATTTGTCAAGCAGCAATAAAGTTACAAGATCATCTTCTAAACAATCAGTGACATGGTTCTGGGATGGCCTTCAGGATAATATTCAGCAACCCAGTTTCTGGGCTCACCTTTCAGGATACAATCGGCCGGGTGACACAGTTATGAGCTCGCCTTCTGGGGTGAGGTACAATGGCACAATTCTGGGCTGGCCTCTGGGGTAAGGAACAGCAATATCATTCCTAGCTCAGCACCTGACTGCCTTGCAGCTGTTCAGTGTCGAGGACTACAGTACTGTGAGCCCATGAAGCAAGAGGCCACATGCACACAAGGAAAAACTGCAACAGACAGATAACTCCAGAAAAATCGGGTTTAAATCCAAGCATAGCTGCAGAGGCAGTCAGGGCACAATATGAAAACTCAAGGCCCAGGTCCAGCTGCCCCACGGGGAACATTTCTATTGTGCCCTGATCAATTCTGCAAGTATGCTTTGGAATGAAATGCAGCCGGTCTGGCGGTATCTGTCTGTGGTGATGTTTTCCCTTGTACGTACATGATCTTATGCTTTGGGTTTGGGATTCTGAGTTGGCCACGCCTCCTCGCTTGGCCCCATTGCACTGAGCACATCCAACTCTGGCTTGCCTTGTACAATCTGTCAACAGCTCTGAAGCCAAACCGCGTAGCAGGATGGGCTCCATAAATTAGTGACTTGCGGGGAGTAGTGCCATAAGCATAGAGATCACACAGTAAGGAAAATCGAGCGGGTGTCACGTGATAAAACCACGGCTTACCCACCACCATATGCAAATGACCCATATGATCTCTATGGTGCTGCTGTGCAAATAGCTGGTAGGGTCACCTGATGACTCCTATAGTCTTTAATATATATATATATATATATAGGTCTCTACAGCCATGAGATGTGTCACCTATATTTAACATAAAGACTTCTAAAACGCGTGCAGAGAATCCTGACGGATCAGAAACACGAGATGCTGGAAAAGCAACATCACTGCCAGCCTTTTAAAATAATTAACAACTGGTTGGTCCACCAGCACAGATGTAGCACTACAGCTTACAATACTGGTGAGTCGGGTTCGGGCGCAAGCCTGGGTTGTCGACGGCCAGCCAAGGGAGAAGGATCGCGCATCCCAGAGGGCACTCTCCTCCTCCTCCAGGGTGGGAGGATACCATCCTCAGCCACAAGACTGCCACCTCAGTGACCACAGGACATCGTGTGGATGGAGGGCTGGGGGAGAGTGTGGACATTGTGGACATTGGGGCTAGACACAGAGTGTGTGCAACGGCCATGACAGCATGGCACACAATGCCCAAAGGACTAACTGAGGAAAATGACCCCAGCCACCACAACGAAAGACCCTGGAATATCCAGACACCGCCTCTCCTTCCTCTGTGAGCACCACCCATGAAACATGGACTCTCTGGGGTAACTCCTCCTACCCTGATCCCACCGAGGGGGGTTAAGCCACAGCTACATGGAGGGGCAGCAACTGCCAGGTAAAGGGGTGCGAGAGGTTCCAGTAGGCCACGGGTGTTCTGGAGGCAAGTCAGCGGCTGGAGATCTGAAGGGACACAAACAGAAGGTAAAAAAAAGAACAATTTATGTTTCTCTTTTCTCGTGCCTGCCCCATCCCTCTCTCAAGGGCTACACATCAGATATACTGTAGAACTGCCAGTTTCACACTGAAATGTACTCTTGTTCCGTGCAGACAGAAAGACGTTCCACATTGCTGTGGAGCTATTTCTGAACACACAAGCTATCAAAAAAAAGATGGAAATTACCTAGAACAAAAGCATTCCTCAACCCTTCTTCACTAACAGTACCCACTGTATCTTCAATTTTTGGTTCCTTAAATTAAGACAGTACTAAACATTACTGCCATCAGTTCCACATTTTAAAGGTCAAAGCTAAACATGTCCGTATGTAACCCCTAGATGGCGCTATCCCAGGGGCTACTACCCCTGCCTGATTTGCCACCAACAGGTTGAGGGGCCTGGATCCAATGGCGGGTGCCTCCACCCAGAGGTCAGGGTTTGCAATAGTTAAACTAACTTGGTCACAGCCCTCTGGGACACTGCAACCCCCCTTTCTTCCCACTAGTGGCCCACACAATATATCAGAATTACCTTCACAGTATACACTTACCCCAGGTCTGGTTCCGGCACTGGGACCTCCTGTGAAATGAGATACAGTGCAACAATCACAGTACAGTACTTTAACATAGACAAATACCTCAGGCAGTATAACTTTACTGAAACAAGCAGCTCTGATTTATTTAGGGAATATAACAAGGACAGGGGAAATCAGGTTAATTAGCTTATCACTCTAATCATTTCCATGGCTCTGTGCACAGGCCTATCCCTATCAGTTACTGTCCCTGGGCACCCAAGCCCTAGTGGCTAGTCCAAACCTGTGGCAGCTGGTAGGGCCCTTTCACACAGAGAAAAGGAAAATTAAACAGTCAGCAGTACAGTAATTCCATTTGGATTTAATGTGGCAATTCAACAGGGAGTGACCCTGAATTAGTACTCACGACCTCCAAATAAGATAGGGTCCTTCAATGTCAGCAGGGCTCACTTGAGGTACACAAACCTCTTCACACATCCATATAAAAGAAAGCACTATACCAGGCAGGCTGCTTCTGTATCCCGATCGCAATTACTGCACAATACCCGGGAGAACACACAGCAGATTCAGTTCCTGACAGACAGAGTGCAATTCAACAATTTCTCCAGTCTTCTACAGGGTGAGCCTGGTTTCTACTCTTCAGAGATCCTTTGATTCTTTTCACAGGACGGATTCAGTCCTAACAAGCTGTTACACAAGCTGCAGACCGAACTCTGGGCCTTACACGCTTTTTTGACTAAACTGCACACTGAAAAGCACAGGGCTCCTTCCTTCTTCACTGCCAAAGCTCAACCAACTCCAACCGACAAAACCGGGCACTTCCTTTGAGTTCCTCCCAGTTCTTGACTGGATTGGCTGTCACTACAATAGACTGCTGCTGTTGGTCCAAAAGGCACTGAAGTCTAAACTACATCTCCCAGAGTCACTGCCCATACAATCCTCTTGTGGCTGGCTCAGATTATGAGTCCAAGTTCTGATTCGTCCAAGGCACCATTTTAGAGCTAGCTTACCCCACACTGATTGGTCCAGTTCAGCAGTTCAAAACCAGAATGGGGAACTAGACAGACACTGTTCTGACTGCAAAAGAAAGCAGGTTAGACAAACTGTAATTTCATTATCACTCTAAATAATTTCTGGCAAACAGTTACATCTTTCAGATAGGTTCCTTTGCACTCCTAGTGACTGCAAAAATGGAGTGAATTGGCAGCAGTTCGAGTGGTACTCAAACAGAGAAACACACAGTCCCCCATACAACTAATTATGTCTGCAAGCAGACAGCTCTTAAAGAGACAGTACCAGAGGCTCTAAAACACTCACTGATAAATGGCTTAAATGCCAAACACCATTCAGGCTTGGAGCATTCAAGCAAGCTCCTGGAAGTCTTTTGGGAACCCCCATTTGCAGGGGTTACACCCCTTCCTAGCCTGGGAAAGCTTGACGTCCGCTGTCAAGCAAGTACCCCCATAAGTTTCAACTGCAACCATATACATTTGCATTAGGCTCGCACATGTAATCATCAGTCAATATATCATTTTACCAAGAACACATTTCTGAAACATTGCAGTACGTCACTCTTTACACAGTATTACATACACATTGTACCATAACTCAATACCTCTTGTACATGAAACCTGAAGAGAGGGCCCTTCCTATCAGTTACCTTGGGGCTGGACGGGCAAGGGCACCATACTTAGAGGGCAACACAAGTAACTTGGAGTTAGCACTGATGCTCAGTTTGGGCAGTGAGCTCGGGACACATACACCTTTATGGACAACATTGAGAGGCAAGTCCACAGGCCCCCAAGTGAATCATAACTGAGGTGCACCACAGGCTTTACAGCTCGACCAGTCTTTCTAGGGGAACTGTTATAGTCTCTGCACTCTGAGCCTCATTTTCAGCATTGTCCTCACTTGTCAGGGAGTCTCCATGGGGGTAGAGAGGCTAGAACTTGGGGCACTTTCAGCTCCAGGAGTTACAGTTTCTGAGTCCACAACATTTGGCTCGTATGGAGAGCTTAAGGACACTGGCAGTGGACTGTCAGGGCACTCAAAATACTCTTCTTGTTCGGTGTATCACCAGTCTGCCCCAATCTATCATTTTCCTCCCTGAAAGCTCAAACAGTTCAACCATGCACAATGATTCCATTTCATCTGATCTGATGCTTTGCACTTCACTTTCTGGGAGCATTGGCTCCAGGGATGAAGCTGGGGGCTTAGACAGTCCAGAAGGCCCAGCTTTGTCTCCAGTATTGACTAGGGATTGCCCCAAACAATTGACTCAGTTCAGAAGAAGGATAGTATTCAAAGTCACTCTCACTTTCTTCCGATATGGACTGACAGTCATGCTCAACTAGGACTTGTGGAGGGGAACACTTTAACTTTGCTTCTGTAGGTGCAGACTTTCTTGATCTTTTCTTAGCAGCAGCTCTAGTCACTGGTCCAGAGGGGGCATCTTCTGGGGGCTCAGACTCGATCAGGATTTGTCCAATGGGCAGTAAATGATTTCTATGCATTGTTTTTACATCTTTTGAATTATTCTCAGGCCTTACTTTGTACACTGGCAGATCATCTAGTTTGCCCACTACAATGTGAGGGAGATGGTGCCATCTGTCAGCAATCTTGTGCTTGCCATGCAGTCCCAGATTTCTTAGCAATACCCGATCTCCCTCCTGGAGTTCCTGTGCTTTCACCTTTTTATCATACCTTTCTTTGTTGGCCAGATTTCTTTTGGCAGCCATGGTTTGAGCCAGTTGGTACGCATGATTAGCTGGGCCTTTAACTTTTGCACATACTGTAAATAGTTGTCAGCTTGAACCCCATCAGAGAGACCCCAAAACACACATCTACTGGTAGTCGAGCTTCTCTTCCAAACATCAGGCGATAGGGGAGAATCAGTGGCATCACTTTTGGTGCAGTTATAAGCATGTACCAGGGTGCTAATTTGTTGGCTCCATCTAGGCTTGTCCTTTGGGTGCAGGGTGCCTAGCATATCTAGCAAAGTCGGTTGAAACGTTCAGGCTGTGGGTCCCCCTGGGGTGGTAAGGAGTGGTTCTGGACTTTCGCACTCCCCACAGAGAAAGCATCTCTTTGATCAGACGACTCTCAAAGTCTCTCCCTTGATCAGAATGGATTCTTTGTGGAGCCCCATAGTGAACAAAAAAGTTTTCTACAAGTACTTTGGCCACAGTGGATGCTTTCTGGTCTTTGGTGGGGAAAGCTTGGGCATATCTCGTGAAATGGTCAGTGACCACCAGCACATTACTGATATTTCTTTGATCTGACTCCAAACTCAGAAAATCAATACAGACCAGCTCCATGGGTGCACTGGTGGTGATGTTAACAAGGGGCAGCCCTCTGGGGCAAAGCTTTCCTCTGTAAGCAGCGACTACAAGTTCGAATGTGTTGCTCCACATCAGCCCCCATCTTAGGCCAATAGAATCTGGATCTCACCAAGTCAAGTGTTCTGTCTATACCAAGGTGCCCCATGTGGTTGTGCAAGGACCTCAGTACTGAGTCTCGAAAGGCAGTGGGCAGCACTAGTTGTTGTTTGCCTACTTGTCCCCCTCTGTCTACTGTTTCTCTGTATAACAGTTTATTGATCAGTTTCAACTTAGGACCTTCTTTGTATAACAGTGCAGTTCTCAAATCAGTGGAGCGTAATTTGGACACATCTTTTCCTGCATAGAGGGCTTCTAAAGCTGCTTTGATCATGGGATCGTCGGGGTTGAGCCCGCGAATACTGTCATTGTCCAGCTGAGGCAGTGCACCAATGTCTATTGCAGAAAAGTGGCAATAAGCAGCAGGTATGCAATTCTCAGAGGCTCCCAAGCAATCCACCATGCAGTCCACTGCGTCCGTGGACATTGTTCCTCCCTGTCAAACTTCCGGCAGAGTGCCCGAATGTCAGGTTCTGCCAATCGGACCCAATCATTCTGGGGAACAGGCCTCCGGGAGAGAGCATCAGCATCTATGTGGTTCAGACCTGCTCGGTATTGAGAGCATAGTCATATGTAGATAATGCAGAAAGCCACCTATGGCCAGTGGCATCCAACTTAGCTGAGGTCTGCACATAGGTCAAAGGATTATTGTCAGTTTTACTAGTATTTTAGCCCCATACAAGTACTCATGGAATTGGTCAACAATAGCCCACTTCAAAGCTAGGAACTCTAACTTATGTACAGGATAGTTCTTTCGGATGGGGTCAGGCTTCTACTGGCAAAGGCCACTGGTCTCAGGCCATTCTCGTGCTCTTGGTACAACACAGCCCCAACCCTTGCAAGCTAGCATCAGTGTGCAGGGCGTAAGGTTTTCTTGGATCGCATAGGCCAGCACTGGAGCATGGGTAAGTTGATATATGATCTCATGAAAAGCAGTCTTACAATCAGGAGTCCAGCGGGCCCCAATACTTCACTCGATGAAAATACACTCTTTCAGTCTTGAGGGCGCTGACTTTTGGTATTTTTGTGGGTTGGGGATACCCTTGAGTAAGGTTAAGTAAAGGGCGGATTACTCTTGAATAGTCCTTGATGAGCGCCGATAATAACCACAGAATCCCAGGAATCTTTGCAGTTCTTTTAGATTTTTGGGCTGTGGCCAGGTGGTCAAGGCCTCAACTTTACTTGGTCGGTCTCTATTCCTCGGTGGATACTATGTCCCACATACTTTACTGATGTTTGAAGAATTGACACTTATCAATGGACAGTTTAAGGCCAAAATCCTCCAGTCGGTCCAATACCTAAATAATCTGCTCTCATGTTCCTCCAGTGAGCTGCCAAACACAATGACATCATCTAGGTATACCAGGCACTCTAGTAAGTTCATGTCCCCACTGCACGCTCCATCAATCGTTGAAAAGTGGCTGGGGCACCTGAAATCCCTTGAGGCATCCTCATGAATTCATAGAAGCCAAGCGGACAGATAAAGGCCGTCTTCTCACGGTCCTCTGGGGCCATCGGGATCTGGTAGTACCCACTGCGGAGATCCAGCACAGAGAACCACTTGCTCCCTTAGGCAGTCCAAAGCACCCTGAATGCGGGCATTGTGTACTGATCAGGATAGTCCGCCCGGTTTAAGGTGCGATAATCCACACACATCCTTACTGTTCCATTCTTTTCCTCACTACCACAATGGGGAAGCATAAGGGCTTCTGGATTCTTGTATTACACCAGCAGCTAACATCTCTTGCAGATGCCGTCTCACATCATCTATGTCAGCAGGTGCCAGGCGTCGAGACCTCTCACGAAATGGTCTTTCGTCATGCAGCCGGATATTGTGCTCAGCTCCTTGCACGCATCCTACATCCCATTCCTTTAAAGAAAACACCTGGTCTCTGGGCAAGCTTCTCACTGATCCTCACTTTCCATTCAGCTGGCAGCGGAGTCGCCGAAATCAAACAAGTCAGGCGTTACTCTGTCATTCTTCCTTGAACTCTTGCTGCTGGGTAGCACTGCAGTGTCTGCACAATGCACATTAGCCAGGATGCAACCTCTGTTTACTCAATGTCTCTTTCAGACACATTATGAACTTGGACCATTACCCTTCTGGCATAAGCATGGGCTCTAGCGGGCAAAATACTAGGCTTAACCAGCAGTCCCTCTGGCAATTTTCCATCGCCTGGTGCATCCAACATTAATATTTTATTCTTAACATCCTTTCTGATCAGGACCTCTCCTGTAAGGTACACTGGGCATTTGCGCCAGGATCAGAGACTCAGGATCCTTCTTCCATACAATTCCGACCGGTTCCTCTGGTTCTGTTTTTCAGCATCTCTCTGTGCCTCATAGGCCTTCTTAATTAAAGCGAACTCTTAAAGCTCTACTAGTCTTTGACCCCTGTTTTCATAACACAACTGTGCCAGCCTTCGAACATATGAGCATTTGTTCCAATCAACAAAGGGACACCATCACACAGTCCAGTGGGGGACACACTAAGGCTAGGGTCTCTACTTGTCTGCCACTCCAGCCACGGAGGTGGGGAAAGACAGCCAAATTCGGATATACCGGAATAGGGGTAGGCCTTCTCACTTAACCCCTATACATGCAGTCCTTCTAATGGTTGTAAGGGTACGTCTGACAAATGCTTCTGATACCAATCCTGGAACATAATTGTCACTTGGGAGCCACTGTCTAATACAGCTCTTGTAGACACTCCATTCACCTTTACAGTGGTCTCCATGGAGGGACCCACTATTCTGGACCAGTCTGGAGAGGCGGTAGTGGGGGCCTGGGCAACTGACCTTGCCACAAAGGATGTGAATTAGTATTTTGGTGCCCTCACTGGGATCATGTCGTGCACCTCTTAACCACTGATTTCTTCTCCGAAGCTCTCCTTTAGCCTATATGCAACTTTGTCAGTGTCTTTTGGGGACTGGCATTTCCCTTTTCATGTGCCCATCTTTCCCACAATTATAGCAAAACATACTTTCTGGAGTTTGAGCTGGCCGGCGCCACACTGGGAGCCAGGCGGGGTATTACTAACTGGAAACCTGGGTGCCATCTCTGTCTGTGGCGTGATAAGCATTTGGAGACATCTCGTCAGTTTCTCCACTTCCATGGTCAAGGAATTGAGTTTGGAGCTGTTATCAGCAGGAGATACATGGGTGGGTACCCCCACCCTCATAGCAGATGCAGTCGGATATAGGTCAGGGCCCGTGACTTGCAGGCGTGGCCTTCATAAAGGGACTGTTTTTGAATTCTCGGATCTCTCTCAACAGTTCGCCCCATTGTGGCATATCTTTCCTTGTCAGAGCACTCATTGACTGTCAACCTCTGCCCCTGAACTTCACTTGATGGGTCACCCTCAGTCACTCGGTCGTAGCCACAGCTGTTGGTGCAGGTACCTCCTGAGGTCGCCTTTTTCAACTCCTCGAATTTCTCTCATTAACTCATCATAGGAGGGTGGGGATTCCAGTCGATTTGCCAGGCGAACTGAAGCAACAGCAGTTCTGAGAAGGGGGCAGACTTAAGGATTCTGTCCAGTCTGGTTCGTCCAGTTCAATCGCTGGCAAACTACCCTTTCTGAGGCATTCTTGCAACAATTTTTCCAGCCGAGAGACATACACAGACAACAACTCCCTTGGTACTGTTGTGCATTCTTTACTCTCCACCATAGGTCCTCATCAGAATCTGGGCTCCCATACATATCTCAAGGCCTCAAGATAGGCCTGTGCAGTCGCTTCAGGGTTACTGGCCCGTTTGCTTAGCGGATGGTAGCCAGGGCAGGGACCTCGGAGGCTCTCACTAACCCTCTTTCGCTTTCGCCTTCCGAGCATTGCCATTCTAGCACTTGGGGGCAACATAAGTCTATCCAGGTCTCCCAGTCATCCTCCCCTTGGGGGTGGAGGTGCCAGAGAAGATCCTCAACCTTCGGTAAGAGTCGTGACTAATGGCAGGTGCAGAAATAGGAGTCTGCATTGGTTCAGCCACCATTACGGGCACTGGAGCAGGAGAGGGTGTTGGGAGGAACACCCCAGGTGGCAAGAATAGTTTCTTCAAGTCCTCCACAGTTTTCCCCTCTCCCAGCAACCATTCAGCAAATTTCTCCTCAAAAGTTTCAGATAGTGGTGGGGCTGATTCCCCCGGTCTTACTGTCCTAGTTATCACTCTCCAAGCAGTGAGGGCTCCTCTGGGGTAATGGTCTGTGGCACTTTGGAGCTATCTATGGGATCCTTAAACTCTACTAGGGCCAGGAAAGTGTGGGTGAGCAGATTAGCATGCCGACCCACCACCACAGGGTTTTGTAAACCTTCCACCTTGGAAAGTACTCCCTGTACAGTGTCCGTATTGATACCCAAGGGGATGTCCAGGATAAGCATAGCATTTTGGGGGTCGATCTCCTCCCCAGTACACCACTCCACCAGCCGGTGCACAGCCACTTCTGTTGGGGTACCCATTTTTTCTTAACAGTGGTTCATAAATATGGCCACTAGAGGACACACAATCCCAGCGGTGAGCCTCCAAGATGTAACCCCTAGATGGCGCTATCCCAGGGGCTACTACCCCTGCCTGATTTGCCACTAACAGGTTGAGGGCCTGGATCCAATGGCGGGTGCCTCCACCCAGAGGTCAGGGTTTGCAATAGTTAAACTAACTTGGTCACAGCCCTCTGGGACACTGCAACCCCTTTCTTCCCACTAGTGGCCCACACAATATATCAGAATTACCTTCACAGTATACACTTACCCCCAGGTCTGGTTCCGCACTGGGACCTCCTGTGAAATGAGATACAGTGCAACAATCACAGTACAGTACTTTAACATAGACAAATACCTCAGGCAGTATAACTTTACTGAAACAAGCAGCTCTGATTTATTTAGGGGAATATAACAAGGACAGGGAAATCAGGTTAATTAGCTTATCACTCTAATCATCTACCTATGGCTCTGTGCACAGGCCTATCCCTATCAGTTACTGTCCTGGGTACCCAAGCCCTAGTGGCTAGTCCAAACCGTGGCAGCTGGTAGGGGCCCTTTCACAGAGAAAAGGAAAATTAAACAGTCAGCAGTACAGTAATTCCATTTGGATTTAATGTGGCAATTCAACAGGAGTGACCCTGAATTAGTACTCACGACCTCCAAATAAGATAGGGTCCTTCAATGTCAGCAGGGCTCACTTGAGGTACACAAACCTCTTCACACATCCATATAAAAGAAAGCACTATACCAGGCAGGCTGCTTCTGTATCCCGATCATGATACTGCACAATACCCGGAGAACACACAGCAGATTCAGTTCCTGACAGACAGAGTGCATTCAACAATTTCTCCAGTCTTCTACAGGGTGAGCCTGGTTTCTACTCTTCAGAGATCCTTTGATTCTTTTCACAGGACGGATTCAGTCCTAACAAGCTGTTACACAAGCTGCAGACCGGAACTCTGGGCCTTACACACGTTTTTTGACTAAAACTGCACACTGAAAAAGCACAGGGCTCCTTCCTTCTTCACTGCCAAAGCTCAACCGAAACTCCAACCGACAAAACTGGCACTTCCTTTGAGTTCCTCCCAGTTCTTGACTGGATTGGCTGTCACTCACAATAGACTGCTGCTGTTGGTCCAAAAAGGCACTGAAGTCTAAACTACATCTCCCAGAGTCACTGCCCATACAATCCTCTTGTGGCTGGCTCAGATTATGAGTCCAAGTTCTGATTCGTCCAAGGCACCATTTTAGAGCTAGCTTACCCACACTGATTGGTCCAGTTCAGCAGTTCAAAACCAGAATGGGGAACTAGACAGACACTGTTCTGACTGCAAAAGAAAGCAGGTTAGACAAACTGTAATTTCATTATCACTCTAAATAATTTCTGGCAAACAGTTACATCTTTCAGATAGGTTCCCTTTGCACTCCTAGTGACTGCAAAAATGGAGTGAATTGGCAGCAGTTCGAGTGGTACTCAAACAGAGAAACACACAGTCCCCCCATACAAACTAATTATGTCTGCAAGCAGACAGCTCTTAAAGAGACAGTACCAGAGGCTCTAAAAACACTCACTGATAAATGGCTTAAATGCCAAACACCATTCAGGCTTGGAGCATTCAAGCAAGCTCCTGGAAGTCTTTTGGGAACCCCCATTTGCAGGGGGGTTACACCTATTAAGAACTTTAGATAAATATGGGGGGGGGGGGAGACAAGGTCCCCCATCACCAGTGGTAGCCTGCTCACATGTAACATTTGTCAGATTGAATAATATTTGCCAGGGGTTTTCCCTGACATGTTCAATGCACTGTGACGAGTACGCTAAAAGCAGGCTCAGTGGCACTGTGGTAGCACATTGTGTTGCCGTCAGGGAGATGAACCCCAGAATTCCAAACTGAGGCCAGCTGGGACCCAGTCTGTTGCGTAGGTGAGGAACTCAGCACCTAGCGGGGGAGGGCTCAAACCACCTGGCATTTACACATAACACCCACCCTAATGGTTGACCATGGTATGGAATTAGGATCAGCTCTTCCTAACCAGAGGAAGGTTACTGCGGTAGCAACCCCATCACCAGGCTGGCAGATGTGAAAGACAAGGGGAAAAAAAGGAATAATAATAATAGAAAAATACGTGTCATACCCAGAACCATTCTGTTCCCAGTAAGTAGCTCCTGTCTGTAATATTTTCTGTTGGAATGATCCTTGAGGTTACTGCCCAATCCTTTCAAACTTTTCCAGGCTGAAGCATGCCTGCTTATTTATTTATTTATTGAATTTTGTTGACCCGGTAAGCCCACTGGGCCTAGAAGTCCCTTTTTCAGGGGCGACGGGAGGGGGAAGGGGGATACAGATGGGAAACAACTGAAATTGAACCAGATAAAGCTGTTGGTGGTATTTTTAGTGAATGTGAGAAATTGTACCATTGTATTGTGAGATCCAACCCCCTAATCATAGATCTCCCTCTGTAATCCTCCACCATGTTTCATCTTCTCCCCCTCAGACAGTGCTCCTACACCATTACCTACAGTGTCTCCTGCTGGGAGAGACTGGGACTGCAGCAGTTGTGACCTCCCCTACTGCCAGCGCTCTTACAATATTACCTACAGTGATGCCTGCTGGGACTACAGTTTCTGCTAGCTCCTTCCACAGTCAGTGCTCCCACACCATTACTTACAGTAACACCTGCTGGGAGAGGATGGAACTGCAGTAACTGTGCACTCCCCCACAGTCAGTGCTCCTTCACCATGGGTGGAAGCTGGAGGGGGAAGATTCAGGGGAGAAAGGAGGAGGTGCTACTTCACTGAGAGGGTGGTGGAGCCATGGAATGCAATGCTCAGGGGGCTGGTGGAGGCAGAAACGGTGGGACAGGTACAGGGGAAGGGTTCTGGAAGTAAAAACCAGTGTAGCGAGAATATCCGGGACTGGGAAGGCAGAAGCCAGAGAGGTAGAGGGGGCAGCAAGGTCAGCTCCCAGGGTGGGGGCTCACCAAACAAGCAGACATGAAAGACCGTTAGGCCTATTCTGCTAGCATTTTAGTATTACCTACAATGACTCCTGCTGGGAGAGGCTGGGACTGCAGTAGCTATGAGCTTTCCCACAGTCAGTGCTCCTACACCATTCATTACCTACAGTGACTCCTGCTGGGAGAGGCTGGGACTGCAGTAGCTATGAGCTTTCCCACAGTCAGTGCTCCTACACCATTACCTACAGTGACTCCTGGTGGGAGAGGCTGGGACTGCAGTAGCTGTGAGCTACCCCACAGTTAGTGCTTCTACACCATTACCTACAGTGACTCCTGCTGGGAGAGGCTGGGACTGCAGTAGCTATAAGCTTTCTCACAGTCAGTGCTCCTACACCATTACCTACAGTGACTCCTGCTGGGAGAGGCTGGGACTGCAGTACCTGCTAGCTCCCCCCGCAGTCAGTGCTCCTACAGCATAACCTACAGTGACTCCTGCTGGGAGAGGCTGGGACTACAGTAACTGTGCACTCCCCCACAGTCAGTGCTCCTTCACCATTACCTACAGTGACTCCTGCTGGGAGAGACTGGGACTGCAGTACCTGCTAGCTCCCCCCGCAGTCAGTGCTCCTACAGCATTACCTACAGTGACTCGTGGTGGGAGAGGCTGGGACTGCGGTAGCTGTGAGCTCCCCCCGCAGTCAGTGCTCCTACACCATTACCTATAGTGACTCCTGCTGGGAGAGGCTGGGACTGTGGTAGCTGTGAGCTCCCTCACAGTCAGTACTCCTACACCATTACCTATAGTGACTCCTGCTGGGAGAGGCTGAGACTGCAGTACCTGCTAGCTCCCCCCGCAGTCAGTGCTCCTACACCATTACCTACAGTGACTCCTGCTGGGAGAGGCTGGGACTGGAGTAGCTGAAAGCGCCCTCCCCCCAAGTCAGTGCTCCTTGTGCATTCCATCTACTGAATACCCTGAACAGAGATGACATTCGTTACCCAGAATCCTTGATTAGTGTGATTAGTGGAATTTATGGATATTTATAACTTCCGCAGCCCAGAATCCAGCTGTCAGGGAGAAGGTAACAGCTGTTAATCGGGCATCAAGCAGGCCACACCTGCTGGCCTATCAATGCAGTGGCAGGGCTGCCCGTCACGATGCCAGCAGCCTTAGTTCAGGAACATACCTGGGACATCGGGGGCCAGCCAAGGAGGAGGAGGATTCAGCATCCAAGAGGATGCTGTCCTCCTCCTCCTCCTCCTCCTCAGGAAGGAAGGGCTGCAGACTCCACTGCACTGCTGACACCTGGTGACCACAGGTGGTGGTGCACCTGGAGCTGGTAGTGAGAGGATGGATGCCATCTGGCTTCTGCATGTGTTATCAAGCCCTTGTCACTGGCGTCCTCTATGAGGCGGGTTGAAACAACCCCAATAAGCTGACTAGCCACTGCCTCCCATAACTGTGCTGCTCAGTGGGGAGCTCTGTGCCCGGCTCCCCATGGACCCCACTCCAGAGGGGTAAGTCTGGGTTATAGGAGGTAGGCAAGTGGCACTAACGTGGAAGATGGGTCTGGGAAGTCACCTAGCAGAAGAGGGCTGCTGCGGTAAAAATAAGGGGCATAAAAAAGGAGGCAGTATAGTGCAGTGGTTTAAGGCTCTGAGCTGCAAACCTGGAGACCTGGGTTTGAATCCCACAGCCCCCACTTGCATACTGTGGGACCCTGAGCAAGTCACTTCACTTCCTTGTGCTCCCAGGTTGCACCTGTAAACAAGCTTTCAGCTTAGTGTGTCTCTCCTGGTAAAACAAGGTGAAATAAAATCAGGTGACTCCTTCAGGAGCTGGACTGGAGAGTCCAAATCTGAAAAAGATTCCACCCTGCAAATGCCTCTACAGTTGCCCTCTGTCTCCCCAAACACAATTTTTGGGATCTCACTTTTACTTCCAGTGGAGAGTATGGTCATGTGTCAGTCTTTACAGTTGACGTTGGTGCCAAACCATGATTGTTTGGCAGGTTAAGTGCCAGCTGGCATGGCCTCACCTTCATGCTCCACTCAAGCCAAGCTAGGCCCAGGATGGGGAACCATAATCCGACGTCACCACTGGGTTTTCTAGGCAGCAGCATAAAGTGTTGTCACCGTGACACGCCACACTGCCAGCCTTTTATCTCACTTGAAAACCCAATAATTATCCACTTAAAGCTTTCGCCCCAGCTCTCAGTCAATGTGACCAAAGCAAAAAATACACATTATTTCAGTTTAGTCATAGGAATAAAAACAGAATAATAAAGAAAGCCAGGTGATGAGTCACTCTAGGCCCCACAGAGCATGTTATGCTGAAAATGAGTAAAAGAAACAAAAATAACCATTTTCTGGAGTGCAAAGGTCAGCAGACACTAGGTCTTGTGTTTTGCAACAGAATGTAAGTCACCCAATCAGTGGCTCCCCAGCATTTAGGCACAAATGTAGAAAAACTGACTGTTGCTGCAAGAATGTTGCCTGGTGTGCTTTAGGTGACTGGAAAGCAAACCAAAGCTGAATAGTTCTGGTACTCAAAAGATGCAAGAGGGAACACTGTCTGAGATGCCCTTGTGTCTAAAAATTATTTATACAATGCTAGTAGGTAAACAAAATGTAAATAAATGCATTTATTTTATTGACAGGGGAGCTGGATTGAACATAAATCATTTCTTTCCACTCCAGCTCTGAGAACAATGGATATTTTCATTCCAGCTCCATAGCTTGCTGAGCAGGATCATCCCCTCTACCTAACGTTCTGTCCAGGTGCGCCAGTAACAAATGGCATACAAAACATTATTTTACAATGGGTATTGCACAAATAACATAGAGAATAATGAATGACTAACTATCAGTAACAAGCCGGTTAGTTCATCGAGAGGTTTCTATGGCGACCGCTTGAACCTCGAGAGCATAGCGCGAGAGGTTTGGTCACCATAGAAACCATGCGATGAACTTATCGGCTTGTTGCCAATAGATAGTCATTCATTGTTTTTATAGTGTAGGATGGTCAAAAAGTGCCATCCTTAAATAACTAAAGCTTACTTTTTGATGTTTTTCTCTTCCAGGGATGAGCTCTCAACCCTGCGGCTGCAGCCGAGTAGAGTGAAGATCACGCACTGCGCATGCGCGATCACATTTTAAATTGTTATGCGGTACTAGCTACGTAGCTAGTACAGTATAACAATGTTTTGAAAGTGATGGAATTGAGAGTATAACAGCGTTCCATCATACACTATAATTAAACTTACCAGCCCCTGGCACTGTATAAAAGGCGCATGCCTCGGGCTGCATGAAAATAAATGAGTTATTTTGAACAGCTGGGTATGACCTCTATGGACCTCACCTGTGATTCCACCACTCATGAGGTCAACAGAAGTCACAACCAGCCATTCAAAATAAATAACTGAGTTTCATGCAACCCACAGCACAACCCAGGGCCCTGTGCTCCCAAAACACACTACAGAGTGATGGGAGCGACCACATATGGGTAAGATTACACTTTCTCAAAAAGAAGGGAAATTCATTGCAAAAACTCCATTAATGTATCAGTTAGTGTTTCTATTACAGCGACAAAAGTTTAGAAATTTGGTGTTAGAGTTACCAACCCTACCACCCCCCACACACACACACACACACACCCTCCACGCTCCAACAGGCATCGGGGTGTACCTTGGGTTCATCGGACCTAACTAACACCCCATTTTCCTGTACTGTACCATCTCAGTTTCCTTACACATGGAATAGGGTGAGTGTTAGGTCCAACGAACCCATGGCACACCCCGACGCCTGTTGGTGTGTGGAGGGTGGGGAGGGGTGGTAGGGTTGGTAACCCTAACACCAAATTTCCAAACTTTTGTCGCTGTAATAGAAACCCTAACTGATGCATTAATTGAGTCAATTGATTCCAGACATTAATATGGCCGTTGGTTATTTTGTAGAAACCTTTGGGAAAATTTGCGATTTACATGCCCCTGTGATTAGACAAAAAATCAAACACGTAAAGACTCCCTGGATAAACGAAAAGCTACTGAAACAAATTTGAATAAAAAATAGAATATAGAGAAAAGTGATTAAATCTAAGATAGAAGCTGATTGGGTATTGTTTAAGAACAAAAGGAATCAATGTGAAAAACAGATTAGAGCTGCAAAAGTCAGGTGCCATAGAAATAAGATTGATTGTAATATGAATCCAAATAAATTGGGAGAACAGTAAATAAATTAATAAATCCAGGGGGTCATAGGTCTCAATCAGATCTGCAACTTAGAGAAGGATTTACTTTAACAAATGATTTAGGGACTTTCTCAAATTTGCTAAATGACTTTTTGGGTAGATTTGCCCCAGTATGATACCTCTATTATTTCAAATACTAAGGAAAGCCCGGTGACGTCAGAGTGTGTTTCAAACAGGTATCCCCCCTTTAGACTTAAATTCTTAACAATTTCAGAAGTTAGGAAAATATTACTTAACATTAATATTCATAAAGCAGATGGCTTAGAAGGCAGAGTTTTAAAAATTGCAGCCCCATATATTACCCCTGTGGTATCGTATATTTTGAACTGGAGCCTTCGGTTGGGTCACTTCCCTTCTTCTTGGAAGAAGAGCAAGGTTAGACCAATTTTTAAGGGTGATGACCCAACCGAGGTAAATAATTACAGACCTATAGTTTTACTTTCCATTTTGTCTAAATGGTTGGAGAAGTTGGTTCATTCTCAGATGACCGATTATTTAAATAAATATGGGTTATTAAATCCTTATCAGTCCTGTTTTAGAAAGGGAATCTCAACTTCCACAGCCCTACTGGAGTTCAGTGACTTATTACATGAGTCACTGAACTCTCGTCGGGGAAACGGCTGTGATTTATGTGGATCTTCCAAAGGCCTTCGACCTGGTGGTCCACCCCTTGTTGATTCTTAGATTGCAGAATATGGGATTTGCAGATGGTCCCCTGGATTGGTTAAGATCTTATCTGGGTGAACGTACCCAAAGTGTGGCTATAAATGGAGTATCATCTAGGACATGAAAAGTGATCATAGGTGTCCTCCAGGGGTCCATTCTTGGACCCCTATTATTTCTCATTTTCAATAATGATTTACCACACGTGGCAACGCATACAGCCATTAGGCTGTACGCTAATGATACTGCCATAGTAGCCACTAGTAAAAACATGGAGGAACTACAGTCAAATCTGCAGTTTGATTTTTGAAATATAGAGGGGTGGTTCGCCAGGTCGAAGTTGCTCATGAACATAAAGAAAACTAGATTAATGTATTTTTCTCCAAAAATGTGACAGAGGGTAAAAAGAGTGAAAATAAACTTAAGATTCAAACCAAAGATGCTTCCATCCTTGAGTAGGTTGATAGCTACTGCTATCTAGGGGTCACTTTTGACACCGACCTGACCTTTGCACCACACATAACTAACACTGTAGGGAAAGTAAATAAAAAACTGGATGTGTCGCCGGTGCAGTGGTTGATTTCCTGCTGGCTTAATGCCAGCCACTCCAGGCTTGGGAACGAGCCCGGAAGCTGGAGGGTCGAACGGGGAGAGGGCTTGAGCATCCCAGGGACTGCTCTCCTCTCCGGGGAGGGGAACCAGAGCTTGGTTGTCTGACCCCAGTGGAGACCCGAGGTATAACAAGTCCGATGCCTAACAGGGGACAATGCCGGACGTCAGCTGAAGTGCCTTGACGTCAGGGGACACGCACATCGCGAGAACACCGGAAAACACCGCAGCCTCCTAGTAGATGGAGCACCAGGCCCCGACCCTCAATGCCCCTACCTGTCCAGAGACAGCATCCCCACGAAGATAGACGCCTCGGCATGGGCCCTCAACTCGCACTCCTGCCTGGGGGGTATAACCACGGCTCCATGGGGGATGGACTGCACTGGTCACCAGGTAGGTGAGCGAGGGCTGAAAAGGCCGTAGGTGACTCCTGAAGAGATGGGGGCTGCGAGGAGGAGGGGAGTAAAAAAAAAAAACTGGGTGTGTTAAAAAGATCAACAGGGTTTTTGAACTGGTCTATTAGAAAGAGGATTGCAGAACAACTTATTATACCCACTTTAAATTATGATCAGTTAATCTACAGAACAGCAAATAAATCCCTGTTGGTACGTCTTGATAAAATCCAATATAGGATTGCTAGATATGTTCTAAAATTTAGTTTTTACACACATCATTGTCATTTACTAAGTAGTTTAGATTGGCAGCCTCTTGAAATAAGTCATAATAGAACTTGGCTGCTGTTGTTGCATAAATTAAGATCATCTGGTCACCCAATTACCATACATCTTTTTAAAGAAGGAACCTATGAGAGAGTTCTTAACAGATCAGTTCATCAGAATAAAATTTTTGCCAAGCAGACGTTTAAATAGATTTGGAGATAGGACTCTTTCCACCAGGGCAGCAGCTGTCTGGAACTCACAGCATGCGAATGTTAGTGCAATTCCTGAATATTCCAAATTATCAAAGGTAGTTAGGAAATCAGTGGTTCATTTCTGTAATTGTTACGTATGAATTTTCAGCTAGTCTTGCATTTGATATTGATTTATGTCATCTTTGTTGTAAATGTAACTTATAATATGTTTTGTATTGTATTTTTATGATATGTAACTTAAGTTTTCATACAGGACTGTCTTGTAAACAGGACTATTTTTGTCCTAATGACTTGCTTCCTGTTTAAAAATAAAGTTTTAACGTTTTTGCAATTTATATATATATATATATAGAGAGAGAGAGAGAGAGAGAGACGCACACACACACAAACACATATATATTTAGGCAATAGCATGGACATAATATTGATTAAATAAATCCTTTTTCTCCACTGGTGTCAAATAAATCTCAGAATGTATACTTATTCTACCATCTGTCAATCATTTCATCTCCTGACTTAATTAACATAACATTTGGCAATCCACATTTTCGGCTGTAATTATCAATCTTGTGCCACCACAAGGTACCTGCCACCCACGCACACTTACCCTATCAACAGGACACACATAAGGCAGGATGCACTCCAGAGGTGATGTGGCAGTTGAACGAATTAGGACTCAAATGCCAGGGTACTTCTGAATTCCAAAAGGTTTATTCCATAACAGCAGTAACATACATACATACTTACTGGTCACCTTGCCACATCAATATATTCACCAGTCAGGTTAACTGTTACCCAGCTGCCTCGGCGCTTTGCTTGTATGAGCTTGGAATTCAGAAGTACCCTGGCATTAGAGTCCTAATTCGTTCAACTGCCACACCACCTCTGGCGTGCAGCCTACCTTGTGTATCTTGTTTATATATACATTGGACTAGCCGAGCTCTCAGCTTGCACCCTACCTGCACCTGTGAGCGCTGTGTTCCTCTCTGTTTTACATTTACCCTACCTGCCTGCACGAACCACGGCTCTCAGGTTCAATTCAGTCCCACGTCTGTGAACACCACCAGTCGATTTCAAAACAACCGCAACTGCAGGCGGGGGGGGGGGGTGACACATAAAAGGGTTTAAATTCAAACTGCAGCTATGACAAAATGGCAACAGAAAACAGTTCCTGAAACACCAGCTTTGATCAAGAGTTACAGGACATCCTAACGCAAATTGAAATCTATCTATAGCTATACATATGCATATACCTATATCTATATCTGTATCTAAAGCTATATCTATATCAATATTTGTATCTATAGCTATACCTATATCTACTGTATATCTGTATCTATACCTAAATCTATATATGTATCTATAGCTATACCTATACCTATATCTGTATCTATACCTATATCTATATATGTATCTATATCTATACATATACCTATATCTGTATCTATATCTATATATATCTATAGCTATACCTATACCTATATCTGTATCTATACCTGTATCTATAGCTATACCTATATCTACTGTATATCTGTATCTATACCTAAATCTATATGTATATCTATAGCTATACCTATATCTGTATCTATACCTATATCTATATATGTATCTATACCTATACATATACCTATATCTGTATCTATACCTATATCTATATATGTATCTATAGCTATACCTATATATGTATCTATACCTATATCTGTATCTATACCTATATATGTATCTATAGCTATACCTATATCATTATCTATACCTATACCTATATCTGTATCTACACCTATATCTGTATATGTATCTATAGCTATACCTATACCTATATCTGTATCTATACCTATATCTATATATGTATCTATAGCTATACCTATATATGTATCTATACCTATACCTATATATGTATCTATAGCTATATCTATACCTATACCTATATATGTATCTATAGTTATACCTATACCTATATCTGCATCTATAGCTATACCTGTACCTATATCAATATCTGTATCTATAGCTATACCTATACCTATATCTATAGCTATACCTATACATATCTCTATATCTGTATCTATAGCTATACCTATACCTACATCTATAGCTATACCTATATGTTTCTCTATATCTGTATCTATATCTAAACTGTATATACAGTATTTTCCAGTAAAACCACCTATAAAAGAATCATTCTCAGACCAGCTCTAACAAACCTGACAGTTCAGGTTTCCAGGTTTCTACTCCAGGCCTTTTTTGTACTATCGATGAGCAAAAAAAAGCCTTACTTCCCATATTTTATATGTTTCAGCTTTCTAGAACTTTTAAACAACAAACTGACTATTACCAAAAGTTACAAGTTCCAGAGATTCTAGCACTACCTTCTCAAATAATAAAGTGCAAAACTCGGGATTTAACATTAAGCTGCCCTCTTAACCCTAATGTACAGGCACTACTGCATATCAATGTCTATTTGCAGGCATAACTGGGGCGGGGACATTAATAGCGATGTCACTCCTGTATTGAGGGTCCTTTCATACCATTGTACAGGCAGGTATCCACATTGCTACAAATGCCTCCCCACCCCCACCCCTACGATGGCTGTAGTCACCACTAGACCTGTTCTGGACCCACCACTAAAACAAAAGGGATGCTGCAGGTGAAAGATCGGTGGATTAGCCTTAACCCCCTCCAAGCCCCCCATGCATGCATGGCCCTCTATAAACTGCAGCCTGTTACTGTTTTACTGAATAGACCATACACAACATTATAGATCAAGGGAGCACTCCCTGGGAAATCTCCCGACCAATCAAAGCACTCCTTTCCTCTGTGTGAAACACTCGTATTCTGTGATGTGTTCCACTCATAACTGTCAGGGAAATGGACACGTTCAGTGCAGTTTTTTTTTTAAATTTTAATATATTCTCGATTGACCGCAATCAATAATATATTAAACCCACCGCTGAGACCACGCTTATGGTTGCAAGAGTGGCCTTACTTACATCCTTAAGGTAGAACTTCGCCTTCAGTTAACAGTTCTCATAGCCTAAGAATGCGCATGGGACCACTCTTACAACCTTAAGAGTGGCATTGGCAACAGTATTAACATACAAACAATATGGCTTATTATCACAGGCCCCCAAACACTCCCCCCTCAAACAAACACACACATACACATCCTGTGAACAGTTAACCAAGTCACAAAACAGGATGTTATGGGTTTTTTCTAGGGAAGACTGTGTACTGTTGCCGTGGTGCTGAAAATCCCCTGCTCTCTGGATTCTGTAAGGAGAAATGATTTGCTAAGGGAGTCATTGTTTTGTTTTTTGTTTCAGTCCCCACCAACTCCTCAGGCAGAAGCTTGGGCCTGAGACGGACCAGGTGTGAGCGACTCATTAGAGTATTATTCATCGGCGGCTCATTATCATATAACAGAGACAGTGGAACCATTATTTCCAGACTAGAGCACATAGCCGCTCTTCACTCCATAATGGCCTGAGAAAGTTATACAGACACCCACAACCTGTTATTAATATTCCCAAAAATGCTTTAATTGTTTTAACTCTATTTCTATACATCTGTTTCTTCCATGGCTTTGAAGTCCTAGCCCTTTAGAGCAAATTTGTCTTTCTGTGTGTTTGTCTTTTCTCATCCATAGAGAAGGCCCCATGCTCAGTAGCCAGAATGCTGGTCTGTACAACATAGTTTTTTTCTTTATCTTTTTTTATTTTATATATATATATATATATTGCTTCTCTCCATCATTAATGGTGCTGATCACCTCTGCTTGTGGCCACCCACCCAACCGCATTCATTTCCATCTCGACCTATTACTACCCCCATCCCCCTCCCCCTTAGAAGGGTCTCTGAGGGTCAGTGCTTCTCTACAGAAAATCTTGCCCAGTGGAGAGACGGGCAGTCAGATCTGGTGTGATACAGAGTGCTGGGTATTATACTGCCAAGCAGTGGAGATTTTCCTGCTTTCTCTGCCTATTTTAAATTATACTGTGTTAATGTATATATGTCAGTTTTGCACAATTTCTTTTTATAACTGTATTTAAATTACTGTGAAACTTAGAGATACTGTACAGGACTGCCTTGTAAACTGGATTGTTACAATCCAAATCTCATGTTTCTGTTTCCTGTATAAAAAATATTTTTTTACTACTACTTCTCTCCCACGAGCCTGAGCACACAGAGGCTTCCTAGGGGCCGTACAACAGCATCTGGTCACCAAGCGTAAGCTGCTGACCTGTCAGAGCAGGAAACCAGGTAGGCCCCACTGGTTACCAAAGCATCCTGTTTTCATAGGGGTCATGGGACACCTGCAATAGCACATTATGTCATTCAAGCAAAATACCAAAAAAAAGGAACAATACAGTGCCCAGAAAAATCTGTTTCAACAAAAAGCCGCAGCACAGAGAATACATATGGGGCACAAAAACCCTGGCACAATATATCAGTTGGGGGGTGAGGATATAGCATGCACCAAGCAGGAAAGAGATCTTGGAGTTATCATCTCTGATGACCTCAAGGCAGGGAAACAGTGTGACAAGGCAGCAGGTAAAGCAAATAGGATGCTGGGATGCATAGGCAGGGGCATCACCAGCAGGAAAAGGGAGGTCATAATTCCACTATACAAGACACTAGTGAGGCCACACCTGGAGTACACTGTGCAGTTCTGGAGACCTTACCTACGTAAGGACATAGACAGGGTAGAGAAGGTTCAGAGGAGGGCAACAAAGATGGTGCATGGATTGCATCACAAGTCCTTTGAGGACAGGTTGAAGGCACTGAACATGTACTCCCTGGAGGAGAGGAGGGAGAGAGGGGATATGATAGAGACATACAAGTATCTTACAGGGAGGAACAGGGTGCAGGAATGCACTATTTTTAAGCGAAAAAGATGTTCCAGGACTAGAGGGCATGGGATGAAGTTGGAGGGAGGACGATTCAGAGGAAACGTAAGGAAGAATTTCTTCACAGAACGGGTGGTGGACAAGTGGAACACCCTGCCAGAGGAAGTGGTGGGGGCTGAAACAATCACGGGATTTAAGAATGCATGGGATAGACATAAAGGAATTCTGGAGGTCAGGGGTAAGGGGCAACAGACTTCCTGGAAAACATAAACTGAACTTACAAACTTACATGGGCAGACTGGGTGAGCCATAGGCCCTTATCTGCTGACACTGTCTATGTCTATGTATAATACTAATGGGGTGCCGGGTCTCAACCAAAACCAGGAACTGGAAAAAGTATTTGATGTTGTTTGGTGAGTGGTGTCTCCATGACTGGCTTTAAATTTCACTGTGTATAAAGTATTTGCACTTCAGGGGCCCGATATTCAAAGTTTTACACAGGTGCTAATGGGTCTTTGCCCATGCAAACCAGGGTTTGCACCGGAGCCCCATATTCAAAAGGGGCCTTTGCAGAGGGTTAGCTCCTGCGCAAAACATGATGTATGTGGGTGAGCAAGGGGAAGGGCATGGCCATGAATAGCCGTGCTACCCCGTATTCAGAGGCTTTGCGCTGTGCAAAAGGGTTTAGCATGGTCCTTCTGCACAGCGCAAATACCATCGAACACAACCCTGACTTACTGCATGCCACCACCTAGCCAGCTGTCCAGTGGGGGAGCACACCCGCCCCCTGTGGTCTGTGGCAACCTCCCCCCCCCCTCCAATCACCAGCCCATAATAATGGTAACACATCCCTGGTGCTAGTAGTCCCACCCCGATTTTCAGCTCGTAATAATGTGAACACATCCTGCTAGTGGTCCCCCCTCCCTCTGATCGCCAACCCGTAGGAGACTTGACAGCCTTCCCTGGCGTCTAGCACCCCCTCCTCCACGGGACTGAACACTCACTCCCCCCAGTCACCTTACCAGTATCCTTGATGCCGCAGAGGTGCATACAGTGACCGGCGCAGCACTCCTCACACCACCTTAGCCAGCCACTGTACGTCCCAGTAGGGAGCGCATATCTTATGTATAGGACACGGTGACGCACCCTGTCCTATAAATAAGATGCACACTCCCTGCCTGGACAGACAGCAGCCAGCTGAGGAGGTGTGGGGAGAGCTGCGCTGGTCACCATATGAGCACCCGTGGCACTAAGGATATTAATACGGTGACTGGAGGGGATGGGTGTTCGGGGTGTCGCTAGATGCTGTGGAGGTTTGTCAAGTTTCCTACTGGCTGGAGATTGGAGGGGGGGCCACTAGCACCAGGGATGCTTTATCTTTATTATGGGTTGGCAATCGGAGGTGGGGGGGGACCGCTAGCAGGATGTGTTCACATTATTATGGGCTGGCGATCAGAGGGGGGGAACCACTAGTACCAGGGATGTGTTATCATTATTACAGGCAGGCAATCAGAGGGAAGGGGGACCAGTAGGCACCAGGGATACCTACACAGCTGTGGGACCAGGCAGTTGGCAGCACCACACAAACTTGCCTCGCTACCCATGAAAATAAGCCCATAATGGGCATGCAAATGGCCCCTTAGTGCCTTGCATGCCCAATGGGCTCATTTGCATGCTTCCCTTTGAATACTGCAGATAGTACTCTGGCGCTATCCATTCTGGCGGTATACTTTGGGATCTACATCTGGATAGTGCTACTTGATTAGTGCAGCGCTAACATGGCCTTATATTCAGTCAAACAGTGCTAGTGTGCTGTTCAACTGAATATAGTATCCTCGGGCTCCCAACCAATTGCAAGGCAGAGCGCAAAGTTTACGCTCCGCTTTGCACTATTCTGAATATCGGGCCCCAGCTGTATTAAATTTGCACTTACCTATGTCTAGTGTGCCAGTTTGTCTTTCGGGTCCATTTTACCAAAAAAGTTAAGAAAAATCAGAAATAAAAATAATTATTAATAAACAGCAATTAGTATGAAATGGATGGTCCAAACTCTCAGATCTGATTGGCCAAGACCACATTCGTCCAGGATAATATCTCAGTACATAATCCTGGTCTGAAAGTAGATATTGCCATAAGTTAACAAAAAAAGTGAATCAATTTCATCCTCACTGGCTGATAATAACATGATTTATAATTAATCAGTAAAAAACTCCAAAGTGTGTGATATCATGTGACGTCATTCCTTTCTCATGTGGTTGAAGTCACTCGCCCTATGGCCTTGTGCATCACAAAGCACCTGAGGCGGAATGATGTCCCATGATATCGCACACCTTGTAATGTATTATTGCTTCATTATAAACCATATTATTATCAGCCAATCAGAACTGTGAATTTCTCAACATTCCAGGTACTGTTATAACCATTATAGTTCGGGGGAGCACTCCCAACCAATCTTTTCACTCCTTTGGGGAGTGGGGGGGGGGACCGCTAGCACCAGGGATGTGTTACCATTACTCCTTTTCACTGCACATGAGACACTCTTATTCTGTGAAGAGCGTCTTGTGCAGTTGCCCTGGAAACAGGCATGCTGGGGTAATTTATTTAAATATTTATTTATTTAATTAGTTTTTGTTTACCGGGTTGGTGCACTAGACAACAGAATTGCCTATTTTCAGGCACGACCAGGGAGTGTTACAGACAATGGCGACTGAAGTCCCATAGCGACAATACATTTCATGACATGGCTCCAGAGGAACAGTTCTACATTACCGCAATAAATAGGTCAAGGAGCATCATTGGACAACTATACAGCAGTGCTACAGCAATACATTATAGAAACGGAGAATCAGCAATGTATTAATGCAGCTGGCATAACCCCTCTTTTGCTTGTAAGAGTGATCTCTCATTCTTAAGAGATCAGAACCACTTACCTTCGATTTGCAGTTTTAATACCCGAAGACTGTGCGTGAGACCACTCTTACAACTGTAAGAGTGCTCTCGGTGACCATAATAAAATACATAAGGAGGGTGTCTCATGGAAGTCGTTCTGAAATTCTCAAGTTCTAAGTTCAGTTGGCATGGTCCATTTCTGCGTAGCCCTAATTTAAACATTTTAAATCAGAATGAAATGCTTTGAAAATGAAAGCATTCATTATGATTGTATATGTTTATACAGTATATATATGTATATATTTATATATATAGTGTTCCCATAGCTCTTATTTTAACAGGATAGCCTTCTCATGTTCTTTGTGCCCCAGAACATCTAAGCTTTACCCAAAGGTTTATTTGCTGCACTTTATCCCGTCCATTCCACAGACTGCTCACCATCAGTCTCCACTCCCCAGCCACATCACCCCGCAATCCCTGGGACTTACCAGATCGGCCTTGCAGTGTCCCATGGTTTCCCCCCGTGGTGGAGTCCCCCCCAGTTAGGCCCAGGAAATGTTAAGTCCAGGTGCGGCCACCATGCCCAGTGGGGCAGTGCAGGGCCTGCAAGGAGGGAATTCTTTATCCTTTCAGGCTGGGTCATTTTTCTTGTTGTGTTGATCCTAGTCCACTGAACGCTCCATGGGGATGGCAGCTTGATGGACGCATGTCGAGAGACATGCCTACGTCATCCACCGGGAGTGTCCCCCACCCTAATTAGCTGCTTGTAGTGGCTCACCAACAAGGTAGCAATGTTGTGGCGAGAGCAGACATCCCTCCCTCCCTCCTCAGAGGAGAGCATCTGTCAGATGCTCGATCCTTCCCCCTTCCCTGAGCAGCCCAGGCTTGTTCCTGTAGCCGAGTCACCGGCGTTGTGGCAGGTGAGGTATAAGTGCCTCTGCCCTCCATGCCACCAGGCTGGCCATGAGGCGCTCTGTTTTTCTATGACAGCTTACTGCTTTTTGTAGATGCAAACATGCAACAATTGCCTGCAGAGAACGACCGCAGAAGAAGCAGCACAGTAACAATCAATAAAGATACAAGTGTGTCATTTTCTCCAGTGTTACCACAGGAGGGGGATAACAAGAGTAAAATTATTAACCCAAGCGCTGGCCTGCCAGCACCGTGGTAGTGCTACTGCTTACAATGTCAATGACCCGGGTTCACAAGTGAGCTCATGACGCCAGAGGGTCAGCTGGGGGAGGAGGATCGAGTGTCTGTACAACTGCTCTCCTCCTCCAGCAGGGGGAGGATGGGTAGAGCCCAGTGTTTGCCTGACCCTTAATGGAAGCTGGGGGAAAGGCAGCCCAGGCCAACATGTGGGGGGGGGGCATGGCAGACGTCGATGCACGTCACGCAGGAGTGCATGCGTTGTGATGTCACTGCATGCCACACCTCCCAGGGGTCAGCAAAGGGAGGGAAAGCTGGTGGCAGGATGGTGCCAGCTGGGCGTGCCAGCCAGACCTGGATCCAGTGCATGGCAGGGGTTGGGAAACCCCACCAACCCTGCCAGGGTGGCAAGCCCAGGAGGAATACAGCTGGTAGTAAGTCCTGGTGGACATCAGGGTGACAGGGCTGGGACATTCAGCAGATGGGGACTAACCAGGGGGAGCAGAAAACAAAAATGATTACTCCACAGAAATTGGCGCCATTTGGATCCATCTGTGTAGCAAACGCAATGTTAAAGTCCCTAAACAGTATACAAACACTAGTCCATTTCCCAGCTACAGCAGCTGCTTGAAATACTGAGAAAAAGAAAATCTATCCACAACATTAGGCCTTCCACTAAGTCCCTTAACCGAGCATGCCAGTGCTATAAGAACATACGAGCACACAAACACTTTTTAAAATGTAACATGGGTAATCAAATGACAGCAGTGTAGTGAGACAGTATTATGAGGAACTGATGTTCAATCTGAAGAGGATATACCTTGTGGGGTAGGGTCAGTGGGCAATGGGGTGCCTCACTCCTCGCACAACATGCGAGTTTCATGCAATCCCTCACAGCTGCTCAGGCTCCCCTGAGCTCTGTGCAGGAGGCTGAACCACCATTTTGCCTTCTCCGTAGAAAAAATAAAACTGCGAGATCGCCTTACCTCCGTCATTCCACTAAGACCCCAGGAACATACGGGTACTTTCCCCAGTCTGGCCCCAAAATAGATCCTACAGCAGCAATAGTCACTGTTCCTGGACCTCACCAAAAAGTAGTTTAAGTAGCACTTGTTGCAAACTCAGTCAAAAGTAAAGGCACAAACCTCGTGCATATTCTGCTACTCACCTTCTGTGTGTAACCCCTAGATGGCGCTATCCCAGGGGCTACTACCCCTGCCTGATTTGCCACTAACAGGTTGAGGGGCCTGGATCCAATGGCGGGTGCCTCCACCCAGAGGTCAGGGTTTGCAATAGTTAAACTAACTTGGTCACAGCCCTCTGGGACACTGCAACCCCCCTTTCTTCCCACTAGTGGCCCACACAATATATCAGAATTACCTTCACAGTATACACTTACCCCAGGTCTGGTTCCGCACTGGGACCTCCTGTGAAATGAGATACAGTGCAACAATCACAGTACAGTACTTTAACATAGACAAATACCTCAGGCAGTATAACTTTGCTGAAACAAGCAGCTCTGATTTATTTAGGGGATATAACAAGGACAGGGGAAATCAGGTTAATTAGCTTATCACTCTAATAATCTACCTATGGCTCTGTGCACAGGCCTATCCCTATCAGTTACTGTCCCTGGGTACCCAAGCCCTAGTGGCTAGTCCAAACCGTGGCAGCTGGTAGGGGCCTTTCACACAGAGAAAAGGAGAATTAAACAGTCAGCAGTACAGTAATTCCATTTGGATTTAATGTGGCAATTCAACAGGGAGCGACCCTGAATTAGTACTCACGACCTCCAAATAAGATAGGGTCCTTCAATGTCAGCAGGCTCACTTGAGGTACACAAACCTCTTCACACATCCATATAAAAGAAAGCACTATACCAGGCAGGCTGCATCTGTATCCCGATCGCAATTACTGCACAATACCGGGAGAACACACAGCAGATTCAGTTCCTGACAGACCGAGTGCAATTTTCAGCAATTCCTCCAGTCTTCTACAGGGTGAGCCTGGTTTCTACTCTTCAGAGATCCTTGATTCTTTTCACAGGACGGATTCAGTCCTAACAAGCTGTTACACAAGCTGCAGCCGGAACTCTGGGCCTTACCGTTTTTGACTAAACTGCACACTGAAAAAGCACAGGGCTCCTTCCTTCTTCACTGCCAAAGCTCAACTGAAACTCCAACCGACAAAACCGGCACTTCCTTTGAGTTCCTCCCAGTTCTTGACTGGATTGGCTGTCACCAATAGACTGCTGCTGTTGGTCCAAAAAGGCACTGAAGTCTAAACTACATCTCCCAGAGTCACTGCCCATACAATCCTCTTGTGGCTGGCTCAGATTATGAGTCCAAGTTCTGATTCGTCCAAGGCACCATTTTAGAGCTAGCTTACCCCACACTGATTGGTCCAGTTCAGCAGTTCAAAACTAGAATGGGGAACTAGCACACAGTTCTGACTGCAAAGAAAGCAGGTTAGACAAACTGTAATTTCATTATTACTCTAAATAATTTCTGGCAAACAGTTACATCTTTCAGATAGGTTCCCTTTGCACTCCTAGTGACTGCAAAAATGAAGTGAATTGGCAGCAGCTTGAGTGGTACTCAATCAAAGAAACACAGTCCCCCATACAAACTAATTATGTCTGCAAGCAGACAGCTTAAAGAGACAGTACCAGAGGCTCTAAAACACTCACTGATAAATGGCTTAAATGCCAAACACCATTCAGGCTTGGAGCATTCAAGCAAGCTCCTGAAGTCTTTTGGGAACCCCATTTGCAGGGGGTTACACCTTCCTGGCCTGGGAAAGCTTGATGTCGCAAGGCAAGTACCCCCATAAGTTTCAACTGCAACCATATACATTTGCATTAGGCTCGCACATGTAATCATCAGTCAATATATCATTTTACCAAGAACACATTTCTGAAACATTGCAGTACGTCACTCTTTACACAGTATTACATACACATTGTACCATAACTCAAGTTATTACCTCTTGTACATGAAACCTGAAGAGAGGGGGCCCTTCCCTATCAGTTACCTTGGGGCTGGATGGGGCAAGGGCACCATACTTAGAGGGCAACACAAGTAACTTGGAGTTAGCACTGATGCTCAGTTTGGGCAATGAGCTCGGGACACATACACTCCTTTTATGGACAACATTGAGAGGCAAAGTCCACAGGCCTCCCAAGTGAATCATAACTGAGGTGCACCACAGGCTTTACAGCTCGACCAGTCTTTCTAGGGGAACTGTTATAGTCTCTGCACTCTGAGCCTCATTTTCAGCATTGTCCTCACTTGTCAGGAGTCTCCATGGGGTAGAGAGGCTAGAACTTGGGGCACTTTCAGCTCCAGGAGTTACAGTTTCTGAGTCCACAACATTTGGCTCGCATGGAGAGCTTTCGGACACTGGCACTGGACTGTCAGGGCACTCAAAATACTCTTCTTGTTCGGTGTATCACCAGTCTGCCCCAATTATCATTTTCCTCCTGAAAGCTCAAACAGTTCAACCATGCACAATGATTCCATTTCATCTGATCTGATGCTTTGCACTTCACTTTCTGGGAGCATTGGCTCCAGGGATGAAGCTGGGGGCTTAGACAGTCCAGAAGGCCCAGCTTCATCTCCAGTATTGACTAGGGGATTGCCCCGAAACAATTGACTCAGTTCGTAAGAAGGATAGTATTCAAAGTCACTCTCACTTTCTTCCGATATGGACTGACAGTCATGCTCAACTGGGACTTGTGGAGGGGAACACTTTAACTTTGCTTCTGTAGGTGCAGACTTTCTTGATCTTTTCTTAGCAGCAGCTCTAGTCACTGGTCCAGAGGGGGCATCTTCTAGGGGCTCAGACTCAATTAAGATTTGTCCAATGGGCAGTAAATGATTTCTATGCATTGTTTTTACATCTTTTGAATTATTCTCAGGCCTTACTTTGTACACTGGCAGATCATCTAGTTTGCCCACTACAATGTGAGGGAGATGGTGCCATCTGTCAGCAATCTTGTGCTTGCCATGCAGTCCCAGATTTCTTAGCAATACCCGATCTCCCTCCTGGAGTTCCTGTGCTTTCACCTTTTATCATACCTTTCTTTGTTGGCCAGATTTTTGGCAGCCATGGTTTGAGCCAGTTGGTACGCATGAGTTAGCTGGGCCTTTAACTTTGCACATACTGTAAATAGTTGTCAGCTTGAACCCCATCAGGAGAGACCCCAAAACACACATCTACTGGTAGTCGAGCTCTCTTCCAAACATCAGGCGGTAGGGGAGAATCCAGTGGCATCACTTTTGGTGCAGTTATAAGCATGTACCAGGGTGCTAATTTGTTGGCTCCATCTAGGCTTGTCCTTTGGGTGCAGGGTGCCTAGCATATCTAGCAAAGTGCGGTTGAAACGTTCAGGCTGTGGGTCCCCCTTGGGGTGGTAAGGAGTGGTTCTGGACTTTCGCACTCCCCACAGAGAAAGCATCTCTTTGATCAGACGACTCTCAAAGTCTCTCCCTTGATCAGAATGGATTCTTTGTGGAGCCCCATAGTGAACAAAAAAGTTTTCTACAAGTACTTTGGCCACAGTGGATGCTTTCTGGTCTTTGGTGGGGAAAGCTTGGGCATATCTCGTGAAATGGTCAGTGACCACCAGCACATTACTGATATTTCTTTGATCTGACTCCAAACTCAGAAAATCAATACAGACCAGCTCCATGGGTGCACTGGTGGTGATGTTAACAAGGGGCAGCCCTCTGGGAAAGCTTTCCTCTAAGCAGCTTACACTAAGTTTGAATGTGTTGCTCCACATCAGCCCCCATCTTAGGCCAATAGAATCTGGATCTCACCAAGTCAAGTGTTCTGTCTATACCAAGGTGCCCCATGTGGTTGTGCAAGGACCTCAGTACTGAGTCTCGAAAGGCAGTGGGCAGCACTAGTTGTTGTTTGTCTACTTGTCCCCCTCTGTCTACTGTTTCTCTGTATAACAGTTTATTGATCAGTTTCAACTTAGGACCTTCTTTGTATAACAGTGCAGTTCTCAAATCAGTGGAGCGTAATTTGGACACATCTTTTCCTGCATAGAGGGCTTCTAAAGCTGCTTTGATCATGGGATCGCGGATTGAGCCCGCGAATACTGTCATTGTCCAGCTGAGGCAGTGCACCAATGTCTATTGCAGAAAAGTGGCAATAAGCAGCAGGTATGCAATTCTCAGAGGCTCCCAAGCAATCCACCATGCAGTCCACTGCGTCCGTGGACATTTGTTCCTCCCTGTCAAACTTCGGCAGAGTGCCGAATGTCAGGTTCTGCCAATCGGACCCAATCATTCTGGGGAACAGGCCTCGGGAGAGCATCAGCATCTATGTGGTTCAGACCTGCTCGGTATTCGAGAGCATAGTCATATGTAGATAATGCAGAAAGCCACCTATGGCCAGTGGCATCCAACTTAGCTGAGGTCTGCACATAGGTCAAAGGATTATTGTCAGTTTTACTAGTATTTTAGCCCCATACAAGTACTCATGGAATTGGTCAACAATAGCCCACTTCAAAGCTAGGAACTCTAACTTATGTACAGGATAGTTCTTTTCGGATGGGGTCAGGCTTCTGCTCAAAGGCCACTGGTCTCAGGCCATCTCGTGCTCTTGGTACAACACAGCCCCAACCCTTGCAAGCTAGCATCAGTGTGCAGGACGTAAGGTTTTCTTGGATCGGCATAGGCCAGCACTGGAGCATGGGTAAGTTGATATATGATCTCATGAAAAGCAGTCTCACAATCAGGAGTCCAGCGGCCCCAAATACTTCACTCGGATGAAAATACACTCTTTCAGTCTTGAGGCTGACTTTTGGTATTTTTGTGGGTTGGGGATACCCTTGAGTAAGGTTAAGTAAAGGTGGATCACTCTTGAATAGTCCTTGATGAAGCTCGATAATAACCACAGAATCCCAGGAATCTTTGCAGTTCTTTTAGATTTTTGGGCTGTGGCCAGGTGGTCAAGGCCTCAACTTTACTTGGGTGGGTCTCTATTCCCTCGGTGGATACTATGTGTCCCACATACTTTACTGATGTTTGAAAGAATTGACACTTATCAATGGACAGTTTAAGGCCAAAGTCCTCCAGTCGGTCCAATACCTTAAATAATCTGCTCTCATGTTCCTCCAGTGAGCTGCCAAACACAATAACATCATCTAGGTATACCAGGCACTCTAGTAAGTTCATGTCCCCACTGCACGCTCCATCAATCGTTGAAAAGTGGCTGGGGCACCTGAAATCCTTTGAGGCATCCTCATGAATTCATAGAAGCCAGCGGACAGATAAAGGCCGTCTTCTCACGGTCCTCTGGGGCCATCGGGATCTGGTAGTACCCACTGCGGAGATCCAGCACGAGAACCACTTGCTCCCGTTTAGGCAGTCCAAAGCATCCTGAATGCGGGGCATTGTGTACTGATCAGGGATAGTCCCGGTTTAAGGTGCGATAATCCACACATCCTTACTGTTCCATTCTTTTTCCTCACTACCACAATGGGGAAGCATAAGGGCTTCTGGATTCTTGTATTACACCAGCAGCTAACATCTCTTGCAGATGCCGTCTCACCATCATCTATGTCAGCAGGTGCCAGGCGTCGAGACCTCTCACGAAATGGTCTTTCGTCATGCAGCCGGATATTGTGCTCAGCTCCTTGCATGCATCCTACATCCCATTCCTTTAAAGAAAACACCTGGTCTCTCTGGGCAAGCTTCTCACTGATCCTCACTTTCCATTCAGCTGGCAGCGGGGAGTCGCTGAAATCAAACAAGTCAGGCGTTACTCTGTCATTCTTCCTTGAACTCTTGCTGCTGGGTAGCACTGCAGTGTCTGCACAATGCACATTAGCCAGGATGCAACCTCTGTTTACTCGAATGTCTCTTTCAGACACATTATGAACTTGGACCATTACCCTTCTGGCATAAGCATGGGCTCTAGCGGCAAAATACTAGGCTTGACCAGCAGTCCTCTGGCAATTTTCCATCGCCTGGTGCATCCAACATTAATATTTTATTCTTAACATCCTTTCTGATACGGACCTCTCCTGTAAGGTACACTGGGCATTTGGCGCCAGGATCAGAGACTCAGGATCCTTCTTCCATACAATTCCGACCGGTTCCTCTGGTTCTGTTTTTCAGCATCTCTCTGTGCCTCATAGGCCTTCTTAATTAAAGCGGAACTCTTAAAGCTCTACTAGTCTTTGACCCTGTTTTTCATAACACAACTGTGCCAGCCTTCCGAACATATGAGCATTTGTTCCAATCAACAAAGGGACACCATCATACAGTCCAGTGGGGGACACACTAAGGCTAGGGTCTCTACTTGTTCGGCCACTCCAGCCACGGAGGTGGGGAAGACAGCCAAATTCGGATATCCAGAATAGGGGTAGGCCTTCTCACTTAACCCCCATACATGCAGTCCTTCTAATGGTTGTAAGGGTACGTCTGACAAATGCTTCTGATACCAATCCTGGAACATAATTGTCACTTGGGAGCCACTGTCTAATACAGCTCTTGTAGACACTCCATTCACCTTTACAGTGGTCTCCATGGAGGGACCCACTATTCTGGACCAGTCTGGAGAGGTGGTGGTGGGCCTGGGCAACTGACCTTGCCACAAAAGGACGTGAATTAGCATTTTGGTGCCCTCACTGGGATCATGTCGCACCTCTTAACCACTGATTTCTTCTCCAAGCTCTCCTTGTAGCCTATATGCAACTTTGTCAGTGTCTTTTGGGGACTGGCATTCCTTTTCATGTGCCCATCTTTCCCACAATTATAGCAAAACATACTTTCTGGAGTTTGAGCTGGCCGAGGCGCCACACTGGGAGCCAGGGCGGGGTATTACTAACTGGAAACCTGGGTGCCATCTCTGTCTGCGGCGTGATAAGCATTTGGAGACATCTCGTCAGTTTCTCCACTTCCATGGTCAAGGAATTGAGTTTGGAGCTGTTATCAGCAGGAGATACATGGTGGGTACCCCACCCCCATAGCAGATGCAGTCGGATATAGGTCAGGGCCCGTACTTGCAGGCGTGGCCTTCATAAAGGGACTGTTTTTGAATTCCCGGATCTCTCTCAACAGTTCGCCCCATTGTGGCATATCTTTTTCCTTGTCAGAGCACTCATTGACTGTCAACCTCTGCCCTGAACTTCACTTGATGGGTCACCTCAGTCACTGGTCGAGCCACAGCTGTTGGTGCAGGTACCTCCCGAGGTCGCCTTTTCTCAACTCCTCGAATTCTCTCATTAACTCATCATAGGAGGTGGGGATTCCAGTCGATTTGCCAGGCGTAACTGAAGCAACAGCAGTTCTGAGAAGGGGCAGACTTATGATTCTGTCCAGTCTGGTTCGTCCAGTTCAATCGCTGGCAAACTACCTTTCTGAGGCATTCTTGCAACAATTTTTCCAGCCGAGAGACATACACAGACAACAACTCCCTTGGTACTGTTGTGCATTTCTTACTCTCCACCATAGGTCCTCATCAGAATCTGGGCTCCCATACATTCTCCAAGGCCTCAAGATAGGCCTGTGCAGTCGCTTCAGGGTTACTGGCCCGTTTAGCATGGATGGTAGCCAGGGCAGGACCTCGGAGGCTCTCACTAACCCTCTTTCGCTTTCGCCTTCCGAGCATTGCCATTCTAGCACTTGGGGGGCAACATAGTCTATCCAGGTCTCCCAGTCATCCTCCCCTTGGGGGGTGGGAGGGTGCCAGAGAAGATCCTCAACCTTCGGTAAGAGTCGTGACTAATGGCAGATGCAGAAATAGGAGTCTGCATTGGTTCAGCCACCATTACGGGCACTGGAGCAGGAGAGGGTGTTGGGGAGGAACACCTCAGGTGGCAAGAATAGTTTCTTCAAGTCCTCCACAGTTTTCCCTCTCCCAGCAACCATTCAGCAAATTTCTCCTCAAAAGTTTCAGATAGTGGTGGGGCTGATTCCCCGGTCTTTACTGTCCTTAGTTATCACTCTCAAGCAGTGAGGGCTCCCTCTGGGGTAATGGTCTGTGGCACTTTGGAGCTATCTATGGGATCCTTAAACTCTACTAGGCCAGGAAAGGTGGGTGAGCAGATTAGCATGCCGACCCACCACCACAGGGTTTTGTAAACCTTCCACCTTGGAAAGTACTCCTGCACAGTGTCCGTATTGATACCCAGGGGATGTCCAGGATAAGCATAGCATTTTGGGGGTCGATCTCCTCCCCAGTACACCACTCCACCAGCGTGCACAGCCACTTCTGTCGGGTACCCATTTTTTCTTAACAGTGGTTCATAATATGGCCACTAGAGGACACACAATCCCAGCGGTGAGCCTCCAAGATGTAACCCCTAGATGGCGCTATCCCAGGGGCTACTACCCCTGCCTGATTTGCCACCAACAGGTTGAGGGGCCTGGATCCAATGGCGGTGCCTCCACCCAGAGGTCAGGGTTTGCAATAGTTAAACTAACTTGGTCACAGCCCTCTGGGACACTGCAACCCCTTTCTTCCCACTAGTGGCCCACACAATATATCAGAATTACCTTCACAGTATACACTTACCCCAGGTCTGGTTCCGCACTGGGACCTCCTGTGAAATGAGATACAGTGCAACAATCACAGTACAGTACTTTAACATAGACAAATACCTCAGGCAGTATAACTTTGCTGAAACAAGCAGCTCTGATTTATTTAGGGATATAAAGGACAGGGGAAATCAGGTTAATTAGCTTATCACTCTAATAATCTACCTATGGCTCTGTGCACAGGCCTATCCCTATCAGTTACTGTCCCTGGGTACCCAAGCCCTAGTGGCTAGTCCAAACCGTGGCAGCTGGTAGGGCCCTTTCACACAGAGAAAAGGAGAATTAAACAGTCAGCAGTACAGTAATTCCATTTGGATTTAATGTGGCAATCCAACAGGAGCGACCCTGAATTAGTACTCACGACCTCCAAATAAGATAGGGTCCTTCAATGTCAGCAGGGCTCACTTGAGGTACACAAACCTTCACACATCCATATAAAAGAAAGCACTATACCAGGCAGGCTGCATCTGTATCCCGATCGCAATTACTGCACAATACCCGGAGAACACACAGCAGATTCAGTTCCTGACAGACCGAGTGCAATTTTCAGCAATTCCTCCAGTCTTCTACAGGGTGAGCCTGGTTTCTACTCTTCAGAGATCCTTTGATTCTTTTCAGGACGGATTCAGTCCTAACAAGCTGTTACACAGGCTGCAGACCGGAACTCTGGGCCTTACACATGTTTTTTGACTAAAACTGCACACTGAAAAGCACAGGGCTCCTTCCTTCTTCACTGCCAAAGCTCAACTGAAACTCCAACCGACAAAACTGGCACTTCTTTGAGTTCCTCCCAGTTCTTGACTGGATTGGCTGTCACTCACAATAGACTGCTGCTGTTGGTCCAAAAAGGCACTGAAGTCTAAACTACATCTCCCAGAGTCACTGCCCATACAATCCTCTTGTGGCTGGCTCAGATTATGAGTCCAAGTTCTGATTCGTCCAAGGCACCATTTTAGAGCTAGCTTACCCCACACTGATTGGTCCAGTTCAGCAGTTTAAAACTAGAATGGGGAACTAGCAGACACAGTTCTGACTGCAAAGAAAGCAGGTTAGACAAACTGTAATTTCATTATTACTCTAAATAATTTCTGGCAAACAGTTACATCTTTCAGATAGGTTCCCTTTGCACCCTAGTGACTGCAAAATGAAGTGAATTGGCAGCAGCTTGAGTGGTACTCAATCAAAGAAACACAGTCCCCCATACAACTAATTATGTCTGCAAGCAGACAGCTCTTAAAGAGACAGTACCAGAGGCTCTAAAAACACTCACTGATAAATGGCTTAAATGCCAAACACCATTCAGGCTTGGAGCATTCAAGCAAGCTCCTGGAAGTCTTTTGGGAACCCCCATTTGCAGGGGGGTTACATGTGCCCCTCTGACACTCATCTGCTCAAGGTTCCTACACCCAAACTATCTACTGTTGGTGGTACATTATTCTGTTCTACTGCCCCAGAAGTCTCGAATAGCCTTCCTACATTTATTTGGCCACCTGGTTCACTTCCCCTCTGATGGAAGTTTTAGTCACATTTTGGCTTATATTTCCTTTAGCCTCTGTATTTAGCACCCCCCACACACACACACACACTTTTTCATTTTAACTAGGAATACTGACATTTATTTATTTATTTATTTATTACAGTCTCAGATAAACCACATGAGCTCAGAGCGCTTTACAATAGGTTCCACATCAGGAAATATAACACAAAATAGGGGGGTGAAGTTGTACAATGAACACACTATAAAGGGTGCGCAACAGGGATAATATACTGAGACACAATACAAGTAGACTTCAAGGCCCAGATATTCAGAAATGTGCCAAAGGCAGGCGCAAGTCTGGCACAGTGCAAATCCAATGCGCCATGGCACAATGGGTGCCATATTCAGAGATTGCGCACGCCGAAGTGCGCCAGCGCAAGATGGCTGAATATGGCACAGGTGCACCATGGCGTAACCAGAGATGTGCCAGGGAGCAACCAATGATGCGCTAGTGCAACCAGGAAAGTGTGGAGCACAGACAAGACGCACAGGGACAAGGCCGGGGAAGCCCAGTGACAATGGGCACGGGACCCCACCAGCAGGGCACACCGGTGCACACACAAGCACAGGGCATGAGGGATGAATGCCCAACACACACTGGGGCACAGCCACCAACAGGGGTCCCGTGCACCAAAGCAACCGGAGCCAGGCCACTGGCGGTGGACAAGTGCACGCCCCTGAACTGTACCCCAGACCACAATAGCAGCATGGCCAGCTGGGGTCTGGAGTGAACACTGGCAACCCAGGCCTGCCAATGGTGCCCCACCAGCCAGTCATCCATGGCCACTGCCACACTGCAATGGGTGTCCACCCCCTTGTCCCTGGTGCCACACACACCCATGCCCCATACGCACACAGGCAGCCCACATGCTGGGCAGGACCAGGGCCAGGGCCCAGGCAGAGGGCCAGACCCCACAGGACTGGTTGCCCAACAGGGGATGCAGACACCCCACCCCACCCCCAGCATGCAGACTGGTCCAGCAGGAGGATTCCGACTGTGTGCCATCCCCCGCACACACCCACTGCCCACCTCGATCACACCCCCACAGCAACCCTGCAGGCACAGAGCACACCCACCAAACCGGGAGATGGCCCCCACCACAACGTGGCACACTACTGCACACAGCCATGAACCACAGTAGCACCGCACACCCCCCCCGCACAGACACCACCAATCAACACCTGCCACTGCAGCATGGCTCCACACGCCACCTGCAAAGTAGTCACAGAGACAGTCATGTAGCTGAAAAACGCTTTATAAAGGGTAGAACAACAACATCACCAACAAACAAGGTAACAGGGGCAGGGGAGGGACAATAAAGGGTGGAGACAGGTAACCTGTGGATTAGAGGTCAGCACCCCCCACGCAGTGTGCATGTGCGTGATACAGGGTGGTGCACACATACACAATGGCATACTGGTGCAATGTGCGCCATGCTACTGCATTATGCAAGGTGCACCAGATGCACAATAGCGGTGTGTGCGAGCACTGTGCCACAGACTTGCTCTGGTGCAACTCCATTGCGCATGGTGCAAGCACGTGATATTGGAATGCCGCATGCAAATCCTTCACTGCCTAAACCTCAAATCAGGGAATCACTCACTAATAGACTGGGCACTCACCACCCACACTGGGTCATCCAAGCTGGTCTGCTCCCCGACTCCCTGAGTGACCACCACATTATATACCTAGTCAGAAAAATCCACCGCCCCGCATCTGCCCAAACGTTTCTAATCCAATGGTCCTATAAATCCCTCAACCAGCCCCCGTGCTCGAAGACCTAGCCCTCGCTAACTGGACCCCACCCTCTACAGTCTGCTTCATAGACAATGTCCTCATACACTTCCAAGACACATTCCTCAATATATGGAATACGCATGCCCCGTTGCGTCATTCAAGGGTACGTGGTAACTACCTGCCTTGGATTACCCAAGAACGTATAGCCTGCCAACATGACCATGACAAAGCATGGCGAGCGCATAAATCTTCTCACCTCCCACAAGATTTAACCACGTACCATATGTTGTGTAACGAGTGCACCAGAGCAACTCGGCCAGCTAAAGTGGAATACTTCAACTCCTCCCTCCAGTCAAACTTAAATAGCGCATCCAAATTCTGGAAGGTCATCCACACCCTCTTCCTCCCTCCAGCTGCAAATCCCACACTGCTCCTAAAAGTAAACAACTCACTCCTCTCAGATCCACGGGCAGTGGCTGCCAAGTTCAACACATATTTTACCTCACGTGCCTCAACTGTCCTCTCCTCCCTGCCCCCCCCCCACTGCTCCACCCGACCTCGCTAGGGCCTTGCTCCTTCTCCTTCAAAGCTGTCACTGAAACTGAAGCCCACGAGGCCCTACTGTCTCAAACCCCATCTAAAGGTAATTCCCCTGACGGGCTGGACACCAAACTCCACCTCTCTGCACCAGCCATAGCAACCCCGCTTACAAATCTCCTAAACCTCTCCTTTACCACTGCTGCTGTCCCCAAGGCCTGGAAACACGCCGCTGTCATTCCCCTCCCTAAAGGGGGTTCCCCTCCTCCACTTCAAACTACTGCCCTATCTCTCTCCTCCCAGTCCTTGCTAAACTACAAGAACACCTGGTGCTCATCCAACTTACCTCCTTTCTCTCCGACTCTAACTTCTTCAAGCCATTTCAGTCTGGATTCAGAAAGGGCCACTCCACTGCATCCTCCTTGTTAAGACTCACTGACACCATCCTCTCCAGAATGGATAGAGGGCAGATCTCCTCGGTAATATTTGTCGGCCTTGCTAAAACATTCAACACTGTCTCCCACCCCTTGCTGTTAACAAGCCTCTTGGAAGCAGGCCTCACTACCTCAGCCACTAACTGGTTCAGTACCTACCTCTCAGGAAGAACACAATCAGTAAGAATTGCAGATGCCACTTCTTTCCCCCTCCCTGTGACTACTGGTGTCCCCCAAGGATCGGTACACCAGCACAGCGGATGCCAGGATTGGATTTTAGTATCCCAGACATTCCCGGGGCAGGCCTGTTTGGCCACCAGTCCACCCCTGCACGGACTCGGTCACGGTCCCGCACATCAACCCTTGGGGGGGTGTCTGATACCCCCCGTCAATGCGCAGCAGGCATCTGCTGGCCGGCCCCAGTGCGGTCGTCCCCGTGGCTGTGGCGGCCGTGGGACTGCGCGGTTGGTGTGATGTGTTTGCTGCCCTGCCCTGTCATCCACTGCTGTCACCACATGCTGCCGTGGAGGGCAGTGGTGCAGCTTGCATGTGGTGGCACGCATGTGTGCTGTGCTGCTTGCCCCCTGTGTGTGTGTGAACCATGCTACTGGGGCGTGTGGCATGGATATGATGATGACAGCCATGCACTGGTGCTGCCTGCACACCGGTGTCATGTGTCTGATCCATGCCATGCCCCTCTCCCTGTGCGTGTGCTGCTGTGTGTGTGTGTGCATGCCCACATGTTTGTGGCCCTGCCCTGTCTGCTGTATGCCCCCATCCCAGCATGCTTACTACTACTGTGCCCGTCCCCTGTGGTGTGTGGGCTATGCCTGTGTGTCTGTGTACTCACCTTTGTTGTCCATAATGCTGCCTTGTGATCATGTCCTGGTGCCAACGTGCCTCCTGCACCAGTCTGGGGTCCCTCCTGCCGCGTGGCACCTGCCCACCACCTTCCGGTGCTCCTCCGCCATTGTCCCCGCTGCTGTCGCCCTCATCTGCCTTGACTACTATTCCACACTCAATGGCCATGTTGTGCAGGATGCAGCAGGCCAGGAATATGCCACAGGCTTTTAATGGGCTGTATTGTAAGGCACTGCCTGATCTGTCTAGGCAACGGAATCATATTTTTAACAAGCCAAAGACACACTCGATGACATTGCATGTGTTGGCGTGTGTCTCGGTGTATCGGTCCTCTGCGAGGGACGATGGTCGCTGGTAGGGGGTGAGCAGCCATGGCCTCAGTGGGTATGCACTGTCACCTGTGTGGGTAACAATATGGCTATCCCTGTGCTGTGCTGTGCTGCCACCCACTCCCTCCCAGCCACCACATGCACATCACCCACCGCCCCATCCTCCCTTGCCCACCCCTGGGGCCACGTCTGTCATCCATCCTAGCACATGTCCTTCTCACCTACTAGGTGGCCTGTAGGGATGTCTCCCCACTCAAACCTATGGCACAGTGCAGAACTGTGCCATATGAAGGCATCGTGTGCACTCCCGGTGTGTGTGGCACAGACATTGGTTATGCGCCCCATGGCATCGCACACCATCTGGCAGTTGATTGATGGGTATCCCTTTCAGTTGATATACACCATGCCCTCTCGGTCAGGTGGTGTGCGGATGCCAACATGGGTGCAGTCTAGATCCCCGATCACGCCTGGCATGCCTGCCACCTGGTGGAACTCCTGCATGTTCGTGGTACACTCTGCCTGTGTGCTGGAGAACTGGATGCACTCTGAAGCATGTGGTAGCAGAGCATTAAGGAACTGGGTGAGGAGGTGGGACGTGGCCGACTGGGTGATGCCCGTGGTGTCACCCATTGGTCTTTGGACGGTGCCCGTGGCGAGCAGGCACATCATGGCTGTCACCTTAGTCTCCACTGTCATGGCATAACTACGTCTGGTGAGTGCCTGCATCTCGTCACTGCACCGCTCACAGAGCTGCCTCAGAACTGCCCTGTTCAGGCGGTACTGGCCCACAATCTCTGTGTCACTATAGTTCTCATACATGATCCTGGTACGGTATCACCTGCGTCAGACATACTGCCGCCGGGCCCTTTGTCGGCCACTCTGCTTTTCCTCCTGCCTCCTCACTCCCCTCATTATGGCGTCCATCAGGAATGGGCCACTGTCCATTGCTCAGTCACTGGGTCTCCCTGGGTGCCAATCTCACTCTGTCAGTTCGTCCGTTGGTCACTGTCACTCTCTCTCCCAGTCTGTCTGTCTGTCTCTCTCCCTCTCTCCATCTCTGCCTCTCTGGTGCTCTCTCTCTCTCTCTCTCTCTCTCCCTATCTCACTGGGCTCAGTGTTGCGCATCTGCTGTCTGTGTGTTTGAGCCTGTATTGATTGGCTCAAGTCTGCCTGGCGCATCCTGGGGTTTGCTCCTGCCTTGCGCCATGCTCTCCCATCGAATATGCCATTGCGTCACTTATTCATGGGAACACCCCTTGACACTTGCACTGCATATGTTTTGCTGGCGTGATTGGCGCAAGAATGGTATTCAAGGCTGCACCCCACGAAGCTCCTTTTGAATATCACTCGTGGTTCATCTTCGCACTTGCGCTGACGCAACTCATTTGCACCCCTGGCACCTCCTCCAATGGGATCCTGTGCAGCTGGGAGTTAGGAAGCTCACCCCCCCCCCGACTGGGGAAGGGGTGGTAAGCTATGAAAGAACGGAGTGGTAGGGTAAGTCCTGGAGAAGTCAGGTGATAGGGCTGGGGAGGATAGCACAAAAGAGATCAATTACAAAAAAGAACAGTTCACACATACAGTGCCTTTCCAGAACGGACATGTAGTATAAAATAACACGAGTATCAGGCCGTGTTTCAGGTGAAACGCTTACATGTGTGTTTGTTACAGAGGTACCTTTTTCCATAATCTGTTTATCTCCTGGCTGAGGCAGGCTTGGGCTCCCTTCTGCCCTGCTTTAGCGACCCCCACCTCCCCAGGCTTACCTGACTGGTTTGGAACCCCCATGGATTGCACCCCCCTGTCGCAGGATCAGGAGAGGGAGGGTCATCCACCTCCCCAAGTCCAAATCCAGTTCTGGCTGGCAAGTGCTTCCTGGTGGTGGGGGGTTGGTGTGCAGAGCGTCATTTACGCCTGCCTCACCACGAATTTCCTCCTGATTTTCTCCCAGGACCCACTGCTGGGGCATGCACGTCAGTGTGTGTAGAGGCACATGCACATTGCAGAGTTCCGCAGCACCCACCCATTCGTTGCCACTCTCTGGCTCGCACTGCCACCAGGTCTCCATCTGGTTGCAGCCATTTAGCGGAAACAGCAAGCCTTCCCTCAGGAGAGTAGAGCAGTCCATCGGATGCTCATCCTCTCCCTTCCTGGCCAGCCCCCAACAACCCAAGACCACTCCTGATCCCAGGTTGCCAGCAAGGAGGGCAGTAGTGCTACTGCCACACCATGGGCCAGCAGCAGAGGTACCTTCTGAGGGCTGTTTTAAAGGAACTCAGGGATTGGCTTGCATGTACATCGTGTGGTAGGGGGTTGGAGCTGCATATCTGGAACAACACTGGGTGATGTCATTACACACAGTGTATGGAAGGAAAGGTTCATTCCTGACCTAAGCCTACATTCTGTGCTCTGGGGAGCTAAGAAAGCAGTCAGGCTAGCTAGTACACGTGCACCGGAGACCATGAAGACCAAGCAGTGGAGTGAGTACTGAAGCTTAGCATCCGGTGGTAGCCATCCCAGCTCTGCAAAAACTACTCTGCAGTGATGGACACGCCTATGGGTGCTGAGGGAAAAATGCCCTATCCTGTTGCAACACAGTAACATATGAGATCATTTCTGCTTGTGTAAGGTTGCTAGGGCAACCATTCCATAACTGAGTACAGGGAGTAGTGCACTCTGGGCTACTGCAGTGCAGGACTCCTCAGTCAGATATTTCCTAGTTGTGTACAGTAAACCAAAACTGTTTTTTCCTCCTAGATTTATGGCCCCCCGTCCTGTCGGCCCCCATCATGGCAGTCCACTCCAGCCCAGTCACACACCGTCCGCAGGACTTATCGCTTGATACCCCCATAACTTAACCCTCTTGGCAGGGACTGGGGAGACTTGCCCTTGTCCCCCCCCCCCCAAGCAGGATCCGGACTGGGTGCTTGGTTGGTTGTGCTAAGCCTGCGGGAGGGTGGGCCGACTTCATCCTGCATGGCAGGACATCTTTCTATGTCTTCTTCCCTCCTATCAGTTTGCCCTGATGCACAGTGTCATACTAACTTCCCTTCACCCTACTGGACTTTCTTGCTGCCCAGACACCCACCCTCTGCTATGTGTCAGGTGTGGGTTTTTTTGTAATCCAAATTTTATTCAAATCTCCTGTTTTTCAACAATTAAAAATCTGCATTTTTACCTCATCCCACGCCGACCCAGGTTCTGGAGCAGCTCAGGTCGTCCCGAGGTTGTCGGGGCAGGAGAGGATCGAGCGTCCGTAGGACTGCTCTCCTCTCCTGGGGGTGGGTAGTAGGGTCTTGTCGCGCTGCAGTGGCCTCTGGTGGAGACCAGGAGCACTGCTGACGCATACAAGAAAGAGGAGGGAATAACCAGGAAAGCAGAAATACCGCTTCACGGTAGCCGGATGACGGCTGCCTGGCGCTATGAGACCATCAAAGGTCCTACTGAGCTCCCCGCCTCAGCAGCATCCCTGGGGCTAAAGAAAAAATAGGAGCGCTGGTCTGCCCCTCGGCTGGTGCCTTCTCCCTCGGAGGAGGCGGACCCATCCAGCGAAAGGGTTACGCCGGGTCACCCTAGGGATCGGCTGCGATCTGAGGCAGGCGGAGTCTCAGAGGACGGATGGATCAGAGGACTGCTTTGGCAAGCCTGAAGGGGTGGCTGCCGAGGAGCATGTAGGGGGATGAAAAAAAGATCACTCAAAAAAAAAATCTGCATTTTTATAGCATTTTTCACAGACACTGTATGCCAAAGTGCTTTACAAGCAATGAGAAAGTGATAGTGAAGGGACTGTAACCATGTAGTGGCAGCCATTTCGCACATCAACACCCACACACAGCCTTGGACAATTGCATGAACCGGCTGTATGGGATGGGCCATGTTGGCTTGGACACCAGGGGAAATCCCCTGCTCTTGCTGCTGCAAATTGGTTGTTTCTTCATCATATCCAGAGTATGTTAAATCACATATAAGTAAAGTTAGGCAGTGGAAACTGAGCTTCACATCAATGCCCACAATCAGTAGAAAAGAACTATATATAGAGCATAATGCCTGTGCCGGTAGGTGTTATGAGATCATCACACACCGAGAGTGTGTAAAACATCCTCATAACACACGCCTGTACAGGCATTATTTTTTATAATAACCAGTGCAAGGTTTCAGGGAGAAAAACTGTAAACTGTATTTGTATAAGTGAGCGTGTCCCTCAGTGGCCGCCGTTTCTTTTGCACTTCAGTGAAGTGGGAGCGCGATGACGAAAATGCCATAATAACCCGCTAAAGAGTTATGGAATTCAGCAGGTTGTAACAGCGTTTTATCAATACTGGGTATCCAGTTATTATAGGGGGTCACCAGTTATTCGTTAGTAATTATCTGCGTATAACGGATGTGGCTGCTAGTACACCTTCTCCATTACCTAATTCGACAGACTGTTGTCAGAAGGATACACTGCAGTCACTAACAGATAGCCGCATATTACCAAGAATGTGGGAGTTAAACATAATAAAAAATAAATTAATAAGAGTTGGAAGAATTATATTGCCCTAGACATGAGTGTAATTTACAATTAGAGACTGAAAATCACCTATTCTTTGAATGCCCTTTTACTAAAGATTTTTGGGATAGAATCACGTTAGTACGGAAAGAACCTCTGTTTTCCTCAATAACATATGAAGAGTTCATTCTTAATCCCTTTAGGCCAGTATGGATGAAATACCATAGGAGTACTATTACTGCCTGGTTTTCAGTTATCAAATTTTATATATAGCAAATACATTGCCACACTTATTTTACAACAGTCCACAGATACTGGGGTGGACCTTGAACAAATGATTTCCCGTAATCGTAGAGGGTTGTACCTGAAAGAGAGAACTAGCCTCCCTGCAGAATCTTGCAGGAAACTCTGGAAAGGTCTGCCTTGCATTTTTGAGGTGTAACAATGCGAATATAGGGGAAAGTCTGTTCTTCTTCTTCCCTACCTTATTAAGTTCCATGAGAGAGATGCAATGATACATATCTCATGAATTTATAACGCTTTGATAACTTGGTTTTATGTTGCTATTCGTTTCTGTTGTCTGCATTCTCGAGAATTTTTTCAAGCTTTTCTGAGTTTTACTTTTGTATGTGTAACTTTATATATTTTCTTGAATTTTTTTTTCTTGATTTTTTTGTAACTGATTATATTCAATAAAAATTCCCCTACTCTTGTGCGCAGTGCCTTGGTTTCTTGCAGTTTCACCTGGACACCCACCAGAACATCAAAACACAGAAACACAGACTCTTTCAGCAGATAAGGACCATACGGCCCACCTAGTCAGCCCATTTCCCTACTCACTGCTGCAGCCCCAGATGCTATTTGATCTGCGTCTCTCCTGCTCTGCACATCTCCAGGGTACCCTTATGTCTATCTCATGCACTCTTGAACCCCCATATTGTTTTTGTACCCACCACTTCTGCTGGAAGGCTGTTCCATGCCCGTCTGCTCAAACTACCACAAACAAAAGTAATTTAAAATCATTTTTTCTTTGACCAAATCAATAAAAACCAAAGCTCAGCCTGTTTAGGAGTATGGATGAGTACCTTGCATCTGGTTTGGCGAAGGACTCCCGCGCCACAGTGAAAAATCAAAGAAAGCAGCCCCCGGCCTCACAGGTGAAAAGCGGTGGGCCTGTCTCGCTCTCAGCAGCTGAAATGTGCGTCTTAGATCGCGAGGTTACACAACAGGTTTTAGCAGCCCTTGAGCCCCGATTGACTAGTCTGGCATCTAATTTCAACCGCAAATGACAGGAGTTGGTGGACTTGCATGCCACATGTTTAACGGAGATGGAACAACAAATTTCCGATGTCGAGGATGCCACTGCACCGGTCCCTGATCAGATAGCCACACTGCAGAAAGAGGTGGAAGATTTTAAGGACCAATTTGATTACCAGGAAAATTATCAACGGAGGTTGAATTTACGGCTTCGGGGGCTACCGGAGGGACTAGAAGGAGTTAGTGCGACGGAGTTCTGTGCGAAGACCCTGCCAGAAATTCTGGGTCTCTCCCCTAAGAATGGCCGACTCAAGATTGAATGGGCCCACAGAGCTGTGCAGCCCAGGCCATCACCGGATCAGCCACCATGGCAGATAGTGCTAAGATTTCATCATTTCCAGGAGAGGGAGCTGGTCCTGAAAGCCTATCAGAATACCCCCACACTACAATACGAGGGGCACAAGCTTGATCTTTCACAAGATTATTCTGCCCGTATGCTCAAAAAGTGCCGCGCCTTTAACTCAGTGATGGAGCAGTTGAGGGAGGCCCAAGTCGAGTGTTTCATGATTTACCCCACGACTCTCAAAATCGAACACAAGGGCGCCACATATTCTTTCTGGGATGTGTCAAAAGCAGCAATCTTCGTAAAGGACCTTAAGAAAAAAGTGGGGTGATGTGATTATATGCGAATAGGTGATGTACCCTACTGATGACAAACTCGGGCTTGCGAATGGTACCAGATCAGTATCGAAGTGTTTGAACTGAGGTACTGTTGTGTTTGATTTAAACATTGGAAAATGGGTCAGTTTGAACTGTGGAAATTCGAGGGAATTGTACCTGAACTGACCTTATGGAAGGACTACTAAGTCTCCTTTAGTTTTAGTTGCAAGTGAATCAACTCGCTGAGGCCATGTGCCTGAGTGCACGTGGACTTTGAACTCTCTTTGCTTTACCGAAGGACTGAAGCATGAAACAGATATCCCCTTTTCCTTTCATTTCCAGGAGCTTTCTCTGTTGGACCTTATCTATCGCTTTATCATTTATAGGGGAATAATTAATTTTTCTTTGCAACTGCTGAAGTCCCCCTGCAGATTCCAGTGGGTGTTTTAAAGAGGTAGGATGCATCTTGGGAGAGGAATCGAGATGCATGAAGGAAAGGAGAGTAAAGTCAAAGTTTTTCGTGTATTCTGAAGGTTGTAGGTTGAAACATTTAGGTAGTTTGTGGTGGGGCATGGGGCAACGTCCTTACTTAACCACGGGTTGGGAAAGTAACATTTTTGCTATATGCAGTTCTCGATACAATGAGGAGGGGAACTCAACCAATGCAAGGATGCAAATGAATTGGGGGGGGGGGACATGGGGGGCTGTACATAGTTACTGTTTATTATGTGTTGTTTTTCTCATTGTCAGTTATCAGATCCAGTCATGTTATGCAAATATTACACATGCACCATCTGTTAATGAAAGCAAAACACTCCTGGATGGTCTGGACCTTGGGGGATGGTTGTGGCACAGATTATGGCTAGTCCTCCAGAACTAGTGCTAGCCTCATGGAATGTGCAAGGGATATCTACCCCGTTAAGTGAACTATGCTATTAACTGCCCTCAAATGACAGTCTGTGAATGTAGCCCTATTGCAGGAGACCCATCTCATAGAAAGGGAGCATGCTAAGTTAAAAAAAGGGTGGGTAGGGGATTGCTACGTGGCATCGTATACCTCCCACAAGAGAGGGGTGGCCATTCTCTTGCACAAGCGGCTACCTTTCAAGTCTGAGAGAGTGGTGGCTGACCCAGTCAGTGGTCGCTTTGTTTTTGTGACAGGTGACCTTCTTGGGGAAAGGATAACTTTTGGAAGCGTGTACGCGCCTGCAGTGAATGACCCTGAATTTTATAAATCCCTCTTGGCATTTCTAATGGCGGAACAATTTCCAGGGCTGATATTAGGTGGTGACTTGAACTGTTTGATGAACCCCGCAGTAGACCACTCTGAGGGTAAAGGCACTACTAGAGGGGCTATCCGTAGCTGGCAGGCAGGGATGGCCGACTTAGATTTAATAGATGGCTGGAGGACAGCCAACCCCAACCTTCGTGAATATACATTTTTCTCTCATCCGCACCGGACATGGTCCAGACTGGACTACGTGTATATTCCCAGATCCTGGTACTTCCGTGTGACTCAGACCAAACATGGCCCAATACATGTTTCCGATCATGCAATGGTGCTTATAGCTCTATCGCTAAGAAGGGATAGAGCAGAACCCTAAACTTGGAAGTTCCCTAACTACTTATTGGCTAGTAAAGAATTTAAGGAACACTTGAAGGATCAGTGGAAGCAGTATGTGCAGGCTAATCTGGAAACAGCCCCCCTCCAAGGCTGTTTTCTGGGATGCTGGGAAAGCAATTATGAGGGGGCTCCATTATTAGTTATGTGGCATATCATAAAAGGAGGGTTAAGGAGAGGAGGATTAACCTGGAGAATCGCCCTAAGGTACTGGAGAGGTGAGTGGCTCAGGGGGAGGGAAGGGAAGACGCCTCCCACCTGCTGGTGGTGACTAGAGAGGCACTAAATAACCTGTTGCTGAGAGAGGCCAGAAAACATACCTATTTGTTCGGAAGCAGTTTTGTGAATGGGGGAACAAACCTAGCACCATGTTGGCGCAACTAATATAAGGGAAGAAGAGCTCGCACTTCGTCTCTGCAGTTAAAGGCCCGGACGGCGTATTACAAAGGGATAAGAAGCCCATAAGGAACAGGTTCAAAAGGTTTTATCAAGAACTGTATAGAACACAATGTGGGGATGTAAGGACTAATATGCAGGATTTTTTAAATAGTTTGGACCTCCCCAAGCTGTCCATTACTCAGCGAGAGTGGTTGAATTCTAAGATAACAAAGGCAGAAATAGCCAAGGCAATTACGGGGTTAAAGAGAGGGAAAACTAGTGGACCAGATGGTTTCACAGCAGAATACTACAAGGCCATGAAACCTCATCTACTCGAACACTTAGAAGCAGTATTTAGTGCTGCTAGGGAAGAAGAAGGGACATTGCCCCAAACCTGGAGAGAGGCGATGATTTGCCTGATCCCGAAGGAGGGTAAGGACCTACTTGAATGTGCCTCTTTCAGGCCTATCTCCCTTCTTAACTGCAACTCTAAAATATTAGCTAAGGTCCTGGCTAGTTGCCTGGATGGGCTCTTACCGGAATTGATTCATCCAGACCAAACCGGGTTCATTCAGAACAGGTATTCCTATCATAATATGCGAACCCTCCTGAATGTAGTTTGGGGAGCCTCAAATGGATAGGAGCCTGTCCACATATTATCAATGGATGCAGAGAAAGCATTCGACCGGGTCGAATGGCAATCCTTAATTGAAGTGTTAGCCCAATTTGGTCTGGGTGATGAATTCATAGGGCTGGTACATCTGATGTATAATGGCCCCACAGCCTGTGTTTTGGTTAATGGAACACCCACAGATAATTTTGTTCTCGAAAGGGAGACTAGACAGGGGTGCCCTTTGTCACCCCTCCTATTTGCCCTGGTTTTGGAGCCCCTTGCCGTGGCAATTAGAATGCATCCTGAGATAGTGGGCATTCTTGGCCAATCAGGTAGGGCCCATAAGCTCTCCCTCTACGCAGATGACATGCTATTATATGTGGCCACGCCCACTCAATCTGTGCCTACACTTTTAGAACTGATTGAACGGTTCTCTACATTTTCAGGCAATAAAGTGAATTTAAGTAAATCGGAAGAGATGTGCCTGGGGGAAACCCAAGAGAGAGAGGGCATGCAGATCCATAACTGGGGGTTTCGGAGAGTCCAGGACTCATTTGTATATCTGGGTATCAGAGTTGGAAAAAATATTAGGAACCTATATGACTTGAATTACACCCCTTTACTGCAGACGATTATGGCTGACCTGGGTAGGTGGGGTAAACTGCCTATTACATGGCTGGGCCAGATAAATTTGCTCAAAATGAATATCCTGCCCAGGATATTGTACACCATGCAAATGCTACACATGGGATTAACAAGGGCAGATACCAAACGGTTAGAAAAATCCTTTTCAGATTTTTTTGTGGCAGGGAAAGCGACCCCAGGTGAGCCTTTCCCGTTTAAAGTCCTTGACTGAGAGAGGGGGGGATTGCAGTTTCCTGATTTGGGTATTTATCACCTGGCAATACAGTGTCGCTATCTACAGGACTGGGTGGGCAGACCCCAAGAGGCAGGATGACTAGATCTTGAGGAGAGGGGTTGTCCTGGTAGGGTCTCAGCATATCTGGCTCTGTGGGGATGAAGATCATATGTTGGATTGCCTAAACCAAACCCACTGGTTAGATCAGTGTTGGACTGCTGGGGACGCATGACCCACCAGAGAGGGAAGACACAGGAGGAAACCCTGCTCCTACCGGTGGCGGGGAATCCTTTTTTTATTATTCCTAGCTTGGCTGATTCTGGCTTTAAAGATTGGGAGGCTAGTGGCATAAGATGCCTGAGAGATCGATACACCAGGTAAGGGATGGTCTCTTTTGAGGGTCTTCGGGACAGAACAGGTTTGGAGCATCAACATTTCTTTCGATATTTACAGGTCAGGGCATATTGCAAAACTCTAGGGAGAGCACTTGACACTGAGTCTATACTGGGCCAAGTGGAACAATTGATACAAGATGGGTGGAAAAATCCCAAAGATACCATACAAAGGGTTGCTAAAGTGGATAGGCAAATGCTTCCAGATGTGACACAAAAAAACTAGACAACTCTAGGCAAGAGACATGGGAATCCCTATTACAGAGGACTCCTGGAAGGTTATGTCCCAGTTGCATCAGGGTATTCTAATATGTAATAAGTATAAGGAATCCTTCTATAAATTTTGCCACAGACTATACTGCCATCCACTAACAGTTAATAAGTTTAATCCTGAGGTCTCCCTGGTATGTCCATGGTGCACGAGTGGTATAGCCTCTTATTATCAGTACTTCTGGACCTGCTCTGTTCTGCAGGAGTTCTGGAGGAAGGTGAACCATGAAGTGCGGACCCTCGCAGGTAGACCAATTCCGCAGTTGCCAATGGTGATGCTGTTTGGGGTGGAGGATATGAGAGAGGCAGAATGGACTTCACTCCCACGGTGGCTTAGAGTCACATTAATCATGGCAAGGCACTGCATCCTCAATACGTGGGTGTCAGCAGCTAGACCCACTATCCAGCAGTGGAGAACACTGACACTGCAAGCTCTGGCCCTGGAAAGGCTCACATATGTAATGCAGGATAAGTGGGAGCAATTCTATAATGCTTGGCAGCCATACTTAGTGGCTTTATCACCTGCAGAAACCCTAACACTTGGGGAGGACTGGGTGTGATAGATGGGAAAGGGGCGAACTAGGAAAAATATTTTCTAATTTCTTGATCATTGGTGGTGCATAATTGACTTGAACAAAATAGATTAACTACTGTTTTATATAAATTTTAAGCCTACATAAGTGACTTGATAATTTGTTTTATTTCTTTGACAGTGATGATTAGTAATTTGGATCTGTATGTATATAAGTTATGTATTGCTGTTGTCTGTCATTGTCTTGTCCTCAGTTTAACTGTAATTGTTAGTACTTACTGTTATTGAAAAACTGAATAAACATATGATGCAACAAGGTCCTTAAGTCTTTCCTCGTAGGGCTTCTAGTGCAGTCCATGTACCGTCTTTGTTGTCATTCTCTGGACTGCCTCTGTTTTGTCAATTTCCTTCCGGAGATGAGGCCTCCAGAACTGGACACTGTACTCCAGCTGAGGCCTCACCAGTGATCTGTACCGTGGTATCACTACCTCTTTCTTCCTTCTTGTTATGCCCCTCCCTATGCACCCCAACATTCTGTTTGCTTTCCCCACCACTTTTTCACACTGTTGGATCACGTTCAGGTCATCAGATATGATAACCCCTAGGTCTCTCTCCTGACTTGTGGTGGCAAGAATTTCACCACCCATCCTGTACTCCTCCCTTGGATTCCTGTGACCCAGGTGCATGATCATGCACTTTTTAGCATTGAAACTCAACTGCCAGACACCTGACCTCTCCTCTAATAGGCTTAGGTCCTTTCTCATTTTTTCCACCCCCCTCCTGTGTCCACTCTGTTGCAGATCTTGGTGTCATCTGCGAAGAGGCACGTCTTTCCCTCCAGATGCTCTGCAATGTCGCTAATGAAGACACTGAATAGGACTGGCCCCAGCACCGACCCCTGTGGCACCCCACTGGTCACCTCCCTCTCCTCAGATGTCATGCCATTTACCACCACCCTCTGAATCCTGTCCCTTAGCCAGTTCCCAACCTACTTTACCACCATAGGACCACTCCCAGGCTCCCCAATTTATTTAGCAATCTCCTGTGTGGGATGGTGTTGAAGGCCTTGCTGAAATCCAGGTAGGCCACATCCACCACCCCTTCCTGATCTACCACCCTGGTTACCCAGTCAAAGAAATCTATAAGATTCGTCTGACAGGACCTTCCCGCTGAGAATCCGTGCTGCCTCGGATTGCTTTGAATAGCACCAGAGATGGGCAGAAGGGACCTCGGTTTAACATTTCATCCAAAGGACGACACACCCTGACAGCATAGCATCCCCCTACAACTGCACTCTGGTGCTAGGGCTTATGGTTTGAGCCCAAGTCCCGGTGTGGGACTAGAACCCATGACTTTCTGGCCCAGAGGTGGATGCTCTTCCAACAGAACCATGCTGACATCTTAGGCATCCAGCAGACCACCTTGAGAAAGCAACAGGTTTTAAATACACGTATACTGTATGTATATCACAGACATGGCAGAGTACAATATTCAGTTGAATTACTCTTGATATGTTTTCCTTCTTCGTAGTGCACTCCTCTGGAGTCAGAAAGTTTGTTCACTATAGTTAGGGTTTGCTGCGGTGAGGTGTCAATACACCTACTAAGGAAACAATAGAGCCATCACAGGTGTTCACTGTAAAAGAAATGTGTTATAGAGGGACTCATTATAGCGAGGGAGCGTTGTAATATGGACATGTCTTTGCTTAGAGTCTTAACTTGTTCATTCTTCCAACATCTTGTTTTCCTTTTCCAAAAATAATTACTTTACATTGGCTAAACCCGAATGTTGTATTCTGTAAATTCCTCATGGTGCCTCTGTGAGACATTTTGTAATACGTTTGTGTGAGCGGCAATATAAAAGTAAATTGTGTAGAAGCCTTGACAGCAGTAAAACCTGTGCTTTGGGAAACAGAAACAGGATGCTGTCATAATGTCAATCAGCTGGGAATGGCGGCACACCTGCTCAGGCTGCTGCTGAAGGCTCCCAGCCCAAACTGGCTTGGTGGGGCTGTCAGCTTTGCCAGACAACGACTCAGCACACTATGCAGGTACAGACATGTACAGGTGGACTCGGCTGAGGCTGCCAGAGAGAGAGGTGTGCCTCCTTCACCTCCACTCCTCTGAGCAGTGCGTGGGCGGCTGCTGGAACTGGCTGGAACCTGCTGAACAGGAGACGCCCAACCTGCACCCACAGATCGGGGCTGTCCTTTTATGGAGTAATGTGATTCCCTTGTCTTTGAGTCAGCTTCCGTAATGCCTTATTCATGGTTATGAGTGACAGCCCTGCGACTGAGGGTGCAACTACATGGATACAAAATGAAAACAATAACAGGAGTCAGAGCCCTCCATGGGTCCCCATTAGCAAGTCAGGCCAGTTTTGGGGGAAGTTAAAAACACTTCATACATCCCAACTTTTGGAAGTCAATATTCCAAAAGTGACCAATTTTTAAAACTTAATATATATTATTACTGGTAAAAATACCCCATCTTGCAGAAAAATCAGCCATTTTTAATTTCCAGGTTGGCAAAATTAGACATTATTTTTCTTTTTCCCCCTTTTGGAATCTAGTTATCCCCCTTGTCCCCATATATTTTGGAACCTAAGTCCCATTTTTGGGGGGAATTTTATAACCCCAATTTATTTTGAAACCTCCACCCCCCCCCCAACACACACACACACACACAATTTCTGGGGAAGTTTTTACTTTATTTCCTTTTTTTATTATTTATTTTATTTATTTCTGAAGTAAAATGCATCAAAAACTGAGTTAACTGAAGCCCTGACAACAATACTAATACCAATAAAATACCGTATTTTTTAGGCCCAACCCAGTGGACTGACAGCGGTGAACTAAGCTGTCACATGGGAGACCAGGGTTTGTGGGTAACCTTGGCTGTCTCTTACTCACAGGGAGTGGCATGGAGGTGATGCACTCATTTTCCAGAGAGGGGCGGCAAGAGTGAGATGCTCTTCATCACGCCCCTTGCAGCTGAGTTACAGGCAGGGCACGGTAGGGTCTCAGCGTTCACGGGACAAACCACTCATGGCACCTGGGTCAGGTGACTGCACCTTCCAGTAAAGCACCAAGGAGTATCTCTGTCTCCTCCCAGGAGAAAAAACATTCAGTCGAAACAAAATGAGGGCTTCATGCACCAATGCTCCCAGGCTGGAGTCATTCACAGGCAGTGGAGTAGGCTTACAAATTTGCATGAATAAATCTCTGAAAACACTTTTATATTCTCCTCCTTGGCTTCTCTCCATTTTTCCTCTACGGTTACCCCGCAGCGGGGTACCCACCATTATCAAACAGCTGCAGCATGACACTCATTTGAAGGGTAAATTATACAGAAATATATAGCAACATAACAATATATACATTAATGTTGCTCAGATAGTATCCTAGAAATCAGGATACCAACAGATACCTCCAATTTGATCAGATAGTTGCTGTGGTAGGATAGTAGTGCTATCTGACCATGGATCCTACCAGCTAGGATACCTGGATCCCAACCAGGATTCATCACTATCTGGCCCTGGATCCTAACTATCTGCCCTAGGATACCTGGATCCCAACCAGGATCCATCACTATCTGGCCCCGGATCCTAACTATCTGCCCTAGGATCCGTGGATCCTAACTAGGATACCTGGATCCTAACCAGGATCCATCACTATCTGGCCCTGGATCCTAACTATCTGCCCTAGGATACCTGGATCCCAACCAGGATCCATCACTATCGGACCCTGGATCCTAACTATCTGCCCTAGGATCCGTGGATCCTAACCGGGATACCTGGATCCTAACCAGGATCCATCACTATCTGGCCCCGGATCCTAACTATCTGCCCTAGGATCCGTGGATCCTAACCAGGATCCATCACTATCTGGCCCCGGATCCTAACTATCTGCCCTAGGATCCGTGGATCCTAACCAGGATCCATCACTGTCTGGCCCCGGATCCTAACTACCTGCCCTAGGATCCGTGGATCCTAACCGTGATACCTGGATCCTAACCAGGATCCATCACTATCTGGCCCTGGATCCTAACTACCTGACCTAGGATCCCTCGATCTGACCTAGAATCTCTGGATCCTAACTAGGATCCATCACTATCTGTCTCTGGATCCTACATCTATCTTTGGTAGGATTTCTGGTAGGATCCTAAGTAGGATACCAGCACTATCTGACAGACAGTGCTAGGATCCACAAAAGCACTATCTGAGCTAACACTAATATACATAGATATACATAGATGCTGTCGGCAGATAGGGACCGCTAGTAGGCCCATCCAGTCTGCCCATTTAAGCTGCACAACAAAGCGTCCAGTGACCCTATCTAGTCATTGGCTCTAACTTTTTCTTCCTATCTCTATTATTCCTTTGTTTCTGTCCCATGCATGTTTGAAGTCTACCACTGTACAGGCTACAACCACCTCCTGGGGCAGGCTAGTCCATGCATCCACCACCCTTTCCATAAAAAAGAATTTCCTGACATTTCCCCTTATGCGGCCACCCCTCGGTCTCATGTCGTGTCCCCTTGTCCTGACACTACTATTAATCTGGAATATGTTCTCCCCTTCCACCTTGTTAATGCCCTTGCAGCACTTGAACATTTCTATCATGTCACCTCGCTCCCTCGTTTTGTTCCAGCGTGTACAAATTGAGGTCCCTCACTCTCTCCTCGTAAGGGTTGTGATGTAATCCCTTTACCATTTTTTATATGAAAAAAAAAACTGCCCAATTCCCAAATGCAAAGCATCATGGGTAGTATATGCAAATCTCCTTGAAGGATGTCAGGCTTGCTCGGCTATAAGCAGCACTAAATGGTACCAAGTAAGGTGATAACTAAGATGAACGTTAGCATGGTTCTCGACCCTGGGATATCATGTTTAGTACAAAATGATAGACACAGAAGGGTACTGCCTGACTGCCTCCTCACTTTAAGAGCAAAAGCTGGGTCCGCCCCCAATGGACCTGGGGCAGCACGCTGCATTACTGTGCAGATGACCTGGGTTTGGGAGCTAACCTGAGAGGTCATGTCAGGAGGTAGGTCAGGCTGAGGTTGGTGGCGAGTTTTAGCACCATAGCGACCCCTGTGGCTGGGCCAGGGAGCTTGCTACCACTGCAGGGGACATGCTGCAGGCACACAAGGTCGATAAGAGGCTGCGCTGTCATCGGGGAGGTGGGCAGGACCAGGAAATGGGGGGAAAACCCCGCAGCCATGTGAATGAAGGCCTGGGCTCCTGGCTTCCTTGGATCCTAGTGCCTGCCGACACTGCTTCCTGGTCCACATGTTGGACTGCCACAGAGGTGGGGAGGACAGCCCTCTCCCCAAAGCCCCTGCCATGGGGCGCAGAGCCATGGAGGTAGCCGGTGGACAGTCAGGGGCTGGGGGGGGGACCAGAGACACAGGCCTGAACAGGGTACACTCCTGGGCCCAGGGTATATCCCAAGCTCAACAGAAGTGGCCATTGAAGAAAAAACAGCAACTGTGTCAAATATCGGAGCACCACTGTTAGCTAGTGCAAAGCTACAAAAAATGCAGCGTAATGTCGTTGCATGCTTGTGCATGCTTGCTGTTAAATCCTGTTTTGTCAGTTTATTTGAGAAGGGGAGCTTTACCCCCTCACACCCTTGTTTTATTCACACGGGTGGGGGGGCAAAACCTCCCAACTCTAAAAAACTAATAAAACATAACCGACAGGTCGACTTGGCCAAGTAGCGTAACTTGAGCTCTATGCTAATAGCGTAGGTCTGATGGTGGTCCGATATGCGACACAATCACTGAAAAAACTACAGAAAAAAGGGCACAATCTGGATTTTCAAACACTTGCAGCAAGATTATGACGCATCGGTGATACTGAAGACAAGACTAACAGACCACATAAAAAGGGATCTAACTTCTCGACACATGTTCCAGAAGTTGCACATCAAAACTGGTGTACGCATTTAAAAAAATGATGTAAAAGTAATTTTCCTGCTGTAACACTGTGCAAAGTGTCACAAATATATCAGAGCATTTGAAAATCGGTCGACCCGGTGGTGCTGAGGGTTGAGGTGCTGGGCGCTACAACTTGCTCCATGCCGGTGACCCTTGTTCAGAAACTAGCATGGGTCGCCGGGGGTTGGCTGGGGGGAGATGCTCGAGCGTCCAAAAGACTGGCAGTGTTCTCAAAATGATTGCTGCCTGGTGGATAATAATAATAATAATAATAATAATAATAATAATAATAATAATAAGTTTATTTATATAGCGCCTTTCAGCATACCAAAGCGCTGAACATATTAAACCACAACATCAAACACAAACCAATAACACATATAAATAAAGTCATATCATATTAACAACCATTGTTAAAATCAATTAATAAATGCGAATAAAAATTCAACAGAATAAAATTACTGAAGCATCCAAAATGGTCAAGCATCCATAAATGCCATTTGCCACAAATAAGTTTTCAAATTTTTCTTGAAGTCCTCCACGGAGGTTCACTGCCGTAACCGGATGGCTGGTGGTAGTACGGGTCAGAAGCAGCAGCAGAAGAAGGGAGGTACTGCAGGACTCCACAGCGTGCACATGCCCCAACAGCTGCACATTGACGAGCACGTCCCTGCGTGGGGAAGTAAGAAAATGGTGACAGCAGAAGCTTGTATAAAGCCTGCCCGCTGACACTTCAGCCACCACTTCACCGGGACCCAGAGGCTGAAAACTGGATATGGGCTTCAGTGGGGAGACCTCCCCGATTTCCACGGGGAATCTGTGGTATTCCAGCCCTCAGATAAATCCCGGGAGTTGCAGCATGGTGAGGATTAACATGGCAGAGCTGAAGGGAACCCAGCCAGTCCTGGCCACAGGAGGATAAACAGATTATGGAATAAATCGCACACAGGCATTTGCATGCATTTTCAGTGATGCAGCTGCATCAGAAATACCACCACAAGTCCTGTGTCCAGGCTTCTGTAAATCCAGATCCAAGCTAATACTAAAAAAAAAAACCTATAAACTATGATTTTTACCATAATTATGACTAACTTGTGTTTCTTAGTTTGTTTGTTTTTAATTTTCTCCTGTTATTGGTCAGCAAAATATTTCAAATACCGCAGCACTTATGTCCCTGTGTCTTTCGAAAAGACTCTGACTGTCCTCAACTGACCTTACAATTACTGCCTGTGACATCACAGTGTGCTGCCATGGTGAGCAGATTGATGTCATAAACAAAGGCACTGTGAAGTCAATTGAGGATGGTAGATGCTTTTTATACACACTTCTTAAATGGACTACTAGCATATGCTATAAACCCTGGAAAAGAAAATAACAGCTAAACCATGAAGTGTATGAAATTACATGCTGACGGGCAGAGTTGCTATTTTAAGTTCACACCCTTTAAGCTGTGTCTGTCTCCTTCCATTAATGCTACAGGATCCTTTCTAAAATCCAGATCTGCCACTGCTCCCCCACCCAGACAATAAGGGTTCACCACGGTGGCACCGTTCCTTCGACCGGGGGAGCAATCACCTTTGCACCCATCACCCAGTACCACTATGAATCAACTGGCTGGGATGAGCACATGAATGTCGCTCTCTCTCCCTTGGAATAAAACATCTCAGCAATGTGCCCAGCCCCCAGTCAGCCCCCAGTGTGGGATTCCAGGGGCCAAGGGTCAGCCCCCAGTGTGGGATTCCAGGGGTCAAGGGTTAGCCCCCAGTGTGGGATTGCAGGGGTCAAGTGTTAGCCCCCAGTATGGGATTCCAGGGGTCAGCCCTGGTGTCCCAGGTCACAGTGCAATGCATCCTCACTGCCTCATTACTGGACCTAGCCCCAAATTTTCATTATTATTTATTTTTTAGCTAAGAAAAAGGGGTGGTGTCTTCTGTTACATATATGAGTGTGTTGTTTTATTCGATCTGCACAGGAAGTACCCACAGGCCTGTGGGCATCTGTTACTAGATTTACAGCCACTTAACCGGTGAGGACACCCATATCTTGCCCATCACCAGCTAGACATCCTGTACTTTGATCCTACCATGTGCAAACACATCAAACACAATCTCAAAGCAGGACATTGCACGGAAGTTGTATTTAAAAAAAATGAATGAATGAAAGGCAGAACACTCCTTGGCCAAGTTACGAAAATATGTTGGCAAGGTATCAAGTTAAATAACATAAAAAAAGTTTAATCTCTATTGCACCAGACTCACATCTTTGGGTTGTTAACCCAGTCTCCTCCCCAACGCAAACCAACCCAGCCACCACACCACACCACCATGGTGTGAGCTACTTCTTCTTATGGGAATGCCTCCTAATCCCTGACGGCTCCTTGGAGGCACTCCTCAAGTCTGTAAAATTTACTGGGCCCTTCACAAATTACGAATTTCAGTTACTGATGTGTAGGAATTAGAAGCACAAACTGTTGTCAGATACTGAAACCACAGACTGGTGCTACTTCACAGAATGGTTCAGAAGGATCGGAGGGTGGTGGATACAGTCCATGGGGAGGGGGCAAGGAACATGTGGGGAACTACAGACCTGTCAGTCTCACCTCTGTTGTAGGGAAGCTGATGGAATCACTGGTCAAAGAGGACCTCGTGGACTACTTGGAGAGCAACAGGCTCCAGGATGGTAAGCAGCACAGATCTGTGGCAGGGAGGTCTCGTCAGGCTAATTTGCTAGTTTTTTTTGACAGAGCGATGAGGGAATTGGACAGGGGCCATGCTGTGGATTTGCTCTACTTTGACTTCAGCCAGGCTTTCGACTCAGTACCTCACAGACACTTGCTGAAGAAGACGGAGGATCTAGGTGTGGCTAAGGTCATAGTAAACGGGGTAGGTAATTGGCTAAAGGGGAGGCAGTGGAAGGTTGTAGCCAATGGGGTCAAGTCAGCAAAGAGGGAGGTCATGAGTGAAGTACCACAGGGATTTGCTCTGGGATCGGTCCTCTTCAGTACGTTCATTAGCAACACTAGTGAGGGTATCCAGAGCAGGCTCGCAGATGACACTAAGCTCTGTGGGAGGGTGGATACAACAAGGGAATCAGTGAAATGCAGAGTGATTAAGAAAGCTAGAGGGGTGATCTAAGGTTTGGCAGTTGAAATACAACACCAAAAAGTACAAGGTAATGCACCTAGGGAACAAGAATCCCAGGACAGAGTACTGGATGGGTGTGGTGAGACTTAGCACTACAGCTGAGAAACAGGGCCTTGGAGTTATCATCAGTGACACCCTCAAACAATCGAGTCAGTGCAACAAGGGATAAAAAGCGAGTAAGATGCTGGGATGTATCGAGAAGGGTACTGATAGCAGAAGGGAAGAGTTAATACTGCCCCTATATATATTCTTGGTGAGGCCTCACCTGCAGTACTGCACCCAGTTCTGGAGTCCTCACCTCAGGAAGGATAGAAACAGGCTGGAGAAGGTGCAGTGCAGAGTAACGTAAATAATTCAGGGCCAACAGGACAGGTCCTATGAAAAGCACCTCAAGGCACCGAACACGTGCTCACTGGAGAGCAGAAGGGAGACGGGAGATATGATAGAGACTTTTCAAGTTCCTAAAACAAATTAATAAGGTGAACCACAGGGAAGAATTGAGCTTGATTACTAGTTCACAATCACATGGACACAGGTGGAATCTGACAGGAGAGAGGCTCAGAAGGGACATGAGGAAGTATTATTTTACAGAAAGGGTGGTGGCGCCATGGAACAGTCTGCCTGCCAAAGTGGTGGGTGCTAAAACTGTTGGTGGGTTCGAGCACAGTTGGAATAGAATAATGGATACAATGTTTGCTCATGGCGGCAGAAGCCGGGAGGGGAATGGGAGGAAGGATGAGGAAGGCTAAGACCCTGGAGGGACAGTAGGTTCCAGGGCTATACAGTGAACTCGAGCAGACTGGATGGACCACTGGTCTTTTTCTGCCATCATTTTCTATGTCTATATTTCCATGTTTACATCACTCATCCTAGTACCTGCCTTAGCATATATGCTCATTTTTGAAGAAGGCGTGCCTCATTTTGGTAATTTATCCCTGATTTGTGTTAGGGGGTTGAGAAGTATAGTATGCTCAGAGGTGCATGTGTCCTGCTTCTGTAACACCTCTCCTCACAGTGTGGGTGAGAAGGCTATCACTTCTGCTGGTTGGCCACTAACAAGTGGGCTCCAAGAAAGGGAAGCAGCAGACCTTTTCTGCACGGCAATGACACACCGACAGTACTGGTATCACTCATGGGGCTGTCAACAGGGAAGTTAGTATCATTGCAAATTTGGTTACTGGAACTGAGAAGCCTAACTTAAGAGAGATTCTCATGGTTTTTTTTTTATTTACATATTTGGGTTCGTTTTCCCCCTCCTCCCCCATGAGATCTGATAAATGCACCAAGAGCCTGTTGGCCTGCAGATGGTCCGTCATTTGGCCACAGATGGTGTTAGGCACCAGTGAGTCCAACAGTCCCCGTAGGGCCCATTACTCATGGGGGACCCAAGTCACTGTACCGCCTTAGCTGTGACATCATATTTTTTCCTTTATTTTTTTTTTCTTTCATGTTCTATTCCCTGTCGCCAGCCATGCTCCCATAGTGTCGCTCTTACCAGCGCCATCATCCAGCTTCTCTTATTTTTATCTTGCTCCATAATTCCCACATGGTGGGGATGGCAGGTATCTCCAGCTCCTGCCCCCTGAGTGGATCTGGATCAGGGGAAGGTGGAGTCAGTGGTGGGGGGTCTGTGAGAGACTACAAATCATCCTGCACTAGCTGGGGGTTTCCGCACGTAGTGTGGCACCTGCCGGCGTCCTCTCTCCTCACAGTTATTCTGACTGCACTGTCACCTGTGGTCACGCAGTAGGTGGCAGTATCACAGTGGGGTCAGCTGCCCTCCCATCTTAGAGGAGAACTTATTATGGGCTGCTCGATCCTCCTCTCCCCCCCCCCCACAACCAGCCCCCATCAACCCAGCCCCGTGTTCAAACCCGGGTCACTGGCATTGTGTGTGTAGTCATACTGCTGCCTGACTGGCCAGTATTATTACCTTTGTTATTCTTTTTTTTGTCTTTTGTTCCCTTATAGTCCCCACTGTTCCCCACCCCCAACAGTACTGTTGACACAGCAGCACTCTTCTTTGGGCAGTGAGAGCGGGTGAGTGGCAACCTTTACAGCTTCCAGTGCCACTCCACAGTCAGCCAGTGGGGGATGAACAAATGCCAGGCAACCTGCACCTCCTCCCTCCCTCCCTCCCCAAGGGCCAAATGCCTCCCCATCAGACACCCAACCCCACCCCAGCTCAGGCATGGAATTCTGGGAAATCCCATGTGAACCCAGGTCTGCTTTGGGGTAGCTCTACTTGCCAGCACTGCACCACTGAAGCAGCCCATCATCTTGCTTAAACAGCCACAAAGAACATCACTTGTCTGTGCAGAGCCTTCGGATGTGGTGTCATAGTATCAAGGAATTACTAGGCAAGGTGTGACCCCCCACCAATCAGGAGCAGAGGGGCAGAGTGGGACAGAGCTAAAGACATGTGGTCAACTGGCCCTAGGTTTGAACAGTGAGGTGCACTCAATCTGGGTCTCAGTCTAGAAAATGGCTCTGTGGCCTTGATCCTACAGTAGGAAAGAGTGAGACATACACTAAACCCTAGAAAAATAGAAACATAGAATTTGACGGCAGATGGGAGATGGAATGGCTGACTACATACAAGAAAGGTGGGGTTTAAACTTGTGAGGGGGGGAAGGGATAAGGGATAAGGAGAGGGCTGACCAGAAGCCCTCTCTCCAGATGAGGGAGTAGCTTTGCCCAAGGGGGAGGGGGAAACAGACTGGGGTGGAGGTTTCAGGAGGAGCAGAGGGAGGATGGAAGTATAAGGAATCTGGGTGGGGTTGAAACAAAGGATCAGGGATGAGGGGTGGGGTTGGTGTTAGTAAATGCCAGGAGCTTGGAAACAAGATGCCAGAGTTCCAGGCCATGCTGTTTGGGGTGGATGTATGGGTCACGGAGACGTACAACAAAAAACCATGACTGGGACCTAAACGTGACGGGGTTACACTATGCTTAGGAAGGATAGAAAGGAGGGCAGAGGGGTGGAGTGGCTATGTTCATTAGAGATGACATAGAAATTGCTAGGGTAGAAGAGGCAGAGGGAAACGTGGAGGCCTTATGGGTCACCCACGATCCCCAGCAGGAGATAAGGTCAAGTGGGTAGTATATAGGCCCCGGGATGAGTGATGTTCTAGAGGATGGTTTGCTGGACAACATCATTGCCCAGTGTGGACCAAAAGGGAAGGAGTGGTGTTGATGGGGGACCTTAATATGCCAGGTACAAACTGGGGAACCATGTCCTCTAGGTGGCCAAGGAGCAGAGGCTGCTGGATGGCTTCCCAGGATGTGTTCTTAACACAGCATGTGATGGAGCCCACAAGGAGGGGCATGTCCTGGATGTGGTTCTGGCAGATGGGGACCTGGTAAGGGACATGGTTGTACAGGACCCCCTGACTGGGAGCGACCACAATACTGTCTGGTTTCAAATAAGCATGGGGGAGGGGGGAGATCTAGGACACTGGCAGTGGACTTCAGGGGGGCAGACTTTATGGGCATGGGAAATATTCTCAAGGATCACTTGAAGGGGATTACCTCAATGACAAGTGTGGAAAGGAGATGGGAGGTCATAAAACCGGGACTTCATGAGGCAGTCAGGGTCTGCGCTAAGTTGAAACGATAAGGAGCAAGGTCACATAAACTATGCTGGTGGTCCAGTGAGGTACAGGTAGCAGTCAGAGAAAAGAAGGCGGCCTACAAAAAATATAAAACAACAAGAGGGGATAGGGATAAGGAAATGTACCAGCTTGAATCTAGAAAAGTCACCCGTATGGTGAGGGGAGCAAAGTCCAGTAAAGAGCAGCGGCTGGCACAGGGAATACATGGAGGGGAAATGGGGTTCTTCCGGTACATTGGGGAGCGGAGAAAAACTAAGGGCCATCTCAGCAGATTGAGATCAGAAGGAGGGTGGGTGTTAGAGGCGAGGGACCAGGCAGAGGTATTTAACGAGTACTTTGCCTCTGTGTTTACTAGGGAGGGGGATGGGATATCCACAAAGCAAGGCATGAAGGGGATAGAAATGTCAGTAAGTGGGATCAGGGGAGCAACAGAAATGGAGCAAGAAGGAGGGAGAGGTACCCCAAGGGTGTCACATCTGGGTAAGGATAAAAAGGCCAGTAAGGTGGAGGGGACGGATGATGCTATCTCCGCCAAAAGGGTGTGGTTAGCCCTCAAGGCCCTAAAGAAAGACAAATCTCCTGGGCCGGATGGCATTCATCCAAGAGTACTATGGGAATTGGCAGACATACTGGCTGCACCCCTGGTGGAACTTTTCAGCAGGTCACTTGAGACAGGGAGGGTACCTAGGGATTGGCGAGAGGCACATGTGGTACCAATCCATAAAGGGGGGTCGAGGGAAGTACCAGGTAACTATAGACCCATCAGTTTGACCTCAGTGGTGGGAAAATTAATGGAGAGTATACTAAAGGAACGATTGGGGGTGTACTTGGAGGAGGTGGGAGGTCTGGATAGTCGGCAACATGGGTTTGTGCCAGGTAGATCATGTCAAACCAACCTTGTGGAGTTCTATGAATGGGTAACATCAGAACTGGACAGGGGTAAGCCTGTGGATGTATTATTCTTGGACTTCAGCAAGGCGTTTGACTCTGTCCCCACAATGGTCTGGTGGAGAAACTGATGGGGTTAGGAGTAGGCCTTTGATGGTCAGATGAATTGAAAACTGGCTATCTGGACGACTCAGAGAGTAGTGGTCTGTGGGGAGCTCTCGAACCCTAGAGAGGTTGGTAGTGGGGTACCACAGGGCTCGGTCCTGGGTCCAATCCTGTTTAATGCATACATATCGGACATCAGGGAGGGTATAGCGTGTGAAATGAGTCTCTTCGCAGATGACTCCAAGATGGGAGCAGTAGTTGAGGGAGAAGAGGGGAGGTTGGCCCTGCAAGGGGACCTGGACACCCTGGAAAGCTGGGCTCACACATGGAAATTAAATTTCAATATCACCAAGTGCAAGGTGTTGCATCTTGGTCGGGGAAACCCTAAACACAGGTACACCCTGGGAGGGGAGGCGCTGGAGGCCTCAATAGGGGAAAAAGACCTAGGGGTCATGGTGGATGCATGTATGAATAACTCTGAGCAGTGCAGGAGAGCAGCTAGCAAGGCAAACAGGATGTTGGGATGCATCGTAAAGGGGGATCACCTCTAGGAGCAAGGAAGTGATTCTGCCGCTGTACAATGGACTGGTTAGACCACACCTTGAGTACTGTGTACAGTACTGGAGACCACACTTGAAAAGGGACATACAGCTCCTGGAAAGGGTACAGAGGAGGGCAACAAAGATGATATGAGGGCCAGAGGATTTGATGTATGAGGACAGACTTGAGGAGCTCTGCCTGTTTTCTTTGGAGGAGAGGAGAGACAGGGGGACATGATTGAGGTCTTCAAGTACCTCAAGGGAATAAATAGGGTAAACATGGAGGGGATCTTTAGACTAAAGCATGGAGGTATCACCAGAGGGCATGGTTTGAAGTTGGAAGGTGGAAGGGTGAGGGGGAAAAGAGGAGGAGGTTTTTTCACTGAGAGGGTGGTGGACCCTTGGAATGCACTGCCTGGTGAGCTGGTTCAGAGATCCATAGTGGAGGGCTTCAAGAGAGGGTGGGACAGACACAGAAAGCGGATGTATCAGATGATGGCCTGTCCCAGGGGGGGTGGGGATGGATGATAGGGGTTTCTGGAGCACAAGGGATGGGAGGGTCTCGGCACCCAACTAAGGAACTAAGGTTCCAGCAGACTCGATAGACCGTAAGGCCTAATCTGCTGGCAAATAGTATGTTAGTATGTTAGTATAAGGACCGCTTGGCCCACCTAGTCTGCCCATTTTCCTACCTAACAGATAAGCTGCAGATCCTAATTAACCAACAGTTTACTTCCTCCTACCCCCAACTAGGACTGCCTTATGTCTGTCCCATGCATTCTTGAATTCCCCCACTGTTCTTGACTCCACGACCTCCTCAGGGAGGCTGTTCCATGTATCCACAACCCTCTCTGTGAAAAAATACTTCCTCACATTACCTCTGAGCCGACCCCCTCTATCTTCAAATTGTGCCCCCTTGTTCTTGCACATCTCTTTTTCTGAAAGATGCCACCCTCTTGGACTTTGTTGATTCCCTTGAGGTACTTGAAAGTTTCTATCATGTCCCCTCTCTCCCTTCTTTCCTCAAGGGTATACATATTAAGCTCCTTTAGTCTTTCTTCGTATGTCTTCTGCTGCAGACCCTGCACCATTTTGGTTGCCCTCCTCTGGACAGTCTCCACTGCTATGTCTTTATGAGATGGGGTCTCAGAACTGCACACAGTACTCCAGATGGGGTCTCACCAACTGTCTGTACAGAGGAATAACAACTTCCTGTTTTCTACTATTGATGCCTTTCCCTGTGCATCCCAGTATCCCCCCAGCCTTCCTTACTGCCTTCTCACATTGCTTGCCCACCTTTAGGTCATCTGATATAATTACCCCAGGTCCCTTTCCATTTTTACTGTTGTCAGTATCTCACTCCCTATTGTCTACTCTTGCCCTGGGTTTTTGTTTCCCAGGTGCATTACCTTGCACTTCTTTGCATTGAATCTGAGCTGCCATACATTTGACCATTCCTCCAACCTTGCCAAGTCCCTTCTCATCCTTTCCACTCCATCTGGTGTATCAACCCTGTTGCAGATCTTTGTGTCATCTGCAAAGAGACATACTTTTCCTTCCAGTTACTCTGCAATGTCACTTATAAAGACATTAAAAAGGACCATTCCCCAGTACTGAACCCTGCGGTACCCCGCTAGTAACCCTCCTTTCTTCACTGTGGACTCCATCTACTACTACCCTTTGCGTCCTGTTGTCTAGCCAATTTTTTATCCAGGCTACCACCTTGGGACCCACTCCAAGGCTGGCTAACTTGTGTATTAATCTTTTGTGTGGGACTGTATCAAATGCCTTGCTAAAATCTAGGTAAGCCATGTCCACAGCCCCCTCCCTGGTCAACTACTTTGGTCACCCAGTCAAAGAAATCTATTAGATTCATCTGACACGACCTTCCCATCGTGAATCCATGCTGCCTTGGGTCCTGTGCCCCACTGGCCTCTAGGTACTCAACAATTCTTTCCTTCAGAAGTGATTCCATCATTCTACCTACCACTGAGGTCAAACTAACTGGTCTGTAGTTTCTTGCCTCTGTCCTACTCCCACTTTTGTGAAGAGGAATCACATCTGCCCTCCTCCAGTCCTCAGGTACCACCCCATCCTCCCATGATTTGTTAAAGAGAGTAGTCAGTGGTGTCATTAGTTCTACCCTTAGTTCTTTTAGAATTCTTGGGTGAATCCCATCAGGCCCCATGGTTTTGTCCACCTTCAATTGTATTAGTTCTTTCAGAACCCTTTCTTCTGTAAATGGACTGGTATCGACCCTCGTCTTCAGAGTGTTTCTCTTGCTTGGTTTAGGTACCTCCCCCTCCTCTTCCTTTGTGAATACAGAGCAGAAATATTCGTTCAGTATCCCAGCTTTTTCATTGTCACCCTCTACCCACATTCCCTCCCCTTTATTAAGCCTCAGTATCCCTCCTTTGGTCTTTCTTCACTCCCTAATGTACCTATAAAAGGTCTTATCCCCCTTCTTAACAGAGTTGGCTATCCTTTCCTTGGTTTGTGCCTTTGCTATTCTGACTGCCTTCCCAGCCTCTTTCTGCTTTAACTGATAAAGTTCTCTGTCCTTCTCCTTCTGTGTTTCCTTATATTTCCTGAATGCTATCCTTTTCTCCTTAACCTTCCCTGCCACCTCTTTTGAGAGCCATAGCGTTTTTTTCCTTTGTTGTGTTTTGTTGATTTGCTTTACACAAAGGCTTGTTGCCTCTGTGATGGCTGTTTTGATTACTCTCCATTGTTCCTCCACCCCTCCTTCTTGCCTGTTTGCTAGTGCTTTTCTGAGGCACTCTCTAATTTTCCCAAAGTCAGCACTCCTAAAGTCCAATACTCTTGCTTTTGTATGGCTTGATTGTATGGCTGTGTTTATCGTGAACCACACTGTTTGGTGGTCGCTTGTTCCCAGATGGCTACCCACTTCTAAATCTGAGATTCTTTCTCCATCCCCATTTGAGAATACCAGATCTAAGATTGCTCCCTCCCGAGTGGGTTCCAATACTAGCTGTCTGAGGCATGCCCCCTGTAGGGCATCAAGAATGACCCTGCTCTTGGATGTGCCTGCAGCAAAGGTGCTCCAGTTAACATCTGGCATATTCAGGTGCCCCATCAACAGTATCTCCCCTTTTTCTGCCATTCTAAGGAAGCCTTCTATCATTTCCTTGTCCATTCCTCCCCTGAGATGGGGGTCTGTATACAACCCCCATGCGGATTGTGGTGCCATTTCCTGTCTCCAGGGTGACCCAGAGTGTCTCATCTGCTCCCTGTTTACTCTTTAGTTCTGTTGCTTTGATCCCTTCCTTTACATAAAGAGCTACTCCTTCTCCTCTTTCACCCTCCCTGTCCCTCCTGTAGATTGTGTATCCTGGTATGTTGACATCCCAGTCATGGTTCTCTGTGTACCATGTTTCTGTGACTGCCACAATATCCAGGCAACCCTCTTCCATCAAGGCCACTAATTCAGGGAGCTTGTTACACAGACTATGGGCATTGGTACTCATCACCCTCCACTTTTTGATGGCCTTACCCCTTTTAGCCCCATTCCTGTCCTTACTGCCTTTGCCTTTTTTTACATTTACTTCTGTCCTGCTCCCTAATGACTTCTCTACCTTGGTGTTTACTTCACTAATTACTGTTGTTTGTGGGGGGAGGCTGGGATTTCTCTGCTCCTTTTCAGTGCCTCCCCCCTTGGCTAGTTTAAATGCTTGCCAATGAAGCATTCAAACCTCTCACCTAGGATCCTGGTTCCCCCCCGGACAGATGCAGACCATCGCACCAGTATAGGTCTGCATCCCTCCAGGTGGCTCCCCAGTTCCTTTCAGGGAAGGGGGACTGCATGCCCTGTGGTTTGACTGCCACCTCGAGGAATCTAAGTGGCAGCACCATGGGACAGCATAGGGAGGGACCCTATGTCCAGACACCAAGGGTGTCTCCACGGAGGCAGATTACGCACATGCTTCACTGCACCTACGTGAGCCCAATAGAGATAAAAATTGGAGGAAAAACCCTCTGACCATAGCATAGTGACAGCCGGGTCTCTTGCAGGCCCTGCACTGGTGACTAGCACCTCCAATCCAGGGTCCCATGGCAGGAACCAGGGACTGTCAGCCCTGATGCTCTCCTTTGGCCAAGAGTTCGCTTGAAGAGTATAGCTGCCACACCGGCGTACACTGTACTGCAACACCTGCATCAGTGTGGGGTACAGAGTAAAGGCACTGCAGCACCTGCATCAATGCAGGGTACAGAGTAAAGACCCAGCAGCACCTGCATCAGAGTGAGGTATAGAGCAAAGGCCCAGCAGCACCTGCATCAGTGTGGGGTACAGAGTAAAGGCCCAGCAGCACCTGCATCAGTGTGGGATACAGAGTAAAGGCTCTGCAGCACCTGCATCAGTGTGGGGTGTAGAGTACAGACCCAGCAGCACCTGCATCAGTGTGGGGTATAAAGGCTCTGCAGCACCTGCATCAATGCAGAGTACAGAGTAAAGGTCCTGCAGCACCTGTATCAGTGCAGGGTACAGAGTAAAGGCCCTGTAGCACCTGCATCAGTGTTGGGTATAGAGTAAAAGCCCTGCAGCATCTGCATCAGTGTGGGGTATAGAGCAAAGGCCCTGCAGCACCTGCATCAGTGTGGGGTACCAAGTAAAGGCACTGCAGCACCTGCATCAGTGTGGGGTATACAGTAAAGGCTCTGCAGCACCTACATCAGTGTGGGGTATACAGCAAAGGCCCAGCAGCACCTGCATCAGTGTGGGGTGTAGAGTAAAGGCCCTGCAGCACCCGCATCAGTGCGTAGTACAGATTAAAGGCCCTGCAGCACCTGCATCAGTGTGGGGTACAGAGTAAAAGCCTTGCAGCACCTGCATCAGTGTGGGGTACAGAATAAAGGCTGTGCAGCACCTGCATCAGTGTGGAGTATAGAGTAAAGGCCCTGCAGCACCTGCATCAGTGCAAGGTATAGAGTAAAGGCCCTGTTAGTGAGAGAGACACTGGCAGGGCAAGGCACAGAAGGAGATAGAGAATCCCCTGGCACAGCACCGCCTGAGAAGGTGGATAGCCATCCATACCTGTTTATCAGCAAAGTGAAACAACAGAGGAGTTGAGACTGTGTGCTGAATGGCAAGCACTGAGGGTAGGGAAAGAAGGTTTCACAAGTACTACAATGAATTGTTTATGAGCCGAGCTATTGGGATCTTTGGACCAGTGATTGTCAGCATATACAAAATAAATTTTTGTTTGACAGACAAATGCCCTACAGATAAAATGCTTGAAGTTCAGCTGTTTTGCATCTTCTATTCACCCACGAAAGGTGTCCCCATCCAGCATCTCCTACAGACTCTGTATGGTAAGGCAATCCATAACTGCTGAGGGCAAGCCGTACTGCTGGTGAGCAGACCATTTATCCTCTTGACCTGGAGTAGCGTAACTCAATGTATACATGCACTCTATTTGCAGTTCCTTTAGAGGCATCAAAAAGTGAGAAGGATTTGGGAATTCAAATGTCCAATGACTTGGACACCTCACTTCTGATAAATGCAGCACTAGCCGAAGCAAACAAAGTAATATGGGCAATAAAAAGAAACATGACATTACGAGATAAAAACATACTGATCCCCCTTTACAGATCTTATACCCAACCCCATGCGTAATACGTATCACGACTTTGGTATCCACACAAAAAAGGGGACAGCTAAGTTAGAAAGGGTACAGAGAAATTTCACAAAGTCTGTAGATGGAATGGAAGGCAAGGGATACTATGAACGGTTACAGTACCTGAACTTAATGTCTTTGGAAACAAGGCACATACGTGGCGACCTCCTCTTTATGCACGACATGATGCAATATCTGTTCCTGCTGACAGAAGTAGGGATCTCTTTCAAAGCCAGAGACAGAAACTAGAGGACACCTGCTGCAAATCATGAGGAAAAAATTCAAACACAACAAACGGAAATATTTTTGTATATCACGAGTAGCTAACCCATGGAATTCCTCACCAGTGGAGATTATTATAAGTAAACCCAGTTGGAATTTAAAAATAAGCTACATAACTATATCTTATCCAGTTGAACGCTATAGGAGCACTTATGGGCATATTGCCTTCTCGCTCCTTACACGCCATAGTATCAACCATAGCGTAGTATTCTGGGCCATGCCCACCCCCATCCAAGGCAGTAGTGCGGCAGCAGTGCCACTTGAAAGGGGAGGGGTTACAATGAGGAACTGTGTCTCCAGACCCCTGTCAGATAGGTTCAATCACACATCACTGGTGAACCCCTGTGGTGCTGAAGACCCATTGAAGAGGAATGATGTCGTGTTCTGTGTACAGAACATTTCATGTGACCACGTTTGCCACCAACAAAAATAAATGGATCAAATTCTCAAATTCCAGGAAGCTGAAATATCATTTGTATAACAAATGTCATTTTAATTTACTTTTTAAATGTTTTTCTAATGAGATTTTGTTTTTAATAGGAACACTGGCCACTTACTGTGATTTAAGGGGGACAAGTAGAAATGCAGCTGGAGTTTGGCTGTCTTTTTAATGGTCAGAAGTACTGGTCTTGTGGTTACAGTTGGGAACTGTGAGTCAAGATAGCCCATCACTGCCACTGGCTCATGGTGTGACCATGAGCAACTCATATGACCTTCCTGAGCTTCAGCCCCCAATCTTCCCAGCTGTGATGTAAAGTGGAAAAGGGACTCCACTGAAAATGAGACATTGCTTCTCAGCTGAGATTTCCTGGGTAAAGAAATTGTAAAATGAAACAGAGCCCACATAAAAAAAGTCATCTGAGGACTTAGCTGATAAATCCAATTCCAGGGAACAATGACAGACCCGTACTGGAAGCCACTGGTAACCTCTGCAAACCACTGCAGACTCCACACAATTCACTCGCCAATTCCAACGTGAATAGCGTAGAGCAGTGACCTGCTGCAGATGGTTAGATTTGACTCATGCAGTCAGACAGGATTTTTCAAGCGTCAGTATTATTTATTTATTTCATTTCTGTTTACCGGGTAAGTGCACTAGCCATAGCAATGACTATTTTAGGGCACAACCTGGGAGGGTGCAAAACAATAATACAAGAAAGACATTCCAAATACAGGTACAATAAAAGTCATTTACATCAATTTACAAGCAGGTGTTAACTAACATGGAGTGGTGCACAAATACAGGTTCAACAAAAGTCATTTACAACAGTGTACAAGCAGGTTGCAAAAATTAGCTAACATGGAGCCGTACAATAATTAAATTGCACCACAGTTTGCTTTGAGGAAGAAAAAGACATGACAGAATAACCATTTTCAGTACTAATACGGGAATTGAGAAGTTAACTTGGGGGGTGATAATAGAAGAGGAGAAGTGCATAGCGTATAGGGAGGCAGATCAGAAAGAAGGGATAAGGCTGGGATGATAAGAGCTAGGGAGGTTTGAAACATGAGCATTTGTGGGACGTTTCAAGATAAGTAAGGAACCCTTTTTTGAAAGACGCATGGGATGTTGATTGGCGCAAGGTTAGTAGTGGAAGGGAGTTCCAGTATTTGGGGGCATGACAGGCGAAAGCACTAGCACCTTTTGTGGTGCAGTGTTTGGGGATGAACACAGGGGCCTGTTCAGTGGAATGCAATCCATAGCAAGGAGTAAGGCTTTAAAAAGTCCTGCCATGGATTTAGGTGTTTGTAGATGGACCGTATTGTCAATGATAGAGCCATAAGCATGTAGCTTTAGTTCAGTGGGAGGAAGCCAACCCATGTCAGAATAGAGGAGACAGTGGTGTTTCAGCTGATGTGAGGAGGACGCATAGCGACAGATGTTGTTATAGGTAACATCCCATTTCCTAAGGATCAATTTGCACGCAGAAACATGTTACAGCACCATAGGTAAGTGGTGGTAGGAGTATGCCACGGGCAATGGCAAGCCTTACTGAGGGAGTGAGCATATAGCTGGTTCGGTAGGCTATTCCAAGTTTGGCATGTACCAGTTTGCAAGTCAGATTGATGTGTGAGTCGAAATTTAATGATGGAGCAAGGGTAACGCCCAGATATTTAAATGAAGTTACTACCCTGACTGCAGAGCCACTTAAGGAGGTGACTTTAAATTTTGGATGGGCATGCCTGAGCTTCACATTTGATCCAAAGAGCATAGCTTGGGTTTTAGACTCATTTAATACAAGTTTGTGGTTTAAAAGCCACTTTTGTATTAGTTGGAAGTCAAGAGAGAGTCATTTGTTTATGTCACCAATGCTTTTTGCACTAGTATACAGCACAATGTCATCCGCATATAGCAGGGAGGCTGTCCTGTGGAGGTCAATGGCGATGTTATTTATGAAAAGAGAGAAAAGTTAAGGGCCCAAGGATGGAGCCTTGTGGCACCCCAATATTTATAGTGGTTTTCTCCGAGAGGGTAGAGTTGTATTTGACAATTTGAGACCTATCGGTTAGGTAGTTTCTGAACCATCTAACAATGTTATTTGAGAAACCAAGTGATCCCAGGGTGGCCAGAAGGATGGAGTGATCAACTAGGTCAAACGCCTTAGTCATGTCAATGAAAACTGCACCGGTGAGGAGCATGAAGTCGAACTGTGCCAGGGCTGCCATCGTGTCAAACTGACCACAACCTGCGCAAACATGTGACGATTTCTCTGAATGTTACCCACCTGTGGAGAAAAAAAACACTGGGGATGTAAAATAAATCTGAGAGCTTTTCTGCCATAGTCTGGATGCCCGAGGCAATTTGAGAACCCAAGGAAAATTCAGACCTCAGGTACAGATGTACAGCAGCTGTGTGTCACAGTGCCATTGCAGTGTCAGTGGCTCAGTAGGTAGCACACTCATAGAAACATAGAAGTTGACGGCAGATAAGGACCGCAAGGCCCATCCAGTCTGCCCATTTCTTTTTCTACCTTATAAATGTGCCATCGGCCTTTGCTCTGTCAGTGGCCTATCTATTCATAGTCATTTGTATTGCTCCCTTATGCCTGTCCCATGCCTGTTTGAAGCCCTGCACTGTATTCATAGCCACCACTTCTTGTGGTAAGCCATTCCATGCATCCACCACTCTTTCTGTGAAAAAGAATTTCCTCACATTCCCCCTTAATCGGCCCCCCTCTAATCTCATGCTATGTCCTCTTGTCCTGCTATTTTTCTTATATTTAAACATGTTATTTATTTATTTATTTATTTAGTTAAACATCAGTTTAGAAACCTTTGAGCCAGAGGCTCATTTACAAAGGTACCTCGTCACAAAGAGGACATCAGAACAGTAGTACAAGGGACACAGTACTTACAAACAAAAAAGTTACAGTTCAATTACAATTTTGTTACAATAGAGTACAATCTCCAACGAGCAAAAGATAACAAAAGGTGCAAAACTTATGGTCGGGGGAGAGCTGTGGGGGGTAGAAGGAGGGAGATAGGAGGAGGAATAAGTAGGAAAGGAAGGGGAGCCGCTTTTATGAGCATTGTCAAACAGAGTATATATATATATATTTTTTTTTTTTACACTAGGCTAGCGGCAGTTGCATTTGTGAGAGCTAAGCAGGAAGTTTCTGAGCCTGGGCTTAAAGCAAGCTAAGGTTAGAGAGTTTGAGACACTGGCAGGAGGAGTTATACCAGTGGGGCTGCAGTGGGGAATGCCCTCTGATCTTGTGAGGTTGGCTCTCGGATAACTAGAGTAGCTCTTGGCAGGCTAGCGGCGTGATCAGGGTCGGTGCAGTGCAGTGAATGGAGTTGGATAAGGCCTATGGGGGATAGGCCATGCAGGGCTTTAAAGGTGAGCTGGCATGTCTGATACATGAGTCGCTCTTCCAGGTTGAGTAGGGTAGCCAGGGTGTAGCAGCTCACATGTGTGAGTGAGTCTGGGAGCACCAGTGATAAGTCTGAAGGCCTTATTTACTGTGAGATGAACCTTGTTGAGGGCAGTCTGATCTGCTGAGCCATAGACCGGAAGGCCATAGTCAATGAGAGACATGACAGAGGAGGTGACAGCCAGGGGAGGGCATCAGGAGGGAGGCATTTCTTGTGCCGGTAAAGAATGCCTAGCCATGAGTTGGCTACAGAATTTAGGGCAGATATATGTCCATGGAATGAAAGTGCAGGGTCAAAGGTTATACCAAGATATTTATAGGATTGCACCTGGTCAATGGCGGATTGGTGTGGAGTGGACAGCTAAGGAAACTTGCTGTACTTATTTTGGGGGTGGGAGAAGAGCATCATTTTGTTTTCTTAAGGTTGATAACAAGTCAGTGCTCAGTGAACCAGGTAGCTGCAGAGTCAAAGACTAGTTGGAGGGAGTTCTGTAGCAGCATGGGGTCATTGTGGAGGCAACGGAACAGCATCATCAGCATAGAGAAGCATCTTACCCGTACAACTGCTGGGTAGGGAGTTAAGAAAGAGTGAGAATAGTAGGGGTCCAAGAATTGAGCCTCATGCACCCCAGAGCGAATGGGGTATGTTTCAGAGAGAGTACCGTTGACTTTCACACATTGGGAGCGATGGAGATGGCTGGTAACCAGGAACAGGTCCTGAGGCAAAGCCTATTAGGTCTGAGGTGGAGAGCAAAAGAGGATGCGAAACAGTATCGAATGCTTTAGACAGGTCAATGAATATAGCACCAGCCAGGGCACCAGAGTCAAGGAGGCATGGAGGAAGTTGGAAAATTCCAGGAGTGCTGTATTGGTACTATGACCTGCTCTGAACCCGTGTTGTTCAGGGCAGAGAACATTGTACTTACAGAGGTAGTCAGAGACTTGGGACGCCACAATTTTCTCTAACGCCTTAGAGAGGGGGGAGAGGATTGAGATGGGTCGGTAGTTACCCGGAAGAGTCCTGTCACCACCTTTTAGACTCTTTCACCTTGTTAATGCCCTTAAGGTGTTTGAATGCCTCGATCATATCACCTCTCTCCCTCCTTTGCTCAAGGGTATACATATTGAGCTCTGTTAATCTGTCCTCATACGTCTTCTGATGCAGTCCCTGCACCATTTTGGTTGCCCTTCTCTGGACTGCCTCAATTTGGTTAATGTCCTTGTGAAGGTGTGGCCTCCAATACTGCACAGTACTCCAGATGGTGCCTAACCAGTGTCTTGTAAGAGGGATTATTACCTCCCTCTTACGACTTGTACTCTACTAATACACCCTAACACCCTAGCCTTACCTACTGCTTTAGAGGTCTGCTTGGATGATTTCAGGTCATCAGTGATGATGATGCCCAAGTCTCTTTCTTCCTTTGTGACTGCTAGCAACTCCCTCCCAGCCTATAGGTGGCTTCAGGGTTTCTCTTCCCTATGTGCATGATTTTGCACTTCTTTGCATTAAATCCAGTTGCCACTCTTCTGACCATTTTGCTAGTTTATCCAGATCTCTTCTCATTCTGCCCACCCCATCTGGATCATCTACTCTGTTGCAGATCTTGGTGCCATCTGCAAACAGACAAGCCTTACCCTCTAGTCCATCTGCAAGGTCACTAATGAAGATGCTGAAGTGGACTGGCCCCAGGACTGATCCCTGAGGTACCCCACTTGTGACTTGCATCTCTTCTGACTGTATACCCTTTACCACCACTCTCTGTTTTCTGCCCAACCAGTTTGCCACTCAGTTGACCAACTTCTGACCCACCCCGAGCCTACCCAGCTTATTTATCAATCTTCTATGTGGAACAGTGTCAAAAGCTTTGCTGAAGTCAAGGTAGGCGACATCAACTGCTCCCTCTTGGTCCACCACTCTGGTTACCCAGTCAAAGAAATCTATGAGATTAGTTTGACAGGACCTTCCTTTTGTAAACCCGTGCTGTCTTGGATCCTGTGCCCCTATGGATACGCACTCGCCTCTGAGGCTGTGAGATCAGAGGGCTGTGGGTTCAGTTCCCACATCTGGCACTTGGGTTAATAGCCCAGTACTGACACTGTAGTGCAGCATGAGAGGGGTGCTGCACTTCTGAGGTGCCGTCTTTCGGATGAGACGTTAAACCGTGGTCCCATCTGCCTGAATTGGTGGTAGTTCAGGTGGATGTTAAAGATCCCATGGCACTTATCGAAAAGAGTAGGGGAATTTCCCCGGTGTCCTGGCCAAATTTCCCTCATTCACTAAAAATACCACCAACAGCTTAATCTGGTTCAAGGTCAGTTGGCATTCATCTGTATCCCCCCTCCCCTGGGTCGTGCCTGAAAATAGGCAGGATTTGTCTAGTGCACTTACCCGGTCAACAAAAGCTAAATAAAAATAAATAAATAAATAAAAATAAAATCTGAGGGATAGTGGGTTGGGTGTGAGCCACAGAACCCGATACTGTGGATGGCAGGGGGTTAGGTGTGGTGGGCAGGTGGTACCCTGCTTCCAGGAAGGGAAGGTGCATGCTTCCCCCTCGGCCAGTCAAAGAGCAGCATGACATTTTTGTGAAGACAGCCAGATCTTCCTGGACATAAACTCTCCACCACTCATTCACACTAATGGGATCTACACCGGAGGTGCTAGGACCCAGTGAGAGCAAACTTTTCGGGAAGATTGGCGCCAGAGATGGAGCTGCGAGGAAGCAGCACCACGAGCCATGGCTCATGCAGTAAAGACTACCTCGGCATCGACCCTCCAATTGCCTCAGTTCCTTTTTTCCCGACGTCAAGAGTGCTTCAGTGACGACGTTGCTTGCCCACTGGGAGTCAAACTTCAAACTAGCAGCATAGTTTTCAGTTTATTGTTTTGTAATTTGTCTTCAAAGTACCGAGAAAATTTTAATTAAATTTATTGATTAATAAAGAAGTATTCAGCCCTCCATTGATGGAGTCGACCATGAGCAGGTCAGGTGACGGTACGGAGACTTCGTATGAAAGCTGTTCAGTCAGACGGGCTGGGTCCGGTCCGCCGCCCTCCCCAGAGGGTGGGTCTGACAATGGACGGTTCAATGCTCAGGGAGGTGGGTGGTCCCCCCGAAAGCATAAAAGGAAACGGTCCCATTCACAGCACCATTCGGCCTCGAGTTCTTCTTCAGTGCACAAGTCGAAAAAGAGAAGGCATCACTTGAGGTTGCATTCTGGTATGTCTGCACATCAATGGTTGGTCATTGGGACTAAGCCTCGATCTCCTCCCCTCTCGGAGTCACCGGTTTCTGGCTCCAGAGCCTGACCTCTTCAACATTAGAGCCCGTCCCTGCCTATTGGATGTGTCTCCGATGAGCAGTTTCACCAGTGGGCTGCTTTTATGGAGCAATGGGTTTGGAGGTTGGTCCAGTTGCCTGACCCGGTCACTCCGGGGCCTTCAGGCCACTCGAAAGACCGGGTAGGGTGGTTGGACCTTCCTAGTTGCACGGCGCCTTCTTCGGTGCCGTCAACTCTGTGCTCAGGTGTTTTTCCCCCCTCACATGGCTGCGGCACAGGGGCCCACACCGATGCCTCTATCTCCTGTTAATGTTCCTCCTTTTCCTTTAAATCACAGTTTTCGGAACCTTGGGACACTCTCGGAGCCATCCATGGTGCAGAGGGCTCTGTTGGTGCCATCCACAGCACCAAGGGCTCTGTCGGCACTGTCTGTGGTGCCAGGGGCTCTGTTGGCACCATCTGCGGTGCCGAGGGCTCTGTTGGCGCTATCCGTGGCACTGGGGGCTCTGTCGGCACCATCTGCAGCACCGGGGGCTCCATCTGTGCTGTGGCCTTTGTCGGCACCATGTGCTGGGCTGTTTCCGATGGTGCTGACTCCCTTGGGTTCGGCGTCGTGTTCTTCATTGATGCCGATGCTTGGTGCGGCACCATTCAGCCTGTAGGGCTTTTCGACTCTGATTCTTTCCTCTTCTAATTTCCATTCCAATTTTCATTCCTTTCCTGTCCATACAGTCCCCCCTGGACTGTCAGGAGATGATTTTGAACCTGACCCAGATCTTCATCTAGGTGATGATGATGTTGAAGGAGCAGGAGTTAATCCTGAAGCAGAGCCTGTGGTCAACCTTTCCTTTAAGTCTCTGCTGAAAAATGTTAATTCCACTCTTTCTCTCCAGACTACAGAAATTGATCCTGGAAAGCTTTTAAGACTCCAATACCTACATGTCCCGGAGATCCCTACGGATTTAACTCCTCCGGTACAACCTTCTTTTGAGACCCTTTCTCAAATGGTATGGCACAGTCCTGCTCTAATCCTTTCCGTGGCTAAGTCCATAGATAGGAAGTACGCTGCTCCCAAGGATCGACCCATATTGGCCTCACAAGCTTTTGCTGATCCCATTGTAGTCTCAGAGAATGACAAGGCCATCCTCACTCAGGCATCTACAGCCCAGCCTATCAATAAAGAACCTCGTATGATAGACACCTTCGGTAAGACAGTCTTTTCTGCCTCCACCCTGGGTATGTGTATTGCCAGCTACCAGGGCTATTTTCCTCAATATGAATATGTCCTTTGGCATTCGCTCAAGCAAATGGTAGAAGCTCTGCCTGAGTCGGAAACTAATTCAGAGCTACTTCACACCATAACCAGGGGCATCAAGTCCAATAACCAACTGGTTAAAGCTGCAATGGATGCTTTCGATACTACCTCTTGAGCAGCAGCGGCGGGCATTTGTACCTGTTGCCATTCCTGGCTACATACTTTGGGCTTCACCAGTGATGCCCAGTGGCAGGTCATGGCCTTAGCCTTCAACGGTATGTATCTGTTCGGACCCCAGGTGGAACAAGCTCTAGAAGCCACACAGAAGACTAGGTCAGCCATTAAAATAGCTCTACCCGCACCCATTCCCTTTTGGGGGTGCCAATAAATGTCAATTTCATAACCGTCAGTCCTTTCGGGGCAAAGGCGGGGGGGGCTTTAACAAAAGCCACACCTCACTGCCACAAAAGAAAATGCAGCAGAAGGCACAAGCCCCCAAAGTGCCCAGTGCCACCTTCTGAGTTCTCGGCTCAGGTCCCACCTCAACTGCCGAGGGGGACTCTTCCTCAGCAGTGGGAGGACATCTGCCTCAGTTCTACGACCGGTGGAAGTCTATAACATCAGACAAATGGGTCCTCTGGATAATCCGCGAGGGGTATTCGCTCAATCTTTCAGAACCCCCCCGGATCATCCCCCCAAATGACAGCCCAGACTGTTGGCAGTACAGTCAGATCTTCTTGCTTCCATGGTGCAAGGCCTTCTGAACAACAGGGCAGTAGAAGTAGTTCCACTGGACTAACGAAACACAGGTTTCTACTCCCATTACTTTCTAGTTCTGAAGAAAACTGGAGGCATGCGCCCTATTCTGGATCTCAGAAAGCTAAACAAATTCCTTCACAAGGCAAAGTTCAAGATGATATCTCAAGATACCCTTCTACCTTTGATTCATCAACATGATTGGCTAGCCTCCCTGGACATGCAGGATGCCTACCAACACATTCTTATACACCCAAAGCACCACAAATACCTGAGGTCTGTAGCACTGGGTCAACATTATCAGTTCAGAGTCCTGCCCTTTGGGCTATCCTCGGTGCTGCAAGTTTTTACAAAGTGTTTTGCAACTCTCACAGCACATCTCAGGAAAATCAGAATTCAAGTGTTTCCATATCTGGACAACTGGCTTCTAGCAAGCCCTTCCAGGCAGGGAATTCTGGACGCTGTAGCCAGAACTTCAGACTTCCTCACGTCCATGGGAGTCCTGCCAAATCACAACAAATTGCAGTTGCAGCCCTCCCAGAAACTCCTTTTCATAGGAACTCTTCTGGATACCTCCTGTGTGAAAGCTTTTCTTCCAGAGGATAAAAGGAGCAATATCTTACAGATGGCCCAGTACATCAGAGAAAACAGCTCGGTTCAAGCTATCTTGATGCAAAGGATGCTGGGTCTCATGGCATCTTCCATGTTCACTGTACCCCTAGCTCATCTCCACATGAGAACCTCTCAGTGGATGCTCAGTACTCAGTGGTCCCCAACCACTCGCCCTCAGTCCTTTCCCATCAAGGTGACAGAACCTCTAAAGAGGTCACTCACCTGGTGGTCGCAGGAGAACAACCTTCTGGAAGGGTATCCCTTTGCTCCTCTGGCTCATCAGATCTCTATTACCACCAACGCGTCCCTAATGGGGTGGGGAGCTCATTGCCAAAAGCTCCACACCCAAAGTACGTAGACTCAGAAAGAGTCCTGGCTCCACATAAATGTCCTGGAAATAAGACCCGTCCTCTATGCAGTCCGGGCCTTGAAGGACATACTCTGTCACAAGAACATTCTCCTTCAAACGGACAACAAAGCAGTGATGTATTACATCAGCAAACAGGGCAGTGCACACTCTTATGCATTATGCAGGGAAGCAGTGAGAGTGTGGGAATGGTGCCAGATCAAACTGGCAGACCGTCTCAGTAGAATGGAGACAGATCCTCACGAGGGGCCTCTCGACTCAACCGTCGCTCAGTCACTCTTCGCTCAGTCACTCTTCAAAGAATGGGAAACTTCAGACCTGGACCTTTTTGCATTCCCCACTCAACGCAAAACTGCCTCTCTTCTGTTCCAGAAATCCAGAACCTGGCATTTTCTGTCAGGTTGCGTCCAGACTGCAGTGCACAAAACGCTTTCTATACACCTCTCCTCCTCTTCCTCTAATTCAGAGGGTGCTTCTCAAATTCGAGTCTCAGGGAGACAGAATGATTCTCATTGCACCTTTCTGGCCTCGATAGATATGGTTCCCACTGCTCAACAGTCTGTCGGCAACCCTCCCAAAGGTGAATAGGTTCAATGTTTCCTTTAGGATTTCAGATATTCTCTTGGCTGCGTGTAAACCAGCCACTAGAAAAACCTACACAGCCAAATGGAAGCGTTTCTCTCTCTGGTGTGCAAAATCCTCTTCGAACCCTTTTTCCTGCCTACCAAATAAAGTCTTAGAGTACCTCTTAGACCTCTCAAATTCAGGTCTGCAGTACTCTACTGTCAAAGTTCATCTCTGTGCCATTTCAGCTTATCATGAGCTGGTACATTCCTTGTCTCTGGCTCAGTTGCTTGTGGTTAAGAAGTTTCTTAAGGGCATTCTGCATACCAGACCTCCTATCAGATGTCCAGTTGGAGCCTGGGACATTAACCTTGTGCTAGACATGCTCACTCTGAAACCTTTTGAGCCTCTAGCTACCTGCAAGTTGAAGTTCCTCACTTGGAAAACGGCCTTCCTGGTGGCCATCACTTCGGCCCGTAGAGTTTCTGAAATACATGCTCTGGTCACAGACCCCCCGTACACTGTATTTCACAAGGACAAAGTAGTTCTTAGGACTCACCCTAAGTTTCTTGCCAAGGTTGTCTCAGAATTTCATCTAAACCAACCTTTAGTCCTACCTACCTACTTTGCTAACTTCCAGAATGAAGGAGAATGTACCTTGCATTCTTTGGATGTTAAGAGAGCACTGCATTTCTATCTGGATAGAACAAAAGAAATTTGCAAGGCTCAACAACTGTTTGTTTACTTCAGTGAGACCCGGTTGGGTCAACCTGTCACTATTGGGTGCATTTCAGTGTGGCTGGTAGCATACCTCCACCACTGCTATTCTATGGCACAGGTTAGGCAAGAAGGCAGAGTGTACGCCCACTCTACTAGAGCAGTCGTGGCATCTCTGGTGGAAATCCGTAACGTGCCCATTGCAGACATTTGCAATGTGGCTACATGGAGCTCAGTGCATACTTTCATTAAGCAGTATGCTTTAGATGTCCATGCCAGACGACATCTGTCGTTTGGTAGGACTATTCTTAATGGACTTCTGTCCTAAGTATGTGCGCTCTTAGTTTCTCCTGCCGCCCATCTCATGGCTTGTTAGCTCGGTATTCTCCCATTAGTGTGAATGAGTGATGGAGACTTTTATGTCCAGGAAGATATGGAAATGACGTACCTACCATAATTCTTGATCTTCTTGGACGAAGTCTCCACCACTTATTCACACGCCCACCCACCATCCCCTGAGCTCACTTCTCTGTTTATGGTCTTCGCTCCCTCAATGGTTGGGCTGTGAAGACTCTATTGTTGACCCTTCTTACATGGGTCATTCGGACTATCTTATGTCCGATTTTGTTAGGTTAGACCTCTAGGTAAGTTATGCTGCACCTCCTCAGAAAAAAGGTACTGAGGCGGTTGGAGGGTTGACGCCAAGGTAGCCTTTACTGCATGAGCCATGGCTCGTGGTGCTGCTTCCTCGCGGCTCCATCTCTGGCATCGACCCTCTCAAAAAGTTTGCTCCTGCTGGGCCCTAGTGCCTCTGGTGTAGATCCCATTAGTGTGAATGAGTGGTGGAGACTTCATCCAAGAAGATCAAGAATTATGGTAGGTACGTAATTTCCATTTTTGTGCCCACAGTATGACAGGAGGAAGGGTGCAGCAAGGGGGAACCCTGTTATTAGGGTGGGAGTCGGGGTGGGTTAACAAAAATGGGAAAACATTTTAAAAAAGAAGGCCCTCTGCTGTGATCTGTGGTTTGAATTCAAAGACGGAGGTAGTGTGGTGTGATGGTTGGAGCCAGTGCGTAAGGTGTGCAGAAAATAACTGTCAAGTCTATAAGGGTGTGGATGCACTACTGCTGTGGACGTCCTTTTTTTGCTTCATAGTATGGAATCTGTATGTCAAGGTGTCAGCGTGGCTCAGTTGGTAGCACATCCGCCTCTGGACCAGAAGGTCGTGGGTTCTCGTCCCACACCGGGATTGGACTTGCACCTAAAAATCGCTGGCATCCGAGTGCAGTATTGGGGGGTGCTGTACTGCTGGGGTGTGCCGTCCTTTGGATGAGACGTTAAACCGAGGTCCCTTCTGCCCATCCTGGTGTTGTCCTGGTGGGTGTCAGGTGGAAGTAAAGAACCCAGGGCACTATTCGAAGAGTAGGGAACATTCCGGTGTTCTGGCCAACATTCCCCTTCCCATAAACCCGTTCATGCAATTATCCAGGCTGTGTGTGGGTGATGATGTATATGGCCACCACATATACGTAATACACGAACATAATGAATTTAAGCAGATAAAGGCCTAGAGGTCTATCGTCAAGTCTGCTCAATGTGCAGCTAGCACCCTTATTCCAGCAGCTGCCCTCCCTTCCACCCTTCCCTTCATTAACCCTCCCCTTGTCCTGTCCCATCCTCGCTTGAAGCAGTCCACTGTCTCTACTGCATACCACTTCTGCAGGTAACGATTCCACCCAGCCACCACCCTCTCTGTAAAAGTGTCTCCTCATCTCCTCCTGAACCTTCCT